>JAPXFY010000026.1:13577736-13610236 GCA_030674185.1 Monoplex corrugatus | reverse complement strand
TGACATACAACAGACAGAAAGAGGGAGATAAATCATATACAGAAATGCACACACACACACACACACACACACACACACACACACACACACACACACACACACACACACACACACACACACACACACACACACAGAAGCACACACATGCAAATACAGGCACACGCATGCATGAGCGCCCTCGACGACAGCAAACATACGCACACACATTGCACACACAGAGCACACACATGTACACCATACACCACACACACACACACACACACACACACACACACACAACACACACACACACACACACATGCACGCACATACATACACGTATACACACACACACACACAAACAGAAACATATCCACAACACACACACACACACAACACACACACACACACACACACACACACACACACACACACACACACACACAAGCGCGAGCACGTACTACTTGTCAAAGTGAATAATCATCAACACCAGAATAAAAACACAGTTACCTGTGATAATGAAATTTGAGTAACAGTGTGTAAGATTTTGCCTAAGGCCGTGATTTATTGCTTTTTCTACTGAACAGACATCAACGGATACATGTGGGCGCAAACATACACACCAACACACACACACCCCACACACACACACACACAACAGACAACAAATGAACAAACACACACACACACATGAACACACACACACAGACACACACACACACACATTGACACACACCATACTCACACAGACACACACATTACACACACACACACATACACACAAGCGCGCGCACGCACACACACACACACACACACACAACACACAACCCACACCACACACACACACACACACACCACACACACACACACACACACACACACACACACACCAACGCAGAAATAGAGAAAAACAAGACGGCAACTCCAACTGTCATACAAACGGTTTGATCTTCCTTCATTGCCATCATTGCGAGAAAAGAAAGAAGTTGACAGCAAGAGCGTAGTAGTAGTAGAAACAGTAGTGGTAGTAGAAGTAGCAGTAGTAGTAGTAGTAGTAGCAGCAGTAATAGCAGCAGCAGTACCACCAGCAGCAGCAGTACCACCAGCAGAAGCAGCAGTAGCAATAGTAATAGCAGTAGCAGTAGTAGCAGCAGCAGCAGCAGTAGTTTTTAGTAGCAGTAGTAGCAATAGTAGTTGTAGTAGAAGCAGCAGCAGCAGCAGCAGTAGTAGTAGTATTAGCAGTAGCAGCAACAGCAGTAGTAGCAGAAGTAATAGTAGTAATAGCAGCAGTACCAGTAGCAGTAGTAGTAGCAGTAGTAATAGCAGTAGCAGCAGTAGCAGCAGCAGCAGTAGTAGTAGTAATAGCAGTAGCAGCAACAGCAGTAGTAGCAGAAGTAATAGTAGTAGCAGCAGCAGTAGAAGCAGTAGCAGCAGCAGCAGTAACAGTAGTAGTAGTAGCAGTAGTAGTGGTAGTAGTGGTAGTATCATTATCATCATCATTGACAGCCTGTCAGAAGTAATGGATTTGGATGAATCCAGGAGACAGCACAAGAAATTGAATTGATTACATCCTGATAAATAAGAGATTCAGAAATTCTTTACTGATAGAAAAAGAAAGCATTATCATGCAGAGAGTGCAACAATGACCACAATCACGTAATGGGAAGATTCAGGCCGAAAAACAAATAAGAAGAAAATAAACCGGAAATAACATCAAACTAAATCTTGGACTCGTAGAGACAGATGAATCAACTCATGCTAAATTTAGCGCATATGTTCAGACAAATCCTTTGTTCTGGAGGAAGTTGATGACAGTGAGAAACAATAGACAAAGTTGAGAAAATCGATAAATGAAGTTTGTGAATATATCCCTGCAGTTGAAAAAAAGCAATGAAAAACTGATGACAAAAATATATCTTAGGTTTGACTGATTAATGGAAGAAGGTAAAGGGAAAAGAGGAAGAATGCAGACAGATACAGAAAGGAAATCAGGAATAGATGCAATGAAACTGAGAAAGCTTGGCTAGAAACAAAGTTCAAAGAAGTAGAAAACCAACACAAAACAGACCAATTGCCCACAGGAAAAAGACGTGCACATCAACTGGTTGCTTAAAATCTAAAGATGGTACGATTATTATGAGAAAAGACAAAATATTACATACATGGGGACAGTACATTATAGATCTTTTTGACGATGTCAGAAAGGAGGAACACTTCATCAGAAAAAACATTAGAAGGACCACCAGTAATGAAAGTGACAAAGGTTCTATTCAGAATAATCACGATGAGGACACAGAATAGAATCAAAACAGAAAGAACAAAAGAACAATCGGGATTTGTTGAAGGGAAAAGAACTGTTAATGCCACACACATCCCAAGAACTCTCATAGAAAGATTGATTGAGCTGAGTAAGTATTTATGTTTATCTTTTGTTGGTTATACCAAGGCTTTCCATTAGGTAAGACACGAAGAATTGATCAACCAACTGGAAAAGTTTAATATTGATGGAAAATATAAAAAAATAATGACATGTATTGGAAACCAGCGCAAGAACCGCAGGTGGAAGCTATGGAAGTGGTGTTCCTGGCGCACGTGTATTGTCCAGCTCTCGGCGTTGTAGAGAAGGGTACTCAGTATGGAGGCTCCGTACTTTCTAATATTGGCTGCTGTGGTAATTTGTTATTTTCTTACATTCTCTTATAAAGCTTAGCCATGGTAGCAGCAGCATTCCCTCTCATACTGTTGAACCCTGGGTCAAAGGAGAGATTCCTGGAGACTGTTGATCTGAAGTAAATTAATTCATTCACCACTTACAGGGTGTGATCACTAATGTGACAATGTTGATGCTGGGGTCTTCGCTAATGTCTGTCCCATGGTCTTTGTCTTCTTCGGACCGATGATGAGGCGAAACTCTTGGCAAGCACACACTACGGAACTGACCAACCTTTGGAGACCAGACTATGTATCAGACGTCAAAGCAGCATTATCAGTACAGAGTACGAGTATCTCCAGAAACAGGACCTGACGAACTTTGGTCTTTGCGCAGAGGCGTGCAAGGTTAACAAGCTTACCATCAGACCTAGTGTGCAGGTACGTTCAGTCACCAACTGCTTTGAAGACGTATGGCAATACGAATGAGAAAAGGATCCCAGAAAGCCCCAAGGTGATGACGCAGCTCTGCTTCACTCTGCTTTGGATAGGGAATAACTCTGAATATGATCTGTACAACTTCACTGTCCTCTGCATGACGTCATGGAAAGAATTGATGAGATTCAGCACCTTTGGAGGACATCCAATCCTCTCCAGGACTACGGAAAGGCCTTTTCTGTCAACCAGACCAACAGCTTTAGTCAGATCAATGATGGCAACGTGTAGAGGGTGCCTCTATTCCCGGCCCTTCACCTGTCGCTGCGTAAATAAGAACATCGTGTCGTAGTGGATCTCAGATCCCTGGACGTTATGCGCTAGTGTCTACATCATCAACATCATCATTATCGTGTGTCCCGTCGCATGGAGTTGGCAATCATGACCCTCTATAATCATATATCCCTTGTCACCGTAAACACATCTTCCACCCTCTCTGTCCTCAGCCACCCTGCAAGTCTGTCTAATATTTTCTCCCTGGGTCTACCTGGTGCTCTCTTTCCCTCCAGCTTCCCGGTTGTGACCAGGTGCTCTTTTTCCCCTTTCCTCATAAAATGTCCTATAAATATTGCCTGTCTTTTCCTAATCTTCTTTATTTAATGATATTCTTGTGTCTGCCCCCATCAAGACTGTCTCGTTTGTTTTCTTTGCTGTCCATGGAACCCTGAATATTCTTCTCAGAAACCACATCTCGGCTGCCTCAGTCTTGTTCTGGCTTTGCTTGTTGACTGTCCACGCCTCACGACCGTATAACATTATCGGTTCTCTATAGCATTCAAGAACTCTCTTCCTGATGTGCATTGATAGGCATCTGTTGATGAGAAAGCTTTTCATCTTCTTGAATGCTGTTTTGGCTCGGCCGATTCTGTTGGCTTTTTCCTGATGTGCATCTGCCGTCGGGTGAGATAACCGTTAACAGATATTTAAACTGATCAAGTCGTCTCAAAGTTGTACCGTTCGCTGTTATTTTGCATAAAGGGATTTCATGTTTTTACGGATTACCATGACTTCCGTCTTCTTGCTATGTAGCTCCACCCCTTTATGTTTGCTTTCTATTTTTACTATATTCACAAGGTGTTGCAGGTCCCTTTCATTTTCTGCAGTTAGCACGGTGTCATCTGCGTAACGAATGTTGTTCATCAGTTTCTTCCAACCTTTAATCCAGTGCATTCTTCTAGGTTTCTCAGAATGGTTTCACTGTAAAGTGAAAACAAATCTGGTGACAGAACACAACCCTGCCTGACACCTCTTTTGATATTTTGGAAAGAGCTTACATCGTTTTCTATTGTCATTGCAGCTGTTTCTTCCCAATACATCTAGTGTCCACAACCTCCTTTAATCACTCAGGCAAAAGCCTTGTCAGTGGTGCCGGGCCATGATATGCCTTTGTACTTTTCATTGTGGTTGTGGTAGCAGGTTGTTCTTGACTGGAAGGTCAACACTGTACAGGTAAGAGTCCTCAGGGGTCTGACCAGCCAGAAGATGGAACAGTCCTCCCGCAGCATGCCGTCTATAACAAGCCTTGTCTCTGTGCGGTGCTGCTACGTTGATGTCCATCTTCCTCAGCTCAGAGTCGACAATTTGCCATTCTTCTGCTACCATTGATCTGCTGCCGATCATGTGAAAGGCTGACCACATGGTCCTGACGATATATTACAATATTATTACAATATTTACAATATTTATATAGCGCAAAATCTTGATAAAATCAAATCTAAGCGCTGAAGCAGACACACACGCAAGCACGCACGCACGCACGCACGCACACACACGCACGCACACACACACACACACGCACACACACACACACACACACACACGCGCATGGCTATAAATGGGGAGAAAGAATAAAAGCAATAAAAGCAAAAATAAAAGCAATGGAAAATTATAGAGAGCATAGCATATACAATTATATATTATAACCATGTGATTCCCTCCGAGCGGAGACAGGCTGCAGAGGGGGGGGGGGGGGGGGGTTGAGTGAAGTTAGGATTTTATGCGGAGGAGAAAAGGTGAGTTTTGAGAGCGGACTTGAAGGAGACAAAAGTAGGTTGCTGACGGACTGAGAGAGGAAGTTTGTTCCAGGAGAGTGGACCAGAAACAGAGAAGGCTCGTGGACCATAGGTATTGAGCTTAGTGCGTGGAAAGCGAAAAGTCAGAGGATCGGAGGCAGAGCGGAGGGTACGTGAGGGAACATAGATCTCAAGTAGGCTTGACAGGTAATCGGGGGCTGCGTTATTGAGGCTTTTGTAGCACATGGTTAGTCGCACTGATTTTCCTGATGCGGCGTTTGCTGCTCACTTTCCCATCAATTCCAGGAACGAAGCGATTGCTGTTCATTTTTCTATCAACTCCAAAAAAACAAATCATTGTTGTTCATTTTCCCATTAATTCCAGGAACCAAATGATTGCTGTTCATTTTCCCATCAATTCCAGGAACCAAATGATTGCTGTTCATTTTCCCATCAATTCCAGGAACCAAATGATTGCTGCTCACTTTCCCATCAATCCCAGGAACCAAGCAATTGCTGTTCACTTTCCCATCAATCCCAGAAACCAAGTGATCGTTGTTCACTTTTCCATCAATTTTGGGAACCAAATGATTGCTGTTCACATTCGAGAAACCAAGTACAACTGAAGCAGGCAAGCAATGGCAGATCAGAACCTTATTTTCCCACAGCTGTCTGGACTGAAGTGGGTGGTCAGTAAGACGACCTCTCACACAATCAGGAGCAACTCGTAGCGTCTGCACCTTACACCAGTCTGCATTGATTTATAGTCTGTAAATGTTGCCTCCCGTGTTGATCTTGCTGCATTGCAGTAACATGGGAATAACCTCTCCAGGTCCTTGACCTGGGCAATGAGCATGGAGATCCTGTGCGGTTGTACAGATTGAACAAAATCAATTGCCACTTGCTTCAAAGGTAGATACACTAAACACATTTTCTGTAAGGAGAACAGCAGCGGTAAGTCTTTTGACAAACGTCACAAGAATGACAGAAACAGTTCACATCACTCTGGAAACCTGACCAAAGGAACGACACCAGAATCTTGTCTGCCGTTTTCTTCACTCCCCTCTGGCCTCGCATGACAAAATTGTGGGCCATCTGCATGACAGAAAAACGCAAAAAATTGTGGGCCCTCTCCATGACAGAAAGACGTACAGTTGTGGGCCACCTCCATGACAGAAGGATATACAGAATTGTGGGCCACCTCCATGACAAGGATATACAGAGTTGTGGGCCACCTTCATGACAGAAAAACGTACAGAATTGTGGGCCACCTCCATGACAGAAGGATATACAGAATTGTGGGCCACCTCCATGACAGAAGGATATACAGAATTGTGGGCCACCTCCATGACAGAAGGATATACAGAGTTGTGGGCCACCTTCATGACAGAAAAACGTACAGAATTGTGGGCCACCTTCATGACAGAAAAACGTTCAGAGTTGTGGGCCACCTTCATGACAGAAAGACGTACAGAGTTGTGGGTCACCTCCATGACAGAAAAACGTACAGAGTTGTGGGCCACCTTCATGACAGAAGGACGTTCAGAGTTGTGGGCCACCTTCATGACAGAAGGACGTACAGAATTGTGGGCCACCTCCATGACAGAAAGACGTACAGAGTTGTGGGCCACCTCCATGACAGAAAGACGTACAGAATTGTGGGCCACCTTCATGACAGGACATACAGAATTGTGGGCCACCTCCATGACAGAAGGACATACAGAATTGTGGGCCACCTCCATGACAGAAGGACGTACAGAATTGTGGGCCACCTCCATGACAGAAAGACGTACAGAGTTGTGGGCCACCTCCATGACAGAAGGACGTACAGAATTGTGGGCCACCTCCATGACAGAAAAACGTACAGAATTGTGGGCCACCTCCATGACAGAAAAACGTACAGAATTGTGGGCCACCTCCATGACAGAAAAACGTACAGAATTGTGGGCCACCTCCATGACAGAAAAACGTTCAGAGTTGTGGGCCACCTCCATGACAGAAAAACGTACAGAATTGTGGGCCACCTCCATGACAGAAAAACGTTCAGAGTTGTGGGCCACCTCCATGACAGAAAGACGTACAGAATTGTGGGCCACCTCCATGACAGAAAGACGTACACAGTTGTGGGCCACCTTCATGACAGAAAAACGTACAGAATTGTGGGCCACCTTCATGACAGAAAAACGTACAGAATTGTGGGCCACCTCCATGACAGAAGGACATACAGACATGTGGGCCATCTTCATGACAGAAAAACGTACAGAATTGTGGGCCACCTCCATGACAGAAGGACATACAGAGTTGTGGGTCACCTCCATGACAGAAAAACGTACACGGTAGTGGGTCACCTCCATGACAGAAAGACGTACAGAGTTGTGGGTCACCTCCATAACAGAAAAACATACACGGTAGTGGGCCACCTCCATGACAGAAAGACGTACAGAGTTGTGGGTCACCTCCATGACAGAAAAACGTACAGAGTTGTGGGTCACCTCCATGACAGAAAAACATACACGGTAGTGGGCCACCTCCATGACAGAAAGACGTACAGAGTTGTGGGTCACCTCCATGACAGAAGGACATACAGAGTTGTGAGCCCCCTCCATGACAGAAAAACGTACACGGTAGTGGGCCATCTCCATGACAGAAAGACGTTCAGAGTTGTGGGCCACCTCCATGATAGAAAGACGTACAGAATTGAGCCACCTCCATGACAGAAAGACGTACAGATATTCAATACAACAAGACAAGACAGGCTCAAATTTTCGACCAACATAACAAACAAAGACCAGATACAAAAAAATTGGAGAAAAAGACTGAAACTCTCCTGCTGCACCGTCCAGTGTGAGAAAAGGAATAAACTGACTAAAATGACATCATAATGTGTTTTTGAGTAAATATTATGTCAGAGCGGAAGTGAGATGAATTCTGCAATTTGACAAGTGACATTACAGGATAACAGTCAACAACATACCTACACCTACATTCAGGATCACAGTACACAACGATACCAACGTTCAGGATCATCATTTGGGAGTTAGACTTTGGAACTTGCAAATCCAATCTACACTGGGTGCCCGCGTTCAAGCAAACAAGAACAAGAAAAACACACACACACACACACAAATAGAATCTGAACATTATTTAATACGTCAAAACAAGACAGGTGCACATTTTTGGTCAATTAGCTTTTGTCAAATTTACAAAAAGACAACAAAATACAAATATACCACGTCATTTAGGATCATCATCATCATCATCAGTCCCGTAGTCTGGTGGACCGTTGGGGCACCACTGAAGATTTTGCAACCAACTTCCTTCACTCCTCACGGTCCTCAGCTTTCCGTAGAATGATATTCCATTCAAGGCCAGTCCACTCTCTGATATTGTCTTCCCATCTTTTTCTCTGTCTGCCTCTTCGTCTCCCTCCCTGAACTGTTTCCCTGCAAGACGGTCTTGGCCAGTCCAGATGATCGTGTGACGTGCCCGTACCACCTCGGTTTGCGTCTTTCCACTGAGGTCAGGAGATCTTCATACGGCCCGATGGCGTTTCCGATTCGGGTTTTCACTTCCTTATTGGTTATATGATCTTTGTACGAGATACCAAGGAGTTTGCGGAAGCATTTCATCTCCATTGCCTGTATCCTTCTTTCAATGTCTGCTGTTATGGTCCACGTTTCGCATGCATACAAAAATATTGACATCACAGGGAACGCATCAGTCTGATCTTGGAGCCGATAGCGATATTCTTGTCGTTTCAGATGACTTTTAGGATACTCTATCATAAATGACGTGGTATATTTGTACTTTGTTGTCTAAATATTAGGATTTCCCTGAGTGTTTCGTTAAGCTGAAGAAAATAACTGGAGTTTGTTCAAGAGGAATGCATCGCACCCGGACAATGCTCTATGCACTCCACCAACATCTCTCAGCTCTGACTATCCACAAAACCTCTTGAGCCTGCGAGGTGGGGGGGGGGGGGGGGGGGACTTATGAAACACAAACTGGCTCAAGGATCAGAATGTCTGTCCAGATGATTGTGGGCAGATTTGGGTGGAGTGTATAGGGATTGCCTGAGTGCGATGAATCCCTCTTGAACAAGCTGCCAAGCTCTTTGGTTTTCTTCTCTTCCGGTTCCGGTTCTGCTTATGGTTCTGGTTTGTTCTCTTTCTTGGTTTTGGTCTTGATATGTGCATGTACATTCCAGACACCACGACTGGTAAAAATGGGATGGAGAATGGTGTTGTCATAAGGCACGGGCAGGTCAGGTACCCACTCTTCTTCTCTTCTCTTCTCTTCTCTTCTCTTCTCTTCTCTCTTCTCTTCTCTTCTTTCTTCTGTTCTCTTCTCTTCTTTTCTGTTCTCTTCTCTTCTCTTCTGTTTTGACCGTAAGTGGACTGGTTTGAGTGTGTAACAGAGTCGTGGCCTCTTAATCTTCAAAATATTGCATCCTTCGAGGATAGTACATGTAGCATTAAGTCTTTTACTTCTGCATCCTATTCACCACCTGCAAAAACTTAACCCGTTGACTCCGTCACCCTATCCACTAGCTTTCTGCAGGTGTTAGTGGATAGGGTGAGATAGTCAAAGGGTTAAGGTTCTGCTTTGCTATCATTGTTGACAATGCAGGCCGCTAGTGGATAGAGTGAGGGAGTCAAAAGATTAAGGTTTTGATATGCTATCATTGTTGACAATGCAGGCTGCTGGTGGATAGGGTGAGGGAGTCAAAGGGTTAAGGTTTTGCTTTGCTATCATTGTTGACAATGCAGGATGTTAGTGGATAGGGTGAGATAGTCAAAGGGTTAAGGTTCTGCTTTGCTATCATTGTTGACAAGGTTAAGGTTCTGCTTTGCTATCATTGTTGACAATGCAGACTGCTAGTGGATAGGATCAGGGAGTCAAAGGGTTAAGGTTTTGCTTTGCTATCATTGTTGACAATGCAGGATGCTGGTAGATATGGTGATGGCGTCAAAGGGTTAAATATTGCCAGAATTGTCTTCTCTAATCCTTGTTACTATAACGATAATTATAATAATGGTAATGATAATAATGATCATAATAATAATTACAATGATAATGTTCTTCATCATCACCATCAAAGTAATGACAATGATAACATTAACAACAACAAACAACAATAACAATGACAATAAGAAGAAGAAGAAGAAAAATATAATAATGATAATAATAATAATAATAATAATGATAATAATAATAATAACAATAACAATAAAAAAATGATAATAGTAATGATAATAATTATAATAAAGTTATAATTATTAAAAAAAAAAGAGAAGAAGAAGGAGGAGGAGAAAGAGGATAGGAAGAGGAAGAAGAAGAAGGATGATGATGTGATGATGATGATGATGATGAGATGATGATGATGATGATGATGACGACGACGACGACGACGACGACGTCGACGACGACGACGACGACGACAATGACGACGACGACGACGATGATGATGATGATGACGACGATGATGAAGGTATAATGACGATGGTGAAGGATGATAATGATGATGATGATGGTAATGATGATGATTAATATCAAATAGTTATAACAAATGATTTTAATAATAGCAAAAAACAACAATGATGATGCTAACAACAATAATGATAATAATCATAAGGCGCCAAAGCTTGATACACAAATCATATCAAAGCGCACACTCTCATCAATCACAATGGCTAAAACTTAAAAGTTAAAAGCACACGCACATCCTGAAATTTAGGACAGGGGGGGGGGGGGGGAGTGAGACAAAGGGGTGGGCACACTGAGGGGGAATTCACTGCTGAAAAAAAGGTATGTCTTCATGTTTGACTTTAGGGAAGACACAGTATGTGACTGTCGAGGAGACAGGGATAGCTCACTCCAGTTACATGGACTCATCATCATCATCATCATCATCATCATCAAGCGCCCTGCCGCATGGCTTTGGCGATCATGGCCTTCCATATGTACCTATCCCTTGTTGCCTCAAGCACATCTTCCACCCTCTCTTTCCTCAGCCACCCTGCAAGTCTGTCCAATATTTTCTCCCTGGGTCTACCTGGTGCTCTCTTTCCCTCCAGCTTTCCTGTTGCCACCAGATGCTCTAATTCCCCTTTCCTCATAAAATGGCCTGTAGATGTTGCCTGTCTTTTCCTAATCTTCCTTATCAATGATCTTCTTGTGTCTGCCTCCATCAAGACTGTCTCGTTTGTTTTCTATGCTGTCCATGGAACTCTCAACATTCTTCTTAAAAACCACATCTCGGCTGCCTTAATCTTGTTCTGGCTTTGCTTATTGACTGTCCCCGCCTCACAACCGTATAACAGTATCGGTTCTATATAACATTCAAGGACTCCTCTTCCCGATGTTAATTGATAGGCATTTGTTGCATGGACTAAACAGAAAATGAACGGCGACCAGTTGTGGAACATCTGCATCGAGGAATTTGTATCAGATGCAAAATGGAGAGGTTAACAGGGATGTACATTCAGAGGTGATCAAAAAGAACAGTAGGTGCAGTATCATTAATACACGTGTACAATAATGTATTGATTTGGTATGAAACTCTTTGAGAAACAACCAAAGTGAAAGTGAAGCAAAGGAGTGATATGAGCATGTTTCTGTTTGCAAAGGGCATGACGGTCCGCAGAAATCCGAGTATGCTGGAGGCAAGTGACGGGAGAAGCAGGCAAGCCAGAGCACAGAGATTTACACTAATCGAAGCAAGACAAGGTAAGAGAACCTGTGAGTTTAGATGCCGCTGAAGTTGAAAGATAACGGTGCTTGGAACTGAAACATCGGCGTTGACAGTAAGAAGATTGACAGGTTTGGTTGATGAACTTCTGCATACCGATTTGAGGATTAAGAACGTCAGTATTCTTAAAATTACAATAATGTTGTCAGCTAGTTGGAGAGAACAAACTTTTAAAGTGGAAAGCCTGTGCTTTGCACATGTAACACACGCATAATAAAAAACAGATGAACCATAACACATACAATGTCAAAGAAGTTATGAATCGTGAATAAATATCAACTTCTACGTGTCTATTGGTCAAGCACTTTACATAAACATAAGACATGTAAAACTAATACATTTCAACAATGATACTACAAGTTATGATACTAATAGTGCTAATATGTACATGTATGTGTGTATATATATATATATTATGTATATATGTTTATATATAATATATATATATATATATATATATATGTGTGTGTGTGTGTGTGTGTGTGTGTGTGTGTGTGTGTGTGTGTGTGTATGCATATATAGATATATACATATTTGTAATCGTAATAATAACAATGAAAATAGCACACACAAGAAAGAAACATGTAAATTCCAGACATAGAATCATATCCTAAGGCAAAAGTGACCTACTACGTTCAAGTAGATATGAAGCAGAAAAACACAAAAATAAACCAATGTCCGTATCTGATACACCAAAAACAAGACAGAAGTTCAGGCCAACTGGCTTCTGTAACACGTATACACAAGACAACACAGAACAGCTGCAACAAAGTACAGAGGAAATCTTACAGTGAAACAGAGAATGTTTGCTGTCTGCCCCCCCCCCCCCCTACATTCTGTTGTAATTGTTCTTTGTTATCTGTTGTGTACTCTTACCAAAGGTCGGTTGGCCAGAAATGCTCACTTGTCTTATCTTGTCATATTAGATATGCGTTCAAGTTCCGTTTCTGTGTTTTTCTGGTTCATAGAGTCAAATGGAAAAAGTGAAGGGAGCAATAAGAACACACAAGGGAGGATGAAGACCTGTCAACTAACGCTATAATGAAAATAGACGAACCATAATACACACAACATCAGAGAAGTTATAAAAATGAATTTTGATAAAACATCGATTTCCATGTGTCTATCAACAAAGTGCAGTGAAAAAATTTAAGAGAGAAAGGCAGATACAGGTAAAACCACAGGCATGAACCTATTCAACATAAAAGCTATCCCTCTGCTGCCCATTGTAATGCTCCGATCATTCTGTTGGTGTCAACTTTGTAATTCAAGTGACATATTTGGTATGGTGCATACACAATTGTGTAAGTGCCAGAATCAGTTTTTTATAAACTCAAAACTCAAAACTCTTGATTTTTAACTTTATGTGATCACGCTTATTGCAACTTTTGTCGAAGTCACCAAGCCTGGTTATTGAAACTACGTCAATTGAATTTTCGTCAATTTCCGTAAAACTGCCTCGGGACAGCTCGGGTGTTCATGCTTCTTACTTATCCATCTCGGGATCGTACCAGTCTGCCTTGGTGTTGTCCAAAAAATTCTTGCCGCTCATATCGGTGCAGCTGCACTCTTTGATGGCAGTGTTGGGTACCTGCACACTCACAACAATACATGTACAAAAGCATTGATCAATCCACTCTGAGGTTATCTAAGAGTCATGATGAAAGTATATAATCCCCATGGGAAGTTGAATTCAGTATTCAGTATAATAGTATGATGAAGTAATAATAATAATGATTTCTTTTGTCTCTGTTTGGGTTGTTTGTTTAATATCTGATTTCAGAATTCCATTTTTATTTCTGAGATGCACGTACACACAGTGTTTGCCCACATTGTGCAGGTGGTATTTTGCTGCACAACCGAGAGACAGAGAGAGAGGGGGGGAGGGGGGGAGTGAGAGAGAGAGGAGAGAGAGAGAGGGGAAGACAGAGAGAGAGAGAGGGAGTGAGAGAGAGAGGGAGAGAGAGAGGGGGAGAGACAGAGAGAGAGAGAGGAGTGAGAGAGAGAGGGAGAGAGAGAGAGGGAGTGAGAGAGAGAGGGAGAGAGAAGAGGGGAGAGACAGAGAGAGAGGGAGGGAGAGAGAGAGGAGAGAGAGAGAGAGTGGGGAGAGACAGAGAGAGAGAGAGAGACAGAGACAGAGAATGCAATGACAATGACAGTGAGATGACAATGACAGTGACAATGACAGTGATAGTGACAATGACAGTGACCATGACAATGGCATGATGCTTTATTTTCCGACGGTAAACGTTATTAACTAGAAGCCATTTTTCAAACTTGCCGTTGCTATTCTATATACATGACATTTGTTTACAGCAACAAGTACAACTTAGGGAAGATATATGCCGAATAATAAAATGTAAGATATGATTACAATGAAATCAAGAAAAGTACAGTCAGCACTTTAAAAAAAAACAGAGAGAGAGAGAGAGACAGAGAGAGAGAGAGACAGAGAGAGAGACAGAGAGAGGGGGGTATGTCTGTCAGTCGGTCAGTCTGCTAGCTTACTGTGTAAAAGTATGTGTTTGTCTACCCATCTGTCTTTGTGCTTATGCATTTGTTGATGTATCTTGCGACCTGTGTGTATGTGTGTGTGTGGTGTGTGTGTGTGTGTGTGTGTGTGTGTGTGTGTGTGTGTGTGTGTGTGTGTGTGTGTGTGTGTGTGTGTGTGTGTGTGTGTGTGTGTGTGCTAACTTTCACCTTGTCCAGTTTGCTGTAGCTGGGGTGATGGTGTACAACGACGGAACTGTTGTTGGCCATGTTGTAAGCATTGGCAAAGGCCCAACGGCGGTGAGGGCTCTCGTTTTTACTGCTCACGTGCAACAAGTTACAGTGGAAAATGATGGCGTCTCCTGCACACACACACACACACACACACACACACACACACACACACACACACACACACACACACACACACACACACACACACACACACATACACACACACACATAAACACACACACACACAAATACATACACAGATATTTACACACAGAAATACACAAACACAAACATACACACACACACACACATATACACACACAGACATACATAAATGCACACACAGAGACATACAGGCACACATACACACACAGACACAGACACAGACATATAGACACACACACACACAGATACACACAGTTATATACACACTCATACAGACATACACACGCGGATATATACACACACAAACACACACACACAAACACACACAAATACACACACACACACACATACACACAGAGATATACACACAGAGAAACATAGAAACACATACACACAAACAAACAGAGAGAGAGAGAGAGAGAGAGAGAGATACACACACAAAATATGCATAACATACACACACACACACACTTGCACAAACACACACACAAACAAACAAAGAAACACACACACACACACACACACCACACACACACACCACGACACACACACACACACACACACACACACACACACACACACACACATCGTTGAGCCTTGTTTTAGGTTTTTATGATAAATAAATGCGTTCTGAGTTTTAAGCTCGTTGTACACCGTATAAAGAAAATTTCATTCTCTCTCTCTCTCTCTCTCCTCTCTCTCTCTCTCTCTCTCTCTCTCTCTCTCCTCTCTCCTCTCCTCTCTCCTCTCTCTCTCTCTCTTGCTTAACTTTTTGTTCAACATTTTAAATTAATGTAAGTTTATGTTCAGTGAAGATATCACTTTTTCTGTTCTTATGTTTATTTGGCGGATTTGGGTCTTCCTCTTACCTATATGACTAATTACGTTGGGTGGTCAACTGTTTCTTCAACTTTTGTTCAACATTTTGTTCAACTTTTTCCGTTTAATTTTTTCTTCATCTTTAGGGAAAAAATTCAAATGGATGCATTGTCAGCCATGACTATATTTATAAATCTTTGTTTCGAGAAAACGTCGCCGAAAAATTTAATGACTTTGTTTTATGCTCCTTGCCACAAGGACAAAAATGTCAATGGCAATAAACCATTTTCAGTTTCAGTTTCAGTTTCAGTTTCTCTGTCTCTTCTGTCTGTCTGTCTCTCTGTCTCTCTGTCTGTCTCTCTCTCTCTCATGCACAGACACAGACACAGACACAGACACACAACACACACACACACACACACACACACACACACACACACACACAACACATACACATACACATACACATACACATACACACACTCACTCACTCACTCACGTACACACACCTTGCATAACCTCATTCAGGACAATAATAATAATAATAATTACAATATTTATATAGCGCAAAATCTCGATAAAAATCAAATCTAAGCGCTGAACATACACTTACGCACGCGCGCACACACACGCCACACACACACTCACACATGGCTATAAATGGGGAAAAAGAATAAAAGCAATGGAAAATTATAGAGAGCATATTATATACAAATATATATTACAATGTGATTCCCCTCCGAGTGGAGACAGGCTACAGAGGGGGGATGAGTGAGGTCAGGATTTTATGCAGAGGAGAAAAGGTGAGTTTTGAGAACGGACTTGAAGGAGACAAAAGTAGATTGCTGACGGACTGAGAGAGGAAGTTTGTTCCAGGAAAGTGGACCAGAAACAGAGAAGGCTCGTGGACCATAGGTATTGAGCTTAGTGCGTGGAAAGCGAAAAGTCAGAGGATCGGAGGCAGAGCGGAGGGTACGTGAGGGAACATAGATCTCAAGTAGGCTTGACAGGTAATCGGGGGCTGCGTTATTGAGGCTTTTGTAGCACATGGTGTCTAGTTTGTACTGTATGCGCTTTGATACAGGGAGCCAGTGAAGTTGAGCCAGGAGAGGAGATATGTGGTCAGCTTTTTTCTTTTTGAGTACAAGGCGTGCAGCATTGTTTTGAATGCGCTGTAGGATGTGAATGGTGGAGGCAGGAAGACCAGACAGGAGTGAATTGCAATAGTCAATGCGAGACATTATGAAGGAGAGAACGAGTTTTGCAGCTGTTTCGACAGAGACATACTTCCTGATCAGGCTTATACGATGGAGGTGATAGTAGCAAGATCTGGCAGTTTGAGAAACAAAGTTGTTCATGGAGAGGGTAGAGTCAATGCAGACACCCAGGTTTTTAGATGAATCAGAAATTGGGACTGATGTGTTACATAATGGGAGAGAAAGAGGAGGCAGCTGAGAAAGTTTCTGACGGGTGCCAATGAGGATAGCTTCTGTCTTGTCGTCATTAAGCTGAAGTTTGTTGAACGTCATCCAGTTCTTAATGTCCGAGTAACACTCAGTGGTGCGAGTCAAAAGGCGCTGTATATTGTCTGGTGTGTCACTGTCTAGAAGTTGGGTATCATCAGCATAGAAGTGGTGTTTTATAGAGTGGGAGTTGATGATGGTGGACAGGGGGGAGGTGTAAAGAGTGAAAAGAACAGGGCCAAGGACAGATCCTTGTGGAACACCACAGGTCAGGTATGCAGGTTGAGAGTAAGTGCCATTAATGAGAACAGTTTGTTTTCTGTTTGACAAATATGAAGTGAACCAGGAGAGAGCAATGTCAGAGATGCCAAAAGCATGATGAAGTCTAGAAAGGAGAATACCATGATCAATGGTATCAAAGGCTGCAGACAGATCAAGGAGTGTGAGGAGAGAGACTTTGCCAGTATCAGTTGCAAGGAGGAGATTGTTGAGAATGTGTAGCAGGGCAGTTTCAGTGCTATGGCACTGGCGGTAGGCTGACTGGAAAGGATTGAGAAGATTGTTGGCAGACAGGTGAGAGTTCAGCTGGTTGAGGACAACTTTTTCGATGAGTTTTGACAATAAAGAGATCAACAGACCAGCAGTTTCCTTACATTTGATTAAAATTTGACTCCCACACCCTGTCCACCAGCATCCTGCATTGTCAACCATGCAAGCAAATCAAAAACTTAACCCTTTGACTCCCACACCCTGTCCACCAGCATCCTGCATTGACAACCATGGTGCGAAAGCAAAAATGGGAAGCTGATGGATAAAGTGAAGAAGTCAAAGGGTTACGTTTTTTGCAGCTGGCAGATAGGATGCGGGAGTGAAAGGGTTAAGTGCTGAGTAGGAGAAGATAACTTTGATGTTCAATTGGAGAAGATAACTTTGATGTTGAGCTGTAGAAGATACCTTTGATGTTGAGCTGGAGAAGATAACTTTGATTTTGAGCTGGAGAAGATAACTTTGATGCTGAGCTGGAGAAGATAACTTTGATGTTCAGCTGGGGAAGATAACTTTGATGTTGAGCTGGAAGACAACTTTGATGTTGAGCTGGAGAAGACGTTGATGTTGAGCCAGAGAACATAATTTTGATGTTCAGCTGGAAAAGGTAACTTTTGATGTTGAGGTGGAGAAGATAACTTTGATGTTGAGCTGGAGAAAATGACTTTGATGTTGAGGTGGAGAAGATAACTTTGATGCTGAGCACGAGAAGATGATTTCGATATTAAGCTGGAAAAGATGACTTTGATGTTGACACGGAGAACATGACTTTGCTGTTGAGCTCGAGAAGATGACTTCGATGTTAAGCTGAAGAAGATGACTTTGATGTTGAGCTGGAGAAGATGACTTTGATGTTGACACGGAGAAAATGACTTTGATGTTGACCTGGAAAAGATGACTTTGGTGTTGAGCTGGAAAGGATGACTTTGGTATTAACCTGGAGAAGATAAATTTGATGTTAAGCAGACAAGATAACATTCGATGTTAGCGCTGGAGAAGATGACTTTCGATGTTAAGCTGGAGAAGATACTTTGATGTTGACCGGAGAAATGACTTTGATGTTGACTGGAAAGATGACTTTGATTGTTGACTGGAGAAGACAAAACAGTTATCTTCCGCAGCTGGCACTAAACCAACCATCAGGAGAGATTGTCCTCTATTGTTTTCTCCTTCACCCAGTGGTTTCTTGTTGTGTGTGTGTGTGTGTGTGTGTGTGTGTGTGTGTGTGGTGTGTGTGTGTGTGTGTGTGTGTGTGTGTGTGTGTGTGTGTGTGTGTGTGTGTGTGTGTGTGTGTCTGTGTGTGTGTGTGTGTGTGTGTCTGTGTGTGTGGATGCGTGTGTGTCTGTGTGTGGTGGTGTTGTGTGTGTGTGGTTCTATGTGTGTCTTGTGTGTCTGTGGCTTTGTGTTTGTGTGTGTATGTGTGTGTATGTTTGTGTGTGTCTGTGGCTCTGTGTGTGTATGTTGTGTGCGTTATTGTGTGATCAATACTTTACCAGGTTCCATCTCCACTAATGGTGCTCCAACCTCTTCTTCAGCTGCTCTACCCTCTCCTCATCAGCTCCGACCTGCCCACCCACAGGGCCATGATCGATACGCCCACACTTGTGGGACCCCTCCAGACCTGGACATTGCAAGACTCCAAGTACTCAAGAGCCTCAAGGACTGTAGGGGACTCAACAGCTAATTCAGTTGTCCATAAAACCTCAAACAGGATCAGAGGACACAGGATAAAAAAAAGGAGTTCAGGTTCCTACTGCTTATGCCCAGCCGACTGGTAGAGCCGTATCAGGGCTAACAGAACAGAGTACAGTTACACAATTGACAGTTTTAATTTCACATACCACGTCGATAGTTGTTTTACATATCATATAGACGATGATAGTATGATGATGATGATGATGATGATGATGATATGATGACTGACGAGACGACGACGACGACGACGACGACGACGACGACGACGACGACGAGAGATGATGATGATGATGATGATGATATGATGATGATATGATGTGAGACGAGAATTGATGATGATGATGATTGGTGATAATCATGAAATATTTATATAAATACCTATCATTAACATCAGGAAGAGAGTTATTGAATGTTATATAGAACCGATAATGTTATATGGTTGTGAGGCGTGGACAGTCAACAAGCAAAGCCAGAAAAAGATTGAGGCAGCCAAGATGTGATTTCTAAGAAGAATGTTGAGAGTTTCATAGGCAGCAAAGAAAACAGACGAGACAGTCTTGATGGAGGCGACACAAGAAGATCATTCATAAGGAAGATTAGGAAAACACAGACAAATGTATAGGCCATTTTATGAGGACAGGGGAATTGGAATACCTGATCACAACAGGAAAGCTGAAGGGAAAGAGAAACCAGGTAGACCCAGGGAGAAAATATTGGACGGACTTGCAGGGTGGCAGAGGACAGATAAGGTGGAAGATGTACTTGCGGCAACAAGGGACAGATGCATATGGAGGGCCATGATCACCAATGCCACGTGGCAGGGCACTTGATGATGACGATGATGATCTGGATGATTGTAACAATAACAGTGATAATACTAATAACAATAATGACAATAATAATAGTAACAATGATCACAACAACAACAACAAGAATAATGATAATGATGATGATGATAATGATAATGATAATAATAATAATATAATGATGATAATATTAATATATAATAATTAATAATAACAACAATAATGATATAATATAATAATAACATATGATGAATATGATGATGAATAGAAACAGATAATGAGATATGATAGACGACGAGACGACGACGACGATCGAGAGATGATGATGATGATGATGATGATGAGAGATGAGATGATGACGACGATGATGATGATGATGATGACAATAATGACAATGATAATAATGATAACAATAATAATGATAATAAATAATAATAAATAATAAAACAACAAGTAAATAATAGTAATAATAATAAATATAAGATAGTAATAATAGTAATATAATAATAATAATATAATATAATGATGATAATAATGACAATAATAATGATAACAATAATGATAATAATAATGATGGTGGTGGTGATGATGATGATGATGATGATGATGATGATGATGATCATGATGATGATGATCATGATGATGATGATTACAGCTCCATTTGTATAGTGCGAGCTGTCCATGTCAAAGAAAGCTTGTTGCACGTTATACAGAGGAGGGGAAAACGCGAGAGTAAGTTCAAGGATAAATAAAACATTAGACTTTTAGTGTTTCGCAAAATGTAGACAAGTATAGACTTGCTGGACAACAAGAATTTATTAATTATTCATTCCCTTGCATGATTCCATCAGAATGATTCTGACTCATTGTGCGGGTTTTACGTTCCGTGCCTATTGCCTGAGAAAATTGGTGCTGGTACTGTCATTTTGCAAAACGGATCTCAATTGATAGAATAGATTCAACTCAAATGTGGGGATTTGATTCAATAAACGTTGTGCATCTTCATATTGATGAATTACAAGAATTTACACACTACATAATGATTGGGTTGATTTGTCAATAAACTATATTTTGCACCATTTGATAGAATCAGAATTTAAACTCATAATTGGGTTTGGTTGCAATAACTATATTTGTGCATCTCTCATTATTGATAGAATTACAAGAAATTTTACACACTTATGATAAAATGATTGGGATTTGGATTTGTCAAAATAAACTGTTTTGATCTCTCATTATTGATAGAATTACAAGAAATTTTACACACTTACGATAAAATGATTGGGAATTTGGATTTGTCAAAATAAACTGTGTTTATTGATTATTTTTAGTCTAAGTGGTTATTTGTCTTTTTTTTTGTATGTCTTTTCCATACTCCAATCAATTCTCAAATCCATCACTGATTCCTTAGCACTTGAAGGAAGTTCCACATTTGTTTTGCCATTATCTGACTCGCTTTCTTTCTTTGAAACTTCATTTTTGCCAACACCAGGATCGTTGTTATCAAGTCGAGTAGTCCCTTGACTACCTCACCATTGAGACCACGAGGATTTGCCATTTTATATGCGTATACTTTTTTTATTTATATATTTTTCAAGTCGAGCCGAAAAGTTGTTTTGACAGCATGCAAAACGTCAACCGAACGTTATTGAAGTAAGCAAACATGGGAGATAACTCCCAGCTTAGGTAGGGAGAATTAGAGGCAGTTTTGTACCCTTAACTGGCGAAACTACGATCACTTCTTCCGTTCATGGTAGTTGTTTGATGGAACAACAACAGCAGTTTTTGTTTGTATCACACTACAAACAGACGGCAATGGCATGTAAGTCTGAGAATATTTCAGAAGATCTTTCAGCACACTTTAGGGATAGATAAAGTCTTCTGTTGACCAACTGTCAGATCAACCACTGATATCGTATTATGCTGTCACTGTTTATGTTGCCTTGATTAGTCGTTCTTGTACATGTATAGCGCCTTTCTCCTACGTCATTTAGACTGCGTATTATACATGATCAGACTTCTTGGTAGATATCATCATCAGACTTCTTGGTAGATATCATCATCATCATCATCATCATCATCAACGTCATCATCATCATCGTCGTCGTCGTCGTCGTCATCATCATCATCATCATCATCATCATCATCATCATCATCACCATCAGTAGTAGTAGTAGTAGTAATAGCATTGGTGGTAGTAATAGTAGTAGTAGTAGTATCAGTATTATCATTATTATCATTATCATTGTTATTGTTCTTGTTGTTGTTAGTGTCATTATTATTGTTGTTATTATCATTTTACTGATATTATTATTGTTATTATCATCATCATTATCATCATAATCATTCTCGTTACTGATCGTTTTTATAACCACTATTTTCAAAAAAACAAAAAACAAATCTGCACTCACTATGCATTGTAAAGAGTCTTGCATTTTAGTGGAGGAAGGAGAACTCAAGTTGTTTCATTAAAAAGCAAGCTGACCAGTACTCCACTATGTTGTTGCACAGTCTGCAGGTTTGGTGGGCGTGCATGCTGGGTGTTTTCATATTTCCATAAGCCAGCCACTGACCTGTTTCACATGATCTTTAATTAAACGTACATATTTGATATTCTGCATGTGTATACACACAAAGGGAGGTTAGGCACTGGTAGGTCTGCCTGACATCTCGACCTGGGAGATGGGGAAAATCCGCACCCTTTACCCACCAGGAGGAGAAGTGTCAATGGATCAAACCCAGGACCTTCCTATTGAAAGACTGACGTTTATCCACTTGACTACTGTGTCAATCAGTCTTTGTGTCATCATCATCATCATCATCGTCGTCGTCGTCGTCGTCATCATCATCATCATCATCATCATATCATCATCATATCATCATCATCATCATATCATCATCATCATATCATCATCATCACATCATCATCATCATATCATCATCATCATCATCAATATCATCATCATCATCATCATCATCGTCATCATCGTCATCATCATCATGTGCCATGCAGCATGGCGTTGGCGATCATGGCCCTCCATACGAATTCATCTTTTGTCGCTGCAAGTATATTTCCTATTCTTTCTGTCCTCATCCACTCCACAAATCTGTCTAATATTTCCCCTCCTGGGTCTACCTGGTACTCTTTTTCTCTCTCCATTTCTCCTATAGTGACTAGGTGCTCCAATTTCCTTCGCCTCGTAAAATGGCCTATAAATATTGCTTTTCTGTTCCTAATCTTTTTCATCAATGTTCGTTAAGCGTTTGTCTTTTTCAAGATTGTCTCGTTTGTTTTCTTTGCTGTCCAGGAGCTCTTAACATTCTTCTTAGAAAACACATTTCAGCTGACTCAATCTTGTTCTGACTTTGTGTAGCAACATTACGTTTTCATTCTGAGCAATGATTTCTATGATGTGTGTATACACGTTGTTTGGCCCACGCTGTGCAGGCTTGTTATTTCACTGCACAGTCTGCATTCTTCATCCTCAGTGTGTATGCCCACGGGATACTTTCGTGTTTCCTTCTACCACCGATGGTTACAGAATCATTTAAAGTGCAGTTTTGATCTGCCTGCGTATACACACGAGAAGGATTCCTGTATTAACACACACACACACACACACACACACACACACACACACACACACACACACACACACACACACACACACACACACACACACACGCTCACACACGCTCACACACACACACACACACACACACACACACATGGAACATACCTGCAGACAGCCATTTTCACGTGTACACGGATCGATGGCAGTGAAGATATTGATCATGTTGGGAAACAGGTTTCCACTCTTGTACCAATACCTGTCGTACAATACAATACAATACAATACAATACAGTACAGTACAATACAATACAGTACAATACAATACAATACAGTACAATACAATACAATACAATACAGTACAATACAATACAGTACAGTACAATACAATACAATACAATACAGTACAATACAATACAATACAGTACAATACAATACAATATAATATAATATCGTCTAAAAGCACGTACGTAAATAGACGGTAAAAGAAATAACGAATCAACAATACAATACAACGTAATATATACATGTACAATGTATATAATACGATACGACATGACACGATACGACAAGAGATGCGATGACACAACACGACACGGCACGAACGACACAACACGTCACGCCACGCCACGCCACAATACAATGCAATACAATACAATACAATGCAATGCAATGCAATACAATACAGTACAATACAGTACAATACAATACAATACAATACAATACAACGAAGCTGATGACGAACTCTCACAGGTATTCACCACCTGGTATGAGTCTTCACGTGGAATACCAGACTGGTGCCACAAGTTCTGCCACAGGCATTGTATGGGTAAGGCTTCTCCTGTCTTTGGTTCTGTTTCCACGACAGATGAAGGTGTGGACAACAGTGCACGCAGACCACAACAAATGCTGCTCAACAGAAAAGGGACACAAGGCAGCGGGATCTTTTGTCATGCAGCGCCTGTGGAAGAACAGGTGTCGATGTCCTGTCAGGGTGAAACTGAAATATAGTTTCAGTTTCGGTTTCTCAAGATGACGTCTCCGCGCTCGGAATGAATTCTATATGCACTATCGTCACAGGTGCCATGTGACGGAGAGGATCCAGAATGATCACGGCACAAGCCTTAAGCCTGCACATAAACCCAAGAGCTGGCCGGGTCTGGAGGTCCTACCTAGATAGTTCCATAACCATGAGATCGTAGGGGAGCGAGGTGACAGAGACCTCAACTTTTCCTGGGGCCAGCACCACGAAGGCGGCGCCAATCCCCTCTCCCTCGCTTCAAATTCATATTCATATTCACATTTTTTTACCGAGACTTCAGAAAGGCAAGAATGTTAATTGGTCTTCACGTGGTGGGACCTGGGAAATCAACGTATCATAGTTGCAACTGGTTCCTTGGCATTTTCTTCAGGCGTGCAATGTTTCACAGCAAACCCACCATACAAAAGCAATGACATCAAAATACTGATAGTGACACATTTCGCCAGTGAGTCGTTGAAATTACTGGAACTTGGCAGTTTTCAGGCCACTACCACAACATAACACCTAACAGAACCCAATCATTCCGTGCATCGTTTTGAAACGTACGTCAACTTCTGAGGGTGGCGCGCAGGAAGTCAAAATGCCCGAACACAATCAGAACTATTTAGTGAGTATTCCTACTGGTTGCTGTTGTTGTTATTGTTACTATCATTGTTGTTGAAAGCCTAGCCGACTGCACAGAGCCATATCAGGGTATAACTATCTCATAACGTACACAGTTTCAGTTTCAGTCTCTCTAATGTACATGTACACAATATCTCATAAAAAAAAGCACCTGGAAGAGAAAATCAAATACACGTACCGACGCATTCGCGCACATAATCTAAGGATATAGCCCTGGCGTTGATCATTCAGTTAAATTGATCAGGGTTAAAAAATCTGATACAGATATAAATATGACTAAGGACATAAAAACATATATAAAACGGACCTAAAATACCTAAAACTAGTTCTGCACATCACATTTCCTTAAAGCTAAAAGTGCACTGAATATATGCACCCAGTTGTCGAAACCTAAGAGAAAATATACAAGGCTTTATAAAACACATACAGGTAAATTGACCAGCAAGGCAGAAAATGATAGGAAGAAATGATAGGAAGCTAAGAAAAAAAAACGACAAAAACAAAAAGAGTAACAGAAAACAGGAAATTTCTAGCACAGTATTTCCAGAAGTGGGGATACTATTCATATTGAAAGAACCCCCGGCATTCCTACTGAGGGTAGTGTTTGTTAAGATAAACATGATAGTGAATGTTCTCGAAATCATTCCTCCGATTTCTCAAGACAAGCATTATGCACAGGTGACATTTCAGTTGGCCACAGCTCCTGTTATCTTGGTCATTTCACTTATATATGCCACTGTACATGTACAGGGAAATGACATGACCCATTCCAGTGACACATATACCATTGTAAAGGGAAATGCTATGCCCCATTCTAATGATACATATACCATTGTAAAGGGAAATGTTACGCCCCATTCTAATGATACATATACCATTGTAAAGGGAAATCTATGCCCATTCTAATGATACATATACCATTGTAAAGGGAAATGTTATGCCCCATTCTAATGATACATATACCATTGTAAAGGGAAATGTTATGCCCATTCTAATGATACATATACCATTGTAAAGGGAAATGTTATGACCCATTCTAATGATACATATACCATTGTAAGGGAAATGTTATGCCCCATTTAATGATACATTCTAATGATACATATACCATGTAAAGGGAAATGTTATGCCCCATTCAATATACATATACCATTGTAAAGGGAAATGTTATGCCCCATTAATGATCATTACATGTAAGGAATGTTACCATTCGATAATACTTGCATTGTAAAGGGAAATGTTATGCCCCATTCTAATGATATTACCACTGTAAGAATCTTATGCCTTCCATAATATGCATGTAAAGGGAAATGTTATGCCCCTTCCAATATTTAGCATGTAAGGGAATGTTAGCCATTCTAATGATACATATACCACTGTAAAGGGAAATCTTATGCCCCATTCCAATAATACATATAGCATTGTAAAGGGAAATGTTATGCCCCCATTCCAATAATACATATAGCATTGTAAAGGGAAATTTATGCCCCCATTCCAATAATACATACATGTATACCATTGTAAATGGAAATGTTATGCCCCCATTCCAATAATACATATACCATTGTAAAGGGAAATGTTATTCCCTATTCCAGTGATACCAATGATTTGACATCTCCAAATACTGATTTGTGTCTCTTTTTGTGATAATGGGTCAGCAGTAGTGTTTGATAAGTGAAAAAATGCATAATTATTTTTTTTCTTTTATTATACTTTTCTAAGCATTTCTTTTTGCTTTATAGACGTCAACAAACAATGTAGTAAAGGAAATGATCAATTCAAATTCATATACGTTGGAAAAGGTTTGCTGATATATAAGCATCTATAACAAAAAAAAATTATATAATAACATTTGGGAAACAGTGAAGGTTTCGGTGTATGCATCAAGATTAAGTAAATGGCATGGACATGAAATGGTTTTCTACTCAAGAAAGCATTGGACATGTACTTATTGCAATGGTAATTGAAAATTCACTTTGGCAGTATACCTGCCCATTTTGGGATCTCATTGTAGTAGTCTTTGGAAAGTAGTGGTACATTCGAAACACGTTTGTCAATTTTGCATTAATAGATAAATGATTATGTGAGCATTATGATAAGTTCAAATATTACTATCTGTGTTCATATTGTGATCAACCCAAACAATACAGGTTTCATGTGATTTTGATATCAAAGATATTTTTGTCATTTATCATTCATTAATTGTTCTATTAATTTCCAAAAGTTACGGACACAGTCACAATTCCACAGGAAATGTTTAATGAGTCTCGTGTATTATCACATCATAAACAAACTGTCGTAGTTGCTATACCCACTGCGTTTAAGATTATACAGGTTGCAATAATCCGATGAACAATTCTTAGTTTCATCCGGTTTAGTTTGACATCAGTTAATTTATATTTTATTTTTAAAAATGCCTTTTTTCACGAAAGAGTGACATTTATTTCTGACCATTTTAAGCAACCTTTCTGTCTAATGTCATCAAATTCAATGTTTTCATAGTAATATGTTGCCCCCTTTCTTTGTACATTCATCATTGTTTTTACTGCACTTGGCAACTTCAAAATATTATTTTTCTTCTTGTTTACATGTATTTTGGTCATTCTCAAAATATTGTTTGATCAAAGATATCCATCTATTATAAGTGACAAAATAAATATGACAGTCACAGTGGGTGTTAAACTCTTCACAAGTAAAAAGTTGTTTTTTTTAATTTTAAAAAAGAAGGGAAAAAAACAACCATTTTTTAAGAAAATTTCTGATGAAGTATATTCCTTTCTCAATCAGTTTATTTTCTTTGATGATCATGTTATTTAACTTTCATCTTTTGTTATAGAAAACATGTTCAGTAAATGTCTGCAGATGTTCTGTACATATCCTATAGAGGTCCTTGAGATATCTGTAGATTTAGATGTCTGCAGGTTCAGCTAACAATTAATTTATGTTCTTATGTGCTATGTGATTACAAAGTGGCACATAGACTTAAACTCTGTCAGCCCAAAATAGATTGGTCTTCATAAAGTATGAAAGAATTGGTAATCTATACTATTCGATGTTTTTAAGAAATGGATACGTTTCCGCTGGAACACTTTTCCATGTATGGTTTTATAGATAGATAGATAGATAAATAGATAGATAGATAGATAGATAGATAGATAGATAGATAGATAGATAGATAGATAGACAGATAGATAGATAGACAGATAGATAGATAGATAGATATAGATAGATAGATAGATAGATAGATAGATAGATAGATAGACAGACAGACAGACAGACAGATAGATAGATACATACATACATACATAGATACAAAATAGATATAGATGATAGATAGATAGAATAGATACATAGATAGATGCGCGCGCGGGCTCGTAAATCAGATATAGTCAACCTCCCTTACGTAATGCTTTAAGTGGCAGTCTTTTTACTGATTTTATCCTGTTTTTCCATTCCAAACAAACTAAAAACATAAATTTTGTAACTTTTGTATACAGTCATCAAGTGGATTCGAAGAGAATATCGACAAATGCATCAATTGAAGTAATGGTTCTCTGTGACCAATTTTTAAAGAGCGTTTTTTATTTCTGAAAATTTGTCGTTATAATTGATCGTTCCACATTTGTTTAAGTTTGGAGTGAACAAAATGACAGGCATTTTAAGCTTATGAGGATTCCATATCATTGTTAAATGGGGACAGTATACTTTTTTGTGATTTTCTCTCACTCTTTAGCCATACTGCTTGCGTTTTTTTCCGTTGTCCATGAATAGAGGCTGCATCAATCTTACCTATAATCTGAACTCAAGAGCTTGAGTTCAATCCCAGCCTGCAGCATTAAAAACTGGCCTGTTGCCACCTATCTTGATGTTGCCATTATTTTGGTGGTGCCAGCTTAGTGTTTTATATGTCCCTTATTATCCCCCCTCCCCCCTCTCATTTGAAGATCTCACCAGCGCACAGGTTTCTGTGCAGACTCAGGAGACTGCCAGATACTTGCTGTTATGGTTTTGGTGGAGCACATATGGAACTGTCTGAGTGTGATGACTCCCTCTTATTCAAACTAACGTAGAAACTCAAAACATGATATCAGATAATTCTGCTGGATAAGGGAAGTCAGTGGTTTAGTCTTGTCCATAGCCTCATTTGATATTACACTATTTTGCTTGATGTGTCAAGTAACATCGTCCATCTAACCCATAGTGTCAATTGATACTACGCGATTCTGTTTGATCATCATGATCATCATCAGCATGTGCCCTGCCGCATGGCGTTGGCGATCATGGCCCTCCACACGAATCTCTCCCCTGTCGCTGCAAGTACATCTCCCAAATGGCCCTCCACACGAATCTCTCCCCTGCTGCTGCAAGTACATCTCTCATCCTCTCTGTCTTCAACCAGCCCGCAAGCCCGTCCAATTCATTCCCTGGGTCTACCTGGTGTCCTCTTTCCCTCCAACTTTCCTGTTGTGACCAATATTTCAGTCTTACCCACACCATTCTGATTGATGGCAAGCCGAGTACAGCATAAATGTTACCCATATTGTTGTGACCAATATTTCAATCTTACCCATACTGTTGTGATCAATATTTTAATCTTACCCATACTGTTGTGACCAATATTTCAATCTTACCCACACCATTCTGTTTGATAACAATTCGAGTAGCAGCATCAATCTTACCCATAATGTTGTGACCAATATTTCAATCTTACCCACACCATTCTGACAGATGGCAAGTCGATTAGCATCATCAGTCTTACCCATACTGTTGTGACCAATATTTCAATCTTACCCACACCATTCTGACAGATGGCAAGTCGATTAGCACCATCAGTCTTACCCATACTGTTGTGACCAGCATTTCGATATTACCCACACCATTCTGATACATGGCAAGCCGAGTAGCACCATCAATCTTACCCATACTATTGTGACAAATATTTCAATCTTATCCACACCGTTCTGTTTGATGACAATTCGAGTAGCAGCATTAATCTTACCCATATTCATGTGACCAATATTTCAATCTTACCCACACCATTCTGTTTGATGACAAGCCGAGTAGCACCATCAATCTTACCCATACTGTTGTGACCAATATTTCAATCTTACCCACACCATTCTGTTTGATGGCAAACCCAGTAGCACCATCAATCTTACCCATACTGTTGTGACCAATATTTCAATCTTACCCACACCATTCTGTTTGACGTCTAGTCGAGTAGCAGCGTCAATCTTACCCATAATCTTGATGCCAGACGATCCTGCCTCCAGCGAATGCCTCCTTTTTCATGATCTTGGAATGGTAGTGGTAGATCTCTCCTCCCATAAGCTGTCAGCAAGATCATCATCATCATCATCATCATCATCATCATCATCATCATCATCAGTTTTATTGTCATCGTCATCTTCGTCGCCCACGTCGCAGTCGTCGACGTCGTCATAGTCAGCAGCAGCAGCAGCACCCAACAAACATCATCATCGTTCATAGTTTACGTCGTCGTCGTCATAACCTTCATCATCGTCGTTGTTGTTGTCATCATTATCATCATCTTTCTCCGTCATCATCATCATCATCTCATCGTCGTCGTCGTCAGCGTTTTTGTGATCGTCGTCAGTGTTGTAGCCAACATCATAATTGCACCACTGATTCTCATTATCACCGTCCTCATCATCGTCGTGATCATTATTGTCATCACTGTCGTCATTTTCAGTATTATTGTCGACATCATCATCATCGTCTTTGTCGTCGTTAACATCATACGTAGCATCATCATCATCGTCATCATCATCTTCCACGTCATCAGCAGCAGCAGATCGCCGTCATCGTCATCGACGTCATCATCATTATCATCGTCGTCGTCGTTGGTGTCGCCGTCTTCGCCATCGTCCTCGTATCAGCATCATCATGTTATCGTTATTATCATCGTCGTCGTCATCATCATTATCATTATCCTCATCGCCGTCATCGCAACTGTTCACCCAGCTGTTGTTAAATACCTGACCCTGTCCAATGTTGGACAAGGTACCGCCTACAGGAACAGGAGAATCGGCACCACCCTCAAAACGCTGGCCCTGTGATAAATTGAGGTCTCTACCACCTCCCTCCCTTCGAACTCAGGGCACAGGACGACCTTGACTTTTAACGTCAAAGTGGTAAGCGTGCATTGATTCATTCTCGTGCAAACCGTTATAGCAGTTGCTTCAGAAGTAACCATATGCGCTCCACCCAAATCTGCCAGCAATTATCTGACAGATTATCTTACTCTTGCGCAAAACGCTTTAAGCTGGCAAGGTCTTGAACTATGGCAGGGGGAGGGGTGGGACCTATGAAACCCTAAGCTGACTCCATCAGAATGATTTGCCCATTTTGGATCTCTTCTGTGGAATTATGTGTCCATAGATCTAAAAACTTTGCCAAGTTTTCCTTTTTAGAAGACCCAACTTGACCCAACTTAGTTCATCTCTTCCGCGACTCATTCTGTTTAAATTAAACCTTTGTGATTGCTGACCCTATTCCGTCCTGTGTTACTGTTTTCTTGTGGTGTCTTGCGTATAAATGTTATCGAGAGTGTGTGCATGCATAATTAAAATGGGTAAAAATAGTGAATGTGTGTTGTATGCATATGTTCATACATTTTTGTATTATAGCACTGTAAAATAATGTGCATTCTTCTTCTTCTTCTTCTTCTTCTTCTTCTTCTTCTTCTTCTCTTCTTCTTCTTCTTCTTCTTCTCTTCTCTCTTCTTCTTCCTTCTTCTCTCCTCTTCTTTCTTCTTCTTCTTTTCTTCTTCTTTTTCTTCTTTCCTCTCCTCTTACTCTTCTCCTCCTATTCTTTTTTTTTCTTTTTCATCTTTCTTTCTCTAACTCTTTCCTAATTCTTATTATTATCATTGTTTATCATCTCATCATCATATTATATTATTATTATTGTTGTTATCGTTTATTATTATTTTTATTATTTTATTATTATGTTATCATCATTATTATTATCATTATTATTACTATTATTAATATTATTATTACTATTATTATTGTTGTTTTGTTGTTGTTGTAGTTGTTGTTGTTGTTGTTGTTTTGTTGTTGTTGTTGCCGTTGTTGTTATCGAAGCATTAAATGTGCAGCGAGAGGCCACTTACGTTGTGGGTCAGGACTGAAT
>JAPXFY010000026.1:13572736-13575236 GCA_030674185.1 Monoplex corrugatus | reverse complement strand
ATGATGATGTGATGATGATGATGATGATGATGATGATGAGAGGCACCAAAGTACTTACGGAAAACGTGTGTTTTGGGAATTCCTTGCTGGTCTCAAAACTCCTCCTGAGTTTGTTCACTTCCTCTGCGTCCAGCATGTTTCTGTTGAGGAATATACTTCAATTGAATTCAGTTCAAAACCATTTATTGTTGCATTAACACTTATTGTACTACTGACAAAAACATGAACAAGGTAATTTATGATGACTGAAAGGAAAAGGCCGAACAAAACAAGATTATAAAAGTAGGAAAATGAGACGGGTAGGACAAGGAATCAATAATTTTTATGTACATCTTATTGCATGTTAAAAATGGGAGAATAATACGTGTAGGACAAGGAATCAATAATTTTTATATACATCTTATTGCATGTTAAAAATGGGAGAACAATACGTGATACGCATAGGACAAGGAATCAATAATTTTTATGTACATCTTATTGCATGTTAAAAATGGGAGAATAATACGTGTAGGACAAGGAATCAATAATTTTTATATACATCTTATTGCATGTTAAAAATGGGAGAACAATACGTGATACGCATAGGACAAGGAATCAATAATTTTTATGTAGATGTTATTGCATGTTAAAAATGGGAGAATAATACGTGTAGGACAAGGAATCAATAATTTTTATGTAGATGTAATTGCATGTTAAAAATGGGAGAACAATACGTGTAGGACAAGGAATCAATAATTATCTAGATGTTATTGCATGTTAAAAATGGGAGAATAATACGTGTAGGACAAGGAATCAATAATTTTTATGTAGATGTAATTGCATGTTAAAAATGGGAGAACAATACGTGTAGGACAAGGAATCAATAATTATCTAGATGTTATTGCATGTTAAAAATGGGAGAATAATACGTGTAGGACAAGGAATCAATAATTTTTATATACATCTTATTGCATGTTAAAAATGGGAGAACAATACGTGATACGCATAGGACAAGGAATCAATAATTTTTATGTAGATGTTATTGCATGTTAAAAATGGGAGAATAATACGTGTAGGACAAGGAATCAATAATTTTTATGTAGATGTTATTTCATGTTAAAAATGGGAGAACAATACGTGATACGCATAGGACAAGGAATCAATAATTTTTATGTAGATGTTATTTCATGTTAAAAATGGGAGAACAATACGTGTTGGACAAGGAATCAATAATTTTATGTAGATATTATTGCATGTTAAAAATGGGAGAACAATACGTGTTGGACAAGGAATCAATAATTTTATGTAGATATTATTGCATGTTAAAAATGGGAGAACAGTACGTGTTGGACAAGGAATCAATAGTTTTATGTAGATATTATTGCATGTTAAAAATGGGGAAATCATACGTGTAGGACAAGGAATCAATAATTCTTATGTAGATGTTATTGCATGTCAAAATGGGAAAATAACACATGTAGGACAAGGAATTATTAATTTTGATACAAATATTTGAAATCATAGGCATGTCAGCATGGGAAAATGATACGTGTAGGACAAGGAATCATTAATTTTGATCGCGACGCTTGAGGTTTTCAGCATGTGAAAAACAGAGGGGGAAAATAATACGTATAGGACATTAGTTACAATTTAAATAGACAATGGTTCATGAAAGGTCCTATGACACAGTTAACCAAAAACATCCGAGGATGATGGATGGGACCCAGAGCAACAATGCCTCACTACTGACCTGACACCAGAGTAACAATGCCTCACCACTGACCGGACACCAGAGTAACAATGCCTCACCACTGACCGGACACCAGAGCAACAATGCCTCACCACTGACCGGACACCAGAGTAACAATGCCTCACCACTGACCTGACACCAGAGTAACAATGCCTCACCACTGACCGGACACCAGAGTAACAATGCCTCACCACTGACCGGACACCATAGCAACAATGCCTCACCACTGACCTGACACCAGAGCAACAATGCCTCACCACTGACCGGACACCAGAGCAACAATGCCTCACCACTGACCGGACACCCGAGTAACAATGCCTCACCACTGACCGAACACCAGAGTAACAATGCCTCACCACTGACCGAACACCAGAGTAACAATGCCTCACCACTGACCTGACACCAGAGCAACAATGCCTCACCACTGACCTGACACCAGAGTAACAATGCCTCACCACTGACCTGACACCAGAGTAACAATGCCTCACCACTGACCTGACACCAGAGTAACAATGCCTCACCACTGACCTGACACCAGAGTAACAATGCCTCACCTCTGACCGGACACCAGAGCAACAATGCTACCACTGACCGGACACCAGAGCAACAATGCCTCACCACGAACCGGACACTCACTTCCAAACTCCCGACGCCACATGGTAGCAAGTTCGCCAAGCGAAGGAGGCTGTCAATGCGTTGCATGATCCATTCGGACCCAGTTATCAATCATCTTGTTTACAAACAAGAGAGCAAAGTGGGGAGATGACAATC
>JAPXFY010000026.1:13540236-13562736 GCA_030674185.1 Monoplex corrugatus | reverse complement strand
GAAGGGTGGAATAAAAATATCTTCTGGTGGGGATGGCGGTCGTAGCGGGACATATAAAAATGGTGCGACAATTGCCACGGGTTTCAAATATTTTTGTATAATTTTGTTGATTTTTTCATCACCCTCTAAATTCTTATCTTACTTCTCCATTTTGCTCTCATAAGCTCAGACCCAAAAGTGACGGTGCTAAAAACTCTCGAGTTTATAAACGTCACACAGACCAAAAAATATTTCATGACTAAAACACAGCTCCATCTGCCTCATGTTTAAAAGCTTGTCAAAAACACTCTAAGCCTGAGGTAAAACTTTGCATCTGTCACACAGACACAATGAGTCTATACATTCCTGTAACATCTGCTTTGGTAATGCCGAGCCGAAATCTGATAATATACAGCGCCTGTTGACTCGCACCACTGAGTGTTACTCGGACATTAAGAACTGGATGACACACAATAGACTTCAGCTTAATGACGACAAAACAGAAGCTATCCTCATTGGCACCCGTCAGAAACTTTCTCAGCTGCCTCCTCTTTCTCTCCCATTATGTAACACATCAGTCCCAATTTCTGATTCAGCTAAAAACCTTGGTGTCTGCATTGACTCTACCCTCTCCATGAACAACTTTGTTTCTCAAACTGCCAGATCCTGCTACTATCATCTCCATCGTATAAAGCTGATCAGGAAGTATCTCTCTGTCGAAACAACTGCAAAACTCGTTCTCTCCTTCATAATGTCTCGCATTGACTATTGCAATTCACTCCTGTCTGGTCTTCCTGCCTCCACCATTCACATCCTACAGCGCATTCAAAACAATGCTGCACGCCTTGTACTCAAAAAGAAAAAAGCTGACCACATATCTCCTCTCCTGGCACAACTTCACTGGCTCCCTGTATCAAAGCGCATACAGTACAAACTAGACACCATGTGCTACAAAAGCCTCAATAACGCAGCCCCCGATTACCTGTCAAGCCTACTTGAGATCTATGTTCCCTCACGTACCCTCCGCTCTGCCTCTGATCCTCTGACTCTTCGCTTTCCACGCACTAAGCTCAATACCTATGGTCCACGAGCCTTCTCTGTTTCTGGTCCACTCTCCTGGAACAAACTTCCTCTCTCAGTCCGTCAGCAACCTACTTTTGTCTCCTTCAAGTCCGCTCTCAAAACTCACCTTTTCTCTCCTGCATAAAATCCTAACCTCACTCAACCCTCCCCTCTGCAGCCTGTCTCCGCTCGGAGGGAATCACATGGTTATAATATATAATTGTATGCTATGCTCTCTATAATTTTCCATTGCTTTTATTCTTGCTTTTATTGCTTTTATTCCTTCTCCCCATTTATAGCCATGCGTGTGTGTGGGTGTGTGTGTGTGTGTGTGTGTGTGTGTGTGTGTGTCTGTATGTGTGCGTGCGTGTGTGTGCGAGCGTGCGTGCCTGCGTGTGTGTCTGCTTCAGCGCTTAGATTTGATTTTATCAAGATTTTGCGCTATATAAATATTGTAATTATTATTATTATTATTATTATCTCTTTTTGATTCTTTGTGAGACAATATGAGACGCAATGACTCCAACTAACCTTCCGAGTTTAAAGAATACCGTCTTCAACATAGTCATTGTGGTACAGGCAACAGAGGGTTAACGTCAATAGAAGGTATCTCTCTTACTGCTGACAATAGCATGTGGCGGTGAACAAAAGACCGCGGCTCCGTCGGTACTGACAATGGGATAGCGCGTGAACGAGGGAACAAAAGCATGGTCTTTATTGATCCGTTTTAGTACTTCTGGCCCGAAATTGCTATGACAACCAGCACATTGCCAAAGGGTCTTCTGGATGGAGCAGTCGACTGGGAGTGTACAGCAGACCTCCCAGAGTGGAGAAATTACCCAGATGTCATCAGCAAGACAGGCATGAGACCAGACATCGCTCTCCACTCTGACACCTCGAAACAAGTGATTCTGATAGAACTCACTGTGCCATACGAAAGCAGAATGGAAGAAGTACATATCTACCATACCGAAAAATACGCCGGTCTTGCCAGCACCCTGAAGAAAGCAGGTATGCGGGCCAAAATCTTCGCCATAGAGGTCGGGGCAAGAGGGTTTGTGGGCACCTCTGCTTATGATCTCATGAAACAACTCGCCATTTCTGGGAAGAAGAGGACTAGAGCCCTTAAAGCGATGGCAGAGGCAGCAGAAAGGAGCTCAAGCTGGATCTGGGCAAGGAGGAACCAAAAGTGAACTTCATAAAGATTAAATCCCCTACAGATGATGTGTGCCCCGTTAGCACATTGGTAAAAACCGCGTACCGCAGTTCTGAAGCGCAGAATCGCCCAGGTTCGCTCCCCGGCGTGGGGAAAAAAAAAAAAAAAAAAAAGACAACAGCAGAAGGGCATCCAGGAGTCATGACCTGGATGTGGCCCGGCCCCCTGAGAGTGTAAGGAGTTCAGGGCGGAAACACTTGTCTAAAGGGAGTTACTTCTCTGAAGACCTTCTGTTGTCTAGCTCTCCCTAGAGTTTCTTTCTACCTTCTTGGAGAATACTGGACACTTCCATGTCACACTACTGGCACATCACTACACCCGTTTTATTTTTATTTTTTTACCCAATCAAACAAGTCAGTGACCACAGCACTCCTACAATAATTTTGATCTCTGTAATCCACTATCATTATCTGCGATCACACAGGTAAAGGGGTGTTTCCAGCGTGGATCCATCATGAGAAATACTAAGAGACAAAGACATCACACCCGTTTTATTTATTGATTTTCTGCCTATAACAACATTAAAGTACCTTTTTCCTACTCAATTCAACAAGGCCTATTAGTCTATCACAATTACAAAAGATATGACAAAGGAAAATAACTCACTCACACACACCACCTCCCCTCCCCCCTCTCTCTCTCTCACTCTCTCTTACGCTCACTGACACCTAAAGGAAGGGAAAGGACTAAGGGTGGGAAGGGAGGGAAGGAGGGGAGGGGGAAGGAAAGGGGAGGGGAAAAAACAGCCACCAGCTTATTACACCCTCCATAAACTTTTATGACCTCCCACACGCCACCTGGCACCACAGGCACCCCAAAGTTCAAGGGGAGACTATCCTTCATGATGATGACGTCAGTCACTCCGCACAGGGGGTCTTGGGCGCCTTATACTACTACTTAGGTTAACAGACATACAATGTGAAGCTTAGGCAATCAATAAGCAAAGTCAGAACAAGATTGAGGCAGCTGAAAATTAATGTGGTTTCTAAGAGTGTTAAGAGTGCTATGGACACCAAAGCAAACACTCGAGACAAGAAGCAAACACAAACAGAACATTAATAAATATTAGGAAAAGACAAGCAACATTTATAGGATATTTCATAAGACAAGAGAAATTTGAGCACCTAGTCACAACAGGAAAGCTAGAGGGGAAAAGACCATCAAGGAGAAGATATTATTTTTGCAGAGTGGATGGGGACGGAAAGGGTAGGATATATACTTTCAACGACAAAAGATAAATTTGTATGAAGAGCCATGATCGCAAATGCCATTCAGCAAGGCACAAGGTAATGATGGTGATATGGGAGATAGGAAAAATCTCCATCCTATAGGTCAAGCGGAGGTGTGTAGGTGGATTGAGCGTTGGATCTCATCCGCCGGATTGGAAATCCGGCATTTACCCCGAAGCTTGACAACCGCGCTTGTACAAATGAACAGTATCACTGCTCCCCCTACCACTACCCTTTCCTAACCCCCTTCACACTCCCATCCCCACTTTCTTTTTTCCTCCGTAATAACGACTCGCCGGTTTTGAAATAGCACTTTTGAATTCTGCTGGGTCTGTGTGACTGATACGAACGTAACAGCGTCACTGATTTGAAAAATCGTTGGCGCGCCCCCCCCCCCCCCCTTTTTTTTTTCTTTTCTTCTTCTTCTTCTAGGCGTACAGAAAATTATTTATTGAAATAAAAAAAAAAAAGGTTAAATTAACTCTGATTGTATAGACTGTCGTATTATGATAACTGTGTTGTAAAAGATTACTAACTTGCAGACGTGTCAGTGTAACTGCATACAGCCTAGGATCAGGCCATATTCTTATGCATATCATCCCGCTCTCTTCTATATCGCTTCCCCACGCCCACCCCCCCACCCCACACACACCTTCATGCCCTGCCCCACTCTAACCACTTTCATTTGAGACACCGCAACCGTGTGTAGGCTAGCATATGGCACACTGACATTGCGTCAATGACCCGGCCTAAACAAGCCTCAATGACAGCATGTATGCTCACGGAACGGATCCTCGCGGGAGCAGTTCCATTTTCATTCAAGTCATACTTCAGTGAGCGATAGCCCTGTTGCGTGCATTGGCCAGTTCCGATACTTGGCTGTCAGAAAATGTCATCGTACAAAAGCAAGTGGGAGGGTTAGCGGTTCACACGAGATAATTAGGATAAGTGAGATCTCCCCGAGAGGGGAAATGAATGACACTCATGAATAATCACCATGGAATGCGGTACTGCCGGTCCGCTATAAAAGCGTCTGCTGCTGCGTGCTATGCATTGTCATGGCGTATTAGGACTATCATTATCCAAATAAGCACGCTCATGTTTTAAAATTGTTCAATAAATTACGAAAATAAGCGAAGAAATAAGTTTAATTTCGTTCAATTTTTCGAATTTTGAGTTTATCATTTTTTTTTAATCCAAGAGAAGTAACTCTGCCCACAACCAAGAGCAAACAACTCAGCGTGACGCGTTTTTAGGTCAAACGAAGTTGACGAAGCGACAATGGCGAGCCCATTTTATGCCAACTATGCGATCATTTGCCGGGTACCGCAGTCTTTTCAATCAAGATCTGTTGGATCAGAGCATTTGAAAGGAGGACTTAATATAGATAGGGCTCGAGAAGAATATGACACTATCCGCGAAGTGTTGAAAAACTGCGACGTGAACTTGATCGAACTCCAGGAAGATGAAAACTATCCAGACTGCTGTTTCGTGGAGGACTGTGCTATTGTCATCGGAGGAACAGCGCTCATCAGCCGACCTGGTCATGCTTCCCGACAGGGAGAGGTAATGTAGAGAGGCTGAGATAAGTTTTTTTTTCCCATCTGCAGCATTGTTAAGAAAATGTCATTTGAAATGAGAGGAATCGAACTAATAAGGGATTGTCATTTCCGGGTTTACTTGGTCATGATGAATTGCACGATGTTAACACTTAACGGCTAAAATGCCCGTAGATCTATACTACTACAGTACTAGACTCAGCCAGACCGAAAGTGAAACATACGTCGTCTACGCGGACATTGTTGAGCAACAGTAGAGTTATTACTGATGCATAAAAATGAACATTTTAACTCGGTATGCGAATTTGTGCCAAGAACTGAAGAAGTGAAGAACACACACACACAACACATAATGACACAGACATGTATAGGCCTACACACACACAAGTACACACACACTCACAAACACACACTGTGACACACACTTCTTAGTAATATAGTGCAATAGATAGAGCGTCAGTCGCGTGATGAACATCACACTCCATGACTTCATTTTCTAAAGGCAGTAAAATGTACAGATTGTACAGTGCATTATGGCAGTGCATATACTTATGATATAGTGATATACTTAGACTGGCGTACATCCCCACCCCCACCCCAACCCCTACAAACAGGTCTACGCATGCACAGTTTCTGCCTCTAGCTCAAAGCTCTGCATTTCTGCATCTCTCAGATTGTGTGCGTTTAAAAAAAATTGTTTTTTTCAGCTTTCAGATTTTTCTTGAATGTGTGTAGGCCTGTTCATGTTGTTTTTGTTCACAGTCAGCTGAGTATCATACTCAGTATGTGTTTGGTGGGTGTGCATGCCAAATGTTTTCCTGTACAAACCTTGCGTTAATTAGGCACCAGACACTGGCATGTCACTGACTTAGATGATCTTTGATGTGCTTACTTGATGTTCTGCCTGTGTATACACATGAGGCCTTGGACCACTTAGGGTTTAAACATTAACTAACACATTAGTAACAGATCTGCACATATGTTGACCGGGGAGATCGAACAAGTCTTCATTCTTTACCCACCAGGCAGGATCGAACCTCCCACCTTCTGATTAGAAGTTTGATGTCTTAACCTCTTGACTGCTGCACCCACTGACTTGCTGAGTCGTGCTCAGTTGCTGTCATCTTACTATGCCCCCACCCCACCCCTCTCCTGCATTATGTTAGAAATTTGGTGCTGTTGATGTTTAGTTTTGAATGTTTATTGACACATCAGATTAATATAGATCTGAAACAGTGAAATCGAGATGAACATAAGCTATAGCTACATGACTGTGATAAAGTTACAGAGAATAACAGAACCTCACAAAACTGGAATGCACTACTCGTGTTAAAAAAAGACATCAGATCTGTTGAAAGTCTTCTTTCGCTCCCCAAAATTATGTAGTCAAGATTTAGCTTTGATGACTAATAGTAATACTTGGCCATATCTAATAATGTCATCATTTTAAATCTATGTATCATTGTATGCAAGAATCAGTGAAAAGTGCCAGCAACTTTGAGCAAAGAGAGGGGGATTTAACTGTAACTTAGTATGTAAGACAGAAAGTGGAAAGGCCGATTCTGTTTTAATTTTATGTCTATAGTACTACTGCTTCATTTTTCATTATAAAAATATTATGAATACATCATTACATGCAATGCATTGATTTGAAGCTATCACTATCAGTATCAATATAATGTGTGTGTTTTTTGGTGTGTTTTTTTTTTTCTTTTTTTGCAAGTGTAGTAACTAGTATTAATCATCCTAGGGTGAAACCAGAACTATAAAGGTAAGAAAGATAAGGTTGTTCCTTTACCCTGGGGTCATAGGAAAGTGAGAAGGTATGATAGAGACATCAACCTCTCTGAGAGGGGCAGCATGATGAGGGTTCTGCCCACCTCTTTTTTCCCTGTTTCCTTCTCTCTAACTTTGGGAAAAAAGGTCAGGAACCATTCACAGATGGGTTGTCTGAAAGCTGCATGCACATATTTTGAAGTTTCCTTGTGATTTGCATTCTCACAAGCGTGTGCAGACATATACGAAGGTGAGTGCTGACTAGACCTTTTTGATAGAATTAGAAGGCCGGCTGTAAACAAGTTTTAGCCCGAGTGATTTTTTGTTATCTTCAGAGATAGATTTCACCTGATATCATTCTATGTATGGGAAAACATCTTAAACGTAATTTAAACTTGAGACAGTAATCCTGTTAATCATTAAAAACAAAATATTAAAAAATACCTTGTTTGTAAAAGATCCTTTGGAGTATAAAACACGTTTCGAGCCCAGGCCCTTTGTCAAGTGAAAAAGTCATTAGCTTCATTTTTTAACTGCTGTCTTTTTACTTAAACTTTGGTGTTGATTTTAATATAGTGTTAGTCCTGCTGTGGCTCTAATACTAGTAATAGTTGACTGGACTATAACAGTCCACAATATGGGTACTTGGCTTTTTCTGCAGGATTTCTCCAGGTACTCTGCCTTTCTTTTTTGCTCCTGGCTTCTACATCAATACATGAGATCTCATTTTATCGTCTCATTTGAAATTCCCGTCCCATTGGTATTGAACCTGGGATATGTTCACTTTTCAGGGGGACACTCCTACGGCTGGGGCACACCTGTGCTTATTTCATTATCCTGTAATAAAAAAAAAAAGAAAAAGAAAAGGTGTGTTTGTGATTACTCTTCAGGTAACATGTCTTTCTTAGCATGAAAATGATCCATGGATCATTCAGTGATTTACTTTTTTGTTTTTCTTGTTATTTTGTTTTAGCTGTCCTAACTTTAGCACTTCATCTTTATTGCGTCCAGTAATCTCCAAATCCCCCCAAACTGAGTATGCTATGAAAGCAGTGAGAGCAGTGCATAAACTATAAAGGGCCCACAGAACCTCAGACAAATTTTCTTACAAATACAACACTAGCTCAGTCTGATGATGAGAATACAGGTGATTGCAGTGATGCTATGGACTGAGTTCCAGTTTAGATTGAGACTGCATGACAGGGCTGCATTGGTGTTTACTTTACTTTCTTAACATTTGATGATATGTATCTTGCATCAGTTAGGTCCAAGAGAAAAGAAAGAGTGCTGCGGTGTTAGGAAATTTGAATAACACCGTCACTGATACTTCTGTAAAGTGGATGACTTAGTCTTAACTGCGTGGTCCTTGTTGTCTTTTGATCATGTATACCCAATCTTCTATTGAGTCTGCAGTGCACTCAACTCTGGCAAGAGGCGGTTGGGGCCAAAAATCCCACAGTTTTTTTATTTTTATTTTAGTCCATTGTGCTAACTGCTCTGCCATGTCACCGTCACGCTTTAGTCACTCAAAACATGTCATACAGTATTAAAAATTCAAGTAAAAACCTAACTTTGCGCTCGTACACCTGATCCAGTGACTTGATGTTGTGTCGTGCAGGTGGGAGAGATCCGGCGAGTTCTGAAACAGGACATGCGTCTGATTGTCAAAGAAGTGGGTGACGCCAAAGCCACCTTGGATGGGGGAGACGTTCTCTTCACAGGTCAGTCGGCAACTGTTCTTAATCTTGGTGTTATTTTCTGGAGGTATGTTAATAATGATGATAACAGTACTTAGTAAGTTAGTAGTCTTATGTCAGTCTTGTGTAGCAGTATTTTGCGTCTGTATTTAGACTTTCTGCACATTATACAGGTGGTGTGGGAGGTATGATGTGTAGAGATGATGTGGAAGGTGGTGTAGAGGTGATGTGGAAGGTAAGGTGGTGTAGAGGTGATGTGGAAAGCATGGTGGTGTAGAGATGCTGTGGAAGATGTGGTGTACAGGTGATGTGGAAGGTATGTTGGTGTACAGATGATGTGGAAGGTATGGTGGTGTACAGGTGATGTGGAAGGTATGGTGGTGTACAGGTGATGTGGAAGGTATGGTGGTGTACAGGTGATGTGGAAGGTATGGTTGTGTTCGGGTGATGTGGAAGGTACGGTGGTATGGTGTAGAGGTGATGTGGAAGGTATGGTGTTGTACAAGTGATGTGGAAGATATGGTGGTGTGTAGGTGATGTGGAAAGTATGGAGGTGTAAAGGTGTTCTGGAAGGTAGAGTGATAAATATCTGTAAAAATGGCGCAGTTGCAATTTTTATTCTGGCGGCAAGGTTTGATCGGTAACCAGTGGAGATGTTTTAAGTAATGGTGTTATGTGATCATGCTTTCTTTTCTTCGGGGATTATTGTCCAGATGACATTTCTTCCTCTTTTTGTTTTTATTCTTCATGTGTAAAGAAACTGTTGACATTTTGGCAGGAGGATACCAGCATGTTGTCTCTGTACAGGCAAGGAGATTTTTGTGGGTGTGGGGAAGAGGACCAATCCGGCAGGAGCCAAGGCAGTGGCCGATGCATTTTCTGACCATGTGGTGTCATTGCTAGACATCACCAACACGGAGCTGGACCATCTGAAGGATGGCTTTGCCATGGCCGGCCATGAAATCATGGCTGTGGCTCCTGGCACTGATTGTGCTGTACTTCTGAAGGTAAGTTCTTTTAGTTACTCATACCATACTGTGACTCACGAGTGCAGATTGTCTACATCTGTTACCTGTTTTTGCCTCGTAATGAAATAAACGCTATGCGCAACCAGTGAATCAAGAATGCTTACCACCATCAGCCCCATAGGTGGTGGATATGCATGCATAGTAGTTACTATTTTCGTCTTTGTTTGACAGCCATTTTGGTCCTGCACTCATTCATCACTCAGCTAAGTTCTTTTTTGCACTTTAGCTCTTGATCATGTGTTGCTCATGTTTGTTCCTGTGTCTGCATATGTCTTCAGTATTAAAGCTTTCTTGAAGTGCAGTGATTCATCTTTTTTGAGTCTGTCCACATCTGCTTCTGTCTTTTCGTCTGTGAGCTCCTCTCCTCTTCTCTAATCTCTCTCTCGTTTTCATGAGGTCATGCTTGAAGACTTGAGATCTGGTAGAAAATGGAAAGGCCAGGAGGCACTGGTCGCAGCGAAAGAAAGCCTTATGACCAGACAAAAAATAAGGAACATGCAGACCAACAGGCAGGGACTTGGATCAACAAAAATGGAATGGTGGTCAAAGGCCAACAGGAAGGCGATAAGAGATATGATAATACAAGAGATGAAGAAAGAAGAGGACACCGCAAGGCTTCAGAAGGCAGTTCAGCAAGACCAACTGAGGCAGTGGATGACTTGGGGAAAATGCACTCCGAAGAAGTCTGAGTTGGAATGACCTGTGGCATATGTCCCCTCTCAGAGTCAATTTCTTCCTCAGATCTGTGTATGACCTCCTGTCCTCAAATGCTTATCTGGTGAAAGGGGGAAATCAGATAACCTTCCTTGCCCACTGTGCCGGGGCAAACAGAGAGTGGAACATGTCCTGAACTCATCAAGGTAGCGCTGATCCAAGGATAGTACACATGGAGGCACAGTCAAGTGCTTCAGGGGATTGCGCAAGCGATCAACACTGAGAGAGATAAAAACCTGGCCCAAAATCTCTAACAGCCTTTTACATAGGAGGAGATAAGAAAATGTAGCCTGAAAAAGATGTGACACCCAGAGCTTTGAAGTGAGGTCTGAAGCAGATGGCTGGGAATGCACAGCAGATCTTCCACAGTGGAAAAAACACCCTGAAATCATCAGCAAGAGTGACATGAGACCATTCCCATTCATCCAAAAAAGTGATTCTGATTGAGCTCACTGTACTGTATGAAAGTAAAATGAAGGAAGCCCATATCTACAAGACCAAAAGAGTATGCCAGTCTAGCTAGCAGCTTGAGGACATCAGGCTTTCAAGCCAAAGTCATTGCCATAGAGGTAGGAGCAAAGGGGTTGATGGACACATCAGCCTATAATCTCATGAAGCAGCTCTCCATTTCAAAGGAGAGAGAGGACCAAAACTTAAACACAATGACAGAAGCCGCAGAAAAGAACTCTAGCTGGATCTGGACCAGGAGGAGCATTAACTCATCCCGCCCTGCGCCTGACAAATTGTCGGCGCGACTGATCGCCTCTCAGCTCCTGCACCCGACAGATTCTCGGGTGCACACACCCACTCACTTTTGCTTTCATTTGTATGAATATTCACTAACCGTTTTAGCTTCGGTACGGCCATAGCCGACCGTTCCGACCGCGCTGGCCAGTGCTTCGTTACGGCCGCAACCAACTGTAAAACTAAAGTGGGCCACTTGCATGGGCTATTTTGATCACGTACTGGCCGCGTGTTTCTCACACTGGCAACCTAGTTATCATCCAATGAGATGATCTTGGTAAATTTAGAACTACACACACATCCTATCACTACAGATCGAGCGTGTAAAAGAGTGATGGGGGCATTTTCATTCATGCCACGTAGCGTGTGAAAAAATGGCGATGCCCTTTGTAGCGGACGGTTTTCAGGATAGAGATGATTCTCCAGATTATTCAGAGGAGGAATTAAATACTACTGTTCATGAATTAGAAAAACATGAAGAAGATGTAGCTGAGTCAGATATTGAGGTTGATGAGGGGGAAGATGATGAAAACTGCAGTTTAGGAGAGCAGACCGACACAGAAGATAACGCGCCGCTAGCTGCATTCCAGCGATCATGGCACCCAGCACTGGTTCCGCTGACAGTAAAGAAATTTTATCTCCTGGTCCGACCAAATCGTACACTGCCAGTGATGCCAAGCCTTTAGATTATTTCTTTTTGTTTTTGTACTGACACTTAGTAAACTGTAGTATGAACATTGAATGTAGTTTTGTCGTGGAAAGAAAAATAGTGAAAAAAAATACCTGAACAAACTGTGTAAATACCTGAGGAGTACTTTGTGTCATTTGGTGACCACTGTGAGTACTATCACATGGAAATGCTGTTAGACATTTTAGCTAGGCCATACTCTAATTCATTACTCATCTGTATGTGTTTTGGTCACGTATAGGTGTGCTTCTCTTGTTTTCATATATATGTGTCACTTATTTATTCATGTTTGGTGACATCTTTGGTGACAATGACACGACAGGCAGTGGTTAGAAAGACATACTCACTTGGATATATGCAAGTAAAGCATGTTTACCGACACCTGACAAATTTCTAGCTTTATATCTGATCAGACATATTCACAGTGTACTCATGAAAAGAGTAACCCTATTTTGGGGGAAAAAGCTTGAGAAAATTCGAAACTAGGGGCAGTTTAGCTCTCTAGAATACAAATACAAGAGGGTTAAGGAAAGGACATTACTCGTCACTTTTCCTTTCTGATAACTTCGAAGATTCCGCCAAGTCATTTTGAAACAATTTTACCGAAGGTTTTTTTTTTTTTTTTTTTTTTTTTCCGTCAAGATGATTAAATGAGCTCGCTACACAGTGCAAGACGTTTTGGATGGAATCTTCCTTGATAAAGACTGATTTTGAGCCCGAAACAGAAGAAACGGTCTCTGAATCGAGTGTATCTTTGTCGATCTGCTCTTCACTCAACAGAGAGCCATCGCAAAGAATGAAAATTGATGAAATGGAGGTGGAAAATCAACCATCAACATCAAGTGGGCATGTTCATATTGATGCTTCTAAAATTCTCCGACATACTGTACAGTAAGAAAGCGACTGTGACAGTGACAGTGATAATAAGAATGAAGGCTCCTTTTGTTACTTTCTTGCCGTACAGTGTGTCGGAGCAATCTCTGGCCCCACCAACACTACCACCACCATCTTCAACTCATGATAGGGCCTCTGAATCGAGTTTATCCCACACTTGCAGAAAAAGTGTTTCTTCTTTCTTGATTTTTTCGACCTTGTGGATATTTTGGGATTTAACATAATTTCAAAGTGATGATACCCATTTTGTAGTATCTCCTTTTGTGTTCACTTGTGTGCATTGTGATTTTGGTGTGCCTCTTTAATTGTGAATATGAATGAATGATAAAAATCAGATTTTTTTGTTTTTGTAAATTTTCATAAAATTTTAACTAAGACTAAAAACATCAAATGATCTGAAAATTACATATGAGACAGAACATTTATACAATAGCTAGCATTCAAAATTTCAGTGAATTTCATCAAGCCGTTTTTGAAATATATATGTGTTTTATTGGGGTACCCGTTGATTGTGCAGTTCCCCCTCAAAACCCCCAGGCTGGGAGTGCATTTCTCTTGTAAAACAGACAGGGCTGAAAAGTTAAGTAAACTTCATAAGGCTTAAAATGCCCTATACGTTGCTGGTGACCTATGGTCATGTGGTTAAGACATCCGTCTCAAGGGTGACTTTGCCTTGAGACACCTGATCACCTGGGATGCATGGATTCAATTCCATTGGAGGACAAATTTCGGTTAAAAATCAGTGACAGCAGAAGGGCATCCATGAGTCATGACCTGGATGCGGCCCAGTCCCCTCGAATGTCAGGAGTTAACTTTTTCACATCGTAATGCTAGCCCGCTAGCGTTCTCACGGAGAACCACAGGCGCCGGAACGCAAGAGTATACGTTCAGCAAGCTCGCTGCTGACAACGTAACGCTAGGATTCTAGCGTCTTGCGTTTGAAAATTCATACGTGAAGCCAGTTACAGTCTAAGGGTAAAAACCTCTATTATAGTTTCAAGTAACCATTTCTAAATACTGTGAGAGTGATTTCCCGAGTAAAAAGTCTATTTGAAGAGTTTTTCGGGCACGAGAACAACGTCACCGGAACCGCATATTTCACTGAAACAAAGGCAAAATGGAGCGCCCTGCGAATGCGCGATGTCGCTGTTCACTCAGGATTGTGGAATTTTTTTGTGTGTGTGTACTTTTCTGAGCTTCTGATCAGATGATACAAGTCATGGAGAATTGGTGTCTCTTTTTTCTGTTTTGTTTACATCTGCTGAATGGATGAAATGATTGTCTGAAATGCTCCTCAACCATGATATTTCATTGCACAAATAACCTTAATTTAATTCTGAACAAACCTTATACTGCAGATATCCTAAAAGGATTAAATTACCTTTCTAACCATACCCTACATGTTGGTGTTAGTCATTTGGGGCGCCTGTGAAAATTAAATCAAAGTGGCCTAAAAATGCACGTTTCCAAGGAAAGTAGTCAGTGGCAGCTGGCACGTATGCAGGGAAGTAGGTCAAATAGCCAGCTGATGATGCCAAAGTGTTAAGGACTGAAACACTTGATGGGAATTTCTCCTCTGAGGACCTTCTGCTGTCCAGCTTTCCCCAGAGTTTCTTACTATGGGGCATGGTTAATGAAATTCAGCTTACATCAAAAAGTAACATGCCCACTAAGAGGACTCTGTAAAACAATGTAACCCTTTCACTAAAGTGGACTCGGTACGGTCAGTATGCAAATATGGCTACATACACTTGTATTTGTTGGGAGGCTATCTTGAGTAACCATGTTGTCTTGTGACTGTCTTGTGTGACCAATGCCAGTGTCACTGTTAGTGGTGAACTGATAGCCACTGCCCCAAAATAATACATACCAGTATGATCACAAGTGTTTAATTGTCCAGAATACAAATCTTGAATAATTGATCTTGTGAATGTATGATGATGATCATCATCATGTGCCATGTCATATGACGTTGGCGAACATGGCCGTCCATACAATCATATGATTTGGAGTGTACATAAGCAAAGCCACTATCCATTGTAGTTAGGTTTTATCCTCTACAATTGAGACCTGCTCTCTTTGTGACGATGGAGGTCTTTACTTCTGTATTCTGAGGTTCTATCCTTTGCGTTTTTGGCCTCACACTCTGGGGAGTCAGACAAGGTTGTATATCCTCTCACCATGTCTCTTTAATATCTACATGGTACAAGTCATGAGAGTTGCTGATATAAAGGCATGGGCATAAAGATGGGAGGAAAAAAATCTTACAAACCTGCGCTATGCCAGTGATACTGTGCTGTTAGCAGACAACATTACCAGAATAAAAAGAATTATATACAGGGTAGATGCAGTGGGCAAAAAGGCTTGCCTAGACTTGAACTCCAAGAACACAAAGGTGTTACATATCAAAGGCAAAGACACTGAAAACAATCATGACATCTTAATTAACACAGTTCCTCTAGAGAATGTTAAGGATTTCAAATATCTTGATTCTGTAGAAACTGATGATGGAACCTGCTTCAAAGACATCAAAATAAGAATTGGAATGGCAAAGCAAAAAACGGTTCAACTCAACAACATTTGGAAAGACAGAGGCATACCAAAATGGCCTGAAATTAGACTTTTAACATGTTTGATTTGGGCAGTTCTGATTTATGGCTGTGAAGCCTGGACTCTGAGAAAAATGATTGCAGAAGAATTGATCAGCAGAGATGTGGTTTTATCGGAGACTACTGTGTGTCAAATTGACAGATAGAAGAACTGATAAAGGTGTTCTGGAAAAACTTGATACCACCAGAAAACTACTAGCAGACATCACCAACAAGAGAAGACTAAAATACATTGGCCATGTGTCATGCAGCAAGAACACAGACCTCATGGCAACCATCTTTCAAGGAAAAACAGTGGCAAAAAGGAAGAAAGGCAGACCTCCAATCTCATACGTTGAGAACATAAGCAACATCAGTAGCCTAGATATTCAAGAAATTGTCCACAAAAGTCAAGACAGAGTGGCCTGGAGGGAGATAGTGGTGTCTAAGTGTGTAGCTGCCAACAGCGTACCTGGTGACGCAGACAGGTGAGACAGGTGAGACTCGGCGATGATAGGCAGGTCGTATCCTCTGCTGAGACTTGTCCTTTATGATGTGGGAGGCTTGTCCTCTGTGATGATTGTGGGAGATTTGTCATCTGAGGATGTTGTAGTGTTATTCCCTGAGGTGATGTTGTAGACCTTAATTTCTGTAGTTGGAGATTTGCTTTCTATCTTGATTTTTCCTTCTGGTGATGGTGAGACCTCCAGTGCAGAACTAAAGAATATCATAACTCTTTCAGCGCTGACGAGTTTTCTCCCTTGTTTCTTCTGTAGACAGGCCATTTGCACAGGTTAGAAAAAAAATCATAACAGAATAACAACACAAGCTACACATTCAATCTTTTAGATTGATATTGTTGAAATGTTGCTTATGATCATACAGTAGACAAATACAGCTTAACTTATTCATGATTGGCTTGAATAGGTGCAAATTTGGCTAATATTTGCAATGTTGTAAAACATCTGACGCTAGTTGCCTCAAATTTTCGGAAAACATGACGCTAAACAAAGACAACAGTGTAATAATTTGCTTCCCTTGGACTGTTGGAAAGCTATAGAATCAGCTAGCAGCACTTAGTTTTGTGCATGCCATGTCCCAATGCAGGCACAAATTTTTTTTAATGAAAAGCGTGATCGCGTCCGTTGGTACGGAATGCTTGTGCGTGCGTGGAGCACAGTCACATCCCTCAGGGCTGAAAGAGTTGATCATGAACATTGTTCACTCCTGGTCTTTCGAAAAAGCCAGCCGGCTTGACTGACACAGCTGTGAGTGAATGACTACATGCCTGCATGCTATAAGTACAAAACTAAGGAGTTGGACACTAGATGTATATTCCTATTATAATTCTTTTTTTTTTTTCTTTTCCTTTTTTTTTTTTTTTTTTTTTTTTTCAGAAAATGCAAAATGTGGCCATTGTAAAATCATGCAGCTGAATTCTAGATGTATATTACCATCATCATTATTATCATTGCTAATGTCATCGTCAGTATCATTATTACTTTGTATATGTTATTTTTTCATCATTTTTGTAACAGAAAATGCAGGATGTGGCCAACTGCCAGTACAAGGTCATGCAGCTGGATTCCAGGCGTGCCGTGGACATGCTGTACATCAACGGCCGTCTCATCCATCACATCCGCAATGAGATGGGCGACCATAGTTATGGGGTGTGTATATTGACCGGGTTTCTTTTTTTCTGCTCAGCATCAGCTCAGACCTTCAAAGGACAAAACTCTTTTTTATGTATGTTTATTTGTTTGTTTGTTTGTTTGTTTTTTTGTTGTTTGTAAGAATCTAAAACAAGTCTGGAAGATACATATTGGCCATAACTTGAGATCGGTTATAAACAAGGTTGCATATAAAATATAAACATCATCATCATTGGTTAAATTAAATTGAGATAAAGATCTGCTGATAATGATTTTGAATAACAGTCTATTGGTCTATCCATCTATACATGTATGTATATATATATATAATATTATATATATATATATATATATGGGTATTTGTATCTATGTATCTCTCTCTCTCTCTCTCTTGTCTCCTCTCTCTCTCTTTCTCACTCTCTCTCAATATACATATATAATATATTTGTGTGTGTTTGTGTGTGTGTGTTGTGTGTGGTGTGTGTGTGTGTGTGTGTGGGGGTTTTGTGTGTGTGTGAAATGTAACATTGATGAAGAACAATGGGAAATCATGGCAAGCTATTCGTAAGGGAACAGAAGCTTATGAAAATGAAAGATGAACTAGTCAAGTGGAAAAGTGTGCAGCAATAAAGGCCAGAGCCAACTCTGCAGAGTGTTCCATTGAGTATCCATATCTATAGATAGATGATAATAGATAGATAGATAGATAGATAGATAGATAAATAAATAGATATATATTGATGTTTTAGGAAGCATGTTGTCAGATACCAATCCACTTTCCATAACTAACACTGGAATTGATACTTCAGATGGAAATTGTATTGACCTTCATTACATGACTGTATGAAGAAAGGTATGATGGTTTTTATTTCAAATTGGCTGTATATATATATATATATAATATGAACCAGCATGTCCCATAATCTTGTGTCCACCCACTCACATGACTGACATATTACATGGGTGTAAGTATGTAAATCGGCATGTCCTGTCTCCAACCACAAGATTGTGTCACATTTCTATGTTTATGTTAACCCTTTCAGCCCTAAGTACTTCTAGATCTCTGATACCCTCAACCCTGAGTATTTTCAGAGAAATTCTGGTGAAAACCGGTGTCTCAGAATAAATCCTTTTAATGCTTAAAAATTTGCCAGGAAGAAAGTATAGGGTGTCTGGAATTCGGTAATATAAACAGGATGTGGCAGAGGAGAGTAGGTGCCGGTAGGTTGCATACCGCACGCCAGCACCATACCAGGCCAGGTCAACCGGACATGTCAGGCCGCTCCTGCGGCCTACCGGGTCCAGAGGTATTAATCGCACTGGCCGCTGCACCGGCCAGCCGGGTTCAAAGGGTTAACTATGATTTTAAGTTGGCATGGACTGCAATCTCCACCCACCCAACCACAAGGTTCACGCTTACCATTATAAGCATGGTCCTGTCCCTATTTGTACATGTTCCCATAGCGTTACATAATCCTAGATGACGTAGTATATGTCTGCCCTATTCCTTAACAAATAGTTTGTCTGCATTGTTTGTCTGCTGCAGTTCTGAACGGATAGTTTGTGGAATGAGTAGATATGTGTAACTTTAACTCTGACTCTCTCAGCCTGTTCACCAGCTTCTTGCAAATGCTCTCATTGCAGACAAATTCCAAGACAACTCAGAACAGCAGTGAAGATAACCCACAACTGCATTGCTTCACTTGGCACCAATTTGAGAGCATGTTCATATTAGCGACCTTTTTTGTCTAGAGCTTTTCAAAACTGTTCAGTATCCATTATTCCTCAATCGAGATCATGTTCATTGAATTACTTCCCTTTACCAGTCTTCTGACCTACAAGCAAGTTGCATTTATTGGTCTTTCTTTAAAAACTTTTGCTCAGAAAATGTTGAAACATTGGAAGTGTATAGTGAAGGAAGTTTTTTTTGTTTGTGCTCTTTTCGTAAACATCAACAGTGACAGTGAATCTGATTGATTCTGATTTTAGCCCCTGTGATGATGACTATGAGGAAGATATAAAAAATGAATAGATCAGCAATGATGTGTGAAAGTGTTTGTGGAAAAACTGGTGTCCTTTTCCAAGGTTACCATTACTTTGTGGCTGTGGCAACAGAAATTCAGGATGACTACTTAACTTAAACTTTAATTTGTTCTCTTTCAACATGCCAGATTTGGGGCAATAGAGTGCAGTGGTGCTTTCCCTGTCACTATCATTATTTTTGTTTTTCTTGGTTGCCTAAGGCAGAAGTGCGCAGAGCTTAGCAGCATCCTGAATGGGTTAAGGCAGGAAGCTGATGTATCGGCTGAAGGGAGTTGGAGGGTTAATGAATGTCCTTCACCTTAGTGTCACGCAACCTGTGTGATATACCAGGGGTGGAATTGTTCCGCCATTAGGCGGATTTCCGCTTTTTTAAAATCAGAATCCGCCGAAAAAAAATCATCGTCCGCCGAAAAAAAAATCGGACCTCAAGAATTCCCAAAATCGCTGTATTCTCAAATGGCTTGATCGGAATGAGTTCTCGGAAGGGAAGCTTTAGCGGAAGGGGAGCTTTAGCGTGCGTGAAACTGATTGCGCAGTCAGTCTCCAAGATGGCGATCAACTTGCAGATTGTTGAGCGCGGAGAGCCTTTCGAAGAAAAAACTGGACCTGGTACAAATGGTTGGCGATGGGAATGGACCGATGAAATTATCGAAGAGAATCGCATCGGGGATTTCATCCGCAAGGTGAAGGAGCCAGGCTACGCTCTCTGCATTGCATGCAAAAGCGATATCAACTACAACTCACGTGGTCGGATCGCCATCGAAGCCCATGTGAAACGCCCCAATGTTGATCAAGTCTGACAGTGATATGCCTGAATGTTGAGTCAATGTGAGGTGACAGTGATCTGACTGAATCAGTGAGTGTTGTCAGTGTGGAGAGTGACAGTGATATGACTGAATGAATTGATTGTTGTGTCAGTGTGTAGTGACAGTGATGTGGCTGAATGTTGTCAGTGTGGAGACTTTTACTGAACCCAAAATTGCTGCATCACACAAATATCTATTTTCAGTTGCACAGAGCCAGAGATATGCCTTCTCCAGACTAACACACACACAAATAAAGCCATTTGCCACTTCACATATGATATATATTTGAAAAGTTGTTATCGAGACTGGCTCTCAATGGCCTAGTGTATAATTTGGTGTTTAATAGACACCAAATGATATACTAGACCATTGTGAGCCAGTGTGGATAATAGTCTTAGAAAGATCATTTAAAAGTTGTGAATATCTAGATAACTGAGGTACAGATTTGTGAAAAACAGAGGTGTTTCAGGGCTTGAATTGCTGAAAAAGGTGCCAGGAGAGGCCTTCAAAATGCTTTCAAAATGCTAATTTTCGTTTTCGGCTGGGGGGCGTTGCCCCCCTAGACCCCCCTGCGGCCCCTGGACCCCGGCCTTCCTCTTTTTTTTCAAGCAGCAATTCTACCCCCTGTATACCATGTAGCATTTTAGCGCCAACCTGGAGAAGCTGCTTGATTGTGTCTGATCAGCTAGGACACTGTTGTGTGACATGGTTCCCTGTATGAAGTCTGCAGTGCCCAAGTTGCGTGTTTGCGTCAGTACAGAACACCTTGATCAGGGTGCCAGCTTTCGGGCATCAGTCTAACCAGGGTAGATGCAGCAGGCAAAAAGGCTGGCCTAAACTTGAACACCAAGAAAGCAAAAGTGCTACATATCAAAGGCAGAGACACTGAACACAATCATGACATCTTAATTAACAAAGTTCCTTTAGAAAATGTTAAGGATTACAAATATCTTGGTTCTGTAAAAACTGATGATGGAACCTGCTCCAAACACATCAAAATAAGAACTGGAATGGCAAAGCAACAAAAACTGGTCCAACTCAACAACATTTGGAAAGACAGAGGCATACCAAATAGCTTGAAAGTTAGACTTTTAACACGTTTGATCTAGCCGGTCATGATTTATGGCTAGAAGCCTGGACTCTGAGAAAAACTGATTGAAGAAGAATTGAGGCAGCAGAGATGTGGTTTTATCGGAGACTACTACATGTCAAATGGACAGATAGAAGAACTAATGAAAGTGTCCTGGAAAAACCTGATACCAGCAGAAAACTACTTGCAGACATCAACAAGAGAAGGCTAAAATACATTGGCCATGTGTCATACAGCAAGAAAACAGACCTCATGGCAACCATCTTTCGAGGAAAAACAGTGGCAAAAAAGGAAGAAAGGCAGACCTCCAATCTCGTACGTTGAGAACATAAGCAACATCAGTGGCCTAAATATTCAAGAAATTGTCCACAAGAGTCAAGACACAGTGGCCTGGAGGGAGATGGTGGTGTCAAAATGTGCAGCAGCCAGCACTGAACCCTGTGACGCCAACAGGTGAGTCTGAACAGTGTATTAAGCATCGTGACCGTAGAGGCATGTTGCCCTCAGCCACTGTTGAATCTATTTACAGCGTACAAAGCATCTTGACTGTAAAGGCATGTTTCCGTCAACCCACCATTCTGAGTCATCAAAATTAAAATGTAGTGTTGTGACCGTAAAGGCAATGTTTTCGTCAACACAACGTGCTACATCATCAAAATTGAAATGTACAGTGTTGTGACCTTAAAGGCATGTTTCTGTCAACCCATCGTGCTGAGTAATGTGACCTTGAAGGCATGTTTCCGTCAACTTGCCATGCTGAGATATCAAAATGAAAATGTACAGTGTCGTGACCTTAAAGGCATGTTTCTGTCAACCCATCATGCTGAGCAATGTGACCTTAAAGGCATGTTTCCGTCGACCCACTGTGCTGAGTGATACGACCTTAAAGGCATGTTTCCGTCGACCCATGTGCTGAATAATACACCTTAAAGGCATGCTTCCGTCAATTCACAGTGCTGAATCATCAGACTTACAGTGTACAGAGCATCATGTCCTTGAAGGCATGTTTCCATCACCCCACTGTTCCGAGTCGTCAAATTTAAAATGTACAGTGTTGTGACCTTGAAGGCATGTTTCCGTCAACCCACCGTGCTGAATAATAGTGTTGTGACCTTGAAGGCATGTTTCGTCAACCCACCTGCTGAATAATATGTTGCACTGCACCTTGAAGGCCAGTTTGTCACCACAAAAGTTTGCTGAATATATGATTGTGACTTGAAGGCATATTCGTCAACCACATGCTGTATAATACCTTCCACACCTGCACCTATGAGGCATTTGGACGACAGTGGGGAAATGTTCACCACAAAAAGACTTGTTGATGTCACTATCCCATGATATTCCCAGGAGCTGATGAAAGTTGCACATCATGACCTAAAGCGTTATGAGGTGTCGATCAACCACCTGTCTCCTGACGGACGTGCCATCTCTCGTATGATGGTGCCTTTCCTGAAACTGAAGTATTACAAACACATCTGCTCCTCCCTGCCATAGAGTGAGTTGTGGTGTTTCCTCTTTGACTATAGTGGAAAAGTGGCCCAGTGTCTCAGTGGTTACATTGCTATGCTCATAATACAGGGGTTGCTGGTTCAACCCTTGTGTGGGGCCATTTTTGTTTGTGTATATGTGTGTGTGAATGGGTTTTTTTTTGCTTTGTTTTTTTTTGGGTTTTTTGTCACTGACTGGTTGATTCTGTTGACAGAGCAGTAGACTCAAGGTCTGATGTCTCAGGTTC
>JAPXFY010000026.1:13507736-13537736 GCA_030674185.1 Monoplex corrugatus | reverse complement strand
TGCAGGAAGCTGGTGGATAGGGTGAGGGAGTCGAAAGGTTAAGTTTTTGCAGTTGGTGGATAGGGTGTGGGGGTCAAGGGGTTAGATGATAATAGTAATAGTATAATGAAAATAGTTCTAATGATAATACTAATGATAATGATGATGATAATAATGAAGATAGTAATGATGATAATGAGAGTGATTTTAATAATGATGTGATAATGCTAATAATTTAAGCCAGCAACCTTATGCGTTTTCAGAAACTGGATGAGAAGATCCCCTACACGCGTCACCACGTGGCAATGTCGGAAATGTCAAAAGTGGGTGGCACCATCAGCTCTCTCCTCATCCCCATCAACATCCAGCGTGCTCCCAAAATGCTGTCCTCTGACATCACCAATGCCGACTTGGGCGCTCACACCACTTGGCAAGTTTGGAACTAACTTGCCCCGATCCCGCCATCATCAACAACATCGTGAACATCAATACATAGATTTATACTGAGATTTTTTGGACATTTTTCATGTGCAGATGTATTCACTACCTTGGGCAGTCATCTGCCTAACTGCCTTGCATGTATGAATTTTACGTCAGTTTGTGGAGGCAGCGTGTGTTTAGCTAGGGGCAAAAAGGAAGAGAAAGTGCCAGACAGAGAACATCAGTCAAAACTTTTTTCAGATATTTTGAACCATGAAAATGACAAGGTGTTTGAAGAACGACACAGTCTATGCAATAGAAATGTTCACACAGCAGAATGGTTCTTAAAACAGAATTATCAAGTAGAATTCACTGGTAATACTGAACACCTTGTTTTTAGCTGACCTTGCCTTTCCCATAGAGGGTGTGGAGATTGCATACTCAGAAATTACACATTCGCCAGTGGTATAGGAGATAGAAGACGTGGTTTCCAGCAGATTCTCATATAATGTACGGGGCTTTAAAAAACATATTCTTCCTGATGATAATAATTTGAGTACATGTGTTTGGTTGATTTTGGTGTTACTTGCAATATTAGACAGATTGAAAAAATCACACAGATATGATGATATAATTGCAAATGTTTAAGGAAATGGAAAAAAAAGAAAACTAGTCTGATTATATACGTATATGACTATTAGTGTCTGAGTCACATTTAAAAACAGGATTTTATTGTTGCTAACATAAGTGCACGGGAATTAAAACAATTTTTGCAAAAACTTGGAAATATAAAGGTACTCCTTTGACAGAAGTTGGTGTGTATATAAAAAACAAAGCAAATTTCTGCTGCTTTTTCTTTCCCTATTTGCATTAATATTTTTTGTTCTAATTTAAGGGGTTAGAGATTTGTTCTGGCTATCATGACCTATCTAACTAACAACCTGAAATCCACAAGCTAACATGGTTTGGTAGTTCTGAATGCAGATGTTCATAAAATATGATCTTTGATTATGTGAATCATTTGAATAGTACCCTTCCTTTGTCAGTCTCTTCATTTGAATAGTATGACTTTCTTTTCAGTCTCTCCATTTTGAATAGTATGACTTTCTTTTTCAGTCTCTGAATTTTGAATAGTATGACTTTCTTTTTCAGTCTCTGAATTTTGAATAGTATGACTTTCTTTTTCAGTCTCTGAATAGTATGACTCCCTTTTCAGTCTCTTGGAATAGTATGACTTCCCTTTTCAGTCTCTTGGAATAGTATGACTTCCTTTTCAGTCTCTTGGATAGTATGACTTCCCTTTTCAGTCTCTTGGAATAGTATGACTTCCCTTTCAGTCTCTTCATTTTGAATAGTATGATTTCCTTTTACAGTCTCTCCATTTTGAATAGTATGACTTTCTTTTCAGTCTCTTGAATAGTATGACTCCCTTTTCAGTCTCTTCATTTTGAATAGTATGATTTCCTTTACAGTCTCTCCATTTTGAATAGTATGACTTTCTTTTAGAGTCTCTTTATTTTGAATAATGTGACTTTGTTTTGCCGTTTCCCAGTTCTAGAAATAAGAGATGGTTTCATCTGATTGGAGTGAAGGGTCCAGATTGTTTTTGACAAAAATGTGTTGGCAGGATTTTCTCAGCTGTCTCTGTATTGATCTTTACCAAATTGGGTTGAAAAGTGTGAATTATTCATGAGTCACTGATGCATTGAATTTGGAAGTCATGGCTGACATGGTCTTCAAAATGTGCCTGAAATCAGCAGTTTTTCACTAGTACATTGTTTTTTGAATGTTGTGACTCTGCTATCGTCCTCGCTCCACGGGGACCTTGAGATGTGCAACATCTCCATTTATCTGTATAAAAAGGCAGATTGTTAGAATGGCTTGACCATTTTTTAACAAAGTTTCTATGTCTGTAGAGTATGAGGCTTAGGAGAAAGCTGTTGAAAACATGCAGGTAGAAATAGACATTGACTTGTTTGTGTTATACTGCGTCTTATATTACTATGCAAAATATGTCTAGTGTTTGTGCCAAAATATCTACATCCCTTTTGCCCATCGAGCAATTTTGACTGAGCATTCCATGATAGGTGTAAAGATTTTGTGGTACAGAGAAGCTATATGGATACACGTTTCCCTTTGGTGAAAGTTGATGCACTACATTTTGACCAACTGTCTTGGGTTTGTTGTAATCATGATGTACAGTAATCAAATCGATCTGGAAACATTTGAAAAATGACATTTTGTGATAATTGTCTGTATGTAAACATTTGGAAAGTTATGTTTGAGTTTTTCTCTTTGTTTTTTTTTTTTAACATTTATAAAGTTATGTAATGGCTTTTTTGTCTTAATGGGAACACTTGGAAAGTTACGATTTGGCCTGGGGTTTTTTCATGGACACATTTGGAAAGTTACTATTTGGCGTAATTATCTTCATGAAAACATTTAGAAAGTTGCTTTGTCGCAGTTTTTTTTAATAAAAAGGGAAACTATCGTTCTGTTTGATTTTTGTTTCAGTAACTTTGTTCCCTTTGTTTTGTCTTGCTTTCTATCTTGTCTGTCTCTGTATCAATTATATGTCTCTCTGCACTGTCCGTCTTTTGGAAGTCCGTCACATGCAGGACTGTTGTTGTCCTGTTTTTCCTGTTGTTGTTTTCCTAACAAGATCTGCTGTTTCTCCCCGGGAGCAGTCAATAGTCCTGTGCCCCAGCACCAACATGGAGGATGCGGAATGGCGCTTTGTCAGAGGGCTGTTTCTCACACGCTAGGTAGGTGAGGTTTTCACAAGGTATGCTAGAAAGGAGCGTTTCTTTGTTCCACCTAGCAGCAGGCGTGGCTAGGTATTCACTAGGTAGCATTGAGGGGATCTTGCCGGTGAGGTAACAAAGGTGGTCGAGCAAGTTGCCTTTGTGCTTGATGATGACTGTTGTCGACTGTTGTATAATAAGCGCTGTACATCGACTGAAATATACTTCACCTCACGTTTGTTTCTTATACACTTTTCACTTGCCCTTGCCATTCACTGTCTGGCCACTTGTGTGCTAGCATGCTAATGTGTAAGAAATGGGCCCTAGGCTTCTGCCCTTCAACCTGATTGGCTTGGGTGGAACTGAAGCCCCTGTCAGCAAAGCTCTGAGGTCCTTGAAGCATGCCAGCACCTGGACCATGTCAAGGTGATGGTTCTTCAGGCACCAGTTTTAAAGGCGGACTAATCCCCTTGCTTAGCATTCTCTGACAGTAGAATGGAGACATCCGTTCTTGAAGTCTGGCATCGCCCTGTGTAACGTTTTGACACACGAGCCATTTCCACCGTACGGGTTGGAGAGAATGGGGTAAGACAGATCAAAAACAGATTGTGGTTTGCTTCCTCTAGCCAGTCAATGCTTGGCATTGAGCCAACACCCATTTTGCAAATGGTGTCTTCTAGTAAAGCCTTGAAACTTGTTGATTTGGAGACTAAAGTATCTGGTAGAATTGTGTCAAATTAAGGATGTTCTTTAGAATAGGCAAAGCAAAAATCCAAAAGCAAACAGTACCAGGAGAAGGCAGTCGTATGCTTCTGACACCTGAGAAGCAAAACAGAAACTTGCAATGACCTTCACTTCACATCTGTTTCAAAAGGATCATGTAACACTGTCTGTTCCATACTGACTGGTCTGACTGCACAGATTCAAATGGTTCCTTTCAACTGTACAGGTAAAACAGCTCTTGTGTCAGCTGTGTGACCTGGTATTTTCTGTCACAAGCTGACATTTCCTGTCGTACGTGTAGGTGTGAGAAACATTGTCAGGTGACTTAATGAGGATTGTTGAAATAGTAGGAGTATTATGGCATGTGGTGTAAGCCTTCTGTACCATTCGCTGTATAGAAAAGTGACATGATCTGTGTGTTTAACCATGGCACGTTCTCTTTGCGAAACATGTGTGTGAAACACTGGTTTATCAGAGACTATAGTGGCTAAACTAAGGCTGTATTGGTATATTGGGGAAAAAAAAAAATTCAAATTTCTAAACAGTGATATGTTTGTCAGCATGACTGCTTTTGAGTTAAAATGTTGGAAAAAATATGACCATTTGGATATGTTCTACTGTTGACAATGCAAATGCGAAATAGCTTAGACTGGTGTCTGTCCTTTACTTGTGTTTCATTCTGTCCACTTATGCGATCTGCATGGTATTTTTGATAGAGCCATGAACTCAAGATTTGATGTCTAAAGTTCAATCTGAGTTTGCAACGTTAAAAACTGGCCTGTTTGCCGCCCCTCTTGATATTTCCATCATTTTGGTGGTGTCATCTGAGTGTTCTATAGGCTTCCTTCCTCACTACACACACACACACACACACACACACACACACACACACACACACACAACACACACACACACACACACAACACACACACACACACACCACACACACACCCCCCTCCCCATTTCAAAACCTTGTCAGCGTGTAAGTTTTGCACAGGCTGAAGGGGTCTGCCAAATAATTGCTTGCAGACTTGAGTGAAGTGCTTACGGAATTGTCCAAGTAACATGAATCCCTTTTGAACAAACTTCAAACAGATTCTGTCCGTATCTCTTTTTGTCTCCAACTTGTTTCATACAGATGGTTTGTGGTTTCTTTTAGTTTCTGTCTTATTCTCTCATGTACAGATTTAATTGTGTATATATTATCAACGAGGAAATATGACGTCAAACCCGTGCATAAATCGAGATGTAAACATTTGTTCTGCAGTTCATGTTATGGAGAATTTGTTTTCTGTAGTCCTGTCCCTTCTTTGTTCCCCCCCCCCCCCCCCCCACAACCACCCACCCCACCCTCCCATCCAATATTTCTATTTCTTGCTGGTGCTGTGTGTCCTGTGTGACCATCATATGTTAACCTTTTCACTCCCTTGTGGTCAGGACAAGGTGAAGGAGTGAATGGGTTTAGACTGGACTTCTTTCAGAAATATGTTGTTGATAATTATGCCCATGAAAATGTTTCTTCTAAAAGGACAGTTGCTCTTTCTTTTGTTCTGAAAAAAAAACAACATGAGTTAGGCTTTTGTGAAAATGTTGTTATTTTAGGCTGTAAACTTCTCTTCTTGACAACAGTAAGTCTGTGTGTCCAGCATCTTATGTTGTGGATTGTGTGTGACATACGCTGTATGGTGATGCTGTATGATGGTAACGCAAAAGTCGTTTGATTAGGTTGTGCAGACAAACCACCTGTCTCTCCCAGGCTGTGCTTGGGTGTAATTTAGAACTCGAAACATCAGAAATTATAATCATTTGAAAACAAAAACAAAACAGAACAAGACCGAGAAAGAAAGACAACATACAGTGCCCCAACAGAATATCAGGTACTTGAAGGAAATGACTAGCTGCTTGGTCAGATGGCCAAACCACTGAGCAGAGATGATGTTTAGTGTCCAGAAAATTAATAAGAGGAAAAGAAAAGGCCTCCTTAACCCTTTGACTCCCTCACCCTATCTGCCAGCATTCTGCATTGTCAGCCATGACAGCAAAATACAAATTTAATCCTTTCATTCCCTTACCCTATTCACCAGCTTCCTGCAGGAAGCCGTGGATAGGGTGAGAGAGTGAAAAGGTTAAGATTTTTTTTTTGCAGCTTATGGACTGGCGGTGGGAATGAAAACATTTACACATAAACGGCAGTAATGATAATTGTCGTTAATATTTAGCAACCAGAAAAAAAATCACGAAAGAAGAATAAGAACGTGTATTTAATACAACAAGACAAGACAGGTGCAAATTTTTGACCTACTGGCCTTTGTCCAGTGTAAGATTCCATACAAACACGAGATACAACAATTAGGAGAAAAAGACTGAAACTTCACACTGGACGGAGCAGCAAGGAAGTTTCAGTCTTTTTCTCCTAATTGTTGTATCTGGTTTTGTTTGTTTGTGATCTTACGCTTGACAAAGGCCCAGTTGGCCAAAAATTTGGGCTGTCTTGTCTTGTATTAAATACACGTTCTTGTTCTTTTTTCATGTTTTTTTCTGGTTCCTGTTTGCTTGAACGTGGGCAGTCACACTTATTTTGGATTTTGTATTTAACATTTAGTGTAAAGAAGCTGGTTAGATGAGATGCTTGTACTGAAAATAAAAAAACATTAAAAATATATTTCACCTCATTCCTTTCTCCCCAAACCCAGCTGTGATCCTGTTTTTTGTCCATCTCTAGCTAATCATCTGTTTCATGAATACAGTAAAGAATTCCTGAAAGCATAACAAGGTGGACTTTTTTTCCCTTGGGACAGTTTTATACGTTTTGACCGCATAAGAAATTAGTATAAGGGGGGAAAGGAAAAAAGAAAAAGAATCAGTATTGTTAGGAAGCAATATTGAACTAAACTCAAAAAAAGGACAGACAAAATCCAGCATGCATGCCCGCTAAAGACGCAGGCTGTGAAACAACATAATGGAACGCAGTCAGCTGGCTTACAGTTTGAGTTTTTTGTGCTTCACCTAAAGGTTTCGATTTACGCGTACTACGCAGTGAGTCCAAGTAAGTGTGGAGAATAGCGCTGTAAAAGAACGGTTTATATTGATTGATAATAACACTTTACTACAGGAATTGTGTAAAAAGTCATCAACCTGTTGTGCGTCCATCTTTGTTCTTGTAATACTCATGCCGTGGCCTTACAGCGTTTTGGTGCATGATTGTGATGACTTCATTTCTTGAATGTTGTGAATCATAAATTATGAATGATTTGTATGATTTGTTCTGCTGGGACTCCTGTGGGTACCCATGTGGACAAGGTGAAGGAATAATATGCGTAATTAACCCTTTGATTCCTGCACACTATCCACCAACTGCAGAAAATTTAACCCTTTGACTGCTTCACCCTATCCACAAACTTCCTGAGAAAGGGGTAAGGGAGTCAGAGGGTTAAGTTTTTGCTTTGATAGCATGGTCGACAGTGCCGGATGCTGGCGGACGGTGCAGGAATCAAAAGGTTAGTGTGACTGTTTCAGCCTTGCATGAATGTATTTCTCTTTTTCTTACCCCCCCCCCCCCCCCCCCCTCTTTTTTTTTGTTCCATTTAGTGAAAACTGTTTTTAAAGAAACGGATTTTTGTGTTTTGGTAATTGCAGTCACTTTTTAGTGAACTGCTAGTGCTAGCTCTATCACGGTCTAGAAGTTCTTACAGTGGAATTGCACTTTGTCTCACATATGCACACACATATACACACGCAAACATGCACACACACACACACACACACACACACACACACACACACACACACACACACACACACACACACACACACACACACACACACACACACACATACATATGCACACACACATGCACGCACACACATGCGCACACATGTATACAAACTCTCTATTTTTCTCTCATCCCATTCCAATACAGTGATTGTCCCATGTCTGTGAACTGTTGTATTTTTTCTTCCATCGGTGTCATGCCTTCTTCTGTAATGATGTTCATGATAATGATTTTCTTTTGTCAGTTTCAAGTCCACGCTCCCCTCCCCAGTGTGGTCTTTGTGACTGGACCACACGTCTAACATGTTGAAACATTTTGTGGTGTTCTCTCTCACTTCTAGTTTATCTCACAATACTTTGGGCAAATTTGCGATCATGCGTGGCTATTTGGTGGGTGTTTTTTTTTTCTTTCTTTTTTTAAGGATCTTCTTGGAGACATACATTTTCCAATAATATGGCTTTGGTTGTTTCGTTGACAGAGTGATGTAAGGATGGACACAGTTGGAGACATACATTTCCCAATAATATGGCTTTAGTTGTTTCACTGACACAGTGACATAAGGATAGACGCAAACCCATATGCTAGATAAGGGCTCAAGATCTTGCCAGCACTGAGGGCTTACATGCAAGTTTATTACTTGTGTGATGATCATTTTGTATCTTGTCCATCACATGGCTTCTGTGGCTTCAGTGCGTATGGAATTTGTTCCAGGCGCAGAGACATTGTCTTGAGAAACTGAAACTGAAACTAAGCTGTGGTATCAGAAAAAAACACGAAAAAAGAATAAGAACGCATATTTAATACAACAAAACAAGACAGATGCAAATTGTCGGCCAACTGGCCTTTGTCAAGCGTAAGATCACAAACAAACAAACACCAGATACAAAAATTAGGAGAAAAAGACTGAAACTTCCCTACTGCTCTGTCCAGTGTGAGAAAAGGAATAAACTGACTATGACAGGCGCAAATTTTCGGCCAACTGTCCTTTGTCAAGCGTAAGATCACAAGCAAACAAACACATGAGTTGGCTTGCTCACTCTTCCCGTAATGCTTTGATCAGTCTGGTGTGTCAATGTTTCTTTTTTAGTCAGTTTATTCCTTTTCTCACACTGGACAGAGCAGCAAGGAAGTTTCAGTCTTTTTTCCTAATTTTTGTATCTGGTGTTTGTTTGTGATCTTACACTTGACAAAAGCCATTTGTTTGTGATCTTATGCTTGACAAAGACCAGTTGGCCGAAAATTTGTGCCTGTCTTGTCTTGTTGTATTGAATATGTGTTCTTATTATTTTTTTGTGTTTTTTCTGGTTCCTGTTTGCTTGAACGCAGGCAGTCACACAGATTTTGGATAAGTTGTGGTATGTTTATTTTTGTATTTCTGAATTGGATATGACATATTTACCATAATTTTCTGTCTTTGAGATGGTTGGGTCTAGCGACTCATCGGTTGTGCACGATGGCTAGCTAATTCTTTCAGTAGAGCCATGGATTCAGGGTCCCACGTTTTACTCAGTCACAGTCCACAACACATGAGTTGGCTTGCTCACTGCCCATCTCAATGCCCCGGTCAATCTGGTGGTGTCAGATGTTTCATAAGTTCCCTCCCCCTTGCCCACATTTCAAGGCCTTACAAGTGCGCATTGATTTCTTGCAGGTTAGTGTGTGTCGTTCTGCTATTATTGCAAAAGGAGGGCTGGTTTGTTCTTTTGATACAACCATGGATTTAAAATCTGATGTCTTGAGTTCAGTCCCAACCTGCAGTTTTAAAAGCTGGCTGTTTGCTGCCCATCTTAATGTTTCCATCATTTTGGTGGTATCAGCTTTGTGTTTTATAGGATCAATGCACAGACTCAGGGAGTCTGCCAGAGAATTGTTGGCAGATTTTGGATAGAGTGTATGCGGAAAGAAAAATCAAATGAGACACTGCTAATGTTAACCCTTTCACTCTATCACTTTATCTACCAACCTCCAGTAGGAAGGGAATGAAAGGATCAAGTTTGTGCATTTGGTGGATAGGTTGAGAGAGTGTGAGAGGGCTCTTGTCCTTTCAAGACCTCGCCATGTGTAGGTGTTACAGGCAAGCTGATTTAATTATGGCATATATGTGTGTGTGAAAGTGTTCTGATCCACTGAAGCCTCAGCATAGGCTTTATAGGCAAACTGATTTAGTAGGGTATATGTGTGTGAAAAGTGTTCTAATCCTTTGAGGACCTCAACATAGGCTTTATAGGCAAGCTGATTTAGTTATGGCATGTATGTGTAAAAGTGTTTTAATCCATTGAGGGCCTCACCATAGGCTTTATAGGCAAGCTGATTTAGTTATGGCATGTATGTGTGAAAGTGTTTTAATCCATTGAGGCCTCACCATAGGCTTAATATAGGCAAGCTGATTTAGTTATGGCATATGACACAGCTGATTGGTGGACTTAAATTGCTGACCATGCTGATGGCATAATGTGGGTAAGTCAGTAAGTGATATTCCTGTGGTTATTTTGGATTTTCCGGGGTTAGGACGAAATGGAATTTAGATTTTGTTTCAGAGACATCCATTGCACAATTCCATATGCGCTCCACCCAGATCTGACAGCATGTATTTCCTAGGGTCTTGAAATAAATGGTGAGAGTGGGGGTATAGGGGGTGGAGGGAACATCTGAAATGCAAAAGTGACACCACCAGAGTGATGAAATATCAAGACAGGCAGCTTACAGGCCAGCATTTGATATTGCGGGCTTATGGAATCATTCCAAATCTCATGTGGGGAAAGTTTCTACTGATACTGCTGAATTTTCTTCCTCAGGACGTTTGATTCCTTTCTATCACCTCGTCTTGGTGACCCGACAGTTGATGCAACAATCATTTGATGTCAGATTAGATAATGTTATACTGACATGTGACAGTTTATGCCATGATATAGGGCTGTCTGTTTTCTTTACTGCTTTGTCATCTCTGAAGATAGTTACTTACATTTGCCTTTATTTATTTCTTCTTGTTGTAGTATCCAAAAGACATTTGGGTTTCTCATTTTAGGAAGAGAACATTGCATTAGTGCAGTAGGCCTACCTTTCTTCCCATTTTTTCTTTTTTTTTTCTTCAAAATTCTTTTAATTTTTGTCAAAAAGTTAAGTTTTTGCAGTTGGTGGATAGGGTGTGGGAGTCAAAGAGTTAAGTTTTTGCAGTTGGTGGATAAGGTGTGGGAGTCAAAGAGTTAAGTTTCTGCAGTTGGTGGATAGGGTGCGGGAGTCAAAGGGTTAACTGGACACACCCTTCACTAGTGTTTATTGCTATGCTGATGATTGTAGTGCTGGTGTCAGCGCTTGTGTGGTGATGAATAATGGGACATAAGTATCTGACAGAAAGAAAAAAAAATGATTGCACAAGACCCACTTAGAGCTTTTAAAATCAACAGTTAATAATTTGAGGTTTGTATGAAATTTTGATGATTATAAATTTGCACGTTTTCTCATTTTGGCCCCTTGAGTAAGCGATCCCCATCATCAGTCAGATTTGGAACCACTTCATCAGACTTTGAACATCGTCATCAAGAGCGGAAAGTTCATTGTATGGCAAGATTCAGGTTGTTATTGACACGTGAGGATCAGATTTTGCACATTTGTAGTGTCGAAGTGTTTGAAATTTGCGTAATATCCAACCACTGAGACAGGAATCTGTTTTGCCTGAATGATGTAGACATTTGTTCATGATTCATAATCATCGTGACATTAATACAAAAGTCGTAATTTTGTATTCTGATTTTACAGAGTGATGCAGGAATTTAGTCATGATTGAAAATCAGTCGTAGGAACATGAACGAGAAAGCACTTCTCGTTTTGTGAAAAATGTCAGAGATGTCGTATCAGAAGTTATGATGTGGAACCAGATCTGTTTTCTAACGCACACTGCTGATTTGTTTGGTTGGCGCCAAGCTCTGACTTCACTGGTAATCTGCCACCCATCTCAACACGCATACACACTTTTTGGCATAGCTTTTTTTTTTTTTTTTTTTTTTTTTGGGGGGGGGGGGGGGGTGGTGTCAAGATGTGGGTGTTCAAATTGATGTTACAAGTTGGTTCGGTGGTTGTGAAAGAAAAAAATAACAAGCGCTATTTCGGTTGTTCATTGCAGTTTCATTTTTTTGTGCTGGTGTTTCATCATCATGTTTGGGTTCCCCAGTGATGTGCCCCTTTTGTGACTGACACCTATGTTCAACATCAAAGACAGATTAGATAATACTACACCGTTGTTCTGCCCCTGGATAATACTGAACTGTTCTTATCTGCCACTGTATGATACTGAACTGTTGTTATCTGCCAGTGTATAATACTGAACTGTTGTTGATGTGCCCTTTTTTTGGTCGGGAATGTTTTCAGTTAATGTTGATACACTTTTTCTCATTCCAGAAGATTTAATTAAACAGATGAGTAACCGTATGTATGTATGCCATCTTTGTCTGCATTGTTTTCTGAAAAGTGATAATGGTTTATTTTACCATCTGTTGAATTTAACTGGCTGTTGGATCCAAAGAGATAAAAAAAGAAAAGGAAAGAAAAGAAAAAAGAAAAAAAACAACCCATGAAGTTGCATGTGGAAATATCAGGTCAGACGCATGTTCGATTGTCAAGAGAAGAGGGTTTAAATAAAGAAAACCCTGAAAATGAGTTGTGTGGAGTGGTGAGTTCCCCGGTTGATTTGTACACTTTTTCTTCCATCAGTAGTGCGCTGTCGATGTGGATGTAAATTTGTAAAACTGTACTGTTTATTTTTTCCTTGTAGCAACTGCTTAAAAATGCTTTGTCTTATCTGCATGTTTGTTATAGTGGCACCTCAGCAGGTGTTTGGATCTGTTTTATATTCTTCGCAGGCTTTTTGGTTGATATGCAGTATGGACAGTCATTATTTTATACTGTCTTCAGTATTCATTATATTTTTCGCAGACTTGTTTGATATGCAGGATGTTCTGTCTTTAGTATTCGTTATACATTATTGGAAGACATTTTGTTTGATATGCAGGTATGGACAGTCATTATTTTATGCTGTCTTTAGTATTCATAGTCATCATTAGGATGCTTTTGATATCAACAGTTGTTATTATGTTGTCTTAGATATTATTAGGATGCATTTAGTATTGATAACAATAACAGCAGTATTGATAGTCCTTATTATAATGCCTGTCGTATCCATAGGAAGCAGAAAGACGTGATAATAGAACGAGAATCATATTTGATACACAAAACAAGTATCATTAATGGTTATTATGATGCTTTTAGTATTGATAGTCCTTACTATGATGCTGTTATGTTTTTATGTTCAAGATAAGATTACGTAATTTTATGTACAAGACAAGACGAATATCAGTAATGATGCCTTTACAAAGTGATATACAGAACAAGTAGTAGTAGTCCCCACCAGATTATGTGGATAGTTTTGTGTTTTAAAGAATGAAAGTGTCAGCCTGATGGTACGATGGTTTGGTCAGTACTAAATTTACCAACAAGATGACCATGATGTAGGCTATGATGCGACAGGTCATCAGCACTTGGTAACTCACAGGACATGATTAGTACCCAGGTCACTCACAGGGCGTGTTTAGTACCCCAGGTCACTCACAGGACATGTTTAGTACCCCAGGTCACTCACAGGACATGTTTAGTACCCCAGGTCACTCACAGGACATGTTTAGTACCCCAGGTCACTCACAGGACATGTCTAATACCCCAGGTCACTCACAGACATGTTTAGTACCCCAGGCCACTCATAGGACATGATTAGTACCCCAGATCACTCACAGGACATGTTAAGTACCCCAGGTCGCTCACATGACATGTTAAGTACCCCAGGTCACTCACAGGACATGTCTAATACCCCAGGTCGCTCCACAGACATGTTAAGTACCCCAGGTCACTCACAGGACATGTTAAGTACCCAGGTCGCTCACAGGACATGTTAAGTACCCCAGGTCACTCACAGGACATGTTAAGTACCCTAGGTCATTCACAGGACATGTTAAGTACCCCAGGTCATTCACAGGACATGTTAAGTACCCCAGGTCATTCACAGGACATGTTAAGTACCCCAGGTCACTCACGGACATGTTTAAGTACCCCAGGTCACTCACAGGACATGTTAAGTACCCCAGGTCATCACAGGACATGTTAAGTACCCCAGGTCATTCACAGGACATGTTAAGTACCCCAGGTCATTCACAGGACATGTTAAGTACCCCAGGTCATTCACAGGACATGTTAAGTACCCCAGGTCGCTCACAGGACATGTTAAGTACCCCAGCTCGCCTCACCAGGACATGTAAGTACACCCCGGTCACTCACGGACATGTTAAGTACCAGGTCATTCACAGGACATGTTAAGTACCCCAGGTCGCTCACAGGACATGGTTAGTACCCCAACCTTTTCACCCCCTCACCCTTTCCTCCAGTTTCGTGCATGATCACATTTGACAGCTGGTAGATAGAGTAAGAGAGTCAAAGGACTATGTTAGTACTACTCTAGACTTAGTTGCTCTTGCATCGGGCAGCACATAAGGTAGTCAGGGGCTTCACCATGCTTTCTTCTCAGCTGTTCAGCTGGTGTTGTTCCATCTTGTGTTGATGAGTGGGAGTTTTCCACTGTGTGTCACCAGCTTATCTTGGGACACCCTCTGTGTCACTGGTCTGCTGATGTCCATTTCATGGCTTGACTTGCAGGGCTTGTGGGGAGCCCCCATACATGCCTCAACCTGCGCAGGTGTTGTCTGCAAATGGTGATTGACATGGGGAGCTGGTGTGATCTGTCCCTGACCTCTCCATTTGACACAGAACCATTCCATTTGATGCCCAGGATACTACATAACCTTCTGGTGTCAATGGCGTCCACTTTAACCCTTTGACTCCTGCACCCTGTCCACCAGCATCCTGCATTGCCAATCATGCTAGCAAAGCAAAGCGTCAAACCTTTGATTCTCACACCCTATCCACCATCTCTCTGCAGGAAGCTGGTGGATAGGATGAGGGAGTCAAAGGGTTAAGTTTTTGCAGGCGATGGATAGGGTGTGAGAGACAAAGGGTTAAAGTGAACAGGTCTGAAGTGAAAAGCAGAAAGCAAGACGGAAGGTAACATTGAGAGACCCCTTTTGGTATATAATTTATAGGTTCGTATTATAGTAGTGGTAGCAATGTGCTTTTATACACGATTTTAGTCATTTATTTTGTTGCCTTTAGTGCTTTGATTCCTTTTGCCGTTTGATACATTGTTGGGAAGCTTTGATATCCTTCCTGCAGTGGTATACAAGTGAGAGAAATAGATTGGGGTTTAACTGATCATTGGACATGAAAAAAAGGTAACTTGGAACGATGTTTTATGGACACTTTATGTTAACTTTTATTCCCAACATAAATTTAGAATGATTTTCAGAGATTGTTTGAACAGGGTGGTGTGAATCCAGTGCATGCACACAGTAATTTACTATTGTGGATTGATAAAGGAGTATTGAATTGAATGAAAATGTTACTAATTATCAATGTTTAAAGCTAAAAAGAAATACTATTGTGAATCAATAAAGGAATGTTCAAATGAATTAAAGTAGTGATTAGTATCATTATTATTAATTTTAAAGCTTAGCTGACGGCTTAGAGCTGTATCAGGGCTGTAACCATCACAAACAAAACTCGCGCATCTAAACAGCCCGAAAAAGAAGTGCGGAGAAGAAAATTAAGTACATAGATAATTGAAATAAGGTAGACTGGTAATGCCAGTGGTATTCAGATGTTGATTTGATCTTTGTTGGGTTTTGTTCAAACTTGAGACATGATTACCAAAGCAAGGCTTTTTTCTTTGATTTTGGTCAGCAGGCATGTCTAGTTTTGCTCTGTTCTTGGCTTGGACATTTCAAAGGCAGGCAATCATGCTGATTCTAATTTCAGTGTACGTGAATAAACTTTAACCCTTTGACTCCCACACCCTATCCACCAGCTGCAAACACTTAACCCTTTGGTTCCCTCACCCTATCCACCAGCTTCCTGCAGAAAGCTGTTGGGTAGGGTGAGGGAGTCAGAGGGTTAAGTTTTTCTTTTGCTAGCATGGTTGACAGTACATGGTGCTGGTGGACAGGGTGCGGGAGTCAAAGGGTTAAAATGAGCACAAAGTCCAACATTGTTTAGTTATTGGTGATTATATAGTGTTACCCGGTCTGTAGTGTTGTGTTTTTGAGAACCAGGATGGTGACTGATAGAATGCCCTTAACGTGTCCAAATGTCTTCATGAATTCTATCACTGCCGGATCAATCAATCTACTGTGTTGGTGTAAAAGTGACATTATTTTTGTACTCAGAATTTCATTATCACCAATTGACGTGGGTTTGTCAATGAAAACATGTAACTAGTTTGCTAGTTCTTCTTGTTAAAGAACAATGACAACATTTGTGGACACAAATAACTTATTGTTAATATAAGTCGGCTTATTGTATTTTCCACCCAGCTGGCAAACGTTTTCGTTTTCTTGCTTCATATGAGATGCTGTATGTAACCTTAGTACTTTGCTGTTTTTCGTCATTTGACCTGTATGGTGTTCTATTTATTTCTGCTTTTGTTGTGTACACGTGTTTTCATTGATTCAGTATTTGCCTTTTTCAGTAGATGTTCCTATCGTCTTTGTTTTCAGTCTGGCTCTCTCTATATGTGTATTATCTGTCGTTTTGAAAAGAAGTTTATAATCATTGTCTTACTGATCAATTGATGTAGATAAATTATACAAGTAATGTGTGTGTAGTATATTGTTTAATTTCTTTCTTTTTTTTTTCTTTTCATGCTATCGTTGGGTTTGGTGATTGTAATCAGGACTATGACTACACTTTAAATTTCGCTTTCTTACTACTGGTGTTGAATACTTTTCACAAATTGTGTGTAACCAGTGGCTTGTAATATATTGAGTCAATTGTTTTTAGCAAAGTTGCTGGTTTTAGTCTACAGCTGATTCATGGCAGTCTTCGTCTTTAGTCTCTGTTTTGAAAAAGGGTATTCAATTCGGATTAACCTTGAGTGTTTGTATGTATATGTAGGTGTGTGTGTGTGTGTGTGTGTGTGTGTGTGTGTGTGTGTTTGTGTGTAAGTGATAACAAAATACACCAAGAGGGATATCTTAACCAATTTACAGTGGATCTTCGTCAAAGCTGAGCCTTGGGTTCTTCCCAAACAGATTCATTGGCATACTACATGTACATTGGTTTGCCAAGGTGTAACTGGTTGTCCTCTGAGGACCTTCTGCTGTCTGGCTGTCCCCAGAGTTTCCTACTACATCGTTCTTGGTATAGTTATCTGGGAAACCCAATATTTCGAAAGGGAGAATGTTTATATTGCTTGGCTGTTTAGTCATTCTTTGATAAGTTGTGGTTATTCACTGGTATGATCCCAACAAATATTGCAACGAACATTATGACTATATTGGGACAGGGATTTTGCACCAAACGTCATGGGAATATTGGGACAGGAATTTTGCACCAAACGTCATGGGAATATTGGGACTGAAATTTTGCACCGCATGTTCTAGGAATATTGGGACACAAATTTTGCAACGAACATTATGGGAATACTGGGACAGGAATTTTGCAGCAAATATTATGGGAATATTGGGGCATGAAAGTGGACATGTTTCAAAACCAACATTTAATGGATTTGCACGAGGGTATGAATCTGTGGAAATATGTAGAAAAATAATGGCGAATACATTGAAACTGATTGTACTAGCACACAAGCTGCCTGTTGCATGTGGTGGTGTGCCGTGCCATGCAAGAGATACCTGGAGTTTGTTGTTTATTTATATGAGGGATCATTTTTAAAACTGAGAGTTAACGTGGCCATGGTGTAGGCCTACTTTCTGTAGGAATTGTTGAAGCCAGTTTAGTATCGGGTGTATGAAGTGGACAGGTGATAAAAATGTGTTCTGTTACACAAAGCATTGAAAACCCAGCAGCTGGGGAGTGCCCCAAGACGTACAGTGATATTTTAGCTTATAATGGTCAACAATATGAAGTCACCACAATGGTATTTTAGCTTATAATGATAAACAGTATGGAGTCAGTGTTTAGTTCTCTTCACAATTTGTCACGTTAATGTTCTTGTGTGAAAGAAAAGTGACTGAAGTTTGGTGGATACAAGCTGGCAATCTGGTGGCATCAGGAGGAAAAGAACTCTCCATTCTGCGATGAAATTTTGAGCCTTTTGAATATCGAATAGTGCTTTTATATATTATAACGGATATATTGTAACGGATATATTAGAAAATTAGTATCTTCCGTTTTTGTTCAAATGTTGATGAATAACTTCCGTTTTTTATTTAAATGTTGTTGAATTGTTCTAGACTTTAAATTGTTTTGTTGTGTTTAAACGTTAGTTTGCACTAAAATGTTTTGAATTTTCTTGAGATAATGGTATTTTTTCTGTCTAAAATGTTTTTTTTTAATTTGATAGTACCCAAGGGTTGTGTTATATTTATTTTCGTGATGTAATTATAATTTGTTTAACAACCAGAAGAGCTCTGTAGTTTCACAGCAAGTGTGATTGTAGTTGTGCACCCTGTTTGTGTAAATGATTAGACACTTATCTCGCGATTTTTCTCTCTCCAGATTCCGTTTAAGTTTTCTTGTGGGAGAAGGTGCCAAGCCTTCGTGGGTCATTGCTATATTGACGAAACATATACAATGTTGCTGTATTCTGTAATATACTCATTCTGTTAGTTGCTACTGCAAGGATGTATTTTTCAATAAAAAGTAATGCCTAATTGCCTGGTGGTGATGTTTTGGTCGATCTGTTGTTATTGTTAAGATTAATATCTGCTTTGCCTGTGTGTTAATTTTCCCCCTTTGTACGAGTGACATGGTTGTGGTGAAGGTTGTGGTAGTGGATGTTTTTGTTGTCAGTCTCTTTCTCAAGTTTAAGCTCGCAAGGACACGTACAGCTCTGGCAGATTTGTAAATGTGGGAAATCCGAAGAAATGATTGCAGGACAAAAACAGATTGCATATGTGTAGCTTCAATTTTTCACATGGTCCGATGAAGATCTGCTGACTTCAGGTAAGACAAGAAAACTTCATCGGCATGGACATGTAAGACGGTCCAATGGCTTTAACTAAGTCACTTGTCCAGGAAACCGTTGAGGAAGACATACAGAGGAGAAGACAGAAAATAAGAAAAAAAAACAAAGAAGAAAAAACCCAACGATGTACTGACAACATTACAGAATGGACAGAGAAACCATTTGCAGAGAGCCAGGCTCTGGTACGCAACCGACAGAGCTGGAGGAGTCTAATAGTTCTTTAGCGCAGCGCCCCAAAGATTGTTCATGGAGTTGAAGAAGAAGAAGAAGAAGGTTCAATTCTCAGGGAGAAAACAGATGACTCGTGCCATGTAATCTGGAAGTTGCCCATCTGCTAAGAGGGGCGCGTGTTCCTATCCTAGACCATCAAAGGATAGTCATTTTACGTCCCCCAATTCCAAGAGGAACGAAAGTTATGAGCGTGAAGTGTGGCCAAGTCAAATGGAGCATGGATTTCTTCAGGGGAGGATGTGCAATGCATCGACTGCAGTTTAAGCGCGGTTGTAGATCTGTTACACGGACTGTCTTTATTTTGTTAAGTAATTAATAAGTGTACATATCTACATATTTGGCCAAACCAAAACAGCATTCAAGAAGATGACAAGCATTCTTACCAACAAATGCCTATCAATTAACATCACAAAGAGAATCCTTGAATGTTATATAGAACCAATACTGTTGTACGGATGCGAGGTGTGGACAGTCAGCAAGCAAAGCCAGAACAAGATTGAGGCAGCCAAGATGTGGTTTCTCAGAAGTATGTTTCATGGACAGCAAAGAAAACAAACGAGACAGTCTTGATGGAGGCAGACACAAGTAGATCACTCATAAGGAAGATTAGGAAAAGACAGGCAACATTTATAGGCCATTTTATGAGGAAGGGGGATTTGGAGCACCTGGTCACAACGGGAAAGCTGGAGGGAAAGAGAGCATCAGGTAGACCCAGGGAGAGAATGCTGGACGGACTTGCAGAGTGGCTGGGGATGAGGAGGGTGGGGGAGATGCTGGGGGCAACGAGAGATAGAGATGGAAGTCCATGGTCGCCAGCGCCATGCGGCAGGGCACCTGATGATGATGATGATGACATATCTGCAGGAGATGCCCCCTGAGCTGCGAGGACCTAAATGTCCTGACCATGCCAAGAAACATTCATAAAGCGGCCACCACCCTTTCTCCCCTCACCCCCCCCCCTCCCCCATCCCCTCTGGATAGAGCAACCAATATTTCATGCGGAAAAATTCACACAGGCAAGCAGACACAGACACCCCCCGGGGTTCTCTCTCTCTCTCTCTCTCTCTCTCTCTCTCTCTCTCTCTCTCTCTCTCTCTCTCTCTCTCTCTCCCCCTCTCTCTTTCTCTCTCTCACACACACACTCTCTCTCTCTATCTCTCACACACACACACACACACACACAGACACACACACTCAGGCTCACACACACACACACATATATATATATGTATATACATACACACACACATACACACAAGCAAGCAAACAAATAACCAATCAACCAAAGAAACAACACACACACACACACACACACACACACACACACACACACACACACACATTTAATTTCACAATGTGAGTTATCCCTGATTTTTGTTTCCAGACAAGCCACTCCTGTGATTGTGATAATTTTCTTGGAAACTAGTTCTTGGACAATTGTGAAACCCCACACAGGCCAATGTCCATTCCACACAGGATCACGATCTCCAGAATGCGTTCTACAGTTTAGCTGATTGTTCAATTGAAGAAGCTTCAGATAGAATAACATTCCACGTTTACCGAGGACAATAGTAGGCTGTTGCAACAACAACAAACAACAACAACAATAACAAACATTTTAAATATTATCAGAAGTTCCAGAGAAAATGGCGTTCACACACCTTCCTGAGCCGTAGGCAAAAAGGGCCAGCTCGGGGAGAACAACTGTGAGGCAACAATGAGTACTTGATGAAAACCACATCTTTCAGTCAGACCATCGGACTGACTATTTGAGGCCTAACCATGCTCGGGGGGTGGGGGTGGGGAGGGGGGATTGAAAAAAAAATCGTGAAACGTGGTAGTTTTCATCTTACATGTACGATACAACATTGCAAAGTCAGAACAAAATAAGGTCTTTCCAATATATCAAAAGAGGAGTCATGCAAGGTTGTGTTCTGTCACCAGATCTGTTTTCACTTTACAGCGAAAACATCATGAGAAACCTAGAATACCCTGGATGAAAGGATGGAGGAAAAACGATAAACAACATTCGTTACGCAGATGACATCGTGCTAATTGCAGAAAACGAAAGGGACCCACAAAACCTTGTGAATATAATAGAAATAAAAAGCAAAAATAAAGGGTTGGAACTAAATAGCAAGAAGACTGAAGTCATGGTAACAGTAAAAATCATGAAATCCCCCCATGCAAAATAACAGCAAACGGTACAACCTTGAGACAGGTTGATAAGTTTAAATATCTGGGAACGATCATCTCACCAGACAGCACATGCACAGCAGAAATAGCCAGCAGAATCGGCCAAGCCAAAACAGCATTCAAGAAGATGAAAAGCATTCTTACCAACAAATGCCTATCAATCAATATCAGGTAATTAGTTCTTGAATGTTATATAGAACCGATAATATTATACGGTTGTGAGACGTGGGCAGTCAACAGGCAAAGCCAAAACAAGATTGAGGCAGCCGAGATGTGGTTTCTAAGAAGAATGTTGAGAGTTCCACGGTCAGCAAAGAAAACAAACAAGACAGTCTTGAAAGAGGCAGACACAAGAAGATCACTAACAAAGAAGACTAGGAAAAGACAAGCAACATTTATAGGACACTTTATGAGGAAAGGGGAATTGGAGCACCTGGTCACAACAGGAAATCTGGAGGGAAAGTGAGAACACCAGGTAGATCCAGAGAGAAAATATTGGACGGACTTGCAGAGTGGCTGAGGACAGAGAAGGTGGGAGATGTACTTGCAGCGAAAAGGGATAAATTCGTATGGAGGGTCATGATCGCCAACGCCAATCGGTAGGGCACATGGTGATGATGACATGTATGATACAATGTCTTTGACAGGGCTTAAAATGTTCCACGTCTGGGCGGAATTCCGCGATTTCGGCGTGTCGAAAAAAAAAAAAAAAAAAAAAAAAAAACACCGGAAGGAGCAAGGCATCCGTGATCGGCTTGCAAGCGTTCATAGCAACGGCGCTCAAGTTATGACCCCTAATTGCCCCCGGATCCCCCTAATTTCAGTGTTTTTTTCCTCCTCCTGTTTTAAGCCCTGCTTTGAAAATGATCGTGCATGTTTATAATGAAACTGTGGTGTTGACGTTGGGGTTAGGATTATGGTTTGAACCTACATCCCGTTGTTCCCGGAACCCTAACCCTAACTCTAACTGTAGCTTCTTGTGGGCAGTTTGGCACAGTGGTTAAAGCACTTGTCAAGGACATGACAAATCCGGGTTCAAATCACGGCTCAAAGAGAGATTTGTGTACCACCTCTCCCCCCCCCCCCCCCCCACCCCCATGTTATTCTTTCAGGTGAGATGTTAAACGAGGTCTTGCGTGTAGCACACATTCAGTTAAAGATCACACCACAACAAGGCTGTTCTTGGCAACATCTTGTAGCAAAGTCCATTTTCATTGGCAATACTTTCTTTTTTTTTAATATACGTTACCATAGTACACGGCCACCCATTATTTCTGTTTTGAAATTTTTATTTCTGTCTGCCCATGACAGTGGATTTACTATACAATTTTGCACAAAAAATCTTCGGTTTGTTATCTCATCCTCGGAAACAAACAAACAAGCAAAAGACAAAAACAAAAACAAACAAACAAACAAACGAACGAAAATGAAAAAAACAACAAAGGAGATGCTGGTCGGAAGAGTTGAGCAACACCTTCTATGACGCATCAGTAAAGTGGATGAGATTCGACTATGTGGTCCCAATCTTCCCAATGAGCCCATAGCACGCCCGACTCTGGTAGGAGCCGGTTAGAGCCGAAAAATCTCAACGATTTTTGAAGGGACTGATGTATTTCTCTCCTCTCTCATAGTTGTGTGTAGGGTAGTTGCAGAGTATAAAGGTAGGCTTGGGCGCTCCTTTTCTGAGGAGTGTTCTGAGCTTGCTGTTTTTGTACTTTGTGTCTGCTTCTATGCTAGCTGAATGGGTAGCGTAAGCTGTGTTAGATTTGAGAAGTTCTATACAACATGGGAGATTATTCTCAAGAGTTGTGTCCTTTGATTATATTATAAAAATTCTCCCTGCTTCCCTCTTATTTCTTTGGTATTACCTATATGCCTTGGAAGCAACCATGTATATGTTCTGTCTTGTCTACGTGTGTGTGTTTGGTCAGTTCAAAAATAAAAGACTATGTCAATCTTGAACATAAAACCAATATATTGTATGTATTTCTCTCCTCTCTCATAGTTGTGTGTAGGGTAGTTGCAGAGTATAAAGGTAGGCTTGGGCGCTCCTTTTTTGAGGAGTGTTCTGAGCTTGCTGTTTTTGTACTTTGTGTCTGCTTCTATGCTAGCTGAATGGGTAGCGTAAGCTGTGTTAGATTTGAGAAGTTCTATACAACATGGGAGATTATTCTCAAGAGTTGTGTCCTTTGATTATATTATAAAAATTCTCCCTGCTTCCCTCTTATTTATTTGGTTGGTTTGTAGTTTTGTTGTTTGTTGTTTTGTTGTTTGTTGTTTGTTGTTCGTTGTTGTGTTGTTAGTTGTTCGTTGGTTTCTTTCTTGGTTTGTTGTGTGTTGCTTTGTTGTTTATTAATTTGTTGTTTGTTTGCTGTTTGTTGGTTGGTTGGTTTAGTTGTTGGTTTGTTTGTTGGCTGTTTGGTATGGTTAGTTGTTTGGTCTGTTGTTTGATTGTTTAGATTTTTTGTTGTTTTTGTTTTTTTTACTAGTTGTTGTGTTAATTGGTTTGTTTGGTTGTTGATTGGTTGGTTGGTCGGTTGGTCGGTTAGTTGGCTGGTTGCTTGCTTGGTTTGGTTTGGTTTGGTTTGGTTAGATGTTTCGGTTTGATTTGATTGTTTGATTGTTTTGGTTTGGTTATTTGTTTGGGTGGTTGATGTTTCGGTCAGCAAAAGCCTACAAAGCTGAAAGGAAGTCTGAAAAAATGACAAAGTGTTATGAGCGAATTGGGACACTAGTTTTAGTGTCCAGACCAGAGCAGTCGGTTCAGCGGTGTAGACGGAACTATCAGAGGGAGTGTGTTCTGAAAATGACGATTGAAATAGTAGAACAGAAGGGAGCAACAGCAACACCTTCGTCAGATTTTGACCCATCTGTGAATATTTTGTGGGCCATAGAAATCTGACAGAGCTGCGCTGTGTGTGTTGTGTGTGTGTGTGTGTGTGTGTGTGTGTGTGTGTGTGTGTGTGTGTGTGTGTGTGTGTTGTTGACTCTTTAAAAAATGTCTCGTTTGTTTTCTTTGCTGTCCATGGAACTCTTAATATTGTTCTCAGAAACACATTTCGGCTGCCTCGGTCTTGTTCCGACTTTGCGTGTTGACTGTCCACGCTTCACATCCGTATAACATTATTGGTTTTATACAAAACTCAAGAACTCTCTTCCTGATGTTAATTGCTAGGCATTTGTTGGTAAAACGCTTTTCATTTTCTTGAGTGCTGCTTAGTTTGGCCGATTCTGTAGGCTATTTTTAATGTGCGTCTGCCGTCTGATGAGGTGACTGTTCCTAGATATTTAAACGTATCAACTTATCTCAGTTTTGTGCCATTTGCTATTATTTGCATGCGGAGATTTGTTGTTTTTGTTTTAAGTTTTACTGATTACCATAACTTCAGTCTTCTTGTTATTTAGCTCCAGTCCTCTATTTCTACTTTCTATTTCTATCATATTCACAAGAGTTTGTAGGTCTTTTTTATTTTCTGCAATTAGAAAGGTGTCATCTCCGTAATGAGATTATAATTTTTCCTCCAATCTTTCATACCAGTGCATTCCTCTAGGTTTCTCATGATGGTTTCGCTTAAAGTGAAAACAAATCTGGTGACAGAACACATCCCTGCCTGACCCCTCTGTCAATATTTTGGAAAGAGCTTACATCATTTTCTACTCTCATTGCTGCTGTTTGGTCCCAGTACTTATTCCTTATTATTCTTAGATCCTTTCCATCAACATTGAGCCTTTCTAGTTGGTTGATCAATTTTCGTGTCTTACCCGCTCAAAAGCCTCGGCATAATCAACAAAACATAAACACAAATCCGTATTCATCTCAACTGACCTTTCTGTGTGAGTTTTTCGGGTGTACGTGTATATGGCATTGGTGATTCTTTTTCCGTCAACAAATCCACAATGTTCTTCTGCTATTTCTCTTTTCATTCTGTTCCTTGTCCTCATCATGATTATTCTTTATAGAATCTTTGTTACATGACTAATCAAGCTGATTGTTCGATGTAGTTGGCATTCTATAACCACTGCTTTCTTCGGAAATGCAATGAAAATTGATTTTGACATCTTTTGGAATGTTGTGGTATCTGAGTTTCATGTACAAGGACTGTTAATTGTTCAATACCAAATTCTTCTATAGCTTCAATCATTTCTGCAGTAATATTGTGTGGTCCTGGAGATTTTCCCGGTATGATCTTTTTCAAAGCTGCTCTATCTTAATCTTTCATTACTGGTGGTTCTTCAACGTTCTTTCTTATAGTGTGTTCTTTCCTTTCTATTAAAAGGTCTTTAATATACTCTCTGCATCCATCTAACATAATGTTTTTTTCGAAAGCGTATTGACTATAACTTTTCCCTACCTATGCATTATCTTGGCAGTCCTTACATCCTCATTCTTTCTGATCTCCTACTGTTACATTCCCCCCAAGAGCTACGCTTTTCTGATGCTTACCTACTTAGAATCCACGCGTCCGCAAACAAACTCTTGATGTACGTGTTTTTTTACAGCCCCTCTTTTGGAACAAACTTCCCTTACCTCTCCTGCTTACCGTACCTTTCTTCGTTAAGTCCAGTCTAAAACCACTCTTTTTAAATCCTAGCCTGTAGTTCTGTACTCTTACTTCAGCTGCCACCTTGAAATCTGTGCCCGCGCGCGTGTGTGTGTGTGTGCGGGTGTGGTGTGTGTGTGTGTGTGTGTGTGTGTGTGTGCGGGTGTGTGTGTGTGTGTGTGTGTGTGTGTGTGTGTGTGTGCGTGTGCGTGTGTTGTGGTGCGTGTGTGTGTGTGTTTACTGTAAGCGCTTAGGGCTTTTTTAGATTAAGCGCCATAAATGTTCACTATTATTATTATTATTATAATAATCGTACCATCTTTAGATTTTAAGCAACCAGTTGATATGTACGTCTTTTTCCTGTGGGCAATTTCTTCAGTATTATTGTATATAAATTTAGGATCTGTTTTGTGTCGGTCTCCTGGTCGCCTATTCCTTTGCATTTTTCTCGATCTAATCTTCCTTAGCTTCACTGCACCTATTCCTGATTGCCTTATGTATCTATTTGTATTCTTCCTCTTTTCCTTTTGCCCTCTTCTGTTCTTCAATCAAGCCTAGTTGTTTTGTTTTTGTTTTTCGTTTTAGGTCTTTCAGTTTTTCTTTGCTTTTCTTTCAACTCTAGGGATTTCTTCACAAGCTTCACTTACCGAGTTTCTCAATTTTGTCCATTGTTGCTCACTGTCACCAACATCCTTCAAAGCACTGAATTTGTTTTGAGGACATGCGTTAGATTTTGCACGGGTTGAGTTATCTGTCACTAAGAGTTCAAGACTCAGTTTGATGTTACTTTTGGTCTATTAAATTCTCTTTGGTTTCAGCTTAAATCTTCCCATTACAGGATTGTGATCACTGTTGCAATCGGTAATGTTTTCGTTATCAGCAAAGAATTTCTGAATCTTTTACTTTTGAGGATGTGATCAGTTTGATTTCTTGTACTGTCTACTGCATTCATCCATGTCCATTTTCTTGTTAGGTTGCTCAAACCAAGTGCTTCCTATTATGAATTGATTTACTTAATGTCACTGGGGAAATTTAACTCTTGATCAAAAATGACTCCCATAAATTTAACCACTTTTACAACTGAAATAATGGACTTTCCTAGATAGCTTTCAGAGTAAGCAAAAAGTTGTGGGAGGTTAGAAAGGTGGACACGCCGTGGTTTGGTTGTGGTTAGAGTGAAGACGTTTACCAACCAGCAGTTAGATCTGATCTACACAGAGCTGGTGCCGGCTTGCATAGATTCTTCAAGTTGCATATAATATAAAGTCATCCACAGAGAAGACTTAGCACCTTTCTGTGCTGATTTCACAATATTTTTTATTTTAACAGTGAACAAAGCAGATGAATGAATGCTCCCTTGTGTCACACCCGCCTTCAGTCTGCTCATGGATGTCGGAAAAAGTAATGTCGACACGGACTTGAAATTGTCACTATGTCCAAAAATGCTTTATTTAATTTAATAATAAACTGAGGAAGGCAGCCCCTTAAAACTGAGTTCGTGAAGTTATGAAAGTATTCCTGATTTCCAGGTGGCATCGTACGATTTTTTTAAATTAAAAAACCTTACTAGCACATAGGGTTTTGTGCAGGTTTAGGGAGTCCGCCAGGTAATTACTAGGTGAATTTGGGTGGAATACATGCGGAATTGTCCGAATGCGGTGAATCCGTGTTGAACAAACTCCAATCTCCAAACTAGATAAAAGAAGATGGTGAGTGAGTGTTGTTTGTGTAAGAAGCGCGTCACGAATTGTGATTTCAAAGCAGCCAGCAAAATAAAAAGGACAACAAAATACGCAATAAGTAGCTTTTTTGTCACTGAGAGACAGGTTCAGCCAGGTAGCCTTTATGACAACAAAATAGTCTCTTCAATGAATGGGGCAAAGTTCCATTCAGAGTTTGTGATGCTTCCCTATCCGTAGCAAGAAACTTTGGGAAGAGCTGGACAGCAGAAGGTTCTCAGAGGAGAACCCCCCCCCCCCCCCCCGGCACCCCTTTAAAGTGAGAGTTTCGGCCCACAACTTCATACGTTGCTGACGCTAGTTTCAGTTTCAGTTTCAATTTCTCAAGATGACGTCTCCGCGCTCGGAATGAATTCTATATGCACTTACGTCACAAGTGCCATGTGATGAATGAGTTCCAGAATGATCACGGCACAAACCTTAAGCCTACACATAAACCCATGAGCTGGCCAGGTCCTGAGGTCCTACCTAGATAGTTCCTTAACCCTGAGGTCGTAGTGGAGTGAGGTGGTAGAGTCCTCAAATTTTCACGGGGCCAGCACCACGAGGAAGGCGCCCATCCCCTCTCCTTCGCTTCAAATTTATATTCACTTTTATTTGTAACCAAGAAGGCTAATTGGTTTTCAAGGGGTGGGACCTGGGAAATCAACCTATATCTCCAATGATTTGTATCGAGGCAGTCGGGCAATGCCCTGCTCTTCACGATTTTCAACTGCTGTGGGATCTTTAGCGTGCGCAGCCAGGAGGCACACGGGTCCGACTCGCTTAAGTCCCCTTCCGAAGGACTAGACGTTCAGCTGGCTGCCGTTAGTGTTCCGTTCAGAGATTGTGACAGGCCTATCAACTGGACATGACGAATTCTGTTCTTCTCTCTGTTTATAAAGGGGTCAATAAGTCTTCCACTGCAACGTATTATTACCACCTGGATATGACACATTTTCTCTTCAGTTCGCCTGCCTGTGTTCGCCATTTTCTCTTCAGTTCGCCTGCCTGTGTTCGCCATTAGCCTATCAACTGGACATGAAAAAAATTATGTGGTCAGTTCTCCTGCCTGTGTTCGCCATTAGCCTGTCAACTGGACATGACACATTCTGTGGTCAGTTCTCCTGCCTGTGTTCACCATTAGCCTGTCAACTGGACATGACACATTCTGTGGTCAGTTCTCCTGCCTGTGTTCGCCATCAGCCTGTCAACTGGACATGACACATTCTGTGGTCAGTTCTCCTGCCTGTGTTCGCCATCAGCCTGTCAACTGGACATGACACATTCTGTGGTCAGTTCTCCTGCCTGTGGTCACCATTAGCCTGTCAACTGGACATGACACATTCTGTGGTCAGTTCTCCTGCCTGTGTTCGCCATTAGCCTGTCAACTGGACATGACACATTCTGTGGTCAGTTCTCCTGCCTGTGTTCGCCATTAGCCTGTCAACTGGACATGACACATTCTGTGGTCAGTTCTCCTGCCTGTGTTCGCCATTAGCCTGTCAACTGGACATGAAACATTCTGTGGTCAGTTCTCCTGCCTGTGTTCGCCATTAGCCTGTCAACTGGACATGACACATTCTGTGGTCAATTCTCCTGCCTGTGTTCGTCATCAGCCTGTCAACTGGACATGACACATTCTGTGCTCAGTTCTCCTGCCTGTGTTCTCCATTAGCCTGTCAACTGGACATGACACATTCTGTGGTCAGTTCACCTGCCTGTGTTCTCCATTAGCCTGTCAACTGGACATGACACATTCTGTGGTCAGTTCTCCTGCCTGTGTTCGCCATTAGCCTGTCAACTGGACATGACACATTCTGTGGTCAGTTCTCCTGCCTGTGTTCTCCATTAGCCTGTCAACTGGACATGACACATTCTGTGGTCAGTTCTCCTGCCTGTGTTCACCATTAGCCTGTCAACTGGACATGACATTTTGTGGTCAGTTCGCCTGCCTGTGTTCACCATTGGCCTGTCAACTGGACATGACACATTCTGTGGTCAGTTCACCTGCCTGTGTTCTCCATTAGCCTGTCAACTGGACATGACACATTCTGTGGTCAGTTCTCCTGCCTGTGTTCTCCATTAGCCTGTCAACTGGACATGACACATTCTGTGGTCAGTTCACCTGCCTGTGTTCACCATTAGCCTGTCAACTGGACATGACACATTCTGTGGTCAGTTCTCCTGCCTGTGTTCTCCATTAGCCTGTCAACTGGACATGACACATTCTGTGGTCAGTTCACCTGCCTGTGTTCACCATTAGCCTGTCAACTGGACATGACACATTCTGTGGTCAGTTCTCCTGCCTGTGTTCTCCATTAGCCTGTCAACTGGACATGACACATTCTGTGGTCAGTTTGCCTGCCTATGTTCGCCATTAGCCTATCAACTGGACATGACACATTCTGTGGTCAGTTCTCCTGCCTGTGTTCACCATCAGCCTATCAACTGGACATGACACATTCTGTGGTCAGTTCGCCTGCTTGTGTTCGCCATTAGCCTATCAAATGGCCATGACACATTCTGTGGTCAGTTTGCCTGCCTGTGTTCGCCATTAGCCTGTCAACTGGACATGACACATTCTGTGGTCAGTTC
>JAPXFY010000026.1:13490236-13502736 GCA_030674185.1 Monoplex corrugatus | reverse complement strand
AGACAGGGCAATGCTTCTACGTCTTTACTCGTCGCTGTCTGATTCTCAACTGACTACAGTATATATACATATCACAGTGAACAGCAATCAGTTATCATTTAAACGAATATCATGCCGTGCTGTTATCCACACGCTGTTTACTGTCAACACACGTCACATCTCCCTTTCTTTAAGGAAACAAAATCAATTAATCATTTTTCCTATCTTTCAGTCCATACGAAATAAATGTGTTTCCTACCTTTATCACACCATTAACTTAACACTCATTCTCACGCACAGGGCCCAACCATTCATTTACCTCATTTTATCTCGGATCATTATACTATCCATCATCATCATGTCCATATTTCGCAATGCTTTCAGTTTATCTGATTGTGGTAGAATCTTCAGTTTCATTCATATTTCAGGAAATCTGGCCTTTTGCTTTGTCTTCCAGATCTTGTTCTGTAAGGAGAACTAACTGGTTCGGGTTGTCCTGTCCTTGTTTGTTTGATAACTTCATCTGGCTCCTTGATGCTGGTTGTCTCAGACATTTTGATGACTGGTGACTGATCAGATGAGTTCTCATGGACAGACGATGCTGGCGTCCTGACATCTGTTCCAGTTCCAGTTTTCTTGTTATCTTCCAGCATCTGTTTTGATGGAATGATGATTTGCTGTTGCTTGCCCGATGTGTCGCTTTCCTGATGTCTTCCAGAAATCATCCTTCTCTGGACAAGACGTTGAGGGTTGATTGTCTGCTGAAGCTCCGTTTCTGTTGTGTCTCGTAGCTGACGACGATTCCTTCTGTACTGACGTCCGTCCTCTGTGCGAATGTTGTATGACCGGATGTTCACCTGTTGGTCTACTTTGGCGCTGATCCACTTTTTGGATCCTGGAGGTTGGAATTTCACAATCTGCCCCGGACTCAGTTCTGTCAGCTCTACTGCGCTTCTGTTGTAGTAGTGCGCTTGCTTCAGTTTCCTTTTCTCAAGTTCTTTCTTGATTGGTACAACTGTAGGTTGGAGTAATGTCTTTGACGTCGGCACTTGTGTTCGTGTTCTTCTGCCGAACAGTCTCTGAACAGGCGAACTGTTTACAGTCTCTGTCGGGATGTTTCTCAGCTCAAGTAAAGCGAGGAAGGGATCTTGATTGTTGTGTTCTGCTTTCTTCATGCACGTCTTTGCAGCCTTCACCGCGCTCTCTGCTTTTCCATTGGACTGAGGGTAGTGTGGTGAGCTTGTTACGTGTTCAAACCCATATGTTTTTCTGAACTTTCCAAACTGGTTTGATGTGAATTGTGTTCCGCAGTCTGTTGTCAGACGTTCTGGTATTCCGTGTCTTGCCAAGTGTCTCTTCAGACAGATGATGACATCTTTGAATTCTCTTGTTTGTAACCGATCAATCTCAAAGAAATCAGAATAGTGATCGACCGTGACCAGGTATTCATTGCCATTATGTTCAAAGACGTCACAAGCGATGTGTTGCCAGGGCAGATCAGGGATCTCTATACTGATAAGTGGTTCCTTCTGCTGACCACGTTGGTATGTGTTACAGGCGCTGCATGTTTTGACAAAATCTTCAATGTCCATGTTCATCTTGGGCCAGTAGACTACCTCACGTGCTCTTCTTATGCAGCTCTGAATTCCTGAGTGGCTTGCATGAAGTTTCTCAAGGATGTCTGCTCTTTCGCTTTCAGGTACAATTACTCTGTGGCTTTTGAAGACAAGTCCGTTGTGGACTGACAGTTCCTCCCTGAAAGGAAAGTATTCTTGTAACTGTAATGAAAGTTGTTGTTTCTCCTCTGGCCAGCCTTGTAGAATGACAGCTTTCAGGGTTTTCATGGTTGCATCTTCCTGAGTTGCTTGCTGCAGACTGTTCAGTCTCTCTTGGCTGATGGCCAGTTCTTGTAATGAGTCTGTTCTCTCCAGGTCTGTGAGGAAAACGGCTTCCTTGTGGGTGACTTGCTGTTCCGCTTTTCCACAGACTGCTCTGCTGAGGGTGTCAGCCAGGTGCATCTCAGATCCACGCTTGTACACTACTGTGTACCTGAACTTCTAAGTTCTGAGTAGCATCCTCTGAATCCTCTTAGGTGCTGAGAGCAGGCTCTTCTTGTGAATGGTCTCTAGTGGTTTGTGGTCGGTCTCCACCAGGATGTCTCTTCCATAGACGTATCTCTCAAACCTTTCCAGACCAAAGAGTATTGCCAACATCTCCTTTTCTATTTGCGCATAGCTTTTTTCTGTCTCGGTCAAGGCTCGTGATGCGTACTGAATCGGTTGACCATCCTGCATGAGACAAGCTCCAAGTCCAAACTGTGAAGCATCACACTGAAGGGTGGTTGTACGCTTTCCTGAAGAGTCAAAGTAGCGAAGTACTGGTGGCTCAGAGAGTATCTTCTTCACTTTCTTCAGGGCTTCTCCGTGGACGTCTTCATCCCATCTGAAGTGGACGTCTTTTTTTACCAGTTCTCTGAGTGGTGCTGCTGCCTCAGACAGGTTTGGTGCAAATTTCTGAAGGTATCCGACTACACCGAGTAGTCTCTGCACAGATGCTTTGTCTTCTGGCACTGGGAGTTGTTGGACAGCGTCCAATTTCTTTGGGTCGGATTTCAAGCCTTCTCTTGAGAAGATGTGTCCCAAATATGATATCTCTGTTCGTTTCATCTCAACCTTCTCCTTGTTGAGTTTGATTCCAGTCTCTCGGCATCGTTGTAGCAAACGGTTCAGGTTGGTATCATGAACTTGTGCTCCTGCTTCGTCGGTTGGTCCTCTGCCAAAAACAAAGATGTCATCATGAACCGCAACCACGCCTGGCAGTCCTGCCAGAGCGATGTCAATCCTCCTCTGGAATTCTTCTGGGGCTGGCGAAATTCCAAAGGGCATTCGTTTCCATCGGTATTTGCCAAAAGGCGTCTCAAATGTTGTCAGGTAGCTGCTGTCTTCGTCCAGTTCAACGTGCCAAAACCCGTTTTTCGCGTCCAGGTGTGTGAAGTATTTTGCATCTTTGAGGAGAGGCAGTACGTCATCAATGGTTGGCATGGGGTACTCGTTTCTCCTGAGGGCTTTGTTCAGTGGCTTAGGGTCGATGCACAGTCTGACTTTCCCATTGCTCTTTGTTGTTACGACCAAACTGCTTATCCACTCCGTTGGCGTGTCTACTTTAGTGACCATGTCCAGTTTTTTCAACCTCTTCAGCTCGTCCTTCACTTTCTCTTGCACTGCTATCGGCCACTTTCTGCAAGGCATCTTCACTGGAGCAATACTGGGGTCTGTTTCTAGGTGTAATTTCCCTTCTAGTTTTCCTTCTCCTTCAAAGACATCGTACTTTGTGAGCATATCTTTTGCATTTTCCTCCTCTTTCTGATTCGCCGCTATCGTTGCAATGTTCTCTTCATTGATCGTCAACAATTGCATGTGCTGTACAGCTTTCAGTCCAGTACTGGCTTACAGTCCGTTTTGGTGATCGCGAAGTTGACTTTGTATTTCCTTCTGTTCTTGGGGTTTTTCACTCGCAGCACTATCTCCCCCACAGGCTTCATTTCTGTTCCGTTGAACATCACCAGCTTCTTCTTCGTCTCTTGCAGGTCAGACTTTCTTTCATCTCCTGTGACTTCTCTGTACAGGCTCTCAGACATCACGTTTGTTGTTGCACCTGTGTCAAGAAGAAATCTTACCGGCATCTCATTTATCAACATTTTTGCTCGTATGTTTCTCTCCTTTTTTTCTGGTTTTGTCTTCGATCCCGAGGATTTCATTATCGCTTTAGTGTCAGTCTCCTCTTCTTCGAAGTGCCGAACTCTTGTTTTCTTTTGATTTTTCTTGGGTGTTCTGCAGCATGAAGCAAAGTGATTATTTCCTCCACAAGCTTTGCATTTTCTTCCAAATGCTGGACATTTCTCTTTTGCTCTTGGGTGCTTTCCACCACAATATCCGCATTTCTCTCTGTACTCTGTTTTGTTTCCTTTGCTATACTGCTTTGCTGTCTTCTTTTCTTTGAAAGCTTGGACTTCCTGCGTGTCCTGCGTTTTTCTCATCATTTGGACGGTTTGATGTTGACTTGATTCATGCGCTCTGCACATATCAATACATGCAGACAATGTCAGCTGTCGCACTTCCAGTAATTTTGATCGCAGAGTCTCGTCATGTACACCCAGTATGATTTGATCTCTCAACAGTCTGTCTTCCATTGTACCATAGTTACAGGTCTTGATCAGTCTCCGCAGTTCTGCTATAAACTGTTCGATAGATTCTCCTGCTGCTTGATGTCTGCAGTTGAATCTGAATGCTTCGTAAGTTTCATTGGTTGAACCCACACAGTATTCTTCGAATTTCTGCAGAACGGTGCCAATGTCATTTCTTTCAGCTTCATTAGCAAATGCCAATCCTTCATAGATGTCCATAGCATCCAGCCTGATGCAAGAAAGAAAAACTGCTGTTCTGTATGTTGAGTCTTCTTCTGTCTGTGTTGTCACAATTTCATAGCTGTCCCAAAGCCTCTTGAATTTCCTCCAGCTGCTCTGCAGGTTTCCTCCATTCACATCAAGTTTAGGAGGCAAGGGAATCTTGGCATGTCGTCGACTGGCTTTTCTCTCTTCTTGTTCATCTTCCATGGTTGAACTTTAGTCTTCAATATTCTGGATTTTTGTTGGAGTTCGTAATCACGATTCTGACACCATGTTTCGTTCTTTCTACAGCCAACTCGGAAAACAGGGCAATGCTTCTACGTCTTTACTCGTCGCTGTCTGATTCTCAACTGACTACAGTATATATACATATCACAGTGAACAGCAATCAGTTATCATTTAATTAAACGAATATCATGCCGTGCTTTTATCCGCACGCTGTTTACTGTCAACACACGTCACAGGAAGTGTCCACAATCAACCAGTTGATTATTCTGACACTAATGGAGGGCAGACGCAAAAAAATATATTGTAGGAGGCTGCAAACTCTTGTCCTAAATAGGTCAAGTTTTTGATGACACAGCAGCCTCTGTCAAGATTTCATTCCACTCCTGGATGGTACGTGGCAGGAATGAATGTGCTCCACCTAAATCCGCCAGCAATTATCTGACAGATTTCCCCGAGCCTGCACGAAACTCTATGCGCTGGCAAGGTCTTGAAACGGGGAAAGGGAAGAAGGGACCTATCAAACACTAAGCTGACACCTCCAGAACGATGGAATCATTGATATGGGCAGCGAACAGGCCATATCTTAATGGTCAAGATATCAATCCTGGGTCCATGGCTCTGCCAACTAATCCGCGAAATATATTTGCCAACAGCACCCGGTGTTCCCAGGTGGTCACCATTTAGATGGGAACAGGCCAACAGACCACTTTTGATATATGGAGGACTAAGCTGATATCACCGGCATAATGCCAACAGGCCAACAGGCTAACAGGCCACCAGGCCACCCAGGCCATCAGGCCAACAGGCCAGTTTTCATATCGCGAGCTGGGACTGAATTGGAGACACAAAATCTTCAGTCCCCGTCTCTACCAAGTGAGACGGCTCACCTGCTAATAGCAGATCATGAAAGGGCAAATAAATCCACAAAACAAACATTTTGCAGTCGTTCTTACTGCGACTACGATTACCACCACCCTGACGATAGTATTATTATCATTTGTTAAACACAGAAATACTAACACAAGAGCGTTTTGTTTTTCTAACAGAGTTGTTAAATTGTGGAATAAAATTCCTTTTGAAATTAAATTTACTAACAGCATTAACAAATTCAAAAATTTCCTGGACGATGACGCAGAATTCAAAATTTTATTTAAGAAAATAGACTGAAGCAGATGTGCTCAATTATGAATATTAAGGCATGCTTTTCAGACCCCAAAGAAGAAAGCGTAAACACAAAATAGATAGGGCGTTAAAAGGCCGGAAGGCCTAGGCTTCGAGCCAGCCCCCAACTACTACTACTACTACTCCTGTAAGGGTGTCGGAGGCTCTCTCAGTACAAATAGTATTCCCACCTTCTGGAAATTCTGTGCTAGAAATTTACTCTTTTCTGTCATTCTCTTTGTTTCTGCCTTATTAGGTAGACTTTCAGACGGTTGCGCCATCAATACTCACGCAAGAAGTTTTTGGAATGAAATGGAATCTTTATTTAATGTCTGTTCACAATAGTGATTTTAGACACAAGAAGTTTTTCAACTGTATGAATGACCACGTTTTTTTTTTCGTGAAAAAGGCCAGACTAAAGGCTGAATAGCCTAAACTAGTCTGCAGCGGTATGGTATGGTACGGTATGGTATGTTAAGTTTATATTTGAATTCAGGCGTGATTTTTTAAACCCCCGGTGATAAACTGGAGGGAATGGTCAATGCCCGGGGCGTATTTTTTGATCATGTGGCGCGGTAACATTAATACACATACATAAATTGTCTTTCCCAAGTAGCAGTTGTCGTTGATGTTGTTATCTCTTTTTAATATATTGAGGTATTTTGTACATTTTGATATGGCTCTGCACAGTCAGTCGGGCTGTAAATAATAACAGTAATAACACCACCAAAAAAAAAAAAAAAAGCATACAATTTCAGTCACTCTTACTACCATTACGATTACTACTAAACCTCTACGAATTGTAGTTTTACTACAGCAACTGCTTCTATTACCGCCATCACCATACCATACCATACCGCTGCAGACTGGTTTAGGCTATTCAGCCTTTAGTCTGGTCTTTTTCACGAAAAAAAAACTTGGTTATTCATACAGTTGAAGAACTTCTTGTGTCTAAAATCACTATTGTGAACAGACATTAAATAAAGATTCCATTTCATTCCAAAAACAGTCACAGCTACAAACACCACCACCAATGCCAGTTTAGCGTTTGTTATGTTCTTTGTCAACAGTCTGCCCCCGATGTTATCTCTTCAGCCTCGGTGGAGTGTTTCAAGTCCCGAATCTGACCAGCCAGCCCCCCCTCCCCCATCCTTTACCATCACAACCCCACCCCCAAAGCCAGTTCTACATACCAGCGTCCTAGCCAGCGGAAACCCCCAGTTTCTACACACATCAGAACCATCAAACGATGATGGTGGATGTCCAAGAAAGAAGAACAAGTGAACAATGTACATCACACAAAATCATCAAGAATTACCGAGTTAGAAGAAAAGGAGAAAGGTACTTACAGTGACACAAGTTTGAAGATAAAAGGAAACAGACAAACACTCCCGCGCCCTCACACACACATACGTACGCACACGCACACACTAGTAAAACTGACTGCTGTCCTAGCCCTCCCTACTGATATTTCAATGTGAACTCACTCACCTCACACACACGCATACGCACGAGCGTGCACCAAACACACACAACACTACACACACACACACACACACACACACACACACACACACACACACACACACACACACACACACACACAAGCACAAACACGGGCTCAATCTACACACGCATTCACACTCACACACACCTCACACACGCTCACACCACACACACACACATACACAACACACACACAACACACACACACACACACACACACACCGCGCGCGCACATATACACACATACACACACGCACGCACACACACGCACACACACACACACCACACACACACACACACCACACACACACACAACTGTACACACTTGTACAACACACATGTATGCCTATACTGTACAAAGAAGTGAGAATGTTTGTAAGCATTTAGAACCTGTTTGTATAAATGATTGAAGATCAGCAAACTGTAACAGGCCTATGGGTACTATGCTTCCTGCTACAGCTGACCCACTTCACAGTTCATTTGGTTTTTGAGTTTTCAGATGACGATGATGGTGATGACGATGACGATGACGATGATGAATAAGCTGTTGCTGTTGCTGCTGCTGCTGCTATGATGATGATAATGATGATGACGATGATGACGATAACGATGATGATGATGATGATGATTGTGATGATGATGATGGCGATCATGATGACGATGGTGATTGCGACGACGATGGTGCTGATGATTACAATGATGATGATGACGACGACGAAGACGACGACGACGACGATGATGATGATGGTGATGATGATGATGATGATGTGCAGGCTTGAGGCTTTTGCCGTGATCATTTTGGATTTCCTCCATCACGTCATCAGTGACATCAATGCATGTATGGAATTTATTCCGAGAGCTAGAGCGAAGACGTCATTTTGAGAAACTGAAACTGAAACTGGCAACCAGTGGCCGTGGTGTAGTGGTTAGCGCAACGGACTACCAACACAGAGTTTGTGGGTTTGAATCACCATCATTCCTTTAAAAATCATTGTGGAATTTTTCGGCTTCAGCGGGCTCCTACCCAGAAATAAGCGTATTATGGGCTCATTGGGACAACTGGGACCTCACAATCCAATCTCATTTACTTCACGGATGAACCGTTATGGGTGTTGCTCAAAATTCCTGACCAACACTGCAGGTGTCTGTATCTCTCGGATCTGGTTGACACCAGGATATACTATAATTGTAATCATGGAATACAGCTCTGTCACGCAGTCTCAGTCCCAGTTGGAGCTCCTTAGCATCCTGTTTATCATCCTCATCGTTATCATCATCATCGTATTGTAAATGGAAATGTCCCAGTTTCTTCAACGTAGAAAATGGGACAAAAAAAAAAAAAAAAAACATGAGCACAAGGAAACCGCGCAAGTGCAATTATCCGAAAAGCGAGAGAGAGAAGAGAGAGAGGAGGAATAGAGAGAGAGAGAGAGAGAGAGAGCGAGACAGAGGGGACAGAGGAGGAGAGAGAGAGGAAGAGACAGAGAAGAGAGAGAAAAAGAGAGAGAGAAGAAGAAGAGAGAGAGAGAAGAGAGAAGAGAGAGAAGAGAAGAAGAAGAGAAGAGAGAAGAAGAAGAAGAGAGAGAAGAGAGAAGAGAGAAGAGAGAGAGAAGAGAAGAAAAGAAGAAGAAAAAGAAAAAGAGAGAGAGAGAGAGGGAGAGAGAGAGAAGAGAGAAGAGAGAGAAGAAGAAGAAGAAGAAGAAGAAGAGAGAAGAGAGGGGAGGAGAGAAAAAGAAGAAGAAGAAGAAGAAGAGAGAAGAAGAACAAGAAGAAGAAGAAGAACAAGAAGAAAATAAAACCAGTATGGGTCTTCATGAGTGTTTTAAGACCGACAATGAAGCCTCATGTTCTTCTCCGGAGACACTTCCGAAGCAGTTTTCCAACCTTGGGTTCTGCCTCCATCAGTCCTTCTTTTGTTGTATAGCAGTTTGTTCTGTGATGTTTATATCTGATCGTGCCTTGAGACCATGGCTGACGGCCGGCTTACTGTGTTGTGGGCGATGTTTTCCCGGCTGATATTTCTGATCCAAAATATGTGCGACTGCCGCGTCCAACCAAACAGGAACCAGAAGAACAAGAAAACCGAAAAAGAACGCGTATTCAATACAACAAGACAAGACAGGCGCAAACCCTCGGCCAACCGGCCTTTGTCAAGCGCGAATGCACGATCACAGACAGACACCAAACAACAGATAATAAGAAGACTAAAACTTCCCTGCCGCCTCGTCCATTGGATAAAAAAGTCCCCAAAGACTAAAACTTCCCTGGCCCTCGTCCAGTGGATAACAAAGATCCCTTTCTTATCCACTAGACGCGGCGGCAGGGAAGTTTTAGTCATTCTTATTATCTGTTGTTTGGTGTCTGTTTGTGATCGTGCATTCGCGCTTGACAAAGGCCGGTTGGCCGAGGGTTTGCGCCTGTCTTGTCTTGTTGTATTGAATACGCGTTCTTATTCGGTTTTCTTGTTCTTCTGGATCCTGATATTTCTGATGCCACGGCTCAAAAGGTTTGCCTTCAGAGTGTCGTTGTATTTCTTTTGTGGTCGTCCTGGTCTTTCCCGGTCTTTCCTGGTCACAGTGTTCTTGCTATCAATCTCAGTACATGAGCATCGTTGGGATGCCATCGTCTTCACATGGACAAATATGGCCAGTCCAATAAAGTCGGCAGTTATGAGTTAACTCTATTGTGACTGGAGCTGCCACCGGGCTGGCCTGAACAAGTACCGTGAAAAATGCCAGAATGAGACTGCTTGTAAACAATCCCTGTTACAAGCCTAAATAAAATCTGATGCATACCAAACTTGGTGTACTTTATGAAAAATGGAGTCTAAATTCAATTTTTTTACATAGCGAGTACCTCGGATTCGAACTCCTTGCTGAACGCTCTTGCCCCTAGTAACACTGTGCGCGTCCCTTTTTTGGTCCTGTTGAAGTATTGTGTGTTTTGAAACGCTTATAACCCTGATATGACACTGATACTGCCTGGGTACACTTTCTATGACACTTTCTTCTTCCTCCTCAGCACTTTCACTACTTTCTCCTTCAAAATCTGATCCATTTTCAGTGTTATCTTCATTCTCATCAATGTCAAGCAACCGTATAATCTCCTCGAGACTCAAACCTCTACTTGTTGACATTTTCTGGCCCAAAGCACTTCAAATCTCTATCGAAAACGCACAAAGTCGTGATTCGTGTGTAGATGTCGCGCCAGCAGGCAGCAAAAGTGTGTGTGGTGTTTTTCAGTGATTTTATCGTGGTTCTATTTGATTTTATGCATTGAATTTTGTATCAGTTTGTTCTTTTAAATCCCGACATAGGTGATGTAAATATTTTTTTTTAAATTTTGAATATTTTACCAGATAATCTGATTTTAAAGTTTTTATACCTACTTTTCATCATTTTAATTCAGCCGCTCAAGTTGGATATTTAATCTGTGAACTGTGTTTACATTTTGGCCTACTGTGTTCGCCCAACGCTACAACTCCCAAACCTTTGTGTCACTCGGAGGGGAATCACATTGTAATATATAATTGTATATAATATGCTCTCTATAATTTTCCATTGCTTTTATTCTTTCTCCCCTTTTATAGCCATGCGCGCGCGTGTGTGTGGTGTGGGTGGGTGGGTGGGTGTGTGCGTGCGTGTGTGTGTGTGCGTGTGTGTCTGTTTCAGCGCTTAGATTTGATTTTATCAAGATTTTGCGCTATATAAATATTGTAATTATTATTATTATTATTATTACACAATACGTCTGCTGGAAATACTGGTTTAAAGGAAGTAACTGTCCAATCAAACAACTAAAATATAAAAAAAAAGGCAGGTACGTTTTGCACCTTATACCGTCTGTCGTATGATCGAAAAGTCCCAGCAGTGGAGGCTGCTCTGTAAACCTGTGATCGAAGGGTCCCGTAACTGATGTGTTTTAATACTCTACACTAAACAAGGAAACGTCCTTACTCGATCTTCATATTCATATTCATATCATTCTTATTCATTTATTCTGTCACAGTAGAGTTACCACGTAAAACTTGGGCTGTTTCTTTAGTCGCCGCAGTGCAGCGCCACCCATTCCTTTACCAAGACTTCAGAAAGGCAAGAAGCTTATTGGTCTCTAAGGGGAGGCACCCGGGAAATCAACCTATCTCTCTAACGTTTTATATCAGGGCACCCAGGCAAACGCTCTGCCTTTCACGATTTTCAACTGCCGTGGGATCCGACTCGTTTTCCGTCCCCTTCCGAAGGACTGGACGTTCAGTACAATGTTCCAGTCAAACTGAAGAGAAAAGTCAAGCTTCAACAGGGAAGTAACCCTGGAACTTCGAGTTTAGTTATTGGCAGGCGAACGTCTGAACCATTCTGCCACTCTTCTCCCTTAAAACTGTTACGACGTATGTCGACCTTTGACGATCAGCTGCGCCCAGCTGTTCATTTTGCTTTGTCATCAATTGTATCAGAAAATAAACCGTTACATTGTATATTAAAAAACAAAAACAAAAACAAAACGAAACAAAAAAACAAAAAAACAAAACCCAACTCAATGTGAAAGTGCGAATGACGATAAGAGAAGTTTGACGTCAAAATGTATCTGTCGATTCAGATATTCTCTACTGTTCGTTCTTGAAGATTGGTTCGCGATTCACTCGATAATGAATCGAGAATATTTGGTTTGGTTTATGCTAACACTGAAAATATGTGTTTAAGTTTGATTTCGTTGTATGGAAATATGTAGAATCATTTGGAACAATCTAGAAATGACAAGGAAAACGTAAAATACCTTAGATCTTTCTAGAATGTTCCGGAAATCGTAAACAAATTTAATCTGTACAATAATTAGCTACAACTACAGAATATTCTAGAAAGGGAAGATTCTAGAACGCAGCTATGATTGGCTGAAAACCTAAGGAAAAGCCGAGAATATTCTGGAAATTTCCATGGTGTTATTGAAAAAAGTATGACTATGGATGTGAGAGACAGCAATCAAAAGAATTGAAGTGTAAGCCTGCTGTCAGAGATATAGAAGTTGCTGTATGTGTAGATTTGAGGGCTGAAGAAGAAGAATTCTGCAAACTAGGAGTGGTGCAATGGATGTGTGAAGTATTTACCCAGTTCCTGTTATGTTTTCTACGTTCTACAAATAAAAGATCATTTTCGTTTAACCTGAACTGGTGTATTCTGTATCTGAGAAGAATGATAAACAGCTGGATCGTCACGAACCTGCATAA
>JAPXFY010000026.1:13480236-13485236 GCA_030674185.1 Monoplex corrugatus | reverse complement strand
TGGTGTGGATATGTTTGGTGTGGATATGTTTGACCTGGATATGTTGGGTATGGATATGTATGGTATGGATATGTTTAGTGTGGATATGTTGGGTGTGAATATGTCTGGTGTGGATATGTTTGGTGTGGATATGTCTGGTATGGATATATTTGTACGGATATGTCTGGTATGGATATGTTTGGTGTGGATATGTTTGGTATGATATGTTTGTGTAAATTTGTTTGATGCGGATATGTTCAATGTGGATATGTTTGTTTCAGATATGTTTGGCATGGATATGTCCAATACGAATATGTTGGGTGTGGAAATGTTCGGTATGGATATGTTTGGTGTGGATATGTTTAGCCTGGATATGTTTGGCATGGATATGTTGGGTATGGATATGTTGGGTATGGATTTTGTTTAGTGTGGATAGTTGGGTGTGATATGTCTGGTGTTAATATATCTGGTGTGGATATGTCTGGTGTGGATATGTTCAGTGTGGATATGTTTGGCATGGATATGTTTGGTGTGGATATGTTTGGTATGAATATATTTGGAGTGGATATGTATGGTGTGGGTATGTTTGGTGTGGATATGTATGGTGTGGATAAGTCTGGTATGAATATATTTGGTGTGGATATGTCTGGTATGGATATGTTTGGTGTGGGTATGTTTGGTGTGGATATGTTTGATACTGATATATTTGGTGTGGATATGTTTGGTGTGGATATATATGGTGTGGACATGTTTGGTGTGGATATGTCTGGTATGAATATATTTGGTATGGATATGTTTGGCGTAGATATATTTGGTGTGGATATGTTGGTGTGGATATGTTCGGTGTGATATATTTGGTGTGGATATATTTGGTATGGATATATTTGGTTCGGATATGTATGGTGTGGATATGTTTGGTGTGGATATGTTTGGTGTGGATATGTTTGGCGTAGATATATTTGGTGTGGATATGTTTGGTGTGGATATATATGGTGTGGACATGTTTGGTGTGGATATGTCTGGTATGAATATATTTGGTGTGGATATGTTTGGCGTAGATATATTTGGTGTGGATATGTTTGGACGGATATATTTGGTGTGGATATGTATGGTGTGGATATGTTTGGTGTGGATATGTTTGGTGTGGATATGTTCGGTGTGGATATATTTGGTGTGGATATGTTTGGTATGGATATATCTGGTTCGGATATGTATGGTGTGGATATGTTTGGTGTGGATATGTTTGGTGTGGATATGTTTGGCGTAGATATATTTGGTGTGGATATGTTTGGTATGGATATATTTGATGTGGATATGTTTGGCGTAGATATATTTGGTGTGGATATGTTTGGTATGGATATATTTGATGTGGATATGTATGGTGTGGACATGTTTGGTGTGGATATGTTTGGTGTGGATATATTTGGTGTGGATATGTTTGTTGTGGGTATGTTTGTTGTGGGTATGTTTGTTGTGGATATGTTTGTTGTGGATATGTTTGTGTGGATATGGTATGTTGGTGTGGATATGTTTGGCGTAGATATATTTGGTGTGGATATGTTTGGTATGAATATATATTGATGTGGATATGTTGGTGTGGACATGTTTGGTGTGATATGTTTGGTGTGGATATGTTTGGTGTGGATATGTTTGTTGTGGATATGTTTGGTGTGGATATGTTTGGTGTGGATATATTTGGCGTGAATATGTTTGGCGTGGATATGTTTGGTGTGGATATGTTCAGTGTGGATATGTTCAGTGTGGATATGTTTGATGTGGATATGTTGGGTGTGGATATGTTCAGTGTGGATATGTTCAGTGTGGATATGTTTGGCATGGATATGTTTGGTGTGGATATGTTTGGTATGAATATATTTGGTGTGGATATGTATGATGTGGGCATGTTTGGTGTGGATATGTTTGGTGTGGATACGTCTGTTATTGATATATTTGGTACGGATATGTCTGGTATGGATATATTTGGTGTGGGTATGTTTGATGTGCATATGTTTATACGGATATATTTGGTGTGGATGTGTTTGGTGTGGATATGTTTGGTGTGGATATGTTTGGTGTGGATGGGGTGATTGTTGGCGTGGATATGTATGGTGTGGATATGTTTGGTGTGGATATATTTGGTGTGGATATGTTTGGTATGGATATGTTTGGTGTAGATATGTTGGGTGTGGACATGTTCAGTGTGGATATATTTGGTGTGGATATGTTTGGTGTGGATATGTTTGGTATGGATATGTTTGGTGTGGATATGTTTGGCGTGGATATGTTTGGTGTGGATATGTTTGGTATGGATATGTTTGGCGTGGATATGTTCAGTGTGGATATGTTTGGCGTGGATATGTTCAATGTGAATATGTCTGGTGTGGATATGTTGGGTGTGGATATTTTCAGTGTGGATATATTTGGCGTGGATATGTTTGGTGTGGATATATTTGGCGTGGATATGTTTGGTGTGGATATGTTGGGTGTGGATATGTCTGGTGTGGATATGTTGGTATGGACATGTTTGGTGTGAATATATCTGGTATGGATATGTTTGGTGTGGGTATGTTTGATGTGCATATGTTTGATACGGATATATTCGGTGTGGATGTGTTTGGTGTGGATATGTTTGGTGTGGATATGTTTGGTGTGGATATGTTTGGTGTGGATATGTTTGGTGTGGATATATTTGATCCGGATATGTATGGTGTGGACATGTTTGGTATGGATATATTTGATTCGGATATGTTTGGTGTGGATATGTTTGGTATGGATATATTTGATTCGGATATGTATGGTGTGGATATGTTCGGTGTGGATATATTTGGTGTGGATATGTTTGGTATGGATAGGTTCGGCGTGGGTAAAAACATAACGACATCAAAATAGCAAAACCGAAAAAGAAGGGTTGAAGTTTGCTTGTGAACTGTGAACACAAGTACTGCTGGAAAGTTTTCTTTGAGTATGTTGTGCTTTGGCACTCATTATAAACGGTTTTCGTATTAGATAATCATTTTGCCATGGACTCACAGAAAGAGAGAGAGAGAGAGAGAGAGAGAGAGAGAGAGAGAGAGAGAGAGAGAGAGAGAGAGAGAGAGAGAGGAAACACAAACACACTCATTATACCTCTCTCTCTCTCTCTCTCTCTTCTCTCTCTCTTTATCCTATCTATCTATCTGTTTATCTATCTATCTATCTATCTATCTATCTATCTATCTATCTGTCTGTCTGTCTGTCTGTCTCTCTCTCTATATATATACATATAGATATATATGTATATACATATGCATATACATATAATTATATACTCGCACATTCACTCATTCGCGCACGTACACACATACGCGTATGTTGTGTGTGTGTGTGTGTGGTGTGTGTGTGTGTGTGTGTGTGTGTGTGTGTGTGTGTGGTGTGTGTGTGTGTGTGTGTGTGTGTGTGTGTGTGTGTGTGTGTGTGTGTGTGTGTGTGTGTGTGTGTGTGTGTGTGTGTGTGTGTGTGTGTTGTGTGTGTGTGTGTGTGTGATTGTGTGTGTGTGTGTGTGTGTGTGTGTGTGTGTGTGTGTGTGGTGTGTTGTGTGTGTGTGCGTGTGCCCGTGTGTGTGTGACACACGCGTGTGTGTGCGTGAGGAAACATTGATCCTCGTAAACTTTCAACGCATCTATCATATTCTTCTTTTTCTTTTAACATTCTTACTCATTTTATACATATGTATAAGTATATACAAACATATTGACAAACAAACGGAAACTTCATTATTTCAATCATGAAGGCAAACATAACAATTATCTCACATTCTTCTTCTACCCAGTAGCCCTTCACACACAGACAGCTTTGCGGCGCGCTTGCTATTGTCAGAGAGAAATGGCCACTTTGCTTAGTAGGCGCTAAGAAGCAGTGACCGCTCTTTCCGTAGGTAGGCCTACTGTTCTCTTTGTCTATATTCTCTAGCTTGTATTGGGCTAGTCTAAGGGGCTGTTTTTCACACGGAAAAAAAAAAGGAAAAGAAAAAAAATAGCTGTGAAATAGACACGTGGCGAAAGTAGATTTTAGCCAATGTACAGCGCAAATGGCACAACTTTGAAACAGGTTGATAAGTTTAAATATCTGGGAACGGTCATCTCACCAGACGGCAGATGCACATCAGAAATAGCTAGCAGAATCGGCCAAGCCAAAACAGTATTCAAGAAGATGAAAAGCGTTCTTACCATCAGATGCCTATCAATTAGAGAGTTCTTTAATGTTATACATAGATCCGATAATGTTATATGGTTGTGAGGCGTGGATAGTCAACAAGCAAAGCCAGAACAAGATTGAGGCAGCCAAGATGTGGTTTCTAAGAAGAATGTTGAGAGTTCCATGGACAGCAAATAAAACAAACGAGACAGTCTTGAAGGAGGCAGACACAAGAAAATCATTGATAAGAACGATTAGGAAAAGATAGGCAAGATTTTATAGGCCATGTTATGAGGAAAGGGGATTCAGATCATCTGTTCACAACAGGAATGTTGGAGGGAAAGAGAGCACCGGGCAGACCCAGGGAGAAAATATTGGACGGACTTGCAGGGTGGCTGATGACAGAGAGGGTGGAAGATGTGTTTGCGGCAACAAGGGACAGATACATATGGAGGGCCATGATCGCCAACGCCATACAGTAGGGCACATGATGATGATGATGATGCACAACGCTTATTTCACACCAGAAGTTGGAGTCATCGTCACACACAAAGGCGACTCGCGCCTGACTGCCATCTTACCTCGCCGGCAGGATCCTCTTACCTAGCAATAGCTAGTCGTGCTTGCCGCCAGGTCGAACAAAGAAGCGCTTCTACATGGGAATACTCAGCCAAAAACTTCATGAAAACAGGCTTTTGGGCTCTATCAAAGCTGCTGGCCGGTCAGCCAGCCAACGATAAAACGAGAAAAATTAGTCCGGAATTGATTGATTGATTGATTGATTGAGTGATTAGATTGGAGGCTTAAAGTCCTACCACACATAGTGTATGCGAGGACTAGCAAATACA
>JAPXFY010000026.1:13450236-13475236 GCA_030674185.1 Monoplex corrugatus | reverse complement strand
AAGACGTGTAGTAATAGTCGCAGTAGTAATAGCAGTATTTGTAATAATAATAATAATAATAATAATAACAATAATAATGATACATGTAATAGTACTAGTAGTAGTAGTAGTTGGTTGTAATAATAAATAATAATAATAATAATAACAATAATAATGATACATTCAGTAGTACTAGTAGTAGTAGTAGTTTTAGTAGTAGTAATAGTAGTAATAAAAGTACTAGCACTAGTAGTAGCAGAAGAAGAGGGGAAAAAGAGCAAAGAAGAACAAAGTCCAAATATGACGAGAATGTATTGAATTTCCTTCATACACACACTCTCTCTCTGACCGTACCATCACGATGATAACAGATACAACGGATGTGACGATTGTGTTTTCTACAGATCAGGTACGGTTGTTCAAGAGTCGTCTTCTCCTGTTTCCGGATGTAGATGGTGAGACTAGTGATGGGCCACTTCTCTCACTTCCTGTTTATTTGGGTGTTGCTGGTCTGGGTAAGTCCTGTTCTGGTCCTTGCTCTTTGGATCAGAACCGATGTGTTTTGTTGATGATGACGAGATGATGATGATGATGATGATGATGATGATGATGATAGTGGTGATGGTGGTGATAATGATTGTGACATGATGATGATAATGGTAATGGTTAGGAGGACGATAATGATAATAGTAGTGATCTGTTTGAGATATATTATATATATATATATATATATATATTATATACATATATGTATATGTATGTATATATATTATATATATGTATATGTATACATATATATGTATGTATATATATGTATATACACATGTAAATACATACATGTATATATATATATATATATGTGTGTGTGTATGTATATATCTATGTTATATATATATATGTATATATGTATATATATATATACATATATATATATGTATATATATATATAATATATACTATATATATATATATATATATATATACTTATACATATACATATAAAATACATTATTTGGGTAGGAATATTTGTGATCTGAATCAAAACGATGATTACCATTGTTCAAACAGAAGTCAGAAAACAGGGGGACAGAATCAGTACGACTGTTGGACACTTTGACTCACGCACTCTATCCACCACCAGCAAATAAAAAAAAATAATAAAAAAAAAACTTCGACTCCCTCAACCTTCCATCAGCTCCTTGCACCCTGTCCACCAGCGTCCTGCAGGAAGGTGGTGGATAGAATAAGGGAGTCAAAGGGTTAATTTTTTTTTCACTTAGAGACAGGTTCAGCCAGGTAGCCATTAATTTTTGTTGTTGCTGTCATGGATAACAAAGCAGGGTGCTAGTAGAGATGGCCAGGGATCAAAGGGTTAATTTTTTCCTTTGTTGTCATGGATGACAAAAGCAGTAAGGTAGTACTAGTGGAAAGGGCGGAGGGAGGTTAAAATGGTTAATTTGTTCTTTCACTGTCATGGATGACAAAGCAAGGTGCTAGTGGAGAGGGCGAGAGAGTCAAAGGGTTAACCGAAGAAACAAGACATGTTCACTTTGTCGGCCAACTGGCCTTTGTCAAGTGTTTACAAAGACAACAAACACACAAAGTCACAGGAGTTACGACAAGAACGACGGATCATTGAACATTCCTGATGGTTTGTTGAGCTCGGGAAGATCCCAATTCTCTTTTCCAGCTAAATTAAAATGTGCACACACACACACACACACACACACACACACACACACACACACACACACACACACACACACACACACACAACACACAACACACACACACACACACACACAACACACACACACACACACACACACACACACACACACAACACAACACACACACAATCACACACACACACACACATGCACACACACACACATAACACACACACACATACACACACATGCACACACACAACACATACAACACACTCACACACACACATGACACATCACACATACACATCACACACACACATACACACATACCACACACATGCACTACACACACACACACACACACACATACAACACACACACACACACACACACACACACACACACCACACAACACACACACACACAACACACACAAACGCATACATGAAAGGAAAGAAGGAATCTTTATTTAATGTCTGTTCATAATCGTATTTTTTTACAACCCCCTCCCCCCCCCCCCCCCCATCCTGAAAGAAAGACAGAAAGAAAAAAAAAAAACAAAGAAAGAAAAGAAACAGGAGGTATGTATGTGTGAAGGGAAGAAGGAGAACAATTGACAAGAAAAAGGGAAATAAATAAATCTAATAACAATTTACAACAACTAAATATCAATGTCAAACATCAACACATAACAATTAATAACAATGTCAAACATCAACATATAACAATTAAATAACATGTCAAACATCAACGTATAACAACTAAATATCAATGTCAAACATCAACATATAACAATTAAATAACAATGTCAAACATCAACATATAACAATTAAATAACATGTCAAACATCAACGTATAACAACTAAATATCAATGTCAAACATCAACATTATAACAACTAAATAACAATGTCAAACATCAACATATAACAATTAAAATATCAATGTCAAACATCAACATATAACAATTAAATAATCAATGTCAAACATCAACATATAACAATTAAATAACAATGTCAAACACAACATATAACAACTAAATAACAATGTCAAACATCAACATATAACAATTAAATATACAATGTCAAACATCAACATATAACAATTAAATAACACAATGTCAAACATCAAATATAACAATTAAATAACAACATGTCAAACATCAACATATAACATAATTAAATAACAATGTCAAACATCAACATAATATACAATAACAATGTCAAACATCAACATATAACAATAACAATGTCAAACATCAACATATAACAATATAACAATGTCAAACATCAACATATAACAATTAGAATAACAATATACAACATCAATACATATAATAATAACAATGTCAAACATCACATACATATAACAATGTCAAACATCAACATATAACAAATAACAATGTCAAAATCAACATATAACAAATAACAATGTCAAACATCAACATATAACAATAGATAACAATGTCAAACAACTAACATATAACAAATATAACAATGTCAAACATCAACATATAACAATTAAATAACAATGTCAAACATCAACACATATAAAAATAAATAAATGTCAAACATCAACAATAACAATTAAATAACAATGTCAAACATCAACATATAACAATTAAATAACAATGTCAAACATCAACATATAACAATAAATAACAATGTCAAATCACATAACATATAATCAAACTATATAACAACTGTCAAACATCAACATATAACATAAACTAACAATGTCAAACATCAACATATAACAATATAACAATGTCAAACATCAACATATAACAAATATCAACAATGTCAAACATCAACATATAACAATTAAATAACAATGTCAAACATCAACATATAACAATTAAATAACAATGTCAAACATCAACATATAACAATTAATAACAATGTCAAACATCAACATATAACAATTAAATAACAATGTCAAACATTCAACATATAACAATTAAATAACAATGTCAAACATCAACATAAACAATTAAATAACAATGTCAAACATCAACATATAACAATTAATAACAATGTCAAACATCAACATATAACAATTAAATAACAATGTCAAACATCAACATATAACAATTAAATAACAATGTCAAACATCACAACTATAACATTAAATAACAATGTCAAACATCAACATATAACAATTAAATAACAATGTCAAACATCAACATAAACAATTAAATAACAATGTCAAACATCAACATATAACAATTAAATAACAATGTCAAACATCAACATAAAACAATTAAATAACAATGTCAAACATCAACATATAACAATTAATAACAATGTCAAACATCAACATAAACAATTAAATAACAATGTCAAACATCAACATATAACATAAATAACAATGTCAAACATCAACATATAACAATTAATAACAATGTCAAACATCTACATATAACAATTAAATAACAATGTCAAACATCAACATCAACAATTAAATAACAATGTCAAACATCAACATATAACAATAAACAATGTCAAACATCAACAATAACAATTAAGATAACAATGTCAAACATCTACATATAACAATTAAATAACACTGTCAAACATCAACATATAACAATAAATATCAACATGTCAAACATCAACATTATAAAATTAAATACAATGTCAAACATCAACATATAATAATATAAATTAACAATGTCAAACATCAAACATATAACAATTAATAACAATGTCAAACATCTACATATAACAATTAAAACAATGTCAAACATCAACATTATAACAATTAATAACAATGTCAAACATCATACATATAACAACTAAATAACAATGTCAAACATCAACATATAACAATTAATAACAATGTCAAACATCAACATATAACAATTAAATAACAATGTCAAACATCAACATATAACAATTAAAATAACAATGTCAAACATCAACATACAATCAATTAAATAACAATGTCAAACATCAACATATAACAATTAAATAACAATGTCAAACATCAAATATAACAACTAATAATGTCAAATTCAATCAACATATAACAATTAATAACAATGTCAAACATCAACATATAACTAATAACAATGTCAAACATCAACATAAACAATTAAATAACAATGTCAAACATCAACATATAACAATTAAATCAACAAACAATGTCAAACTCAACTATCAACAATTAAAATAACAATGTCAAACATCAACATATAACAAAATAACAATGTCAAACATCAACATATAACAATTAAATAACAATGTCAAACATCGAACATATAACAATTAAATAACAATGTCAAACATCAACATATAACAATTAAATAACAATGTCAAACATCAACATATAACAATTAGATAACAATGTCAAACATCAACATATAACAAAATAACAATGTCAAACATCAACATATAACAAATAACAATGTCAAACATCAACATATAACAATTAATAACAATGTCAAACATCAACATATAACAATAAATAACAATGTCATAACATTCAATATATAACAACTAAATAACAATGTCAAACATCAACATATAACAATTAAATAGCAATGTCAAACATCAACATATAACAATTAAATATCAATGTCAAACATCAACCATATAACAATTAAATAACAATGTCAAACATCAACATACAACAATTAAATAACAATGTCAAACATCAACATATAACAATTAAATAACAATGTCAAACATCAACATATAACAATTAAATAACAATGTCAAACATCAACATATAACAAATAACAATGTCAAACATCAACATATAACAATTAAATAACAATGTCAAGCATCAACATGTAACAATTAAATAACAATGTCAAACATCAACATATATCAATTAAATAACAATGTCAAAAATCAACATATAACAAATAACAATGTCAAACATCAACATATAACAATTAAATAACAATGTTAAACATCAACATAAAAACAATTAAATAACAATGTCAAACATCAGCATATAACAACTAAATAACAATGTCAAACATCAACATATAACAACTAAATAACAATGTCAAACATCAACATATAACAATTAAAAAGCAATGTCAAACATCAACATATAACAACTAAATAACAATGTCAAAAATCAACATATAACAAATAACAATGTCAAACATCAACATATAACAATTAATTAACAATGTCAAACATCAACATATATCAATTAAATAACAATGTCAAAAATCAACATATAACAAATAACAATGTCAAACATCAACATATAACAATTAAATAACAATGTCAAACATCAACATATAACAATTAAATAACAATGTCAAACATCAACATATAACAACTAAATAGCAATGTCAAACATCAACATATAACAATTAAATAACAATGTCAAACATCAACATATAACAACTAAATAACAATGTCAAACATCAACATATAACAACGAAATAACAATGTCAAACACAACATATAACAACTAAATAACAATGTCAAACATCAACATATAACAATTACATAACAATGTCAAACATCAACATACAACAATTAAATAACAATGTCAAACATCAACATACAACAACTAAATAACAATGTCAAACATCAACATATCTGTCTGTAGATGCAACCAAAACTCTGGTTTGTTCCTTTGTTTTATCCAGGCTTGATTATGGTAATGCTCTTCTTGCAGGCGTGCCAAAGTATCTGCTTCAAAAGCTCCAAAAAGTACAAAACAATGCTGCAAGGCTGATTCTCAAGTCACCCAAACATGAACATATCACACCTCTTCTGAAATCCTTGCACTGGCTACCTGTACAATCTAGAATCTCATATAAACTTTCTTCTATCTGTTTCTCATCTGTCTCTGGCACAGGCCCTGATTATCTGTCTGACATTCTTCGCCTCTACGTCCCTTCTCGAAATCTCCGTTCCTCATCTGATGATCGCATTCTCTGTCTCCCTACTGTTAAAACAAAATCCTTTGGTCAGCGTTGTTTCTCCTATCAGGGTCCAGCCATCTGGAATACCCTCCCCCTCACCAATAGACATTCTACTTCTACAGCCTCTTTCAAGTCCTCTCTGAAGACCTATCTGTTTAAGCAATACTGACCCGGCCCTATCTTATCAACATATAACAAATAACATTACATATAACAAATAACAATGTCAAACATCAACATATAACAATTAAATAACAATGTCAAACATCAACATATAACAATTAAATAACAATGTCAAACATCAACACATAACAATTAAATAACAATGTCAAACATCAACATATAACAATTAAATAACAATGTCAAACATCAACATATAACAATTAAATAGCAATGTCAAACATCAACATATAACAATTAAACAACAGAGCAACACAACCTTGTAACATGTGATCTGAGAATTAGCCGGACAGTTGGAATAATGTCATTGTTTTTGTTGTAAAGGATATCTCTAATTTCAGTACACGAAAAATCCCAATTGCTTTTTCTATATATCGTAAGTGAAATAGGATATCCAAAGAAACAGATGGTAGATTGATAATGCTTTTGAACAAAAACATACATGTTGTGTAGTATATTTTGTCTTTCAAGAGGTGGGCCTTTATCTGTAGATCAAGGATGTTAGCTGTTTGAAGCAGTACGGGTTCAGGCTCTGACTAACTGAGAAACTAGCATAAACTGATTATTCTAATACAGAGCTAGTTTCATGACCTGGTAGTCCTTGGTTACTGAATTTTATGGCATTTGCATTATTTCATGCACCGTCTTTAGCTAATTTTGTCTGAAACTTCATTCCAGTGAAGTCTACTGTGCGACGGAACCACACACACACACACACACACACACACACACACACACACACACACACACACACACACACACACACACACACACATTATACATACATTTCTCTTTCTCTCTCTCTCTCTCTCTCTATATATATATATATATGTATTATATATATATATATATATATATATATACAATCACTCACACGTAATCAACATAAATACGCAACACACAACACACAAACACACACACACACACACACACACACCACGCACACACCCGTACACACACGCACACACTCACATACACATACACACATACACAATAGAATCGAGAGAGAGAGAGAGACAGACAGACAGACAGACAGACAGACAGAGAGATAGAGCGAAAGAGACAGAGACAGAGAGACAGAACTGTTTCAGAACTGTTTAATGTACATGTATATCGGCCTTAGGCCACAATACAGACACGTGGATGGAACGGGGAGTGATCCGTATTTTGACAATTCCATACATATTTCATACAAACACACACATATATATTCCAATACGATACGTATACATGTATATATACACAAATACATATAAAAGAATATATACTGCACAATAATCACTGCAACTATGCTAATGAGTCAAAAGATCTTTATATTTGTATTGCATCGCAGATACTTAATGGTATTATCAGAATTATGATTTACATTACGTCTTTTAGTTCAAACAACAGTACATCAGTTAGAAATATATTAAATCATCATTCGCTCATCTGATCAATAGTTAACCATCAAAGAGAATAACTAGCATCAACTCTCAGCCAAATCACTTGGATAAATTGGAAAATAATCAAACAAAGCCTCCTATGTATCGATCGTCCGATCAATTAGTCGTTCAATCTGCCAATAAAATCATGTAACCAAACCAAACCAAAACAAACAAACAAACAAAAAATCTGTCAATCGATCGATGACCAATGAATTACTTAGCTAAATAGAAATCATGACTTACTTAACAAATGATAATCGTCCATCAGTTATTAATGAAGTATTTAACAAAATGATAATCACCGGCCAGCTGAATCAACCAGATGCTCCACTCTGTTAACTGTAACCTATCAACTGATTAGGCATCTAACCTATCAGTTAATTTAATTAACCTATGAATGTATCAATCAATCATCTAATCAATCAGTCAATCAATCAACCAATCAATTAGTCAATCAATTATTCATCGGTTAGTTGATCATCCAACAAATCGAAATATCATCCAATTAACTGCTAAAATCCAAACAGTTTATCAAACCAACATTCAGCAAATTAATATCCATCACTCATTGACATAGCTCATTCATCAACAAGCCATTAATCAACAACCAAACAATCATCCAACCAGCAAATAACTGGTCGACCAGTCGCCGTGGTATAGTGGTTAACGCAACGGACTACTGACTGTAAGGTTGTGGGTTCGAATCCCCATCAGTACCTTCAAAAATCATTGTGGGATTTTTCGGCTCCAACCGGCTCCTACCCAGAGTTGGGCGTGCTATGAGCTCATTGGGAAGACTGGAACCACACAGTCGAGTCTCATCCACTTCGCGGATGCGTCATTGAGGGTGTTGCTCAAATCTTCTGACCAACACCGCAGGTGTCTGTATCTCTCAGGCCTGGTTGACGCCAGGATATATTATGATAGTAAGCGTAGAGTACAACCCTGTCACGTAGTCTCAATCCTAGATGGAACTCCATAGCATCATGATTATCATCCACATCGACATCATCATCATCGCATAATAAAAACTGTTCCAGCTTCTGTGGCCATTGAAGTGGTGTAGAAAATAGGACGGGGAAAAAAAAGGTGAGCACAAAGGTAAACTCCCTGAGTGCAATGATCCTTAAAAAAAATAATAATAAAAGCAAATAACTGGTCAGTTTGGTAATAAGTCGCCCAATGAAATAACGGCGTTCAACTACACAATCAATCTGTCATCCAAGTGACTATTTCACAAGTCAGATTATCATCAAAATAATCACAAAAGGAATTGATAGATAACCACATGAATAAATCGTGGACCCTGTGTCTTTTAATTAAAAAAAAAGACTGAATTTGAGCTTATTCGATGTATACCTTCCTAAAGTCGCAATAAATCAAACAATATGAGGAGGAGGGAGGTGGAGTGAGGCCGCATTAAATTTATGATTAAATAGTTCTATAATCATACTGTTGTACGGATGCGAGGCGTGGACAGTCAGCAAGCAAAGCCAGAACAAGATTGAGGCAGCTGAGATGTGGTTTCTAAGAAGAACGTTGAGAGTTCCATGGACAGCAAAGAAAACAAACGAGACAGTCTTGATGGAGGCAGACACAAGTAGATCACTCATAAGGAAGATTAGGAAAAGACAAGCAACATTTATAGGCCATTTTATGAGGACGGGGGATTTGGAGCACCTGGTCACAACGGAAAGCTGGAGGGAAAGAGAGCACCGGGTAGACCCAGGGAGAAAATGCTGGACGGACTTGCAGAGTGGCTGGGGATGAGGAGGGTGGGAGAGATGCTAGGGGCAACGAGAGATAGAGGCAGATGGAAGTCCATGATCGCCAACGCCATGCGGCAGGGCACCTGATGATGATGATGAATCATGTCTCAGGACTTGAGAGCAATCCTTGAGTATTCAATAATTGGTATGAACATGATAACATTTAGCATATCACATACGTTAGTATCCAAGCCCTTGACTATAATAATGCACTATTGAATGGTTACGATCGATTTAGCACAATAATACTGTTGACAGTTGGTTAGACGTTTTTCAAATTTTATTTTTTGTGTTAATTTAGATTCATTATTTTCTTTCGTCTATTAATGGCATGAAAAATAAACCTGGACACATTGTATCTGTGGCGTGAACTTATTGCTTTGAGGACAGAGAGACAGAGAGAGACAGAAAGAGACACAGAGAGAGACAAAGAGAGAGAGGGAGAGAAAACAGAGACAGACGAACAGACAGACAGAGAGTCAGACAGATGCAGATAAAGGACAGAGACAGACAGATAGAGAAGACAAGAGTTGATTCGTTCCATCAGCTTTTATTACTATTGCTTTTTTATGTTGGTTTATTACAGATGGGTGGTCTGATTGGAAGAGGTAAGATTGTGTGTGTGTGTGTGTGTGTGTGTGTGTGTGTGTGTGTGTGTGTGTGTGTGTGTGTGTGTATGTGTGTGTGTGTGTGTGTGTGTGTGTGTGTGTGTGTGTGGTCTCTCTGTCTCTCTCTCTCTCTCTGTCTCTCTCTCTCTGTCTCTCTCTGTGTGTGATGAATGTATTTAAATGTGCATGCAAGTATGTGAAAACATCATGAGAAACCTAGAAGAAGACCCTGGAGGGAAAATGATAAACAGCATTCGGTACGCAGATGACACCGTGCTAATTGCAGAAAATGAAAGGGACCTACAAAACCTTGTGAATATACTAGAAACAGAAAGCAAAGGTAAGGGGTTGGAACTAAACAGCAGGAAGACTGAAGTCATGGTGATCAGTAAAAAACATGAAATCCCCTCATGCAAAATAACAGCAAATGGCACAACCTTGACACAGGTTAATAAGTTCAAATACCTGGGAACGGTCATTTCATCAGACGGCAGATGCACATCGGAAATAGCTGGCAGAATCGGCCAAGCCAAAACAGATTCAAGATGATGACAAGCATTCTTACCAACAAATGCCTATCAATTAACATCAAAAGAGAGTCCTTGAATGTTATATACAACAAATACTGTTGATACGGATGCGAGGCGTGGACAGTCAGCAAGCAAAGCCAGAGCAGGATCGAGACAGCCGAGATGGTGTTTCAGAAGAATGTTGAGAGTTCCATGGACAGCAAAGAAAACAAACGAGACAGTCTTGATGGAGGCAGACACAAGTAGATCACTCATAACGAAGATTAGGAAAAGACAAGCAACATTTATAGGCCATTTTATGAGGAAGGGGGAATTGGAGCAACCTGGTCACAACGGAAAACTGGAGGAAGAGGAGCACCAGGTGAAGCCCAGGAGAGAAATGCTGACGGACTTGCAGAGTTGGCTGGGAAGAAGAGGTGGGGAGATGCTGGGGGCAACGTGAGAGAGAGACGGTTGGAAGTCCGTGGGCGCCAACGCCAAGCGGCAGGGCACCTGATGATGATGATGATGATGCAAGTATGTGTGTGCGCGCGCAGTGTGTGTGTGTGTGTATGTGTGTGCAAATCTGAGTGCATGTGTGCTCGCGAGTATGTATGTGCACGCATGTGTGTGTATCCATGTGTATGTGTGTACTTGTGTGTGTGTGTGTGTGTGTGTGTGTGTGTGTGTGTGTGTGTTGGTGCGTATGTGGATTAGTATGTGTGTGTGTGTTTGTGTTCGTGTTGTTAGTTGTATGTTTGTTTGTGTGTGCGTGTGTGGGGGGGTGTGGGGGGGTGGGGGGCGTCAGACAGAGAGATGACAACTTGGGTCAAGGCTCGCACACAAAAGCTGAGTGTACTTAAGTTCGGCAAACTATCATGTGTGAGCGTGTGTGTTGTGTGGTGTGTGTGTGTGTGTGGTGGTGTGTGTGGTGTGGTGTTGTGTGTGTGCGCGTGCGTGCTGCGTGTGGTGTGTGATGTGTGTGTGTGTGTGTGTGTGTGTGTTGTGTGTTGTGAGCGAGTTCGTTAGTTCTTTGATTTAACGTCTTTCCACTATAAGTGATATTAGACGGTGATATTAGCGTGTGTGTGTGTGTGTGTGTGTGTGGGGTGTGTGTGTGTGTGTGTGTGTGTGTGTTGTGTGCGTGTGTGTGGTGTGTGTGTTTGAGTGTGTGTGTGTGTGTTTGTGTGTTATGTGCGCATGTGTATGTGTGAGTGAGAAAGAGAGAAGATGACAATTTTAGTAGAGAGTCACACGAATAAAATACTGAGTGTACTCTAGCTCAGCATCCGCATATAAGTGTCACCGTCACCGTCACCTTCCCTTAGACTGGCCGTCCGTCGGGCGCCTCCGAAGACTTGACAACATCTTTCCTCCATTCCTCCCTTCTCCGCTTTCCTTAGGGTATCCCTCAGCTCCAGGCCCGTCCACTCTCGAATATTATCTTCCCATCTTCTTTTGTCTGCCTCTTTTCCTTCCTCCCGAGACTGTGCCTTGCAGGATTGTCTTGGCAAGGCCAGATGATCGAGTGATGTGTCCATACCATGTTAGTTTACGTCGTCTTACTAAGGTCAGGAGGTCAGTGTAAGGCCCGATTTCATTTTGAATTCTTCTTTTGACTTCGTCATTTGTGATACGATCTCTGTACGTGACGCCGAGAAGTTTACCAAAGCATCTCATTTCAACCGCCCTGATTCTTCTTTCCATATCCGCTGTTAAGGTCCATGATTCGCAAGCGTATAAGAATATTGACATGACCAGGGAACGCATCAGTCTGATCTTTGAGCTGGTGGCGATGTTACTGTTGTTCCATATGGTTCTGAGCTTGGTCATTGCGGCTGTGGTCTGGGCTATTCTGGAGAGTATTTCGGGCTTAGATCCCTCATCTGACACGACTGATCCCAGGTATTTGAACCTGGGCACACTTTGGAGTTTTTGGTTATTGACCATTACATCAGCCATAAAGTGGTTGTTGCGATTGGTAATTATTTTCGTTTTCTCGGCGCTGATTTCCATGCCATAATCAGAGGTGGTCTTTCCAAGACGGTCCACTAGGTTGATTAACTCTTGTTCTTTTCCGGCAAGGCCGTCAATGTCATCTGCAAAACGTAGGTATAGGTCAGTGATGTTTCTACCTCCAATGCTGACTGTTCCTTCATGTTCCTCGAGTGCCTACGTCATTATTCTTTCTAGGAAGATGTTGAAAAGAGTAGGGGAGAGTAGACAGCCTTGGCGTACTCCGACTGTCGTTCGGAACCATTCTTCAACGCCAATGAAGATGTAAGTGTGCACATCACAAACACATTGTGTGTCGCTGAAAAAACTTGTATTCATTTATGTATTTATTCTTTTCATCAGGCTATGGTTGCTAGTACACGCATATATTTTGACTATTTTCTTCTTCTTTTTCTCATTATTCAATTTCTTCTTCGTTTTCTATTATTGTTATTATTATTTTTATTATTATTATTATTATTTATTATTATTATTATTATCATTATATGATTATTATTATTATTATCATTATTATTATTATCATTAAGTTTTATTACTATTATTATCATTATTATGAAGCTTGTGAGGACATCCCTGTAGTAGATAGAAAAGCAAAGAACTGGATGACAAAAGAAATTTCAGCCTTGATGGAGGAACGGAGGAAGGCAAAGAGAAACGAGGAGATATACAGGAAGATAAACACAGAAATCAGGAATAGGTGCAATGAAGCTAAGGAAGCTTGGCTGAACACAAAATGCAAAGAAATAGAAGACTGACTCAGAACGGATCCTCAGGGTATGTACAGACGAATTGAAGAAATTGTCCACAGGAAAAACACATGCACATCAACTGGTTGCTTGAAATCGAAAGATGGTTCGCTTCTCATGGAAAAAGACAAAATATTAGACAGATGGGGAGAGTACATTAAAGACCATTTTGAAGATGACAGAAATGTAGAACACATTATAAGAAAGAACTTTGAAGGACCACCCATAATGAAAGATGAAGTTAGAGCAGCACTAAAAAAGATGAAACCAGGAAAAGCCCCAGGACCAGACAACATTACTACAGAGATGATTGAGGTCCTGGAGGAATTCGGTATAGAAAAAATAACAGTCCTCCTAAATGAAATTTATGACACTGGAAAAATCCCCAAAGATATGTCAAAATCAATTTTCATTGCACTTCCAAAGAAGACAGTGGTTATAGAATGCGAACTCCATCGCACAATCAGTTTGATGAGCCATGTAACTAAGATCCTATTAGGAATAATCATGATGAGGACAAGGAATAGAATCAAAAGAGAAATAGAAGATGAACAGTGTGGATTTGTGGAAGGGAAAGGAATTATTAATGCCACATACATCCTGCGAACTATCATAGAGAGATCAATCGAGATGAACAAGAATTTATATTTATGCTTTGTTGATTATCCAAGGCTTTCGATCGGGTGAGACATGAAGAATTGATCAACCAATTAGAAAGACTCAATATTGATGGAAAAGATCTACGAATAATCAGAAATGTGTATTGGGAACAAACACAAACAGCTGCAATGAGAATAAAAAAAACGATATAAACCCTTTCAGAAACATCAAAAGAGGAGTCAGACAGGGTTGTGTTTTGTCACCAAACATCATGAGAAACCTAGAGGAAGACCCCGGATTAAAGGTTGGAGGAAAAATTATAGAAACATTCGATACGCAGATGACACCGTGCTAATTGCAGAAAGTGAAAGGGAAAGGGACCTACAAAACCTTGTGAATATACTTGAAATAGAAAGCAGAGGTAAGGGGTTGGAACTAAACAGCAGGAAGACTGAAGTCATGGTGATCAGTGAAAAACACGAAATCCCCTCATGCAAAATAACAGCAAACGGCTCAACCTTGAGACATGTTAATTTTAAATACCTGGGAACGATCATTTCACCAGACGGCAGATGCACATCAGAAATAACCAGCAGAATCGGCCAAACCAAAACAGCATTCAAGAAGATGAAAAGCATTCTTACCAACAAATGCCTATCAGTTAAGATCAGGAAGAGAGTTCTTGAATGTTATATAGAACCAATACTGTTGTACGGTTGCGAGGCGTGGACAGTCAGCAAGCAAAGCCAGAGCAAGACTGAGGCAGCTATGATGTGGTTTCTAAGAAGGATGTTGAGAGTTCCATGGACAGCAAAGAAAACAAACGAGACAGTCCTGATGGAGGCAGACACAAGTAGATCAATTATAAGGAAGATTAGGAAAAGACAGGCAACATTCATAGGCCATTTTATGAGGAAAGGGGAATTGGAACACCTGGTCACAACGGGAAAGCTGGAGGGAAAGAGAGCACCGGGTAGACCCAGGGAGAAGATGCTGGACGGACTTGCAGAGTGGCTGGGGACAAAGAGGGTGGAAGAGATACTTGAGGCAACAAGTGATAGAGATAGATGGAAGTCCATAATCGCCAAAGCCATGCGGCAAGGTACCTGATGATGATGATGATCATTATTATAATGTCATCATCATTATTATTATTATTGTTATCACTATAATATCACCATCATCATCATCATCATCATCATCATCATCATCATCGTTATTGTTATTGTTATTGTTATTGTTATTATTATGTTATCATTAATATTATCATCATTATTGTTATATTATTATTAATAATAATGACAATATTATGATTATTATTATCATTATCATTAATATTACTATTGTTATTATTGCTATATTATTATTATTGTCCAATCCAATCGAATACAATCCAATATAGCTCAATCCAATCCAGACGTGGAGGTGGAACTGAGGAATGACGTGGGGAGAAATGACGAGGGCGTGGTGATGGTACGACGTGCAGGAAGGAACGAGAGCTGGGGGGCACTCTGCTATGATGGCTGGACCAGGGCCAAGACTGACGTCATCTGTCGCCAGCTAAACCTAGGATATGGCAGGGTACGCTCGCGCGCGGGCGCGCGCGTGTGTGTATGTGTGTTTGCACGTGTGTGTGTGTGAATGTATGTGTGTGTGTGTGTGTGTGTGTTCGTTCGTTCGTTCTTTGATTTAACGTCTTTTCACTATGAGTGATATTAGACACGCACGCACATACGTACCTACACACGCACACACACACACACACACACACACACACGTGCACACACACACACACACACATACACACACGCACGCACACACACACACACACACGCACACACACACACATGTGTGTGTGTCAATGTGTGAGTGTGAGTGTGCCTGTGTGTGTGCCTGTGTGTGTGTGTGTGTGTGTGTGTGTGTGTGTGTGTGTGTGTGTGTGTGCGCGCGCGCACGTGTGTGTGTGTGTGTGTGTGGCACGTGTGTTGTGTGCGTGTGTAGGTACGTATGTGCGTGCGTACGTGCATGCGTGTGTATGTGTGTGTGCGTGTGTGTGTGCGTGTGTGTGTGTGTGTCCCCTCATGTAAAACAACAGCAAACGACACAACATTTAGACAAGTTGATAAGTAATATCTGGGAACAGTCAATTCACTAGACGGCAGAAGCACACTAAAAATATCCAGCAGAATCGGCCAGGCTAAAACAGCATTCAAGACAATGAAAAGCATTCTTACCAATAAATGCCCATCAGTTAACATCAGGAAGAGAGTCCTTCAGTGTAACATAGAACCGATCATGTTGTACTGATGTGAGGCGTGGACAGTCAACACGCAAAGTCAGAACAAGACTGTGACAGCTGAAATGTGATTTCTAAGAAAAATGTTAAACAGTTCCATGGACAGCAAAGAAAAAAACCCAGACAGTCTTGAAAGAAGCAAACAGGAAAAGAACATTGATAAAGAAGATAAGGAAAAGACAAGAAGTATTTATAGGACATTTTATGAGGGAAGAGAAATTTGAACACCTAATCACAACAGGAAAAACACATGCACATGCTTGAAATCGAAAGATGGTTCGCTTATCACAGAAAAAAGACAAAATATTAGATAGACGCGGAGAGTACATTAAAGACCTTTTTGAAGATGACAGAAAAGAAGAATACATTATAAGAAAGAACGTTGAAGGGCCACCCATAATGAAAGATAAAGTTAGCCCAGCATTGAAAAAGATTAAACAAGGAAAAGCCCCAAGACCAGACAACATTACTACAGAGATGATTGAGGTCCTGGAGGAATTCGGTATAGAAAAAATAACAGTCTTCCTAATTGAAATTTATGACACTGGAAAAATCCCCAAAGATATGTCAAAATCAATTTTAATTGCACTTGCAAAGAATGCAGGGGCTGTGGAATGCAAACTCCATCGTACAATCAGCTTGATGAGTCATGTAACAAAGATTCTATTTAGAATAATAATGATGAGGACAAGGAACAGAATCAAAAAAGAGATAGCAGAAGAACAGTGTGGATTTGTTTTAAGGGAAAAGAACTATTAATGCCATATACATTCTATGAACTACCATAGAATGGTCAGTAGAGTTGAATAAGGATTTGTGTTTATGCTTTGTTGATTATACAAAGGCTTTCAACTGGTTAAGACCTGATGAATTGATCAACGAACTAGAAAGACTCAATATTGATGGAAAAGATCTACAATAAAATCAGAAATATGTATTGGGAAAAAACAGCTGCAATGAGAATAGAGAACGATATTAGCTCTTTCCAAAATATCAAAAGAGGGGTCAGGCAAGGTTGTGTTATATCACCATATCTGTTTTCACTTTACAGAGAAACCATCATAAGAAACCTAGAAGAATGTCGGAGGAATAATGATAAACAACATTTGTTACACAGGTGACACCGTTCTAATTGCAGAAAATGAAAAAAACCTTGTGAATATAATAGAAATAGAAAGCTGAGATAAAGGGATGGAGCTAAATAGCAAAAAGACAGAAGTCATGGTAATCAGTAAAAAAAAAAAAAGAAATCCCCTAATGCAAAGTAACAGCAAATGGCACAACCTTGAGACAGGTTGACAAGTTTAAATATCTGGGAACGGTCATCTTACTAGACGGTAGATACACATCAGAAATAGCCAGCTAAATCGGCCAAGTCAAAACAGCATTGAAGAAGATGAAAAGCGTTCCTACCAATGTGTATCAATTAATATCAGAAAGAGAGTTGTTGAATGTTATATAGAACCGATACTGTTGTACGGTTGTGAGGCATGGACAGTCAACACGCAAAGCCAGAACAATACTGAGGCAGCCAAAATGTTGACATTTCCATGAACAGCAAAGAAAGTAAACGAGACAGTCGATGGAGGCAGATACAATAAGATCATTGATAGGGAAGCTTAAGAAAAAAAAAAAAAGAAAAGACAAGCAACATTTATATGACAGTTTATGAGAAAAAGGATATTAGAGCACCTGGTCACAACAGGAAAGCTGGAGGAAAAGAGAGCACCAGGTAGACCCAGGGAGAAAGTATTGGACTATTTGCAGAGTGGCTGAGGACAGAAAAGGTGGAAGATTTATTTGCAGCGACGAAGGATAGATTTGTGTGGAGGGCCATGATCGCCAACGACATGCGGCATGGGACATGATGATGATGATGATGATAATGATGATGATGATGATGATGATGATGATGATGATGATGATGATGATGATGATGATGATGATGAATCACAACAGGGAAGCTAGAAGGAAAAAGCGCACAAGGTAGATCCTGGGAGAAAAATATTAGACAGTTTTGCAGATTGGATGAAGACAGAAAGAGTAGGAGATGCACTTGCAGCGACAAGATTCGTATGGAGGGTCATGATCACCAACGCCATGCTGCAAGGCACATGATGATGATGATGATGACGATGACGATGATGATGTATGTATGTATGTATGTATGTATGTATGTATGTATGTAATGTATTATGTATGTATATACATGTATGTATGTACATGTACATGTATGTATGTATGTATATATGTATGTATGTATAATGTGGGTGTGTATATATGTATGTATGTATAATGTGGGTATGTTATATATGTATGTTAGTGTATTAAATGTAGGTATGTATGATGTATATAGTATGTATGTATAATGTGGGTGTGTATATATGTATGTATGTATAATGTGGGTATGTATATATGTATGTTATGTATAATGTGGTGTGTAATATTTGTATAGTATTGTATAATGTGGGTGTGTATATATGTATGTATGTATAATGTGGGTGTGTATATATGTATGTATGTATAATGTGGGTGTGTATATATGTATGTATGTATAATGTGGGTGTGTATATATGTATGTATGTATAATGTGGGTGTGTATATATGTATGTATGTATAATGTGGGTGTGTATATATGTATGTATGTATAATGTGGGTGTGTATATATGTATGTATGTATAATGTGGGTGTGTATATATGTATGTATGTATAATGTGGGTGTGTATATATGTATGTATGTATAATGTGGGTGTGTATATATGTATGTATGTATAATGTGGGTGTGTATATATGTATGTATGTATAATGTGGGTGTGTATATATGTATGTATGTATAATGTGTGGTATGTATGTATGTATGTATTAATGTGGGTGTGTATAGTATGTATGTATGTATGTATAATGTGGGTGTGTATATATGTATGTATGTATAATGTGGGTGTGTATATATGTATATGTATAATGTGGGTGTGTATGTATGTATGTATGTATGTATGTATAATGTGGGTGTGTATATATGTATGTATGTATAATGTGGGTGTGTATATAGTATGTATGTATAATGTGGGTGTGGTAGTATATATTATGTATGTATAATGTGGGTGTTGTATATATGTATGTATGTATAATGTGGGTGTGTATATATGTATGTATGTATAATGTGGGTGTGTATATATGTATGTATGTATAATGTGGGTGTGTATATATGTATGTATGTATAATGTGGGTGTGTATATATGTATGTATGTATAATGTGGGTGTGTATATATGTATGTATGTATAATGTGGGTGTGTATATATGTATGTATGTATAATGTGGGTGTATATATATGTATGTATTATAATGTGGGTGTGTATATATGTATGTATGTATAATGTGGGTGTGTATATATGTATGTATGTATAATGTGGGTGTGTATATATGTATGTATTATAATGTGGGTTGTATATATGTATGTATGTATAATGTGGGTGTGTATATATGTATGTATGTATAATGTGGGTGTGTATATATGTATGTATGTATAATGTGGGTGTGTATATATGTATGTATGTATAATGTGGGTGTGTATATATGTATGTATGTATAATGTGGGTGTGTATGTATGTATATTGTATGTATGTATAATGTGGGTGTGTATATATGTATGTATGTATAATGTGGGTGTGTATATATGTATGTATGTATAATGGTGGTGTGTATATATGTATGTATGTATAATGTGGGTGTGTATATATGTATGTATGTATAATGTGGGTGTGTATATATGTATGTATGTATAATGTGGGTGTGTATATATGAGCACGTGTTCACACAGGTGAGTGAATACCAAGAGGCAGGGGACAGAACCATGTACATGGACCATCTAAACTGCACGGGGAACGAAGACAACTTGGGGTCCTGCGCCTACAGTACCTGGGTTCAAACCTCGCCCTGTGTCATTGGCAAGGTGGCCGCCATCCACTGTCAACTTCCAGGCTGTGATGGCGCGGGGAGCACTGACGACTCATGTAACCCCTCCACCCGAATAGGTATGGCCGCTCCTTCTGGACGACTTTGGTCATTTCCATATGCATTCCATCCCAGAACATGGCAAACGGTATTAATTTGGTGTTCAGAGTTTGTTTAAGAGGGAGATAAAATAAGATCATTGATAGGGAAGCTTAAGAAAAAAACAGAAAAAACAAGCAACATTTATATGACAGTTTATCAGAAAAAGGAAATTAGAGCACCTGGTCACAACAGGAAAGCTGGAGGAAAAGAGAGCACCAGGTAGACCCAGGAAGAAAGTATTGGACTACTTGCAGATTCATCGCACTCAGACGATCGCATACGCGCTCTGTCTAAATCTACCAACAATTGTCTGACAGATTCCTTGAGCCTGTGCGAAACTCTATGCACTGACAATGTCTTGTATTGAAGAGGAGGGCAAAGGGATCAGTGAAACACTATGCTGACACCACCAGAATGATGGAAACATTGAAACCAGAAAATAAACCCGAAAGAAGAATAAGAACGCGTATTTAATACAAGACAAGACAGGCGCAAATTTTCGGCCAACTGGCCTTTGTCAAAGTGTGTGTGTGTGTGTGTGTGTGTGTGTGTGTGTGTGTGTGTGGTGTGTGTGTGTATGTGTGTGTGTGGTGTGTGTGTGTATGTGTGTGTGTGTGTGTATGTGTGTGTGGTGTGTGTGTGAGTGTGTGTATGTGTGTGCGTGCGAGTATGTGTGTGTGCGTGTATATGCATATGTATATACATATATATATATATGTATACATGTGTATATATGTATATTATATACATATATATATGTATATATACCTATATATATGTATATACATATATGTATATTATACATATACATATATATTTATATATGTACATATATACATGTATATATATATATATATATATATATATATATATATATATATGTGTGTGTGTGTGTGTGTGTGTGTGTGTGTGTGTGTGTGTGTGTGTGAGTGGTTATGTGTGTGTGTGTGTGAGTGTGTGTGTATGTTTGTGTGAATGTGTGTGCAGACTTTGAGGTGATGCTACGGGATGTCCCTGACGAACCTTGGCAGGTGGTCTATTTGGAGGGCGGCAGTGGTGTGTATGGACTTGCTTGTGGCGACGATTTCAACGACAAGGTCGCTACTGTCGTCTGCCGACAACTGTCACTGGGCACTCACGGAACTGTGAGTACAGCCAAACACAAACATACGACATGACACTGAGCAAACACACAGAACATAGAGCTGCCACTTCCTCCTGCTCGTCTCCACGTTTGGGAACTTGTCGACTGTTTTTTGTTGTTGTTGTTGTTTTTCTAATATGTGTGTAGAATTTTTGTTTGTTTGTTTTGTTTCTTGTTTGTTGTTGCTTTGTTTTCTTTTGTTTCGTTTTTGTTTTGTTAATTTGTTGTTGTTGTTGTTTTTAAGTATTATGCATTTGTGTGTAGAATTTTTTTGTTTCTTGTTTCGTGTTTGCGAGTCCGCAGAAAAGGGATGACAGTCAACAGACCAGCATCAGCATACACATGCGATCGCTGCGACAGAGACTGCCTCTCTTGCATTGGTCTCTACAGCCACAGGCGACGCTGCTTGGACCAATCAGACAGCCCATCTAGACATTAGAACAGATGTACTTTGTCCATGGTCAGCCATGACCGAGGGAGGCCTACTACTGTTTTGTTATTGTTTTGTTGTTGTTTTGTTTTTGTTTTTTTGTTTTTGTTTTGTTGATTTGTTGTTTTTTCCCTAAGTATTATACATTTGTGTGTAGAATTTTGTTTGTTTCTTTTGTTTCTTGTTTTGTTGTTGTCTTGTTATTTTTTTTTTTTTTTTTTATGTTTCATTTTTGTTTTGTTGATTTGTTGTTGTTGTTTTTTTCTAAGTGTTGTGCATTTGTGTGTAGAATTTTTTTTGTTTCTTGTTTTGTTTTGTTTTGTTTTTGTTTCGTTTTTTGTTCGTTTTTGTTTGTTTGTTTGTTGTTGATTTGTTGTTGTTTTTTTTCTAAATATTATGCATTTATTCTTTATTGTCTTTTGTATATTTTTGACGAGGGTCATTTGGCCGAAAATTTGCGCCTGTCTTGTTTTGTTGTATTAAAGATGCATTCTAATTTTTATGTTTGTGTTTTTCTAGTTCGTGTCTGCTTGAACGCTGGCAGTCGCTTTGACTAAGAACAAAAGACATCCGGAATAGTGTGTGTCTTTGAGGACAGAAGATAACAATTAGTCATATCATATCTTGCATCAGGATAGAACGACACATTCCTGTACTTTCTAAGAACACAATTTTCGACATGTTTGAATCACTATCAGTAACATACGACATGTTTTGTCAGACTTTCAAAATGTCTACTTGCTAATTGATACATAAATTGCTGTAATCTCAATGTCATTGTTATGTTTATCCACTTTATCATTTAATCCCATGGCACCCCACCCTATCCACAACTGCAATACTTAACCCTTTGACTCCCTCACCCTATCCACCAGCTTTCGGCTTTCGTTAAGGAATTTAAAGGTTAAGTTTTCGCTTTGCTAGCATTGTTAGCAATGCAGGATGCTGGTGGACAGGGTGCAAGAATCAAAAAGCTGTATAGTCAGTTATGGTAAATTACTTCATTTGTTGCTTTTTTCCTCTCCTCTTCCAGTTGAATGTTCCTTGCTGTTTCTTAAGATTGGCTATTTACAATTATCTCCCTTTCCCCTACCTTCACCACCATCCTCACCCCAAATTTTCCTTTTTCATTTTTTTTCTAATGTCCAAAATCACTTGAGCAAATTGACGTCAAACGAATGACCACCACCACACAAAAACAAAAGACATTATCATCATGAATAACTGTATCGAGAAAAGGAAACAAACAAACAGAAACAACGACTATTCCCTATTTTAAAGGATACAAATGTGTAATTAGTTGAGAACATATTTCATATTATGTCATCTTGCTGTGTGAACTCAGTTCAAGATCTGTCTGGCCATAAGGTTTTATGGGCCATAGCACTAGTGTGGCCTGTGTAACCATTCAAGATCTGTCTGGCCATAAATTTTATGGGCCATAACACCATTGTGGCCTGTGTAAAGCCCAAGTTCAAGATCTATTGGCCATAATTTTTATGGGCCATAACACCTTGTGGCCTGTTAAGCCAAGATCAAGATCTTTCGTGGCCATAATTATGGCTATACTTATGTGGCTATGTAAGCGACGATCTTTGTGGCCATAGGTTTATGGATAAGCTCTTGCGTTGAAGATCTGTCTTCTGGCCATAAGGTTTTTATGGTCCATAACACTCTTGTGGCCTGTGTGAATCCCATTTTAAGATCTGTCTGGCCATAAAGTTTTGGAGAATTATCAGGGTGCAATAAATCCCTGTTGAAAAAGCTCGAAACTCCTCAGTGGAAAAAAACAGAATCATTCTTTAGAGTGCCAGTAACTAAACTCGAAGTTCCAAGGTTCGTTTCCCGTTCAGGCCTCGACTTTTCTCCTCGGTTTGACCGGAAATCGAGTTGAACGTCTAGTCCTTTGGGAGTGGAAAGAAAAACGAATTGGGCCCGTGTGCCTTCTAAGCCTGTGCACGCTTAAGATCCCACGGCAGTTGAAAACAGTGAAGAGCAGGACATTCACCCAGCCGCGCTGGCATAAATCATTGGAGAGATAAATTGATTTCCCAGGTCCTAAAAGCCACAATCAGTCTTCTTGCCTCTCTGAAGTCTTGGTAAAAAAAATGGGTGGCGCTGCACTCGGCGACGACGCATTCTCAACAGGGATAGCAGCCTGAATTTCACACTTGACAAAGAGAAATGAATCTGAATATTGTCCAAGGGGCATCCAGGAGGATGTCCTGGAATCATGACCTGGACGCAGCCCGGCCCCTTTACAGTGTAAAAAGTTTAGGGCTGCAACATTTGCTTGTGAGAGGGTTGTTCTCTCTTCTGAGGACATTCTGTTTCCCAGTTCTTCCCTTAGTTTCTTGTTACTCCATGCAGGCAAACGTCTTGGACGAAAGCCACGTACATCAGGTTGGATGATCTGGACTGCAACGGAACGGAAGCCAGCCTGTCTTACTGTGGACACACGGGGTGGGACAACCATCACTGTGAGGATTACCAGTTTGCCGGCTTCAAGTGCACAGATAATGGTAAAATCAGACCTCCGCCAGCCTTCTTCGTCTTTTCATTCTTTCTCTCCTTTTTACACACTCACACACACACGCACGCATGCACGCATGCACGCACGCACGCGCGCAAGCACGCATAACACACACACACACACATACACACATTACACACA
>JAPXFY010000026.1:13425236-13440236 GCA_030674185.1 Monoplex corrugatus | reverse complement strand
GAGAGGTTGTGGCAGTTCCATGGCATCAGGCTTGCCACAAATATTGCTGCAAGTCTGAAAACAGCAGCGCAGGCAAGGCCAGTTATTTTTGAATATCACAAATCAAGTGTTATTCAACACAAGAGGGACCACTGGAAACAGAACTCAAGGCCGCAGGACTCCTTCCCATACAGTGTCTGCGACAGATCATGCACTAACGTGCTCAATTTGGTGTCCGACATGAAGACACACACAACAAGGATTAATCAGTTTGGTGTCCCATATGAAGACATAGGACAATCAGTTTGGTGTCCCATATGAAGACATAGGACAATCAGTTTGGTGTCCCATATGAAGACATAAGGACAGTCGGTGTTGGTGTCCCATATGAAGACATAGGACAATCAGTTTGGTGTCCCATGTGAAGACATAAGGACAGTCGGTGTGGTGTCCCATATGAAGACATAGGACAATCAGTTTGGTGTCCCATGTGAAGACACAAGGACAATCAGTTTGGTGTCCCATATGAAGACATAAGGACAATCAGTTTGGTGTCCCATATGAAGACATAAAGACAATCAGTTTGGTGTCCCATGTGAAGACACAAGGACAATCAGTTTGGTGTCCCATATGAAGACATAAGGACAATCAGTTTGGTGTCCCATGTGAAGACACAAGGACAATCAGTTTGGTGTCCCATATGAAGACATAAAGACAATCAGTTTGGTGTCCCATATGAAGACATAGGACAATCAGTTTGGTGTCCCATATGAAGACATAAAGACAATCAGTTTGGTGTCCCATATGAAGACATAAAGACAATCAGTTTGGTGTCCTATATGAAGACATAAAGACAATCAGTTTGGTGTCCCATATGAAGACATAAAGACAATCAGTTTGGTGTCCCATATGAAGACACACACAACAAGGACCAATCAGTTTGATGTCGCATGTGAAGACACAAGGACAATCAGTTTGGTGTCCCATATGAAGACATAAAGACAATCAGTTTGGTGTCCCATATGAAGACATAAGGACCCTCTGTTTGGTGTCCCATATGAAGACATAAGGACAGTCAGTTTGGTGTCCCATATGAAGACATAAGGACAGTCGGTGTGGTGTCCCATATGAAGACATAAGGACAATCAGTTTGGTGTTCCACATATAGACATAAGGACAATCGGTTTTTGTGTCCCATACGAGTACATAAGGACCAATCAGTTTGTGACCCCATAAAGACACAAAGACCAATCACTTTCGTGTCCCCATAAAAACACAAGGACAATCAGTTTGGTGTCCCAACTAAAGACACAAGAACAATCAGTTTGGTGTCTCCATAAAGACACAAAGACAATCACTTTCGTGTCCCCATAAAAACACAAAGACAATCAGTTTGGTGTCCCCATAAAGACATAAGGACAATCAGTTTGGTGTCTCCATAAAGACACAATGACAATCAGTTTGGTGTCCCCATAAAAACACAAAGACAATCAGTTTGGTGTCCCACCTAAAGACACAAAGACAATCAGTTTGGTGTCCCAACTAAAAACACAAAGACAATCAGTTTGGTGTCCCCATAAAGACACAAAGACAATCAGTTTAGTGTCTCCATAAAGACACAAAAACAATCATTTTGGTGTCTCCATAAAGACACAAAGACAATCAGTTTGGTGTCTCCATAAAGACACAAAGACAATCAGTTTGGTGTCCACATAAAGACACAAAGACAATCAGTTTGGTGTCCACATAAAGACACAAAGACAATCAGTTTGGTGTCTCCATAAAGACACAAAGACAATCAGTTTGGTGTCTCCATAAAGACACAAAGACAATCAGTTTGGTGTCCCCATAAAGACACAAGGACAATCAGTTTGGTGTCCCCATAAAGACACAAAGACAATCAGTTTGGTGTCCCCATAAAGACACAAAGACAATCAGTTTGGTGTCCCCATAAAGACATAAGGACAATCAGTTTGGTGTCTCCATAAAGACACAAAGACAATCAGTTTAGTGTCTCCATAAAAACACAAAGACAATCAGTTTGGTGTCCCCATAAAGACACAAAGACAATCAGTTTGGTGTCCCCATAAAGACACAAAGACAATCAGTTTGGTGTCCACATAAAGACACAAAGACAATCAGTTTGGTGTCCCCATAAAGACACAAAGACAATCAGTTTGGTGTCTCCATAAAGACACAAAGACAATCAGTTTGGTGTCCCCATGAAGACACAAAGAAAATCAGTTTGGTGTCCCCATAAAGACACAAAGACAATCAGTTTGGTGTCCCCATAAAGAAACAAAGACAATCAGTTTGGTGTCCCCATAAAGACATAAGGACAATCAGTTTGTTTTCTCCATAAAGACACAAAGACAATCAGTTTAGTGTCTCCATAAAAACACAAAGACAATCAGTTTGGTGTCCCCATAAAGACACAAAGACAATCAGTTTGGTGTCTCCATAAAGACACAAAGACAATCAGTTGGTGTCTCCATAAAGACACAAAGACAATCAGTTTGGTGTCTCCATAAAGACACAAGGACAATCAGTTTGGTGTCTCCATAAAGACACAAAGACAATCAGTTTGGTGTCTCCATAAAGACACAAAGACAATCAGTTTGGTATCCACATAAAGACACAAAGACAATCAGTTGGGTGTCCCCATGAAGACACAAAGACAATCAGTTGGGTGTCCCCATAAAGACACAAAGACAATCAGTTTGGTGTCCCCATAAAGACACAAAGACAATCAGTTTGGTGTCCACATAAAGACACAAGGACAATCAGTTTGGTGTCCACATAAAGACACAAAGACAATCAGTTTGGTGTCCCCATAAAGACACAAAGACAATCAGTTTGGTGTCCCCATAAAGACACAAGGACAATCAGTTTGGTGTCCCACCTAAAGACACAAGGACAATCAGTTTGGTGTCCCCATAAAGACACAAAGACAATCAGTTTGGTGTCCCACCTAAAGACACAAGGACAATCAGTTTGGTGTCCCCATAAAGACACAAGGACAATCAGTTTGGTGTCCCCATAAAGACACAAGGACAATCAGTTTGGTGTCCCCATAAAGACACAAGGACAATCAGTTTGGTGTCCCCATAAAGACACAAGGACAATCAGTTTGTTGTCCTACCTAAAGTCACAAAGACAATCAGTTTGGTGTTCCCATAAAGACATAAGGACAATCAGTTTGGTGTCCCATCTAAAGACACAAGGACAATCAGTTTGGTGTCCCATCTAAAGACACAAGGACAATCAGTTTGGTGTCCCACCTAAAGACACAAGGACAATCAGTTTGTGTCCCATAAGACAAAGGACAATCAGTTTGGTGTCCCATATGAAGACAAGGACAATCAGTTTGGTGTCCCATATGAAGACACAAGGACAATCAGTTTGGTGTCCCATATGAAGACAAAGGACAATCAGTTTGGTGTCCCATATGAAGACATAGGACAATCAGTTTGGTGTCCCATATGAAGACATAGGACAATCAGTTTGGTGTCCCATATGAAGACACAAGGACAATCAGTTTGGTGTCCCATATGAAGACACAAGGACAATCAGTTTGGTGTCCCATATGAAGACACAAGGACAATCAGTTTGGTGTCCCATGTGAAGACATAGGACAATCAGTTTGGTGTCCCATGTGAAGACACAAGGACAATCAGTTTGGTGTCCCATATGAAGACACAAGGACAATCAGTTTGGTGTCCCATATGAAGACATAAGGACAATCAGTTTGGTGTCCCAATGAAGACATAAGGACAATCAGTTTGGTGTCCCATATGAAGACACAAGGACAATCAGTTTGGTGTCCCATATGAAGACACAAGAGACAATCAGTTTGGTGTCCCACATGAAGACAAAACGAAAAGGACAATCAGTTTGGTGTCCCACATGAAGACAAAACGAAAAGGACAATCAGTTTGGTGTCCCACATGAAGACACAAACGAAAAGGACAATCAGTTTGGTGTCCCACATGAAGACACAAACGAAAAGGACAATCAGTTTGGTGTCCCACATGAAGACACAAACGAAAAGGACAATCAGTTTGGTGTCCCACATGAAGACACAAACGAAAAGGACAATCAGTTTGGTGTCCCACATGAAACAGGACATCAGTTGGTGTCCAATAAGACAAAGGACAATCAGTTTGGTGTCCCACATGAAGACACAAACGAAAAGGACAATCAGTTTGGTGTCCCACATGAAGACACAAACGAAAAGGACAATCAGTTTGGTGTCCCACATGAAGACAAACGAAAAGGACAATCAGTTTGGTGTCCCACATGAAGACACAAGGACCACATTTATATATTTATTTATTATTTATTTATTCATTTTTTTATTATTATTTATTAATCTATTATTTATTTATTGATTGATTTATCATATGTTTATTTACTTATTTATGATTATTTATTTATTTATTTATTCATTTGTTTATTTGTTTGTTTATTCATGTATTCATTTTTGTGTCTATTGGGGTGTTTATTTATTCTTTTTTATATTTTTTTTCTCCCCGTATGTATTGACAGACTGCCATCACGCCAGAGACAGTGTCGGGGGCGTTGGACGTGATCATGGAGACAGGAGAGACCTCAGCAGCCGATGTGGTGGAGGTGGCGACCTTCCTTCATCGCGCTTCTCAGCTCCGCAACGTATCTCATCAGGTGATTTTATCATCACCCTTCTTGTCGTTATCTCTTTCATCGTCGTCGTCTCGTCGTCCATCGCCATCATCATCATCATCGTCGTCGTCGTCGTCCTCCTCCTCATCGTCATCCTCCTCCTCCACATCGTCGTCCATCATCATCGTCATCGTCAATCATCATCATCGTCAATCTTCGTCAATCATCATCATCATCATCATTATCATCATCATCGTCATCATCATCACCACCACCACCACCACCACAACCACCACTATAGTCATAATCATGATGATAATCATAATCATAAACATACTACTACTACTACTACTACTACTACTACTATTACTACTACTACCTCTACTACTACTTCTGCTACTACTATTATTATTATTATTATTCTTCCTCTTCTTCTTCTCTTCTTTTCCTCTTCTTCTTCTTCTTCTTCTTCTCTTCTTTTTTCTTCTTCTTCTTCTTCTTCTTCTTTCTTTTCTTCTCTTCTTCTTCTTCTTCTTCTTCCTTCTTCTCTTCTTCTTCTTCTTCTTCTTCTTCTTCTTCTTCTTCTTCTTCTTCTTCTCTCTTCTTCTTCTTCTTTCTTCTTCTTCTTCTTCTTCTTCTTCTCCTTCCCTTCTCCTTCTTCTTCTTCTTCTTCTTCTTCTTCTTCTTCTTCTTTTTCTTCTCTCTTCTTTCTTACTTCTTTTCTTCTTCTTTCTTCTTCTCTTCTTCTTCTTCTTAATATCAACCTGTTCTTGGTGCAGACTGTCATCAAGTTGCTGAACATTATGGATGCCATGTCTCAAATGAACCAACAGTTCTGGAAGAGTCCAATACTGCTGGCAATACCACCAACAGGTGACCTGTGCACATGGTCTTTTGTCTTCATCTTCTTGTTGTTGGTGGCGGTGGTTGTGGTGGTGGTTGTTGTGGTGGTGCTGGTTTTGTGGTGGTTGTGGTGAGGTGGTGGTGGTGGTGGATGTGGTGGTGGTGGTGGTTGTGGTGGTGGTGGTTGTGGTGGTAGTTGTGGTGGTGATAGTGATAGTTGTAGTGGTGATAGTGGTTATGCTGGTGGTTGTGGTGGTGGTTGTGGTTTTGGTGGCGGTGGTAGTTGTGGTGGTAGTTGTGGTGGTGATAGAGGTGGTTGTGGTGGTGATAGTGGTGGTGGTAGTAGTGGTGGTGATGGTAGTTGTGGTGGTGGTGGTGGTTGTGATGGTGGTAGTGGTGGTTGTGGTGGTGGTGGTGGTGGTGGTTTGTGATGATGATAGTGGTGGTGGTGGTGGTTTGTGATGATGATAGTGGTGGTGGTGGTGGTTTGTGATGATGATAGTGGTGGTGGTGGTGGTTTGTGATGATGATACTGGTGGTGGTGGTGGTTTGTGATGATGATAGTGGTAGTGGTGGTGGTGGTTCTGATGGGTTGCGGTGGTACTTATTGTGGGGTCGTTTTTTGTTGCTGATTGATTAATTGTTTAGTTGTTTTGTTTTGGTTAGGGTTTTTGTTGGTGGTGGTGGTGGTGGTGGTGGTGGTGGTGGTGGTGGTGGTGGTGGTGGTGGTTGGTTACTGGTTGGTTTCGGGCAAACAGTCAAATCGTCGTCATGACATCGTCTTAACCACTTCCACCGTCACCATCATCATTATCATCATCATCATATCACTATCATTATTCATCATCGCCATTTCCATTATAATCATCACCATAGCATATTCATCAATTCCAGCACATATATCCTCATCATCACCATCAGCATCGTCATGATCAGATTTGGGTATAGCACATATGGAATTGTCCCAGCGTAATTAACTCCCTTTTGAGTAAACGCCAATCTAACAAACTCCACAATCATCATGGCCATTTACAGACTGATCCTGGCGATGGAGCAGATGGGAGACCAGCTCAACATGGACAAGAACGACACAGTTCGCTTTGAAACCAACACAACGGTTCTGCAAGTCTGGAAGCTCTCCAACGACTCGCAGTCCGCGTATCTGGGTATGCGGTTGCTTAGCAACGGTCAGACCGAGGACGTGGAGTCGGTGGTCAACCAATCAGACCCTGCCATTTACGATCACGTGAAGGCCGCCATACTGCTTCCTGGGGACGTTGGTCACCAGATCGCCAACAGTGAGTCCCATGTGTCCTGTGTCTTTCTCGTCACTCCACGCTCTTTTCTAACCGTCCTTAACAGTCTGTCCGTGTTATGGAGGTGTTTTTTGTTCCCGTCCCAATTTCTATGCCACTTTTGATGGCCGCAGAAGCTGAAACAGTTTTTATTATTTGATGATGATGATGTCGATGTGGATGACAATCATGATGCCATGGAGTTCCATCCAGGACTGAGACTGCATGACAGGGTTGTACTCTACGCTTACTATCATAATATATCCTGGCGTCAGCCAGGCCCGAGAGATAAAGACACCTGCGGCGTTGGTCAGAAGACTTGAGCAACACCTTCAATGACGCATTCGCGAAGTGGATGAGACTCGACTGTGTGGTCCCAGTCTTCCCAATGAGCCCATAGCACGCCCAATTCTGGGTAGGAGCCGGTTAGAGCCGAAAAATCCCTGTGATTTTTGAAATACTGATGGGGATTCGAACTCACTACCTTCCAGTCGGTAGTCTGTTGCGTTAACTACTACACCACGGCGACTGGTCCAACCGTGTTATAGAGTTAGACGTGGTGCCGCACAGCACAAGGCACCATGGATTTTGACATTTGGTGCAATGTGTTGGAGTGGGGGGACCATCTTCCTTTTTTCCCCTCCCTTAACTCCGTGAAGAGTCCTTGAGGCACCCCACTACAGAACCATTCTCCAGGCTCCTCCAGTCCTGTCATATTTGTTTGTTTGTTTGTTTGTTCGCTTGTTTGTTTGTTTGTCTTTCGGGGGGTCTAAATTCTGCAAGTGCCCTTTGTGTTTCTCATTCATCATTCATTCATTCATTCATTCATTCATTCATTCATTCGTTCATTTATTCATTCATTCTTTTATTCTTTTATTCATTCATTCATTCATTCATTCATTCATTCATTCATTCATTCACTCTTTCTTTCTTTCTTTTATTCATTCATTTATTCATTCATTCATTATTTGTATCTATTTATTTATTGTTTATTTATTTACATATTTGTTTGTTTGTTTATCAGTTAATGAATTACTTTACATGTTTTTTACTCATTTATTTGTCTATCTATTTCTTCATTTACTTGTTTAGTTATTTATTCATTTACTTATCGATTTGCATATCTCTTTATCTGTTTCTTTATTTGTCACAAATGGATTTCTTCTTCTTTAACTCCACGAAGAGTTATTGGGGTACCAGCTCTGTCAGTCGTGTGCCAAAGCCTGGATCTCTGGTTGATCCATCCATCAGTGTTATCAGTCCTTCGTTGTTTGTTTGTTTGTTTTGTTTGTGTGTTCCCTCGTTCGTTCGTTCGTTCGTTTGTTTGTTTGTTTGTTCTTTCTGTCTTTCCCTCAGTTTCCGTTCCTGAACAGTTCCCTGTAGGACCGATGGAGCAAAGCCACTGGATCTTGTTACATGGCCATACCAAAGTGATTTTCTTTTCTTAGCACATCGTTATACGTGCTGCTTGAAGATGTGGTGTACTGCTTTATCAGTGACATGATCAGCGTACCTGATGGTCAGTATCTTACAATGATATCTCATTCTGATGGCTTTGACTCGTCCTTCCAAATCTGCTGTGAGGGTCCACATCTCTTATCCGTTCAGGAAGATGCGTGACGGGATGATGGCAGCATTACAGTGTCTACACACGACTACAGACAGTCTGGAAGTGACCATCAGATAAACGGGTGATGTGGTGGGAAAAAGTCAGGACACGTATGAAGACATGTATACAATGAAGTTGACAGACAGACACCCACCCTGACAGATCGCGCCCATCTTCGACACAAGCACTTCAACAGTAGAAAGAAATGGAAGACTGTTTAGCTCCATGTGCCATAACAACACGCTTTAACGCACCATGTCTACCAGCATCCCGCATTATCAACCATGCTAGCAAAGCAAAAAACAACTCTTTGACTCCCTCACCCTATCCTCCATCTTCCTGCAGGAAGTTGGTGAATAGCTTGAAAAAGTCAAAGGGTTAAGTTTTTTATTTGTTGCAGTTGGTGGATAGGGTGCTGGAGTCTAAGGATTAACAGGTTTTCTTACACGGAGATACGTATACGCAATAATCATGGGTTGCTGTATTTTGGGATGACGTGATCATTCGAGACATTCTTAAAATATACACTAGGTAAAACGTAGTCTAGGTAGGGCCTCAGGACCTGGCCAGCTCATGGGTTTATGTGCAGGCTTAAGGCTTGTGCCATGATCACCACACACGTGGCACCTGTGACGTTAGTGCATGTGGGATTCATTTCGAGCGCGGAGATGTCATCTTGAGAAACTGAAACAAACTGAAACTGAAACATTCTCATCTTTACTTGTTGTACGATAGGTTTGTGGTGTAAGTGGGTGTGATAATGATGCACGCGTGGTGCAAGTGCAGTATATGCACATAGTACATATCCAAATGCGGATCAGTGAATTGGTATTGTGTTCAATTCAGTTGAATTAAACGGTTGTCAATGTAGATGGCCCCATACTGACAGCAGAAGGACATCCAGAAGTCATGATCTGGATGAAAAACGGCCCCCTTACAGTGTCAGGAACTTAGGGCCGAAACACTTGTTTGGTTTGGGGGGAGGGAAGGGGGAGAGCTGACCTCTTTAACCCTATCCACCCACCGCAAAAACTTAACCCCATGACTCCCTCGCCCATCTACCAGCTTCATGAAAGAAACTGGTGGATGGGGCGAGGGAGTCATGGGGTTAAGTTTTTGCTTTGACAGCATAACTGACAATGCAGGATGTTGGTGGACAGGGTGCGGGAATCAAAAGGTTTTAGTGCCAGGCGATTAAGATCGAAACACTTGTTTGGTGACCAGGGGGAGGGGGCGGGGAAGAGTTGGCCCCCTTATAGTGTTGGACGATTAGGGCTGAACTACTTGTTTGATTTTGGTGGGTGGGTGTTGGGGAGAGTTGGCCCCCTTATAGTGTTGGACGATTAGGGCTGAATACTTGTTTGATTTTGGTGGGTGGGTGTTGGGGAGAGTTGGCTCCCTTAGAGTATAAGGCGACTAGGGTGGAAACACTTGTCTGAAGAAGGCTTAGGACCGTCTGCTGTCCCGTTATTCCCAGTCTGCTGTCCCGCTATTCCCAGTCTGCTGTCCCGCTATTCCCAGTCTGCTGTCCCGCTATTCCCAGTCTGCTGTCCCGTTATTCCCAGTCTGTTGTCCCGCTATTCCCAGTCTGCTGTCCCGCTATTCCCAGTCTGCTGTCCCGTTATTCCCAGTCTGCTGTCCCGTTATTCCCAGTCTGCTGTCCCGCTATTCCCAGTCTGCTGTCCCGTTATTCCCAGTCTGCTGTCCCGTTATTCCCAGTCTGTTGTCCTGCTATTCCCAGTCTGTTGTCCCGCTATTCCCAGTCTGTTGTCCCGCTATTCCCAGTCTGTTGTCCCGCTATTCCCAGTCTGTTGTCCTGCTATTCCCAGTCTGTTGTCCCGCTATTCCCAGTCTGTTGTCCCGCTATTCCAGTCTGTTGTCCCGCTATTCCCAGTCTGTTGTCCCGCTATTCCCAGTCTGTTGTCCCGCTATTCCCAGTCTGTTGTCCCGCTATTCCCAGTCTGTTGTCCCGCTATTCCCAGTCTGTTGTCCCGCTATTCCCAGTCTGTTGTCCCGCTATTCCCAGTCTGTTGTCCCGCTATTCCCAGTCTGTTGTCCCGCTATTCCCAGTCTGTTGTCCCGCTATTCCCAGTCTCTTGTCACTGCTACATATCCCTGAGGAGTTTGCAGTTTCTTCAAGATGGATTCATCGCACCCGAACAATTCCGTATGCTCTCCACCCAAATCTGCTATCAATTACCTGGTAGACGTCCTGAACCTGCACAAAAATGTATGCATTGGCAAGGTCTTTGAATGGGGAGGGAAGCAGGGGTGGTGGTGGAGAGAGGAAGCGACAGAACACAAAGCTGACGCCACCAGAGTGATGAAAACATTAAAGTGGGCAGCGAACGGTCCAGTTTTTGATCTTGCAGTCTGGGTCTGAAATCGATATATCAGATCTAGAGTCCAAACTGATCGTAGGCAACCTTGTCCACTGTAGATTTTGCCATGGCTTTGGATGAGTGATGCGTTTCAGATTACTCTGGCCATGACGTCAGAATTTCGGCGACCGTGCTGAAGCAGACGACTCTCTTCCAAACCGACAGTGACGTAGACACGCAGGACAATGACGTAACAGGCATTGATGCGTCAGAGGAGGACTGGGAACTGGCCAGTAAGGTTATCAGCTTGAGGATCACAGTCAACAATCAGCTTGTGACCAATCCCCTGGACTTTGGACAAGGAGATATCACCACCATCTTCCATCCCACTGAGGTATTCACTTTATGTTTGATAAAATCACTCTCATAGCCTTGACCCGGAAAGAAATGGAGGTCTCTTCCACCTCATTCTCCCACAACTTTAGAATTATAGGACAAGAGGAAACAAGCTGTCTTTTTTGTCACGATAGGTTTATCTTGAGACAAGTTTTAGGTTTCGTTCTGTCCCTGCTCGTGTTGTCTCCAGTCCACCCAGCTGTGACTAGGAACCTGGCCCTGTTCAGAGTTATGGAAGGTAGAGCACCCAGGGAGAGGAGAAAAGCACCACCCTCATAATGCTGGCCCTGAAAAATAGTTTATCTCTACCACCTCCCCCCCCCCCCCTTCGACCTCGGGGTTTTTGGGACGACGTGTAACTTTCTACCGTTGTGATCTTCTAGTGTCGTGAGTTCGAACCCCTCATCAGTCCAAAAGCTGTAGAGTTTTCTGCTTCGACCAGTTTCTTTTAGAGCTGAGCGTGCTGTGGGCTTGCTGGGAAGACTGGGACCAAACAGTCCACTCTCATCCCCTTTACGGATGCGTCATCGAGGGTATGATTCAAATTTCCTGACCAACACTGCATGTATGTGTATCTCTCGGACTTGGTTGGTGCCGGGATACATCCTGAAAGTAAGCTTAGAGTAGAGTACTGTCACACAGTCTCAGTCAGAAATGGCACGCCATACAACCATTATTATCATCACCATTCTCAACATCACAGCATGGTGAAACATTATGTCAGATTCTGTGGCTGTACATACTCTGCTCAGAAGAGCCCAGCTCAGATGGGTCGGACACATCGTGCGTATGCAAGACACGCGTCTCCCGAAGAGACTGCTCTATGGTGAGCTAGCACATGACATACGCTCGCGAGGAAGGCCAAAGCTGCGCTTCAAGGACACACGTAAAGCGTCCCTGAAAAACTTCGGTATCGACACCAAGACATGGGAGGCCCTTACACAAGACCGCTCATCATGGAGAAGCTGCGTTGGCGAAGGTGCCGCCTCCTACGAACAAAGCAGGATCAGTGGAGCACAAAAGAAACGAGAGCTGCGTAAATCCCGAGCCAGCTCCGAAGTCCACAATCCAGCAGAACACATGTGTCTCATCTGCGGTCGAGCCTTCCGTGCACGAATCGGCCTCATCAGTCACAGCCGGACACATGAATCGTGATGATCCTTGGTCATCGTCGATCACGACGGACGAACAACAACAACAACATACTCTGCTGTCATGATGACCTCTGTTTTGGTGGGTTTTGGAAGTATGTTAGAGATCCGAAAAGAAGGACGTGGGGGCGGTGAGCAAGAGCAATACACAAGACAGTTCAGAAAAGAAAACGTTCTGTATGAACTGCTGCTTTCTGCATTGTCACAACGTGTTTTCAGTCCTGTGCGCTTTGCTTGTTGATGGATTCGACAGCTAGTGCACTTGGGTTAAAATACCTGTTTAGGAAAAGCAAATTGGTGGAGAGCTAAAATAGGGCACTCAGGAGTCATGACCTGAATGCTGCCTGGTCCTCCAAGAGTGTCAGGCGTTGAGGGCCGAGACACGACGGGGGTTTCTTCTCTGAGAACCTTCTGCTGTCCGGCTTTCCCCAGAGTTTCTTACTGTCTGTTTTGGGAAGAGGAAAAGGTCCAGTGTTCTGTTACTTTTTTCATATCTTCGTTTTATATCAAAAGGAGAGATAGTAACTTATTGAATAAAGGTCTCTCTCTGTGTTTATGTCTCTGTCTCTCTCCCTCTGTATGTGTGTGTGTGTGTGTGTGTGTGTGTGTGTGTGTGTGTGTGTGTGTGTGTGTGTGTGTGTGTCTGTCTCTGTGTGTCTGTGTGTATCTGTGTGTGTATCTCTGTGTATGTATCTCTGTGTGTATCTCCCTCTGTCTGTCTGTTTTTCTGGCTGGCTGGATGTCCATCTGTGAAAACAAAAGATGTGGACAATATTTTCTGAGCTCTTTATGGTCGAATCTTTACTTATAGTACTTTGATCAAAGCTATAGACAGACGGATCAACGACATGCCTAAAATTCTTCAAATAGATATGTGAACATTGCCAAGAAAACAAAGTGTTACGTACCAAAGGCAAAGACAAAAAACAATCATTACATCTTAATTAATAAAGTTCCTGTAGAAAATCTTATGGGTTTCAAATATCTTGGTTCTGTAAAAACTGATGATGGAACCTGCTCCAAAGACATCAAAGTAAGAATTGGAATAGCAAAGCAAAAAAAAAAAAAACACACAAAAAAACACACAAAAAACAAACAAACAAACAAACAAACAAAACAAACAAAAAAGGTCCAACTCAACAATATCTGGAAAGACAGAGAGAGGCATACCAAATGGCCTGAAAATTAGACTTTTAAAATGTTTGATCTGGCTAATCATGATTTATGGCTGCGAAAACTGTACTCTGAGAAAAACTGATTGTAGAAGAATTGAGACAGCAGAGATTTGGTTTCATCGGAGACAACTACCGTAAAATACCGAGTATAAGCCCATCTCGTAGTATAAACCCACCCCCTACTTTGAGGCAAAAACTGTACAAAGGGTGGAATACCTTGTATAAGCCCACCCCCACTTTAGCTTTAATTTTGATTTTTTTTCCAACCCCTTCGTGTACCCCAAGGAGAGTCGTCACAGATTCCGTAGGGGCGTCAAACATTGGAACACATTAAATGAGCACGTCATACAAGCCCTAGGCATGCTTGTTTTCATTCCCATGGTTCATTGTTAGAATTAGGACAATGCCTCGTCGGAAGTCATATTCAGTGGAGTTCAAACTTTCTGCTCTCCAGTTCCTTCGAAATCACAATGTTTCCGAAACTGCCAAAGAGTTTGGAGTGGATAGAAAGCAGGTGCGGCAGTGGAATGAAATGAGGCTGTTTTGATACAGAATCAAACAGGGAAACAAAAGGAGAAAAAAAAGATTCATCCCGGTAAACACGTGGTATCCGAAGAACTAGATCTGGCTGTGCTTGAATTCTTGGAAGAGGAACGAGCAGCAGGAAGAGTTGTTCGCAACAAAGACCTCAGCACGAGAGCTTTGGAAATAGCAGGTAAGCCTTCTTTCTTTTCAGACTGTTTCGAACAAATTGCATGCATGCTCGTCTGTGTGTGTGTGTGTGTGTGTGTGTGAGAGAGAGAGAGAGAGAGAGGGAGTGTGGAGGGAGAGAGAAAGATGGACCGTGCGTGTGAGATGGACAGCATCGCTGTGGGTGCGGGATGGGCCGACCGCATGAATGGACTTTTTGTGGGACGGATGTGTGATAGGGGATGAGGCTGATTTTCGTGCTCTGAACGTGTTGCACTTGCTTGGGTAAATGGTGTGGCCGTGTGCAAGGGTTTCTTGCTTTGTTGTGCGATTTTTTTATGCGATTAAAGTTATTGAAATGTGTGTGTGTGTGTGTGTGTGTGTGTGTGTGTGTGTGTGTGTGTGTGTGTGTGAAATTTCAGTGATATTTTCGAAACATCACATATCTTTTTTTGGGATGCGTAAAGGCACATCAAATGGATTGTATTGGTTCTGCTGTCTTTTGCAGGTGCTCTGCAGCTGGACGGGTTCGTTGCTTCCGACATGTGGGTTCAACGCTGGAAAAAGCGCCATGGCATATCCACGCGAAGATCCACTTCCATCAGCCAGAAGGCGCCAGGGGAATTCCGGGATCTGCTCTTCAATTATCGGCGTGTGTACTGATGCTGCGGAGACAACATGACTATCCCCTCAACTGCGTCATGAATATGGATCAAACCATGCTGAGATTTGATATGCTGCCTCAAAGGACCAATAACAAGAAAGGTTGTCGTCAAGTCAGGACTAAGACAAGAGCGGAAAAACGGGGGTTCACTGTAGCCTTGTTTGTTGCAGCAGATGGGACAAAGTTCCCAGCAATGATCGTCTTCAAGGAAAGGAATGGCCAGATCCCTCCACGGG
>JAPXFY010000026.1:13395236-13415236 GCA_030674185.1 Monoplex corrugatus | reverse complement strand
TCCAACAACAACTATGGACTTTCTCACCTCCATTCAGCTCTTCACAGAGTCAGTGTGCTAGAGGCTCATTGGTAAGACCAGCATCATCGAGTCTCATCCGTTTTACAGACGAGTCATTGAACTTGTTGCTCAATTTGTCTGACCATCCCCGCAGGTATCTGTGTGTCTCACGTCTGGTTGACGTCAGGATATTATGAAAGTAAGTGTAAAGTACCGCCTCGTCACATAATCTCAATGTGAAGTGGAACCAGATAGCTTCCATTCCTAGTATTTATCATCATCATCATCAGTCCTGTAGTCTGGTTGACCGTTGGGGCACCACTGAAGATTTTGCAACCAACTTCCTCCACTCCTCACGGTCTTCAGCTTTCCGCAGAATGATGTTCCATTCAAGGCCAGTCCACTCTCTGATATTGTCTTCCCATCTTTTTCTCTGTCTGCCTCTTCGTCTCCCTCCCTGTACTGTTCCCTACAAGACGGTCTTGGCCAGTCCAGATGATCGTATGACGTGCCCGTACCACCTCAGTTTGCGTCTTATCACTGAAGTCAGGAGGTCTTCATACGGCCCGATGACGTTTTCGATTCTGGTTTTCATTTCCTTATTGGTTATATGATCTTTGTACGAGATACCAAGGAGTTTGCGGAAGCATCTCATCTTCATTGCTTGTATCCTTCTTTCAATGTCTGCTGTTATGGTCCATGTTTCGCATGCATACAAAAATACTGACATGACCAGGGAACGCATCTCTCTGATCTTGGAGCCGATAGCGATATTCTTGTCGTTCCAGATGACTTTTAGCTTGGTCATTACAGCTGTGTAAAAAAACACGTGTTCCAAATTCTGTGGACCTTCACACGCTACCCTCATAATGGCCTAAGTTTTGTTGGATTTGGAGATGTGTTGAAGAACTGAAATGAGCCGTGTGGGGGTTGTGACACAAGAGTGACTCAGAAGATGGTGCCACGGAGGAAAAAACAATCAGAAGAAAATAAAAATGGAAAAAAAATAAGCAGAAATTTCAGGCAAACAACACAATTGGAAGTTAATTCATTGATTAGTTGGTAGGTAGGTTCGAGGCACAATTAGAAGTCGCTTGAATTGTAAGTTCACTGGTTGGTTGGTTAGTTGGTTGGTTGGTCGGTTGGTTGCATGCTTGTTTTTGTTTTTTGTTTTTTTAGTTTTGCCTTACATATTTTATTGTTCATTAAATCGTAGCTCAATGACTAGACATCATTTTCAGTTGCTGGATGTCGTCATCCCCGTTCTATTACGCTTTTTTCCTGGCGCCCATTGCTGTCATCGTCGCCATCAACATCGTCATCTACGTCCTGGTGGTGGTCAGCCTCTGTCGTCGTCCCAACCTGACCTGTCAGGGCACCAGCTACACCGTCATCAGTGTCCGTGCCTCCATCATGTGCTTTGTCAACTTTGGTGAGTCTGACTCTGGCCTGTCTGTGTCCACATAATATGCTTTGTCAACTTTGGTGAGTCTGACTCTGCCTTGTTTGTGTCTCCTTCATGTGCTTTGTCAACTTTGGTGAGTCTGACTCTGCCCTGTCTGTGTCCACATAATATGCTTTGTCAACTTTGGTGAGTCTGACTCTGCCCTGTCTGTGTCCACATAATATGCTTTGTCAACTTTGGTGAGTCTGACTCTGCCCTGTCTGTGTCCACATAATATGCTTTGTCAACTTTGGTGAGTCTGACTCTGCCTCGTCTGTCTCCTCCATGTGCGTTGTTAACTTTGGTGAGTCTGACTCTGCCTTGTCTGTGTCTCCTTCATGTGCTTTGTCAACTTTGGTGAGTCTGACTCTGGCCTGTCTGTGTCTCCATCATGTGCTTTGTCAACTTTGGTGAGTCTGACTCTGCCTTGTCTGTGTCCACATTATGTGCTTTGTTAACTTTGGTGAGTCTGACTCTGCCCTGTCTGTGTCCACATCATGTGCTTTGTTAACTTTGGTGAGTCTGATTCTGCCTTGTCTGTGTCCACATTATGTGCTTTGTCAACTTTGATGAATCTGACTCTGGCCAGGAGTGGAGACATGCCATGTGATTTTAAGGTCTGTTTCACAATGACAATCCAGAACATCTTCCTTGGTCTGCCTCTCCACTTTTAAATACACATAGCGGTTTTGTGTTGTGTGTTTTTGTTTGTTTGTTTGTTTGTTTGTTTGTTTGTTTGTTTGTATTTTCTCAAATTTATCCAGCCAGTGGGATTGCATTCTAGTCTCGTTGATAACTATGATGGTGGACTGGTGTTGTTTGTACCGTTTTCCTCAGTTTGGTGATTCTAAGTATGCCATGTCTGTGGTTCTGTGGATTAAAAAAAAGGTTAAAGGTCTCATGGTCAATATGGCCGTAGGGGCGGTGAACTGTTAAAGATTCACCGTGTCTAGGGCACGGCATTATGAAAGGCGGAGCCCATCCCTCTCCTTTCGCCGCCTTTTTTTAAACCTCCCCGACCGAAGTCAGGTACCCATTCACTGCTGGGTGGACAGAGGGAGTTTTCAGGCCGGATAGCTCTTCTCTAACAACACATTTCATATGTGGTCATTTTGAGCTTCAAAAGCTTGGCCAGGGTACATGTCTGACACAAACAGATCAGGATAAGACTAAAATGGAATTAAAAACAATAACAACAACAACAACAACAACAACTACTACTACTACTACTACTACTACTAACTACTACTACTACTACTACTACTACTACTACTACTACTACTACTTCACAGGCTAGGTAGGACCCCAGGACCTGGCCAGCTCGTGGTGTATGTGCAGACTCAAGGCTTGTGCCATGATCAGTCTGGATTTTCTTCATCATATGGTACCTGTAACTCTAGTGCATATGGAATTCATTCCGAGCGAGGATGCGTCATCTTGAGAAACTGGAACATGAAAGCTTACTTTATATGTATGTTTCTCTAAGGTTGTTGGAGTGTTTCATGAGTGGGGCAAGCTGATGACCGACATTGTTTGCTTTTGTGTATTCTGGTTTCGGTCTCTCTGTTGTGCCTTCCGTCTTCCGTAAAAAAATACTGTCAGGTTCTTTGAATTTATTCACTTGTTTCACGCCAGTGTCAATGACGTTAGTATCATCCAAAACGGGACATGCTGAAGGTTGGAGGTCTCACAAACCGCCATCCATTTAATCCTGTAGTAGGTTGGGGGTTAAACACAGACGGGGCACAGGGCACAGAGTCCAGTCACGGTCATAATCTTGTTAGGGGCATAGTAAGTTGGGCACATGGCACAGGGCACAGGGCACAGGGCACGGGGCACAGAGTCCAGTCATGGTCAGAAAGCATTGTCAGGGACATATCAGGTTGGGCGCAGGGCACGGGGCACAGGGCACGGAGTCCAGTCATGGTCACAAAGCATTGTCAAGGACATAGCAGGTTGGGCACAGGGCACAGGGCAAGGAGTCCAGTCATGGTCACAAAGTATTGTCAAGGACATAGCAGGTTGAGCACAGGGCATGGGGCACAGGGCACAGAGTCCAGTCACAGTCACAAAGCATTGTCGGGGACATATCAGGTTGGGCACAGGGCACAGGCACAGAGTCCAGTCATGGTCATAAAGCATTGTCAGGGACATTGCAGGTTGGGCACAGGGCACAGGCACAGAGCACAGGGCACAGAGTCCAGTCATGGTCACAAAGCATTGTCAGGGACATAGCAGGTTGGGCGCAGGGCACAGGGCATGGGGCACAGGGCACAAAGTCCAGTCATGGTCACAAAGCATTGTCAAGGACATAGCAGGTGGGGCACAGGGCACGGAGTCCAGTCATGGTCACAAAGCATTGTATAGGACATAGCAGGTTGGGCCAGGGCACAGGGCACGGAGTCCAGTCATGGTCACAAAGCATTGTCAAGGACATAGCAGGTTGGGCACAGGGCACGGGGCACAGGGCACAGAGTCCAGTCACGGTCACAAATCATTGTCAGGGATATAGCAGGTTGGGCACAGGGCACAGGGCACGGGGCACGGGCACAGAGTCCAGTCACAGTCACAAAGCATTGTCAGAGACATATAAGGTTGGGCACAGGGCACAGGGCACGGGCACAAAGTCCAGTCACAGTCACAAAGCATTGTCAGGGACGTAGCAGGTTGGGCACAGGGCACAGGCACAGAGTCCAGTCACGGTCACAAAGCATTGTCAGGGACATAACAGGTTGGGCACAGGGCACAGGGCACAGAGCACAGGGCACAGAGCACAGGGTACAGGGCACAGAGTCCAGTCACAATCACAAAGCATTGTCAGGGACATAGCAGGTTGGGCACAGGGCACAGAGCACAGGGCACAGGGCACAGGGCACAGAGTCCAGTCACAGTCACAAAGCATTGTCATGGACACAGCCAATGAAGACAACACTGCTGTGTGTGACAGGTTCCAGAACCAGACCTCGAGGCCCTGAAGTTGTAGCACAAACAATTTTCTACAACAATTCCTACAAATGTCTCAAAACGCCGTGCTTAATCTTTAACTTTCTCAGTCTATCAAATCTTTGGCTCCCTCCGCTTATTAACCCTATTAACGCTTCACTATAGTTCATTACTCATGATAATAGCACTAGGACCCACCGGACACGTCTCACAGCTAGTCTTTGCTGTTCTACACATATATACGAGCTAACACCAGCACAAATGACAAAAAAATTGATGTATCAAGAGGCTGGCTGTTAAGATCACAGAGAATACCAGTGGCTGTCAAGGTAACAAAGAATACCAGAAACTCTACAAAGAAAAAAAAGTCATAAATACGCCAGGCACTTCAGAAGGTGGATGATGAATGGAGAAGTGGTACGATTTTTGGCGACCAAAAAGATTGTCACATATACTTCACAACTGCAGAGAAGATTTGATATTCGATATCTTAGAACAATGTAAGTCAGTGTTGGCTTTGATGATCAGTTTGGTGACTTGTCGTTTTGCCCCAGAGTAGGCCTAGATTAGGGTACAAGAAAATCAGTCTTTAGCCACTGCTGTTCTGCAGGCCATCATTGATGCTTCACATCAATGATTTTTGTTCTGAAAGAGAGAGTGAAACTTCTTCAAGTCTCTTTGACTTTGAAAAATACCGAATTTGAATGATGAAAAATACCAAATTTCACTATCCTGTTAATATGTTTGTATAAAAAAATGAGATACTATAATGACTTAATTCTTCTTTTTAAGGTATCAGTTGGGTCTTCGCCTTCTTTGCCGTTGGAGATGCTCGCGAGGTGTTCCAGGTTCTGTTCACCGGTACCACCACCCTCCAAGGTTTCATCATCTTCTTTCTCTTCATCGCACGTGACCCTGCCGTGCAGACCTTCTGGCTGAACGCGCTCTGTAGACGCTGCCAGAAGACAAGGCCGCCTTCCATGAAGGAGGAGAGAGATATGCAGGCTTCTGCCAGCAACCGTCGTAAGTCCAGTGGCGCCACCAAGGAAACCAGGCTTTAGGTTTCAAAATAAATCGCTATTTTTGAACAAGCTGAAATAAACAAAACAGATTGATAAGTTTCAGGTATTTTCCTTTCTTTTATCTGTTTTTGTTTATTGTTTTTGTTATTGTTGCGGTTTCATTTTGTTGTGTGTGTTCATTCAGTTTCGTTGGATGCATTTGGAACGATATGTGACCGCCACCATGCGGGCGTTAGTTGTTGCACATCATAGGCATCCTTCAGTCTCGGAAGACTATGGAGTTGCACTCTTGGTGTTTATTCTGGTACAGCGTCGAGTGTGGCTGGCCAGTCCGACGCGGGAATGACAGTCCCTGTGGCAGAGGGCACAGATGAAGTCTGACGCTGGTCTGTCTGCCTGGGCTGCAGCCTTTCTTCTTATTCTCTATTCTCTTTTCCTTGTGCTGCTGAGCGAGTGTCTCTTCGATCTTGGAGAGACCTTTCTGCACAGTCTGTCTCCAGGCTGACCATTCGAGGGCTGTTGCTTCCCAGTTGTTCTGGTCGATATTCAAGGCTTTTAGGTCCCTCTTGCACACGTCTTTGAATCGCAGCTGTGGTCTGCTGTGGGACGTTTTCCCTGCACAAGTTCTCCGGGCGTTAATTGTTGCACAACACACTGTATAATCTACCTAAGGTGGCTGCGCATGCTGGGTATTGTACTATTTCCATAAATCATCGAACATTGTCAGGGCCTTCAGGATCTTTAACGTGCGTGTTTTGATGTTCTTTCAGCGTGTACACGCAGAGAGGGTTTCAGACACTACCAGTTTAGTAGGTGTGTTATTAAAGAGATGAGCAACATCATATCCTTTACCCTCCAGAAGTCACCCACCCCACCCCACTGGCGAAATCGAAGCCAGTCTTTCCAATTGGAATTAGACAAGAACAAATCATATGAACATAGACAAGAACAAATATGAACATAGACAAAAACAACTCATATGAACATAGACAAGAACAAATCATATAAACATAGACAAGAACAAATCATATGAACATAGACAAGAACAAATCATATGAACATAGACAAGAACAAATATATGAACATAGACAAGAACAAATCATATGAACATAGACAAGAACAAATCATATGAACATAGACAAGAACAAAATATGAACATAGAAAGAACAAATCATATAAACATAGACAAGAACAAATCATATGAAACATAGACAAGAACAAACCATATGAACATAGGACATGAACAAGACAAAACCATATAAAACATAGACAAGAACAAACCATATGAACATAGACAACAAACCATATGAACATAGACAAGAACAAACCATATGAACATAGACAAGAAACAAACCATATGAACATAGACAAGAACAAACCATATGAACATAGACAAGAACAAACCATATGAACATAGACAAAAACAAACATATGAACATAGACAAAACAAATCATATGAACATAGACAAAAACAAATCATATGAACATAGACAAAACAAACCATATGAACATAGACAAGAAACAAACCATATGAACATAGACAAGAACAAAACCATATGAACATAGACAGAAAACAAATCATATGAACATAGACAAAAACAAATCATATGAACATAGACAAAAAAACTCATATGAACATAGACAAGAACAAACCATATAAACATAGACAAGAACAAATCATATGAACATAGACAAGAACAAACCATATGAACATAGACAAGAACAAACCATATGAACATAGACAAAAACAAATCATATGAACATAGACAAAAACAAACCATATGAACATAGACAACAAATCATATGAACATAGACAAGAACAATCCATATGAACATAGACAAAAAAACAAACCATATGAACATAGACAAACAAATCATAATGAAATAGAACATAAAAAAACAAACCATATGAACATAGACAAAAAACAAAATCATATGAACATAGACAAGAAACAAATCATATGAACATAGACAAGAACAAACCATATGAACATACATAAGAACAAACCATATGAACATAGACAAAAACAAAACCATATGAACATAGACAAAAACAAATCATATGAACATAGACAAGAACAAACCATATGAACATAGACAAAAACAAATCATATGAACATAGACAAAAACAAACCATATGAACACAGACAAAAACAAATCATATGAACATAGACAAGAACAAACCATATGAACATAGACAAGAACAAACCATATGAACATAGACAAAAACAAACCATATGAACATAGACAACAAACATATGAACATAGACAAGAACAAACCATATGAACATAGACAAGAACAAACCATATGAACATAGACAAAAACAAACACATATGAAACATAGAACATAAAAACAAATCATATGAACATAGACAAGAACAAACCATATGAACATAGACAAAAACAAACCATATGAACATAGACAAAAACAAATCATATGAACATAGACAACAAACCATATGAACATAGACAAAAACAAATCATATGAACATAGACAAGAACAAACCATATGAACATAGACAAAAACAAATCATATGAACATAGACAACAAACCATATGAACATAGACAAAAACAAATCATATGAACATAGACAAGAACAAACCATATGAACATAGACAAAAACAAATCATATGAACATAGACAAGAACAAACCATATGAACATAGACAAGAACAAACCATATGAACATAGACAAAAACAAACCATATGAAATAGACAAAAACAAATCATATGAACATAGACAAAAACAAATCATATGAACATAGACAAAACAAACCATATGAACATAGACAAAGAACAAACCATATGAACATAGACAGAAACAAATCATATGAACATAGACAAAAACAAATCATATGAACATAGACAAGAACAAACTCATATGAACATAGACAAAACAAACCATATGAACATAGACAAGAACAAATCATATGAACATAGACAAGAACAATCCATATGAACATAGACAAGAACAAACCATATGAACATAGACAAAAACAAATCATATGAACATAGACAAAAACAAACCATAGGGAACATAGACAACAAATCATATGAACATAGACAAGAACAAACCATATGAACATAGACAAACAAATCATATGAACATAGACAAAAACAAACCATATGAACATAGACAAAACAAAATCATATGAACATAGACAAAAACAAACCATAGAACATAGACAACAAATCATATGAACATAGACCAAAACAAACATAGGAACATAGACAAACAAATCATATGAACATAGACAAGAACAATCCATATGAACATAGACAAAAACAAACCATATGAACATAGACAACAAATCATATGAACATAGACAAGAACAAATATGAACATAGACAAGAACAAATCATATGAACATAGACAAGAACAAACCATATAAACATAGACAAGAACAAACCATATGAACATAGACAAGAACAAATCATATGAACATAGACAAGAACAAACCATATGAACATAGACAAAAACAAATCATATGAACATAGACAAAAACAAATCATATGAACATAGACAAGAACAAATCATATGAACATAGACAAGAACAAACCATATGAACATGGAGAAGAACAAATCATATGAACATAGACAAGAACAAATCATATGAACATAGACAAGAACAAACCATATGAACATGGAGAAGAACAAATCATATGAACATAGACAAAAACAAATCATATGAACATAGACAAAAACAAATCATATAAACATAGACAAGAACAAATCATATGAACATAGACAAGAACAAATCATATGAACATAGACAAGAACAAATCATATGAACATAGACAAGAACAAACCATATGAACATAGACAAAAACAAATCATATGAACATAGACAAAAACAAACCATATGAACATAGACAAAAACAAACCATATGAACATAGACAAAAACAAATCATATGAACATAGACAAGAACAAACCATATGAACATAGACAAAAACAAATCATATGAACATAGACAAAAACAAATCATATGAACATAGACAAAAACAAATCATATGAACATAGACAAAAACAAATATGAACACAGACAAAAACAAATATGAACACAGACAAAAACAAATATGAACACAGACAAAAACAAATATGAACACAGACAAAAACAAATATGAACACAGACAAAAACAAACCATATAAACATAGACAAAAACAAATCATATGAACATAACAAACCATATGAACACAGACAAGAACAAATCATATGAACATAGACAACAAACCATATAAACATAGACAAAAACAAACCATATGAACATAGACAAAAACAAACCATATGAACATAGACAAAAACAAATATGAACACAGACAAAAACAAATCATATGACCTGTACCAGTGATACCAGGTATTTGGAGCATCATTTTCACTCCATCAACTGATCCACGATTTGTTCTCTTTCTCTGGCTCCGGTTACAGTTAAGTTTGAAACGGACCACAAAAAAATCTTTCTATGATTCAAAAAGAGATTGTCTCATTATTTCATCGTCATCATCATCAGGTGCCCTGCCGCATGGCGTTGGCGACCATGGACTTCCAACCATCTCTATCTCTTGTTGCCCCTAGCATCTCTCCCACCCTCCTCATCCCCAGCCACTCTGCAAGTCTATCCAGCATTTTCTCCCTGAGTCTACCTGGTGCTCTCTTTCCCTCCAGCTTTCCCGTTGTGACCAGGTGCTCCAAATCCCCCTTCCTCATAAAATGGCCTATAAATGTTGCCTGTCTTTTCCTAATCTTCCTTATGAGTGATCTACATGTGTCTGCCTCCATCAAGACTGTCTCGTTTGTTTTCTTTGCTGTCCATGGAACTCTCAACATTCTTCTGAGAAACCACATCTCGGCTGCCTCAATCTTGTTCTGGCTTTGCTTGCTGATCATTTAGACTGATAAAATGCAAGGAATTCCAAGGGAAGTCAGAAAATGTCGGCAAGCAATTTAAATTAATGCTGTATTGATGCCATGAGAGATGAGTGCCATCTGTTTTATATACGTATGAAGATGTATTGGCATGCGGTGTTAACTTCTTTCCACGCTGTTTCCACTTGTTAGATATCTTTGTATACTTTAGTTTTTAACGTCCATCAAATTAAAACGTTCAGTGCTCAAATCGAATGAATGATTTTTCTTATTAAAAACATTGTTGAATTGCTTAGTTACAAAGTGTCAGTATTGTTGTTCTTTTTTTTTTCCCCTTTCTTTTCTTTTGTTTCCCCCCCCCCCCCCCACACACACACCCACACACTTTTTTTCCTTGGAGTGAGAGGAGGTGAGATGTAAAGAAGGGGTATCCATTTCACAGGGGGAGGTTGCTTCATATTGACTGGAGGGATGTGTGTATGTCTGTTTGTATGTCAATGGCGAAAGCATGTTAACAAGATTTTCTCGGCTGTTTGTGTGGATCTTCACCAAATCTGAATCCAAAACGTAGATCGTTAAGAAATTTTAAATATGTAAGTTTAGAAATCATGGCACCAAGGTCAAGGTCATACAGACTAAAAAGAAAAGTTTCCCAAGTTAGCACTTTGTGAGGACTGTGTTTAAACATCGCTTCGTGGGGAACGTCTGACAATGTGTACCTTCTATATTCACTGCTGTTGGAACTAAATAGCAAAAAGACGGAAGTCACGGTAATCAGTAAAAAAAAAAAATGAAATCCCCTCATGCAAAATAACAGCAAATGGCACAACCTTGAGACAGGATGATAAGTTTAAATATCTGGGAACGATCATCTCACCAGACAGCAGATGCACATCAAAAATAGCCAGCAGAATTGGTCAAGCCTAAGCAGCATTCAAGAAAATGAAAAGCATTCTTACCGACAAATGCCTATCAATTAATATCAGAAAGAGAGTTCTTAAATGTTAAGTAGAACTGATACTGTTATACCGTAGTGAGATGTGGACAGTCAACATGCAAAGCCAGAACAAGATTGAGGCAGCCGAGATGGGGTTTCCAAGAAGAATGTTGAGAGTTCCATGGACAGCAAAGAAAACAAATGAGGCAGTCTTGATGGAGGCAGACACAAGAAGGTAATTGATAAGGAAGATTATGAAAAAAGGCAACATTTATAGGCCATTTTATGAGGAAAGGGGAATTAGAGCACCTGGTCACAACAGGAACACGGCTGATTCAGTAGCTGCCTTTTTCGCCTTTTAGTTGGTCGGCCAGCTTGGCACCAGATGTCAGATATCAGACGTCCGCCCTTACCCCGTAGCTATGTTTCCGCATTCCTTAGTCTTGTGGCAAGGGAAACAGAGGATTAATACTGCGCTGTACAGTGATTAAGCCATTTTATCATCAACTTTGGCGTTGTGTGGAACGAAATTCTGCACTACTTGTCAAGTCATTTTTTTGAATCCTTATTTTTTATTTATCATTTGACCGAGTGCAGCTATAAATTATTCATTTAGTTATGTAGTTTGAGTTTGTGCTTCACTGTGGGTGTGGGGGTGTGTGTTTTGGTGTATTTCATCTGCCTTTCTATACTGGAATTATTTCATGTGAAACGGGAGACAGTACGTGAGTGAAAATATTTTTAAGTTGTTGTTTTCCTGTTGTTGTCTCTTTTGTTTTTGTTGCTGTTTTGTTTAATTTCTTGTGTCACTTTTGTTCTTATTGTGTTTTTTTTTGTTTGCTTTTTTGTTTTTTGTGTATGTATGTATGTATGTATGTATGTATGTATTATTATGTGTGTGTGTGTGTGTGAGAGAGAGAGAGTGTGTGTGTATGTGTGTGTGTGTGTATGTGTGTGTGTGTGTGTGTGTGTGTGTGTGTGTGTGTGTGTGTGTGTGTGTGTGTGGTGTGTGTGTGTGTGTGTGACTCAGTTTCGTCGTTTTATTTAGATTTTTTACACTGAAACTGTTTTTTTTTCCCTGTTATTCGTTGTTGTTGTTGTTGTTAGTGTGTGTGTTTGTCGTATTTTAGTAGTTGTGCGTGTGTATCTGTGACAGAAGTAATAAGAACTGGCAAATGGATGTCTGCTGGTTCTGTATTAAAAGACAATTAGTGTTGAGGCTACGTAAGCCTGTATGGTCAGTCTCTGCACTGTGTGAAAGAAGGCTGCTGCCTTGTACTGTGAGAGAAATCTGTGCCATATCAAAGTGATGGGATACTTACTAAACAACCTGATAACGATCCTTGCGGACGATTAAAATACTTATTCGGTAAGTTTGATGTTGTCCACACACATGCAGCTAACATCTCTGAAAATATGAATGTTGTAAAACTGCAGGTGCATGAACTGTTTGTCATTTAAATTGGATTTTTTTTTATTTTACATAGATCTATGTGGTTTTCTTCTGTCAGTCATCTGGTCTTTGCAAGCAAAACAGCTGTTATATCTAATTTAATTCTGCATGCCTGATATCAGTTTCTACATGAGCCATTCCTGCGTTTGGTTATATTGTTCATATTTCTCTTGGTGAAACTCAGACTTTGTAATTTAACGCTATTGCTACCTACCCATGTACTGCAACGCTATAAAAAGTTAAATGGCCTTGCTACGAGTCTCGTATCACTGACACCTGCGGTTCCCTTTTGACAGCTCAGCGCGTTGCACTCACACACTGCTCTGTGCAGAGCGCTCAACTGGCTAGCTGCCACTTGACAGTTCACATCTGCTTATCGTTTATCTCTACCCTCCCATCCCCCTCCCCTCAGCCACTCCTGCTCTCAAACCAAAATCTTGCTCGGGAACAGCCGTGGGAAAACTAGAGGGAAAGAGAATGAATGAATGAATGAAAATTTATATCGCGCAACAAAAATCTCCATGCTATAAAAGCATGCTCGCGGCGCACGGTGGGGGGGAGGGGGGGGGCACAAAAACAATTCCACACAGCCTTTGCACCAACATTCATAAAGGCATTCAAGGTATTCACATTCAAATAAGCAATCCCATACAACATTAGAAAAAGTGTGTCTTGAGACTAGATTTAAAGGATGAATGAGTCTTTTTCTCCCTGATGCTCATGGGAAGCATGTTCCACTTGGTAGGGGCAAGGTATTTAAATTCTCGCTGACCATATCTTTTGGTTTTAACATCCCTTGTCCCAGAAACATGAAGAAGAGACTTGGAAGCAGATCTCAGACTGCGAACAGGTTTATATTCAGAGAGCACCAGATAGACCCAGGGAGAAAATATTGGACAGACTTGCAGAATGGCTGAGGACAGAGAGGGTGGAAGATGTGCTTGCGGTAACATGGGATAGATACATATGCAGGGCCATGATCGCCAACGCCATGCGGCAGGGCACATGATGATGATGATGATTCACTGTTGTTATAATTTGTCATTGTCCTCACTTTATGGGAAGTGTTCTTCCTTCTGATACCTCTTCAAAGTCACACTGTCCTTGAGGAGTACAAAAATATGGATTTTCTGTTGTTTTTTTATTTATCAATTTTTCATAAAAAGCGAGATCGATAGTATGACTTAACTACCTTATCTTTGTTGTTGTACTTGTACATGTAGTTTTTCTCTTCCTCTGCTAAGAATAATTCATGTTGATGATTTTGATATTTCTGTGTGTTGTCATCTGTACGTCCTCCATACATCAGCAGTGGAAGACAGAAATAAACTGCTCAACTTTCACAATGCTGGTAACAAAACTTCGCTCGCAGGAAATGAAGGTACTGGATAACAATTAGTGTAGTTCCTATGAACTTTGTTAGATATATTCTTTTCCGTGCTATAGATCTATATTTTTGTGAGAAATTTCTGAGAAACCACATCTCGGCTGCCTCAATCTTGCTCTGGCTTTGCTTGCTGACTGTCCACGCCTCGCATCCGTACAACAGTATTGGTTCTATATAACATTCAAGGACTCTCTTTCTGATGTTAATTGATAGGCATTTGTTGGTAAGAATGCTTGTCATCTTCTTGATGTATGATAATGAAACATCAACGCACAATGTGGTAACATAACTGATATCAATTTATACATATAGGACAAGTTTTGCAAGGAAACGTTAAATGTTACGATCCCAAGCAGCTTCAGTTTTTACATCTGCATTTAACCCTTTGACTCTCGATTCATGTCCAGCAGCATCCTGCATTGCCAACCATGACAGTAAAACAAAAAGTTAACCAATTGATTCCCTCACTTGAGGGAAACAGTAGGTTAAGTGTTTGCAGTTGGTAGATTTAATTGTAATTTTTAAAATTAAATCTACATCGGAAATAGCTGGCAGAATCGGCCTAGCCAAAACAGCATTCAAGAAGATGACAAGCATTCTTATCAACAAATGCCTTTCAATTAACATCAGAAAGAGAGTCCTTGAATGTTATACAGAACCAATACTGTTGTACGGATGCGAGGCGTGGACAGTCAGCAAGCAAAGCCAGAGCAGGATCGAGGCAGCTGAGATGTGGTTTCTCAGAAGAATGTTGAGAGTTCCATGGACAGCAAAGAAAACAAACGAGACAGTCTTGATGGAGGCAGACACAAGTAGATCACTCATAAGGAAGATTAGGAAAAGACAGGCAACATTTATAGGCCATTTTATGAGGACGGGGGATTTGGAGCACCTGGTCACAACGGGAAAGCTGGAGGGAAAGAGAGCACCAGGTAGACCCAGGGAGAGAATGCTGGACGGACTTGCCGAGTGGCTGGGAATGAGGAGGGTGGGGGAGTTGCCGGGGGCAACGAGAGATAGAGATATTTGGCAGTCCATGGTCGCTAACGCCATCCGGCAGGGCACCTGATGATGATGATGATGATGACAGCAAAAACATAATTTAAAATTTAAAAAAAAAACACAAAATGTTGACATGTGCTTGGATCTTGATGTTCACTTTTAACTTTCAAAGTATAAAATATCATTATGTATAATATGTATATTATATGTTGTTCATATGTCAACAATACTTTTCCTATGTTTATGATTTGATGTCATTTTTCCTTACCACATTCAGTGTTGATGTCCGTTTATTGTGAAATTTTTTTCAAGTTTATCTAAAAAAAATCCTTGCAATATGTATCAATGTCTTAGAAGTTCGGCTTCTCAATGAAGCGGTAAAAACTCAAAAGCACACTTCTGTTGTCATCATCATTATCACGTGCCCTGCTGCATGGCGTTGGCGACCATGGACTTCCAACCATCTGTATCTATCGTTGCCCCCAGCATCTCCCCCACCCTCCTCATCCCCAGCCACTTTGCAAGTCCGTCCAGCATTCTCTCCCTGGGTCTACCTGGTGCTCTCTTTCCCTCCAGCTTTCCCATTGTGACTTCTGTTGTACTGTGGTGATATGGTTTTCGCCACTGAAACCAAACCGTTACACATCAATAAACACATACTGAAGAAGAAATTTAGATGCAACTATAGAAAACAACTTTTGTTCTTAAGCTTACATAGAAAGTCGATTCTTTAAATATTTGACTTTTTAAAGCTGAACTGAGTGAGTCTTTCTTGTTAAATGTGAAACTAGGGTTTGGAGGTGTTTGTTTTTATTACTTGTTTGTTTGTTTTGTTGGTTTGTTTGTTTGTTTGTTTGTTGTTGTTTTTTCAGCATTTTAAAAATTTATTTAAACATTGATAATTATACAATGCATAAACCATATTTCATTCTAATAAGATATGTTAATTAACTCCACATTGTGCATATTGTTACCTAAGTTTCTTAAAATAGCTCTACCTGCATAGTCTGACTTCATATATGATATTCAACCATTTTTGTTCCAGATTATGCAATCATGAAAATACAGACAGTCTAGAATGTCGGTCATTGTGACCTTGAAAAAGCTTCGTGTCAAATACAACTTTACGTGCATCGAGGGCAATACAATGGTAGACTGTCAGAAAGGCTAAAACGGATTTTAAATATTTTCGGCAGTTCCCTAGAAAGGGCTGTTCATACACCTTTCTCGAAAAGTGCTGGTTTCAGTTTTGTCACCTCGCTTGACCTTGTTGCTGACGTTCCTTAAAGGGTCTACATCGTGGACTTTGACCCACATTTGATACAGATCCATCCAATAGGAACTGAGAAACTTGCGTCCACATATTTTTTTTAAACACAGACAGACAAACAGATAGACAGACAGAGAGAGAGACAGAGAGAGACAGAGACAGACAGACAGACAGACAGACAGACAGACAGAGACAGACAGATCGACAGACACACAGACAGACAGACAGACAGAGAGACAGACACAGAGAGAGACAGACAGACAGACAGAGAGACAGAGACAGAGACATAAAGAGACAGACAGACAGACAGACAGGCAAGCAGGCAGACACATTCCCTGTATGTAAAATTGTGTTATTCATGCTCTCTTATTGTGAAAGAAATGTTTCTCTGTCTCTGTTTCTCTCTCTCTCTCTCTCTCTCCTCTCTCTCTCTCTCTCTCTCTCTCTCTCTCTTCTCTCTCTCTCTCTGTCTATATGCCTATCTGCCTGTCTGTCTGTCTCTCTCTCTCTCTCACATATTTTCTCCTTCTCTCCCCCCCCCCACACACACACACATACACACACACACACACACACACACACACACACACACACACACACACACACACACACACACGTTCTGTGTAAAGAGGTCAATGATTCGGGATACACTAGTGTTATATTCACACCCACACACACAAACACCTGCCGACAGTGAAAAGCCCGGGCTTTCTCGAGAACAGACATTGTGTCAACGTATCTTAGTGAAAGCTGTTACGCCTACTTGCTTCGCCAGGGGAAACGAAACCAGCTTGCTTTACACACACGTTCACACGTACACACACACACACACACACACACACACACATATATGAAGTCAGACTATGCAGGTAGAGCTATTTTAAGAAACATAGGTAACAATATGCACATGGAGTTGATTAACGTATGAATTTGTTGTTAGCCTGTCAAAAAGTCCTATAGCGAATTGTCTTTAATGCGCCGTTATTTCTCATGTTCAATGTTATGGTTAGCTAATTTTACTGTTATGGTTAGCTAATTTTACTGTTTCAATTGTTAATTATGATAACGTCATTTGTGAATTTTCTTTCTCGTCTTCGGCACAGTTGTTTTTCTGGTTCATTTCTTCTTCCTGAAGATTAACCATTTCCAAGTTTCCTCTTTTCTCCTTATCTTTTTTTGTTGTTGTCTAAAATCACTTTAGTGAATAGACCTTAAATCAAAGACCACACACACACACACACACCACACACACACACACACACAACAAAACACACGTACACCACATAAACACCACATGCATAAACATGTGCACACTTTTATGCACACGTACACGCACAGGTACACGAACGTTCACACACACACACACACACACATATCATGCACGAACACACACACCACACAAACCAACAACACCCACATCATCTCAGACACGAACACACACACACACACACACACAAGGCACACACCTACATCATTACACACACTACACACACACACCACACACACATACCACTACACGCAGCCACCCATAGCACACAGCATAAACACCCACATGCAAACACATGCGCACACCCTACACCTAACACGACTCACACCACACCACACACACACACACACACCACCACCACACACACACCACATAAACACCACATGCATAAACATGCGCACACTTTTATGCACACGTACACGCAGAGGTACACACGAAGTACACACACACATACGCACACACTCATTACACATGCACGAACACACACACACACACACACAACCACACACACACACACACTCACACACACACATACACATACACACACACACATACATACATACACACACACGACACCCACACACACACACACACACCTACACACACACTCACACTGCAGAAGGAAAAGGGAAAAGGTGACAAGACAACGGTATCTACAAAATGATCCCTACATTTTAATTCCTACTGAAAGTCTTGTTTTGTCTTGCCATGAATGGAGGCAGACACATGAAGATCATTCATAAGAAAGATTAGGAAAAGACAGGAAACATTTGTGGGCCATTTTATGAGGAAACGGGAATTAGAGCACCTGGTCACAACAGGAAAGCATGAGAGAAAGAGAACACCAGGTAGACCCAGGGAGAAAATATTAGACAGACTTGCTGGGTGGCTGAGGACAGAGAGGGTGGAAAACGTGCTTTTGGCAACAAGGGAGAGATACCCATGTAGGGCCTTGATTGCCAACGCCATGCGGTAGTACACATGCTGATGAAGCCTGAAAGTCTGAAAATATAAACTACTGCCGAGAAAAATCCAACGTTAAATAGATAAAATGAAAACTGAACACAAACAAGTAAGAACACACGTAGGCGATGAAGAAAAATGACGATCTTGGGTTACTGAAGTAACGAAGAACCGAAACGTAGAACCAAACACAGCCAAACCAAAACACGCTACGACCTACGATTTTGACAAAAGCAAGTAAACCCTTTGACTCCCACACCCTAACCACCAACGGCAAAAAAACTTAACATTTGACTAACTCACCCTATCCACCAGCTTCCTGGTAGGGTGAGGGAGTTAAAGGGTTAAGTTTTTGTTTTGCTAGCATGATTGACAAAGCAGTATGCTGGTGGACAGGGTGATGAAGTCAAAGGTTCGTAAAGACAACCAACTGTGGAAATACATGAAACATTCCCGTACATTCTTTGACAGGGAAGTCTTCATCAGATAAATGTTCATCAAATTATACAAAGTTCTCACAAGTCTACATTTGGAATATGGAATCGAGGATATGTTCCCACATCTGAAAAAGCAGTTAGTAGTGGCACTTATTCTCCCCCGTGGGGATACCAGTGGCTCCTTTAGTATAAACAGATTTCCCCAGAATATAGCGATGTAAAACAATACATTGGCAGAATAAATAGCGATGTAAAACAATACTTCAGCAGACTATAGCGAGCGACGTAATACAGGAAATCAGCAGAATATAGCGGTTTGAACCAAAAAAAAAAATCGGCAAAATATAGCGATATAAAACAATACATCTATAGAGTACAGTGATATAAAGCGATATACGGTCGAATAGAGCGATAATAAAACACATGGGCAGAATAGAGCGATGTAAAACACACATCGGCAGAATAGAGCGATATAAAACACACATGGGCAGAATAGAGCGATGTAAAACACACATCGACAGAATAGAGCGATATAAAACACACATCGGCAGAATAGAGCGATGTAAAACACACATCGACAGAATAGAGCGATGTAAAACACACATCGACAGAATAGAGCGATGTAAAAACACACATCGACAGAATAGAGCGATATAAAACACACATCGGCAGAATAGAACGATGTAAAACACACATCGGCAGAATAGAACGATGTAAAACACACATCGACATAATAGAGCGATATAAAACACACATCGGCAGAATAGAGCGATATAAAACACACATCGACAGAATAGAGCGATATAAAACACACATGGGCAGAATAGAGCGATATAAAACACACATCGACAGAATAGAGCGATGTAAAACACACATCGACAGAATAGAGCGATATAAAACACACATCGGCAGAATAGAGCGATATAAAACACACATCGGCAGAATAGAGCGATACAAAACACACATGGGCAGAATAGAGCGATATAAAACACACATCGGACAGAATA
>JAPXFY010000026.1:13377736-13385236 GCA_030674185.1 Monoplex corrugatus | reverse complement strand
TGTGTGTGTGTGTGTTTGTGTGTGTGTGTGTGTGTGTGTGTGTGTGTGTGTGTGTGTGTGTGTGTGTGTGTGTGTGTGTGTGTGTGCGTGCATGTGTGTGCGTGCGTGCATGTGTGTCTGTTCAGCGCTTAGATTTGATTTTATCAAGATTTTGCGCTATATAAATATTGTAATTATTATAAAACGACAACTGGAAGCACACTTTTAGTACTTAGGATCCGCTCAGTTTGGACCTCCGGGAACTTTTTACATTGCGGTCTGGTTAGTTCTTTTGACAGAGCCGTCGACTCTACTTCTGAGTCCAAAACTAGTGTGACTGCCCCTGTTCAAGCAAACAGGAACAAGAAAAAAACACGAGAATACAATCACAACCCGTATTTAATACAAAAAGACAAAACAGGCGCAAATTTTCGGCCAGCTGGCCTTTGTCAAGCGTGAATGTTAGATGACAGACAAACAAACACCAAATACAAAAACCAGGAGAAGAAGACTGAAACTTCCCTGCCACTTCGTCGCTTTGTATTTGGTGTTTGTTTGTGATCTTACATTCATGCTTGACAAAGGCCATTTGGCCGAAACTTTTGCGCGTCTTGTCATCATCATCATCATCAGGTGCCCTGCCGCATGGCGTTGGCGACCATGGACTTCCAACCATCTCTATCTTTCGTTGCCCCCGGCATCTCCCCCACCCTCCTCATCCCCAGTAACTCTGCAAGCCCATCCAGCATTCTCTCCCTGGGTCTACCTGGCGCTCTCTTTCCCTCCAGCTTTCCCGTTGTGACCAGGTGCTCCAAATCCCCTTCCTCATAAAATGGCCTATAAATGTTGCTTGTCTTTTCTTAATCTTCCTTATGAGTGATCTACTTGTGTCTGCCTTCATCAAGACTGTCTCGTTTGTTTTCTTTGCTGTCCATGGAACTCTCAACATTCTTCTGAGAAACCACATCTCGGCTGCCTCAATCTTGCTCTGGCTTTGCTTGCTGACTGTCCACGCCTCGCATCCGTACAACAGTATTGGTTCTATATAACATTCAAGGACTCTCTTTCTGTGTTAATTGATAGGCATTTGTTGGTAAGAATGCTTGTCATCTTCTTGAATGCTGTTTTGGCTTGACCGATTCTGCCAGCTATTTCCGATGTGCATCTGCCGTCTGATGAAATGATCGTTCCCAGGTATTTGAAATTATCAACCTGTGTCAAGGCTGTGCCATTTGCTGTTATTTTGCATGAGGGGATTTCATATTTTTTACTGATCACCATGACTTCAGTCTTCCGGCTGTTTAATTCCAACCCCTTACCTTTGCTTTCTATTTCTAGTATATTCGCAAGGTTTTGTAGGTCCCTTTCATTTTCTGCAATTAGCACAGTGTCATCTGCGTACCTGTCTTGTCTTGTTGTATTAAATATGCGTTCTGATTCTATTTTCGTGTTTTTTTTTTCCTGGTTTCTACTTCTGAGTGTCAAATTCGTTCCCAGCCGGCAACATTGAAAACTGGCCTGTCCTGTCGCCTATCTTGACGTTTCCATCATTCTGGTGGTGTCAGCTCAGCGTGTCGTAGGTCCCTCACCCCCTCATCATTTCAACACATCGCCGCGCTTAGGTTTTTGCGCAGGCTTAAGGAGACTGCCAGATAAATGCTGGCAGATTTGGGTGGAGCGCATATCGAATGTTCCCAGTGTGATGAACAAACTCCAAACCTCAAGTGTCCGGTGGTTTATGGAAATATGAAAACGCCACAGCAATGCACGGGCACCAAATACGGAGTATGCAGACTGTGCAGCAACATACTGGCTACACTTTGTGGGCAAAACAACTCAGTAAATACACGAATCCAAGTTTAAACGGAATGCTTAAAAAAAATTGTATCTTGTGTACACACATTCATATAAACTTACTTTAAAATTGTATGCAGTGTGCACATACAACAACTTACTTCAAAATCGTATCAAGTGTGTACATGCTATCATAGAAACTTACTTCAAAATTGTATCCAGTGTGTACATGCTATCATAGAAACTTACTTCAAAACTGAAGCCAGTTCTCAACCCAGCAGTTGCGCTGAAGAAGGCGGCCGGATCGCCGATGAAAGCTACGCAGTAAGTAGCTTTTTTGTCACTGAGAGACAGGTTCAGCCAGGTAGCCATTACTTCAAAATTGTATCCAGTGTGCACATGCAATAACTTACTTCAAAATTGTATCCAGTGTGTACTCTCAATCATACAAACTTACTTCAAAATTGTATCCAGTGTGTACATGCTATCATAGAAACTTACTTCAAAATTGTATCCAGTGTGTACATGCTATCATAAAAACTTACTTCAAAATTGTATCCAGTGTGTACATGCTATCATAGAAACTTACTTCAAAATTGTATCCAGTGTGTACATGCTATCATAGAAACTTACTTCAAAATTGTATCCAGTATGCACATACAATCATACAAACTTACTTCAAAATTGTATCCAGTGTGTACATGCTATCATAGAAACTTACTTCAAAATTGTATCCAGTGTGTACATGCTATCATAGAAACTTACTTCAAAATTGTATCCAGTGTGTACATGCTATCATAGAAACTTACTTCAAAATTGTATCCAGTGTGTACATGCTATCATAAAAACTTACTTCAAAATTGTATCCAGTGTGTACATGCTATCATAAAAACTTACTTCAAAATTGTATCCAGTGTGTACATGCTATCATAGAAACTTACTTCAAAATTGTATCCAGTGTGTACATGCTATCATAGAAACTTACTTCAAAATTGTATCCAGTGTGTACATGCTATCATAGAAACTTACTTCAAAATTGTATCCAGTGTGTACATGCTATCATAGAAACTTACTTCAAAATTGTATCCAGTGTGTACATGCTATCATAGAAACTTACTTCAAAATTGTATCCAGTGTGTACATGCTATCATAGAAACTTACTTCAAGATCCTGTTTTCTACCTGTCTGTCTGATAGATCACGTCAGTCATGGCCCCAGGCCTCCTCAAACAGGATATGTTCCGTGTAGAGAAATCATTCAACTTCTCTTTCCGTATGTCTACTTGTTTTATAACTCAAGGAAAAGTTTGTGTTTTATTTTGTTTTGTTTTGTTTTTGAGCACATCCTTGTTGGTTGACATACGTTTGTGTCATTCATAAAGTTGTGTCATATTAAACGATATAGGAAATAGGAAGCCCGGTTAGATCAGTCGGTAGAGCATCAGACTTTTAATCTGAGGGTCAAGTGTTCGAGTCCGTTATTGGGCGTTACTTACAGACTAGCTAGTTGTGTTGTGATTCAGACCTTTAATTATTTATTTATTTACTTTTTATATATGTTCCTTTATTTCAGTGGTAGGCTGAGATCTTCTTGTGTTTTGCCTCCTTCAAGACTGTCTCGTTTGTTTTCTTTGCTGTCCGTGGAACTCTTAAAATTCTAAGCATACTAAGAATAACGACTTCTGCTTGCCGCATGATAGCACACACAGTCAGCATGCTTGTTACGTACATTTTATCTAATTATCAAAGTGAACTTAATCTGTTGGAAAAAAGTGTGGAGGGGTGGGCGTAATACCGGATAGAAAACGTGCTTTCTACCGCAGTTAACGTAGTCGCTCAGTTTATCAGTGATAACAAATAATAACATGAAATCGGAAATATGTAATAGTGCCACTATTCCACAAGGAAGGAAATAAAAACTACGCCTATCGATCATTTGACCGGATAAATACGCTTACAACTAGTACAAATACTTCACACACACACACACACACACACACACACACACACACACACACACACACACACACACACACACACACACACACACACACACACACACACACACACACACACACACACACACACACACACACACACACACACACACACACACAACCTTCAAGTACATGCGAAGTCATAGACATTTCGGTCTGTGACAGGCAGTGCACGTGGCTTATATATCAAGCTGACATTTTATCCTGTCCATTACTTTCATGAAGAGCCATAAATCGAGTTGAGTGCTGTTTCTCACTGCATTTTGTGAATGGTTAAAAGTTAGCAACAGTTCGTTCGTGTCTTCGTATTTAGAGTGTTTATATAATTATTATTATATATATATATATGCTGCTTCATCTCTCTCTCTCTCTCTCTCTCTTCTCTCTCTATATATATATATATATATATATATATATATATATATATATATATATATATATATATATATATGAGCCAGGGTCAAAAGGTGCTTTGTGGTGACTTTCCTAGTTCAAATCACTGCAACTAATTTTCTTGCCTTTGCACAGCCTGAACAATCCTAGATATTGAGCTTTAAATGTCAAATCAAATAGCAGACATGAATTCATGGAGGTTGAATAAATCATTTATCAGCCAGTCAAGTTTATATTTACACTTTTACTCAGATTTCAGCCTTCCTTTTACAGACAGATGTAGCAGGCTGAGATTAAAGTTTGGTGTTAAACCAATGGTTGTACCTATGTATGTATCTTTTAGTTTCTTATCAAGGTTACTCACTAGTTTATAATTTCATTTGTTTTTTTTGCCTGATTTTTTCATATATTCTGCAATATTAAAGTGTAAATATAAGGTTTCATTCGTGACACTTTTGTGTCACAGGCCTGCAGTTCTTTGATCAATCACAGAGGAAAAAATGATTAAAAACTGCAATGAAATAGGGCTTTTCAAGTTTGGTGCATAAAACTGTCTGAATAGAACTCCATCAGCATTGCAATCAAATGGATACTTTGGAAACTATTTGAGTTTTTAGCGTTCGTGTGACACCTGTCACGGATGAAACTGCCCTATAAAGTTTGAGCTACTGCCTCTGGAAAAGCCAAATGATTTGTTCAACCACCATGAGTTCATGTCTGCTATTTGATTTGACATTTATAGCTCAATATCTAGGATTGTTCAGGCTGTGCAAAGACAAGAAAATTAGTTGCAGTGATTTGAACTGGGAAAGTCACCACAAAGCACCTTTGGACTCTGGCTCATATATTTTTATATATATATATATTATATATATATATATATATATATACATGTTATATATATGTATGTATGTGTGTGTGTGTGTGTGTGTGTGTGTGTGTGTGTGTGTGTGTGTGTGTGTGTGTGTGTGTGTGTGAACTAGCAAACAATTGAATAACAATAGTAATAACACAATAATAATAATAATAAGAAGAAGAAGAATAACTACAACAATAATAAAGCCATAAGATGTTTGATAATCTCCCCTGAACCTAGAGGCGAGGAGATGTACAACCCTTCAGACATCCTAAATATAGACTGCGCACGCCTGTCTGCGAGTGGCCCCATCGCGTCACTATTTAACTAGGACCGGTCTGCTCGTTCTTGGCAGCTGGGCGTAATACAATTTAGTAATGACCTGCGTGTTTATTTGACTGAAAAACGTGTGTTTCTTATCGCTGTACGACTCGACGGGGAGTGCAAGGTTACTCCTGACGCATCAGAAGGTTTTAGCTAAGGGACAGTCTGTTTAGTTGGTGTAGCTTTACACTTGATGCTTTGACTGATAACGGAATAAAGTGACCCCCTGACCAAGAAATTCTAATGTGTCGGCTAGGTACCAGGCGTGGGAATTCACGAGTTATTATAAACATTACCATCTAAGTTGACTGCTCTCTCTCTCTCTCTCTCTCTCTCCTCTCTCCTCTCTTCTCTCTCTCTCTCTCTCTCTCTCCTCTCTCTCCCACATTATATATATATATATATATATCTCACACACACACACACATACACACACTCTCTCTCTCTCTTTCTTGCTCACTCGCTCTGTGTGTGTGTGTGTGAGAGAGAGAGAGAGAGAGAGAGAGAGAGAGAGAGTGAGAGTGAGAGATAGAGAGAGGGAAAGAGTGAAGGAAGTTTTTTTTGTTTGTGCTCTTTTCGTAAACGTCAACAGTGACAGTGAATCTGATTGATTCTGATTTTAGCCCCTGTGGTGATGACTATGAGGAAGATATCAAAAATGAATAGATCAGCAATGATGTGTGAAAGTGTTTGTGGAAAAACTGGTGTCCTTTTCCAAGGTTACCATTACTTTGTGGCTGTGGCAACAGTAATTCAGGATGATACTTAACTTAAACTTTAATTTGTTCTCTTTCAACATGCCAGATTTGGGGCAATAGAGTGCAGTGGTGCTTTCCCTGTCACTATCATTATTTTTGTTTTTCTTGGTTGCCTAAGGCAGAAGTGCGCGGAGCTTAGCAGCATCCTGAATGGGTTAAGGCAGGAAGCTGGTGTATCGGCTGAAGGGAGTTGGAGGGTTAATGAATGTCCTTCACTTTAGTGTCACGCAACCTGTGTGATATACCCATGTGTGTGTGTGTGCGCGTGTGTGTGCATGCGTGTGTATGTGTATGTTCTGGAACTTTTTGTGTGGCATGGGGCTAGCTGTTCAAACAGGAAAAGAAAAGGGAAATCGTTTCATAGGTAAATGTGTGTGTGCATGTGAGTGTGTGTGTGCGTGTGTGTGTGTTGTGTGTGTGTGTGTGTGTGTGTGTATGTGTGTGTGTGTGCGTGTGTGCGTGTGTGCGTGCGTGTGTGTGCTCGCGCGCCCGTGCTTGTGATGTGTGTGTATTCAGAAGAGAGAGCCAAACTTTACACACACACACACACATATGCATACACGTGCGCACACGAACAAACACACACACGCACACACATTCACCACACGCACGCTAATAATGGGTCAACGGAGATTTCTTTTAAAAAAATAATATTTTAACGGTACAGCCTGGCTTTCCCCTCTGTCCGTCACTCATTTACACACAGTTAACAACAGACAGCTGAGCGCTGGTAGGTCCCAAAATGGCGGCCACTTGGAGCTCGCGGTGGGGCCATTTCGCCTCAATGCTCGCAGACAGGTGTGCGCAGTCTATATTTAGGATATGTATGGTACAACCACAGTGTGTGCGACAGTCCGAAAATACGAATTTTGATAAGGGAGGTAACAAGATAACCTACTTCTGGCCGACAATGCGGCAGATGTACCCTAGCCAGATCGACCACAGGGATATTTTCTCTATCTTCTCTGATATTCTGCACTTTGATATAAAAATGATCTAAGATAGAAGCCATTGATTTTCTGTTGTCTTTAAACATATCAGACACAAGAGACCATCATCTAAATCTAAAAAAAAACTTGCCTTTTTGGAAAGCTTACACCTCCAATTTCATTTTTTTCATATTCATTTCCTAACATAGTCATAAAAACTAAAGCAATTATGCAAATTCAGTATGTGTGTACGACCGATTTGTTTATATTTACATGCATGTTTCGATATGTTACTCACACTATGTGTTTGAAAATGATGTTTTAATAATCTGAAGAACTAACGCTAAAACAGGATTTCTTACTTCTTTTCGAAAACTGATTTGACATTTTTTGCAAATAGTTTTTATAGAAATCGAAAGTACCCTGTCCACTATTTGTTCCAGTAAATCAACGAGTCATTCAGGGTTTATA
>JAPXFY010000026.1:13352736-13372736 GCA_030674185.1 Monoplex corrugatus | reverse complement strand
AGAGAAACAGAGACAGGCAGACAGAGACAGGATGACTGAGTCTAGTTTGTGTATGTGAGTGGGGTTTCATAGCTTCAGGTTTTTTCCTTCCCATAGATTTATTTCACAATAAAGAATATATGTAATTTCAGTACATATAACCATACTGAAAAGAACAAGAACGAAATTTTTTATGAAGGTATCAGCAAGTTGTATGCTTTTTTAACATTCAGTCCTCGCCCATAAATGTTACATTAGAGATGGTAAGGGAAGTGCTAACGTAAACACAGACAAGGGAGGAGGGAATGTGTTACAGTTGTAACACTATGATGACAACAGATGCTCCACAACACACTGTCAAAGAAGTTCTAAAAATGAATTGTAGTGAAATATTAACATATAATAAACTGGCCAAACCTTTGATCATTGTGTGAGACTAAGGGGATTCATATAAAACAAATATATATGTCAATCCTTAATTGCAACGACAACACTAACAATAACGTGATAATAATAGTAGTAATAGCAATGGTATGTGTGTTTTTTTAAATCATGATATCAATGGAAATAGCAGTAGTACAAAAACAATATGAATTAAAGACATGGAATTAAAAGACAGGAAAACGGTAAAGGAAGCATTAATAACCAAGAAGGAAGGGGGAAGACATGTCAGCTCAAATATTATGATGAAAACAGATGAACCTTTATCCAGCACCAAAGCATGAATTGTCATTATAAACGGTAAGGTAACCAAATAAGTAAAACGATGGATAAATGTTATCAAATTTGATTAGTAGTAAAGTGAGAGGAAGAGAGAGAGAGAGAGAGAGAGAGAGAGAGAGAGAGAGAGAGAGAGAGAGAGAGAGAGAGAGAGAGAACATGAAAGCTTTCCCGTAATCATTATTGGGAATTGTTAACATAAATTATTATATTTCTAGACTGTTGGCAAACTGAGAAAGGTGAACAGGGTCTTGGGTCCTAGGGTCCTTTTTTGAAGGTTAGATACACACATACACATGTCATTTACATGTAGCCAGGATTATTCCAGCGGTAGGCTGATAAAATACCAGTATAAATTATAGACTAGACAAAGCATAGTCTAGGTAGGGCCTCAGGACCTGGTCAGCCCATGGGTTTATGTGCAGGCTTAAGGCTTGTGCCATGATCACAGTACACATGGCACCTGTGACGTTAGTGCATATGGAATTCGTTCTGAGTGCGGAGACGTCATCTTGAGAAACTGAAAGTGAAACTCAAAATGTTATTTTTAATTGTTTATGAATTATTTCTCATATCAGTTGTCTGCTGTGTTTCTGACAGGCAACAGGCACTAATGAAGAGGACCTAAGCTGAGCCAAAGAGTGAGCCATGATGTACACCATTATGAGTGCTGATCGCCTGTTTGCGTGTCTTCTTCTGCTGCTTCAAATGCAGCTTCAAGAGTCATTTTTCTTGCCCAAGAGAGGCTGTAAGTTATCAAAGTTTACAGTTAGTCCTAATCCTTCTATTTTTCAGACAGTCTTATGTACTGTTTATGAGAACATTTTTTATGCTGTTCATAACAGGGTTACAACATTTGGATAGAGGAAGGAGGAGAGTGGGGATGGGTCCATTTTTCAGTAATTTTATTTTTCCTTCACCTGGTTTGCCCTGTATATGGACATAGCTAAAAGTAGAACTCATTCATTACTGAAAATAGAATTTAACATTTTCAAAATAGATAAACAGTTTTGTGCGCATTAATAATTATATCTTTTATGACAAAAGATGGGGATGCAAAAGCCAGCTTCTTACTTTCAGTGTTGTTATATGTGATTGTATGTTATGAAGAGTTTGCTTCTGCACTGTAATATATATATATATATATATATATATATATATATATATATATATATATATATATATATATATATACTATTACCAGGTGCAGACTGCAAGCATTAAAAACCTTTCTGACATTGACAGAAAGGAAGAACACATGATAAGAAAGAACATTGAAGGACCACCATAATGAAAGATGAAGTTAGACCTGCGATGTGTTCTGTCACCAGATCTGTTTTCACTTTTACAGTGAAACCATCATGAGAAACCAAGAAGAATGCCCTGGATAAAGGTTGGAGGAAAAATGTTAAACAATCTTTGTTATGCAGATGACACCGTTCTGATTGCAGAAAATGAAAAAGACCTGCAAAATCTTGTGAATATAATAGAAATAGAAAGCAGAAATAAAGTGTTGGAGCTAAATAGCAAGGAGACTGAAGTCATGGTAATCAGTAAAAACCAAGAAATCCCCTCATGCAAAATAACAGCAAATGGTACAACACTGAGACAAGAAGACTGCTAAGAGTTCCATGGACAGCAAAGAAAACAACAAAACAGTTTTGAAAGAGGCAATCACAAAAAGAGTATTAATGAAGAAAATTATGAAAAGACAAGCAAGATGTATAGTACATCTTATGAAGCAAGATAAATTTGAGTATCTAGTCACAACAGGAAAGCTGGAGGGAAAAAGAGTACCAGGTAGAGCCAGGGAGAAAATATTGGATGGACTTATGGACTGGATGAAGACAGAGGGGGTTGTTGGGGGATGTACTTGCAGTGACAGGGATATATTCGTGTGGAGGGCCATGATCGCCAGCGCCATGTGGCAGGGCACATGATGATGATAATGATGATGTGAGTGAATACATGTAAATAGATGAAAATAGAAATTTAAACAACAGAAAAATGAATGAATGAAAAAAAAACAACTAGTCACGAAGTAAAACTTGTCTCACATCACAGAAAGCCCCCCGATGAAAACAAGGCGTAACCTCTACTGTCAATCTGCATGATGAAAGTAATGTCTCCTTATCATACCCAATCCAGTCTGTTGTCCACCTCTGAGGGGAAAAGGAAAAAAAGAAGAAATAGGCTGGTGAATTAATCCATAACAAATAACAAATAACAACAGTAAACACACACACGCCGAGATGTGGTTTCTCAGAAGAATGTTGAGAGTTCCATGGACAGCAAAGAAAACAAACGAGACAGTCTTGATGGAGGCAGACACAAGTAGATCACTCATAAGGAAGTTTAGGAAAAGACAAGCAACATTTATAGCCATTTTATGAGGAAGGGGGGATTTGGAGCACCTGGTCACAACGGGGAAGCTAGAGGGAAAGAGAGCACCAGATAGACCCAGGGAGAGAATGCTGGACGGACTTGCAGAGTGGCTGGGGATGGGAGGGTGGGGGAGATGCTGGGGGCAACAAGAGATAGAGATGGTTGGTCGCCAACGCCATGCGGCAGGACACCTGGTGATGATGAAACAGACACACATACATACACACGCACATGTATGTGCACGCATACATTCACACTCATACCCACACATCACAATGTCCTGCTATGAAATGCTAATGAAATTAAAACGTGGCAAAATGAAATGTGTGATGAATTCTGTCAATCCAGATATCACAAGCGACCATGACTATGACCTGTACTACGTTATGGAGACGATCACTCTTTACTGTCACAAAGAGTCTGACTTCATCGGTCGTGTCAAATTTGTAATGGGTAACGACGTTGTCGCACAGGAGCATGTGACCAAGATCAATGCGACGTATGCACGTATGAACAGGGAGATCAGGGAAACAGACTATGCTGAAACAATATACCATTGTTCGACGAGAGTTCCCCATCCTTAATTGGCCTCACTAGGAATATTTACTCAGACTGTAAGTTTGATATTGCTGTGTGTGTGTGTGTGTGTGTGTGTGTTGTGTGTGTGTGTGTGTGTGTGTGTGTGTGTGTGTGTGTTGTGTGTGTGTGTGTGTGTGTGTGTGTGTGTGTGTGTGTGTGTATGTGTTCTTTGTTCGTTCTTTGATTACGCATCTTTTTACTATGGGTAATGGTATTAGGTGTGTGTGTGTGTGTGTGTGTTTGCGTGCGTGCGTGCGTGTGTCTGTTTATATGTGTGTATTGTGGTGTGTGTGTTCGCACGTGTGCCTGTGTGTGTGTGTATGTGTGTGTATGTGTGTGTGTGCGTGTATGTGCATGTGTGTGTGTGTGTGCATGTGTGTGTGTATGTATGTGTGTGTTTGTATGTGTGTGTGTGCATGTGTGTGTGTGTGTTTCTGTGTGCATGTGTGTGTGTGTGTGTGTGTGTGTGTGTGTGTGTGAGGGAGGGGAGTTTTAATTTAGTTGCAGTTCAGTATGTGTGTATGTAGTTTTTAGTGTATGTGTTCGTTATTTCTTCTGACGTCTATTCAATAATATATGTGCTTTTAGACGTTGCCCTCTATGATAATGGCACAACAGACAATATGTCATTAATGTAACAAGAAACTTGGTCATAGTAAGGTGTGAAAAGGTTACCAGTACAGGTTTCATGTTGGCCATAGTAAGGTGTGAAAAGGTTACCAGTACAGATTTCATGTTGGCCATAGTAAGGTGTGAAAAGGTTACCAGTACAGATTTCATGTTGGCCATAGTAAGGTGTGAAAAGGTTACCAGTACCGATTTCATGTTGGCCATAGTAAGGTGTGAAAAGGTTACCAGTACAGGTTTCATGTTGGCCATAGTAAGGTGTGAAAAGGTTACCAGTACCGATTTCATGTTGGCCATAGTAAGGTGTGAAAAGGTTACCAGTACCGATTTCATGTTGGCCATAGTAAGGTGTGAAAAGGTTACCAGTACAGATTTCATGTTGGCCATAGTAAGGTGTGAAAAGGTTACCAGTACAGATTTCCTCTTTATTCATGAATAAATACTCGTTAAGGGTCGCACACTGAGCCTAACATTAAGCTGTGAGTCTAGAAACATGTCTACTGTTAATCTGTTTTCTTGTTCTGTTTTTCCAGATCGGCCTCGTGATGCCACGAATCTGCAAGTTCTCTGGCTAGACAAGATGGCTGTGAACATCATGTGGGCCTTTGGTCCTGTTCGATACAAAAATGCACACACTGACAAGGTGATCAAGTTCACTACAACCTGGCGCACAAATCTGGATGAGTAAGTGGCGAACTACTTAGCATTGGTGTCATATTCATTTGGGTTTTTCTGAAATGTTTTGAGCATTTCTTTGTCATAGACAGCGATATCTTTGTGATTTTTATGGAATGGTACGTTTCGTTAGTTGATTAGGCAGTTTGTAAAGGGCCACATCCAGTACAGAATAGTGCAGTGTCATTCCATTCCACTTGAATCCCCCTATGGGGACACCAGGGGTCTTTGAGTATGAATTATATCCCTACCTTCTGGAAGTTCAGTCCTAGACATTTCCCCTTTTCTGTCTGTCTTTCTTTCTGTCTTGCGTTATGCGTTCTGTCGTCTCTTCCTGTCATTTTTTGTCTTGCTTGTCCATTCACATGTATGCGTTTTATAAATTGTCATACTTTCTATTACAATTAATAATTGACTGAAAATTTTCTGGATTTCTTTTGTTGGATGAAGAAGTTGCATAACTATCTTCTGTCACAATGTCATTTAGAACTTCGCCTTGATATGGGTCATTACTGAGATGCTGTTTCCATGAGAGTGGAACAACATTTACCAGTGCGTTATATTCAAACAGTAAATCCTGGACTGGGGCCCAGATTTTGTTGTATCTCCCTGAAAGTCATCAGATTTCAGTTTTACCAGAGATGTTGAATAAATAACAAGCCAGCTGTACTCCATTGGTGGAAGAATGGTATGTTCCTCTTATGTCTAATATTTTTGTTGTTTCATAGAGGTTCTGGTTACATGCTGTATTAACTACATTTTTGGCTCTAAAGAAATGTGATGTGCAGAGACAGATGTTTTTGGTAATGAAGACCAGTTTTTATATGTTTTGGTGTACATGTATCCAGGTCTTGTTTTTTTAATCTATTGGTGATAAATTGGGTGAAATGGTCAGCACCGGGGCATATCCTTAGAAAGTGTGCATGAAAACATTGACTTGTGCACTTAATTTTATTTTCTATCTAAAAACGTTTTTTTTGGCAGAATCATTGAGGTGTTGTGTGTGTTTTGTGCATGAAAACATTGACTTGTGCATTTAATTTTATTTTCTTTCTAAAAACTTTTTTTGCAGAATCATTGAGGTGTTGAGTGTGTTTTGGTATGGTTATAGCCTGATATGGCTCTGCTGAGTGGCTGGGCTTTGAATATTAATGATGATGATAATAATAACAATAACAATGATAAACCTGTTGAATTATGTCTCTCATCTATTCAAAATGCTTGCCAGAAAAAACTAAACAAAAAGAATATTGAAACAACAGACACTCAAAAATCTGCTGGAGTTTTCTTTCCTGATGAATGTTTTATCTCCTGCTTCTTTGTCAATCCAAATACTTTGCTGGTTGATTGATTCGGTTCTCACCGGCTGTTTGTTCTGATTGGGCTGGCACAAGTTTGTGTTTTCAATTTGAACTGGCACATGTTTTCAGTTTGGACTGGCACATGTTTTCAGTTTGGACTGGCACATGTTTTCAGTTTGGGCTGGCACATGTTTTCAGTTTGGACTGGCACATGTTTTCAGTTTGGGCTGGCACATGTTTTCAGTTTGGACTGGCACATGTTTTCAGTTTGGACTGGCACATGTTTTCAGTTTGGACTGGCACGTGTGTTTTCAGTTTGGACTGGCACGTGTGTTTTCAGTATGGACTGGCACGTGTGTTTTCAGTATGGACTGGCACGTGTGTTTTCAGTATGGACTGGCACGTGTGTTTTCAGTATGGACTGGCACGTGTGTTTTCAGTTTGGACTGGCACGTGTGTTTTCAGTTTGGACTGGCACGTGTGTTTTCAGTATGGACTGGCACGTGTGTTTTCAGTATGGACTGGCACATGTGTTTTCAGTTTGGACTGGCACGTGTGTTTTCAGTATGGACTGGCACATGTTTTCAGTATGGACTGTGTTACAGTGTGTGAATTAAATCTTCATTGTGTTGTTGTTACCTTGCGTAGTGTTACAGTTTGTGAATTAACACTTCATTGTATTGTTACCTAGCATAGTGTTACAGTGTGTGAATTAAATCTCTTCATTGTGTTGTTGTTGTTACCTTGCATAGAGTTACAGTTTGTGAATTAACACTTCATTGTATTGTTACAGTGAATTAGACTGGAAGGCGTGTACCAAGGAAAACAACGTAACCTGCAACATAACCAGTGTAACAGCAAACAGTGACCTAACACTGTTTGTGCGTGTCAACGTCACCAACGTCAAGCGTGGTGATTCTGTTGTCCATGCGTTTCCAGGAGTGCCACTGAATGAATACGGTAAGTGTGGTGTGCGAAGTACGGCCACTGTAACTTTACGTGCATTCAAAGTACACTCCTGTGGAAATGGCAGGGGCTCTTTCAGTATAAACAGTATCCCCACCTGCAGGAAATTCTGTGCTAGAAATGTCCTCTTTCCTGTCACTCTTTTTGTTTCTTCTTTGCTCCTTTGCTGTCTGTCACCTCTTCCTTTCTTCTTTTCTGCCTTTCTGGTTTATTCACCTGTACGTTTTCTGTAAAGCCTTATGTACATTCTGTCAGTTAGGATCGATAAATGGGTACATATTATCGATGCAAAATAACAGCAAATGGCACAACCTTGACACAGGTTGATAAGTTCGAATACCTGGGAACGATCATTTCATCAGACGGCAGATGCACATCAGAAATAGCCGGCAGAATCGGCCAAGCCAAAACAGCATTCAAGAAGATGACAAGCATTCTTACCAACAAATGCCTATCGGTTAACATCAGGAAGAGAGTTCTTGAATGTTATATAGAACCAATACTGTTGTATGGATGTGAGGCGTGGACAGTCAACAAGCAAAGCCAGAACAAGATTGAGGCAGCCGAGATGTGGTTTCTAAGAAGAATGTTGAGAGTTCCATGGACAGCAAAGAAAACAAACGAGACAGTCTTGATGGAGGCAGACACAAGCAGATCACTCCTAAGGAAGATTAGGAAAAGACAGGCAACATTTATAGGCCATTTTATGAGGAAGGGGGATTTGGAGCACCTGGTCACAATGGGAAAGCTGGAGGGAAAGAGAGCACCAGGTAGACCCAGGGAGAAAATGGTGGACGGACTTGCGGAGTGGCTGGGGACGAGGAGGGTGGGGAAGATGCCTGGGGCAACGAGAGATAGAGACAGATGGAAGTCCATGATCGCTAACGCCATGCGGCAGGGCATCTGATGATGATGAATTGGGTACATATGTTAATTGCAGTTTCACCTTTAAAAAAGTGTGAACTGCTTTGTGGGATCTTACTATAGCCAGTATATTGGTGTCTTTTTTTTTTAATTACGTTTATACATTTGTTCTTAGGTTTGTTTTTTTCTTTGATTTCCCTGACGATATAGCAGATAGAATGGCCAACATCGGGGTTGTATCCTTAGATTATTTGCATGAATGCGGTGATAAGTGTACTTAACTCCCTTGGCACGATACATATTTAAAAGTGTACTGAAAGACAATGGCGTAAACTTACGGGAGCCAGTTTGTCAACGGATACTAAGTGTTTTTAGCTTTTGCTGCTCTCATGTAAACATTTCCTAGAAAAGTATACATATATATGGAAAGGAGAAATCCTGAACTGCACAATAAAAGTGAAATAAGTGCCTGTTTGCTGGAGAAAGTGAAATTACAGAGTGTTAGAATAATAAACACATCCATGCATGTGCAGTAAGAAGTACAGTGTTAACAAACCAAACTGAACAACAACCTGCATTCCATCAATGACTGATGTGCTAAAAATACCCTTCATCATGTGCTTGAACCTCTCTTGTTCATTTAGAACCAAAAACAAAGCCATATTTACCTCATAATCTTTATCCGAGACACTGTCAACAAGAGTCCTAACTTGTCAACCTCACGGTCAGTCCCAATCTAATCAGTTTTCTGCAAAAACTTGTAGATGTCAATCGAAAAACAGCAAAATGGCGGCCATGTGAAAGGAAGAAGGCAAAGGCCATGCAAAAGAAGCCTTCTGATTGGTCAGTTTTTTTATTCGCTTTATAGATCGAACAGTATTCAGTGGGAGATACGAATGAAACTGTCATTGTGGCTCGTCATGTTTTGACAGTAAAGCCGTGATCATGCCTCATTGTGCCGAACAGGTTAATTTTCTTTTTCGGGTTTTCGTTTTTGTTGGGTCAGTGATGTGTTTGGATGTTGTGTTTTGTTTGAGATGGTTATTTCCCTGATATGGCTCAGAGCAGTGGGCTGGGCTTAAACTCTTTGGCACTGCACTTTATCCACCAACTGCAAAAACTTAATCCTTTGACTTCCTTATCCTATCCACCAGGAATCAAAGGTTAAATTTTTGCTTTCCCAGCAAGGTTGGCAATGCAGGATGCTGGTGGAGAAGGTGCGGGAATCAAAGGGTTAAAACATTAAAGAATAAAAGCAAATGCTGTTAATACTCAAAGTGACCATTCAGTAACTTTTAACCAGACAACTGAAGAGCACTGTCATGGGTTATTGATCCAATTTTTCCACATAAACAACACACACACACACACACACAACACACACACACACACACACACACACACACACACACACACACACACACACACAACACACACACACACACACACACACACACACACACACACGTACGCACACACACTGACTGTTGTACAGATATGTTACCCAGCATAGGAAAATCACACTTAAGTGCAAAATTTAAATGTTTGAATTTTTAACTTAAAATGTCAAAGTTTATAAAGTAACATGCAAAAAGCACAATGTATCCTTGATAGTTTTCTCGATAGAGGGCGTTTGAACTTTGTATATATGACAGGGAAAGTAATACAGACATAACATTTAGAAAAAAGACATTCTTAACATATCATTGGTTTATAGGATGCTTTTAGGAATAAGATATGGTTTAAGAAAATCCAGAAATTAAAGACTACGTGTTTAAAACTTGAAATTTGAAAAGATCTCAGTTGACTCATACTCCAAATTTGTAAGACACAGATGAACACAACGTATTGAACTTGATTGAGTAGCAGTGAACAGTAAACATTACAATGTAAGAAAATATGACTGATATCTAACTCTGGTCAGGCCTAAGGCTTGTTTTTGCCATGATCACCATGCACATGGCACCTGTGATGTTAATGAGTATGGAATTCGTTCCGAGCGCGGAGACGTCATTTTGAGAAACTGAAACTGAAACTGTTCTAAAGCAAGTACGTTAAGACTGGGTCACTGGTTGCTTGGTGCTTACCGTTAATGGGGCAGACCTACCCGGATTTGGGTACCAAGATTGTGATGTTCAGTGTTTCAGTTCTAATTAACAATCATCATGATATTTGGCAAGAAGATACCTCAGACAGTATTCTTTGGATTGAATATCTTTGTTGGGGTCTGTGACTTATGAAAAGTTGACAAAAATAATTAATTAAAAAATGTTCTCGCGAAAATGAAAAAATATAGTACATACTGTGACATTTATAACTACACATATATTCATGTTAGGAATTTGATATTTAGAGAGCAAACACATCTGTATAGTATGTATGGCATGTAGTAAAATCTTAGCTCTACTATCATTATTTTCTGTACAATAATCACACCAATTTTTAGAATAATTTTAATAAAAAAAATTGTAATACAACTTTTGATAAAAATGTTTTTTCCAAGCAGAATTGCAAGATTTTACTACCGGCTATAGGTACCTGTCCCTGCTATATGTGTGCCAAATATCAAGGAAATCGAATGAAAATGTTTGAACATATTATGTCTGATGTATACAATCTCGCGAAAAATCGCAGTTAATTAATTAATCAATTTTTGTCAACTTTTCATAAATCACAGACCCCAACAAAGATATTCAATCCAAAGAATACTGTCTGAGGTATCTTCTTGCCAAATATCATGGTGATTGGTTAATTAGAACTGAAACACTGAACATCACAATCTTGGTACCCAAATCTGGGTAGGTCTGCCCCCTTAAGCAGACAAGCGGTCAGACGAACAATGGATCATGCAATGAATTAAATTGTCCTCAACATTTTCTGTTGTAGCCAAACCGCTGCCTATACAGGTGACAGCAAGGATTGTGAACAGCACGACAGCAGAGCTGACAATGACGACCTCCCTCACGGTACTCAACTACACCATCACATACAACGCCACAGGGGAAAACCAGCAGGATGCGGGGAAGGTACAGATTATTTTCTTCGTTTTTTTTTTATATAATTTTTTTTGTAGGATCATTGCACTTACGGAGGTTATCTTTGTGCTCACCTTTTGGTTGTTTTCTTTTTTGGTCCCATTTTCTACGCCATCATTAATGATCACAGAAGCTGGCACAGATTTTCATCTTTTACAATGCGATGAGGATGAAGTCAATGAAGATGATAATCATGATGCTATGAAGTTCCATCCAGGACTGAGAGTGCGTGACAGGGCTGTACTGTACGCATACTATCACATGTCCTGGCGTCAACCAGACCCGAGAGATACAGACACCTGCGGTGCCGATCCGAAGATCCGAGCAACACCCTCAATGACGCATCCGTGAAGTAGATGAGACTCGTCTGTGTAGTCCCAGTGTTCCCAATGAGCCCATAGCACGCCCAACTCTGGGGAGGAGCTGGTTCTGGCCGAAAAATCCCACAATGATATAGTTTTCAAGGGACTGATGGGGATTTGAACCCGCAACCTTCCAGTCAGTAGTCCGTTGCGTTAACCACTACACCACACAACTAGTAGATCATTTCCTTCTGACTGATGGTAACAAATGACGGCCGCTGTAGTCAAGTGGATTAACATTAGACTTCTAGTCGACACCTCTGTCTGGTGGGTAAAGGGTGGAGATTTTTTCCAATCTCCCAGGTCAGCATACGTGCTGACTTGCCAGTGCCTAAATCCCTTTCATACGTGTATACATAGTCTTGTTGTACGGATGCGAGGCGTGGACAGTCAGCAGGCAAAGCCAGAGCAGGATCGAGGCAGCCGAGATGTGGTTTCTCAGAAGAATGTTGAGAGTTCCATGGACAGCAAAGAAAACAAATGGGACAGTCTTGATGGAGGCAGACACAGATAGATCACTCGTAAGGAAGATTGGGAAAAGACAAGCAACATTTATAGGCCATTTTGTGAGGAAGGGGGATTTGGAGCACCTGGTCACAACGGGAAAGCTGGAGGGAAAGAGAGCACCAGGTAGACCCAGGGAGAGAATGCTGGACGGACTTGCAGAGTGGCTGGGGATGAAGAGGGTGGGGGAGATGCTGGGGGCAACGAGAGATAGAGATGGTTGGAAGTCCATGGTCGCCAACGCCATGCGGCAGGGCACCTGATGATGATGATGATGATACATAGTCAGAATATCAAATATGCATGGTAACGCTTTGATTCTAGCACCCATTCCACCAGCATCCTGCATCGTCAACCATGCTAGTAAAGCAGTCGTTAGATAAGGTGTGAGAATGAAGTGAAGATCATGTCAGTCATGTGAGTGGGTGGCTTATGGAAACACGAAAACACCCAGCGTGCACTCAGTCCAAAGTGTCAGACTGTACAACAGCATAGTGCAATGTGGTCAGCTCACCCAATAGCTTGAGTTGTCCTGTTTTACGTCAAAAAAGTCTAATTATGTGTAATGTGTATTGAGGCCATTATGATTTGGAGAATAGCGCTATACAAGAAATATTTGTAATCATAATAATAATAATCATCATCAGGTGCCCTGCCGCATGGCGTTGGCGATCATGGACTTCCATCTGTCTCTATCTCTCGTTGCCCCTAGCATCTCCCCCACCCTCCTCGTCCCCAGCCACTCTTGGGTGAGCTGTTTTCAGAAATCTACAGCTAATCGCAACTGCCTTTACTGCCAATTCAGGCCATTGAATTCAGTGAGTGGTTATAACCAATTACCTGTTACTTTACGATCTAAATACAATGATTACTCTCCAACTTTAGTGGGTTGGCTCTGCTAACCATCTTTAAAAAGGACTACTCTGCATCACACCACACATGTGCACACAAAAATTCCTTGTGCACATGACACAAAAAACATGTGCACACATTACTCTGTGCACATGATACAAAAAACATGTGCACACATTACCCTGTGCACATAACATACAGATTGTGGCTGGCTTGACAGGGGGGATAATAGATTACCTTACACTGTAATTTTGGAATGGCACAATTATCTGCCAGTGTTTCTTAATGGAGAATACATGTATTATTTTATGACTAGAATGGCACAGTTATCTGCCAGTGTTTCTCAATGGAGAATACATGTATTATTCTTATGACTAGAATGGCACAGTTATCTGCCAGTGTTTCTCAATGGAGAATACATGTATTATTCTTATGACTAGAATGGCACATTTACATGCCTGTGTTTCTCAGTAGACAATAAATACATTATTCTAATAACACATATTCATTTCATTTTTGCAGTTGGTCTGTGAATGTTTGGGTGTAGGCTATGACTGTTCTGAATGTTTTGTGTTGTTAATGTGATAATATTATTGTTTGCTGTGATGTCACATTTTTGCCTATACTTGTTGTTTATTGTAAAAAAACAGAATACTAAAAAAAATTGAACAATTTTTTGGTTCAGATTGTGACTGGCCTGACAGCGGCCAAGACCTGGGTGATACCACGCCTCCATCCAGCCTTCACCTATCGCTTTGTTGTTCGCGCCCAGTTGGAGCGGGGTTTCATGAGCGATGTGCCCAGCAACATTCCAAGCCTGCAGATGCCTGAAGATGGCCCTGTTTAACCCTTTGACTCCCGCACCCAGTCTGCCAATTGCAGAAACTCAACCCTTCGACTCCCTCACCCTATCCACCAGCTTCCAGCAGGAAGCTGGTGGATAGGATGAGGGAATCAAGGGGTTATGTTTTTCCTTTGCTAGCATGGTTGACAATGCATGCAGGATGCTGATGGACAGGGTGTGGGAGTCAAAGGGTTAACCTCCTCTGTCCTTCCTTCCCTTGGCCATGTGACCCCCGCTGTCTGTACCTTGGTCACTGTGCTCTTCTAAGGTGGATTGCATCTGTCGTGAGCAATATTGCATGGAGTTGTGAATGAAGCAAAATCACTGAATGTCTTGTTTTTGTTGTTGTGGTTGTCATCTGGAATGGGTTTTTTTGTTGGAAATATGGTATACCCCTTGTGGGGAGAGTGCCTTACTGCTTACAGCACTTCACTGTATCATTAATCCTTTCACTCCCTAACTATTTGTGCCTCGAACCTGAAATGACGGGCACCGACAACAACAAAAAAGACAGAAAGTCATTCAGAGTTCAGTTTTGCCTGAAAGCTCATACACTTTTAAAGGAAAATGATTGCAGACCACTAAGTGTTATGCTATGAATAAACCCATCGTCAGTAGATGACCCCAAAACGGTGGTTATAGCCACAGTCGGGAGTGAAAGGCTTAATGTTTATGTATGTTTTTGTTATACCTTTTTTTACCTGTGTACATGTATTTTTTTTATAGAGTTTGTCCAGGGTTATATTTTTGTCATTGCCTTGGAATCTTTATAAAACTTCCATCCAGTAGTGAATAGAGCAGTGAGTTCAGTTTGTTACCTCTTTTAAAGGACTAGTACTTAATCCATTACATGATAGGCAAGGAATAACTGCAACCATTTCCACGAATATGTCTGAGGCCTTTTCATCATCATCATCATCAGGTGCCCTGCCGCATGGCGTTGGTGATCATGGACTTCCATCTGTCTCTATTCTTGTTGCCCCAAGCATCTCCTCCACCCTCCTTGTCTTCAGCCACTCTGCAAGTCCGTCCAGCATTTTCTCTCTGGGTCTACCTGGTGCTCTCTTTCCCTCCAGCTTTCCCGTTGTGACCAGGTGCTCCAAATCCCCCTTCCTCATAAAATGGCCTATGAATGTTGTCTGTCTTTTCCTAATCTTCCTTATGAATGATCTACTTGTGTCTGCCTCCATCAAGTCTGGTTTGTTTTCTTTGCTGTCCATGGACCTCTCAACATTCTTCTTAGAAACCACATCTCGGCTGTCTCAATCTTGTTCTGGCTTTGCTTGTTGACTGTCCACACCTCACATCCGTACAACAGTATTGGTTCTATATAGCATTCAAGAACTCTCTTCCTGATGTTAATTGACAGGCATTTGTTGGTAAGAATGCTTTTCCATCTTCTTGAATGCTGTTATGGACAGAAAAAAAATGGAAAATGAGGCTTTTAGATATTGATTAATTGAACAGACTGCTAACTAATCATCACTCTCTCATGTGGAAAATTTGAAACTAGTCCAGAATTTACTCTAAGTCAGATAAACGTGATCAACACTGATGTAAGCAGTAAACAGTCAAATTGTCACAGTCGTGTTTTCCACAAGATTTGAAGTATGGCTTGGACCGTATGACTTCCATTTTTAACTGTAAGTATCATTCTTTTGACATTTATGTTAACCCATAGGTTTTCAGAATTATTTGTGATTTTTGACCCCCCCCCCAAAAAAAACCAAAAAAACCCAACAACAACAAACAAACAAAACAACAACAAAAACAACAACAACACAACAATAACAATAAAACTGCCCCCAAAACCAACCTCACCAAAAGGAAATCATAAAAATTCAAATATCGATCAAAAGTGTGAGAATCATGTTTCATTGAAGGAAAATAAAAGGAGAATACATATCGTCAGGCCAGGTAGACTGTTACATGATAATCCCTGAATCGCGACTTAAGGCGAGACTTTAAAAAACAACGTTTAACTGACCCAAAACATCATCATCATCATCCGGTGCCTTGCCGCATGGCGTTGGCGATCATGGACTTCCATCTGTCTCTATCTCTTGTTGCCTCAAGCATCTTCTCCACCTTCCCTGTCCCCAGCCACCCTGCAAATCCGTCCAGTATTTTCCCCCTGGGTCTACCTGGTGCTCTCTTTCCCTCCAGCTTTCCTGTTGTGACCAGGTGCTCCAAATCCCCTTTCCTCATAAAATGGCCTATAAATGTTGCCTGTCTTTTCCTAATCTTCCATGTTTAAAAAATGTGTGTTATTGAAATTATCGCTGAAAATGACATTTTTTCCTGTTATTGTCAAGCTGCAGCAGACAACACTTAAGTGATCAAGTTTTCCTTTTTATCTGAAAGGGGAAAAAGTATCTGAATGACAAGAAAATGAACTGACAACAACAGAGAATTAGGAGCATGATTGTCAAATTTCAGCCATTGAAATGGATTCTGTAGTTAAGAAAATAGTTTTCATTCCTGATCTCCCATATTTTATGACCATTTTTCTTGAAATGGATGCTCCAGCACTTCCAGGTTTCAATGGTTGTAATTCATGTTTGGAAAAAAAATGATACAGCTGTAAATGTTATAAGTGAAAGCTAAGAAACTGTACTTATTAGTAATGTCAAAATGGCCAACAGTCAAATGTGACTTGTTGACCTGTTTTGTCAGTCTGTCATATATACATGTTATGTTGCTGCTTATTCTTTCATTACATTATTTTCTTTATTTATTTGTTGGGTGAAGCGGATGTTTTATCTGCTATGGTTTCTGTTGCTTCACAATATTTTTGTTATGGGGATTTGAGTACCTGTTACCAGTAAGACTCCATACTTATTATCAGCTGCCACCAGGTACATACCATCCGGGATGTCTTGTTTTTTTCTAATGCATATTTGTTCGTTGTTTGGCTCACACAGTGCAGGAACTATGTTGTTACATAGTCTGCATACTTCATCTTGGGTGGGTGTGGGTGTCGAGTGTTTTCTTGTCTCCAAAGCTACCAAACACTGATGTGTCTCACAGGATCTCACAGTCAAGCCTACTTGAGATCTATGTCCCCTCATGTTCCCTCCGCTCTGCCTCCGATCCTCTCACTTTTCGCTTTACACGCGCTAAGCTCAATACCTATGATCCACGAGCCTTATCTGTTTCTGGTCCACTCTCCTGGACCAAACTTCCTCTCTCAGTCCGTCAGCAACCAACTATTTTTGTCTCCTTCAAGTCCGCTCTCAAAACTCACCTTTTCTCCTCTGCATAACATCCTGACCTCACCCAACCCCCACTGCAGCCTGTCTCCACTCGGTGTGGAATCACAGTGTAATTTATATTTGTATATAATATGTTTTCTATAATTTTCCATTCTTTTTCTTCTTTTTCCCCATTTATAGCCATGTGCGTGTGTGCGCATGCGTGCGTATGTGTATGTTCAGCGCTTAGATTTGATTTATATCAAGATTTTGCGCTATATAAATATTGTAATTACTATTATTATTATTATTATAGTATTATTTATCTTTAACATGTGTATTCGATGATCTGCATGTGTTTACACATAAAAGGCGTGTTAGGCAGGTATATGCTGGTATTGACCTGGGAGACAGAAGATCCATCCTTCACCCAACAGGTGATACCCAAGCAGGTTCAAAGCGAGACCTTCCAGTTAACCCTTTCACTCCCTCACCAACATCCGTATTGTCCGCCATCATAGCAAAACAAAAACTTAACCCTTTCACTCCCTCACCCAATCCACCAGCTTCCAGCAGGAAGCTGGTAAACAGGGTGAGGCCACCCTCACCCTATCCAGCTGGTATCCGGATTGGGTGGAGGAGTGAAAGTGTTAAGTTTTTGCAGCTAGTAGATACGGTGCAGGAGCGATGCAGGAGCAAAAGGGTTAAATTGAGTGTTGTAGCCACTCGACATTTTCACCAGTTTCTTGTATTCTCTAAGTCTACTGTCTTTGAGAACTTTGTGATATGGATTTCCTCCTTGTCCCCTTTGTTTGTTGATAGTCCTGCATTACTGGTTGTTGTTTGTTGTTGTGGTTTGTGGCATGCTTCTGGTATGCTGTGAAAATCTTATTTTCTGGTCTTTGTGCTTGTTTCACAATCTGATGTTTCGTAGATCTGAACGCCACTGCATGGCTTCTACAAGTAGAATACATTTTATTCATTTTGCCTTGATCTGGCAGCTTTAAAGATTACACTTGTCAAGATTTTTTTTATAAAGATTTCACTTGTCAGATTTTTAAAATGATTGCTTATTTCACTTGTCAGATTTTTAAAATAATTGCATATTCATTTCTCATATATTAGATGTGTACTGATTACTTGTCAGATTGTGAAAATGATTGCCTATTCATTTCTATTATATTGGATATATCTTTGACATAATTATTCCTTTATATGTTTATTCAATTACATTGTGATAATTTGTCCTTTTTACGTTTATTCAATTTCTATTGATGGTTTAACACACTGTGATTTAATTATTTGACAAAAGGTACGATAAGTCTCAGTTTAGGCATTTTCAGGTTTTGGTATCACTATAAAGTTTAGAATTTCAGCTTTCAAATGGTACCAAAGTTGAGTTTCAGGCTACGAAAACAAAAAAGTTATGGGCTTTCAAAGATGAGAAGGGTCAGTCAGGCATTTTGAAAAAAAACTGTGTTGAAGGGAAAAGGCCTGAAATAAAAGGGTATGGTCAGAAACTCCTTAGCAACAAGCATTAAACATCAATCAAATCAGCTGAAATTCCATACTTTCCTTGTTTACTTAATTGTCCATCTAACCAAAATAACAAAAAGAAAATAAATTTAAGAAAAGCGTACTTTAATCACCAAAATATTACAGAACTAGTGAATATTTCAGCGGCCAGATAGCAGCACTTACCACACATTAAAACACACAAAAAACGATACTTATCGATTGAATTTGACTTTATTGTGTTAGGACATGGTGTAAAAGTGGTTATAGAGCATGAAAATGCGGAAAACTCAAAATCGACTTATTGTCCCTGTTCAGAGATTTCAGCCCACAGCAGCAGAAGGCTTCACCCGACTTATTGTACCTTTTGTCAGAGTGGGTCACATATTATGGAAATGCTCTGGGGTGGGAGTGGGTGAGTGGTATTAGGGAAGGGGAGTAGAGCACGCATAACAAACACACTCGCATACATGCACACGTACACAAATACAACACGCATATCGCATGTCGCATGCATGCACACATGCACGTACACATGCATGCATGCACACACACTCACACACGCATGTATACATGCATGCGCACATGCACGTACACATGCATATGTGTAATGCATTCTCTCTTTCTTCCTTTTTCCATCCATAAACAGATGAAAAATATTTGGTGATACAGTTTGTCCATGCACACACCACCACAACCCTCTAGTTGACGTAACACAATATATAGCTGTCTTTTTATGTTTTTCTGATATCTGTCTGTTTTTCTAAATCTCTTTTTCTAAAAGAAATACATGTGATGCAACATGGGAAGACATAGCTAAAGACGTAGCCAGCCAGTCGTAACTTCAGCTTAAAATGCTGGATAGGATCAGATTATGACAATTGACAATTTTCCATATTTCAGGTCCTAAATTTCATCTTTAATTCCCCAAAGGTTTATGGTTAAAAGTAAAAAAAAAAAAGTAATGAAAAAAATCAGTTCTTTAATTTTCAATTTTTTTAGCTTATTACATCCCTTGTCAAAAATGCATTTGGAAAGTTTAGATATGTCTGAAAGGAAAACTATGTTAGGCACATTATTTATGTTTTAGTTTTGCATTTTCATTTATAAACCTTGAAATTTTAAAATGAGCTTAACCCTTTGACTTCGGCACCCAATCCACCAACTGCAAAAACTTCATCCTTTGATTCCTTCACCCTATCCACCAGCTTCCCGCAGGAAGCTGGTGGATAAGGTGAGGGAGTCCAAGGATTACGTTTTTGTTTTGCCAGCATGGTTGGCAATGCAGGGTGCTTATGGACAGGGTGCGGGAGTCAAAGGGTTAAGACAGAATGATAATAGAATGATAATTGTATGCTTTAGTCTAGTTTTCCTCTATTGTGTCACTTATTATTTCTTAAACTTGGATTTGTCCATTTCCATTACATTTTGATCATAGATCCCATTTGATGTGTAACCATGAATGTATAAGAATGAACCATGGTGGTTCAGTATTTGAACTAGGGTATGCAATCTCACTGTTTTTGGAAAAAAAAATCTTGATTTTTAAAGAAATGTATTTTTTTTTATCAACAAACATAAATTTCCCCATATTCACA
>JAPXFY010000026.1:13335236-13350236 GCA_030674185.1 Monoplex corrugatus | reverse complement strand
AAATCAATATTCCAGTAGTAGTAACAGTTTTCCTCATTCGGATAAAATGATATATCATTCTGAAAAGGAAATAATCATGAGAGAGGACCAAAAAAAAAAAAAAGAAAAAAAAAATCTTCTGATGGTTGGCATGGCCTTCACTTTTTGATGATTATGTACTTGAAAATGAACTGAACATATCTAAACAAAATTGATTCCAAGTCTTTTTTGGATTTAGCGTAACAGTTTGATCCCAGTCTGAAGCAGCCTGCCTTTTGCAAGTGTGAAAGGAAGACCGCTAGTTGATAGATGGCTGAGCATTTGGGCATTGACTAGGGGGGGGGGGGGGGGGGGGGTGTCTGTCATGTGAGACGAGTTTATACAGAATAGCTAGTTGTGTTGTGATTCGGACTTTTAATGATTTATATATTTACTTCATATATATATATATATGTTCCTTTTTTGAAGGCAAGATACACACATACACTTGTCATTTACATGTAACCAAGATTATTCCAGTGGTAGGCTGATAAAATACCAGTATCAAATATTGACTAGGTAAAACATGGTATAGGTAGGGCCTCAAGGCCTGGCCAGCTCATGGGTTTATGTGCAGACTTAAGGCATGTGCTACGGTCACCATACATGTGTCACCTGTGACGTTAGTGCATATGGAATTCGTTCCCAACGCGGAGACGTCATCTTGAGAAACTAAAATGAGGAAGACAACAAAAACAAACACAAACAAACAAACAAACAAACAAACAAACATTACAAACAGCAAGTGTTCTTGGATTTTCTCTGTATCAACTTGCATGATGTCATGAATATTGGCAGTGAATTTTCGTCAACGACAACAGAACTTTCTGGAAGGGAAATCTGATGAATGAAGTAAGTGTGGAATCTGCTGGTGGCAGTCCTGTTCTTTCTACATGACAACACATGTGAATGGACTGTATAAGGATCATGGATAATGATGAAGATGAGATGGTCGAGTCATTCCTGCAAATCTCATTTTTATGCCAAACACAAAATCCAGATTTTTTTGCTTTTCAAGGTCACTGTGGCCTTGAAGAAACCATCAGACAAAATTAGCATGAAGCTAGGACGATGGTAAATGGCGCACCAGTGAAAACAGAGTGTAAATATTATATCAGAAGTGCCCAAAAAGTGCTGATTTTAGCCACTTTTTGGTCCATGTGACCTTCACATTGGTGCCTTGACTTCCTGATCTGTCCGCATACAGCTGAGAAAGTCTTGTGAACACGTTTTTGTCACATGTGCACACTCACACAGAGGCACGCACACAGACATAAACATGCGCACACACTCTCACACACACACACACACACACACACACACACACACACACACACACACACACACACACAACACACATGCATGCACGCACGGACGTGCACAAACACACACACCACGCGCGCGCGCGCGCGCGCACACGCATACACACACACACACACACACGCACACACATCCCCCCTCTCCCTCCCCCCCCCCCCACACACTCACACCTGTCTTCTAAGAAAAGGGTGAATGAATTATATCATATTAAAAAAAATGTATGTGTACTCGGTGCTCTTGTGCACATCCTTACATGTACACACATATACAGACATATGCAAATGCTTGCTCACAAACTTGAGTGCATTTGTCTATCTTCCCACTCACATGTATGCATACATACATACATATGCATGTGTGTCTCCCGCCCCCCTTCTCCACACAGACTCATGAATTTTAAAACCATTGTTTAGTCTTGGAAAGAAAACCATAAAAACCTGTACAGTTGATGCCTCCATTGCAGGAAGCTGGTGGACAGGGTGAGGAAATCAAAGAGTTAAATGTTTGCTTTCCTAGCATGGTCAGCTAAGCAGCATGCTGGTGGACGGGGTGCGGGAGTCAAAGAGTTAAAATCTGAAATGGGCGTGAAGGTTTATTGAAGGAGCTGTAGCCTGTGTTGGCAGACATCTGGTGAACGACTCAGATCTCACCTTAGGATTTTCTCTGTTTTGATCAAACTTGAATCGGATTCGGAGTTTGGAGTTTGAAGTTTGTTCAAGAGGGGTTCATCGCACTTGGGCAATTCCATATGCACTCCACTCACGTCTGCCAACAGTTGTCTGGCAGACTCCCTGAATACGTGCAAAACCTCATGCACTGGCAAGATCTTGAAATAGTGAAGGAGGGGGGTGGGGGTGGGAGTGGCCTATGAAAACCAAGCTAACACCACCAGAATGATGGAAACGTTGAGATGGGCAGCGAACTGACCAGGTTTTAATGTTGCGGGCTGGGATTGAAACTGAGATGACAAATCATGAGCCTATGGCTCTGTCCAAAAGAGCCGACCAATCTGCATAAAAACGTGGCCACTGAAGCGTTGAACCCACGAACCCTTTGTTATTAAAATGGTGTTTTAACAATTGAGCTAAATGCTAAATGGCCCAAATAGTTGAGCAAACAGGCCCAAACAATTGAGTGCTAAAGGGCCCAAATGGCTGAGCTAACAGACCCAAACAAATGAGTGCTAAATGGCCCAAATAGTTGAGCTAACAGACCCAAACAATTGAGTGCTAATTGGCCCAAATAGTTGAGCTAACAGACCCAAACAATTGAGTGCTAAAGGGCCCAAATAGTTGAATTAACAGGCCCAAACATTTGAGAGCTAAATGGCCCAAAACCTATATTCTGCCCGAAGACTGAACCCACAAGCCCTGTGCTATGGGCATGGCGCCTTAATGACTAAGCTAATGGGCTACACACACACACACACACACACACACACACACACACACACACATACACACACACACACACACACACGCACGCACGCACACATACAAATCCACACACATACACACATATACACCACACACACACACACACACACACACACACACACACCACACACCACACACACACACATACACACACACACACACACACACACACACACACACACACACACACACACACACACACACACACAGTGAAAAGACTACACAACACTGTTACTGTTCCACGTCGTATGCAGTAGAATAAACTACCTTTCACATCCAGAAAACGTATAAAAAATGCAGCTCAAATATATAAATAAACACAAATGATTTTCTTATTAATTAACATTGAGCCCGCACCGAATTATATGATTCGGTGGTCAAGGATAGCGTTGACGTCACACCGAATCATATGATCCGGTGTGTTCTAGAACATTCCTGTGTAAAGATAACTGGCTTTGATCCAAGGGAAACAAATGTCTGGTAAGCTTCAACCATTCAGTGTGGAAGATTTCGCTCCCTTTGACCGTATGGCAATGGAAGTCATCTTGAAAGCTGCAATGAAGAGTTCAGGTCCAGTGAATCTGGGAGATGGATACCAGATGCCTCCTCTGAAAGCTTTCATGGATGACACAACAGTCTTGTCCACGGATGAGGAAGAGACACACCAAATCTTAAAGCAGCTGGATGAGCTGGTGGCCTCTTCAAGAATGAGGTTCAAACCTAAGAAATCCCGAAGTCTCTCACTGCGAAAAGGAAAAGTGGCAGATTCAGTCAAATTCATGGTAGCCAACCAAGCCATCCCCACTGTCACAGAAGAGCCAGTAAAAAGTCTCGGAAGATGGTATGATGACTCCCTGAAAGACACACAAAGGGGATGTGAAACCAAGCAAACAGCAGAAGAAGGCCTGAAGAAAATAGATAACTGCGGACTGCCAGGCAAATACAAAGTCTGGTGTCTACAGTTCATGCTGATACCAAAGCTGCTGTGGCCACTGCTAATCTATGACATTTGCACCAGCACAGTGGAAGCAATGGAAGCCAAAATCAACAAATACACAAGAAAATGGCTCGGTGTCCCACCTGGTCTCACTGATGTTGCATTCTACTGTCGTCAAGCAATGCTGAAGCTACCTCTCAAATCCATAGTGGAGGAATACAAAGTTGGAAAAGCAAGACTGTTGAGCATGCTGGAGGAATCGGAAGACAATATCGTGAGATCAGTTCATCCAAAGCTGAGAACTGGCAGAAAGTGGAAAGTCCAAGAGGCTGTAAACAATGCCAAGAGAAACCTCAGCATCAAAGAAATAATTGGACACACGCAAACCAACAGACAGGGACTGGGAGCAACAAAAATGCAGTGGTGGTCCAAAGCCAAAGGGAAGGAAAAAAGAGACATGATCATACAGGAGTTGAAGGAAGAAGAAGATGTCAAAAGAGTGCAGAAGGCAGTCCAGCATGGTCAACAGGGGCAATGGACAACATGGGACAGTGCACTCCAAAGAAGTCTCAGCTGGAACGATGTGTGGCACATGGCTCCTCTAAGGATAAGCTTCCTCCTCAGATCTGTATATGACCTGCTCCCCTCGAATGCAAACTAAGTGAAATGGGGGAAATCAGACGACCCAGCATGTCCGCTCTGTCAGAAGAAACAAACAGTGGAACATGTCCTAAGCTTTTGCAAAGTAGCGCTAGCCCAAGGAAGGTATACATGGAGGCACAACCAAGTTCTGAAAGTGATCACAGACGTGGTTAGCGAAAAAAACATGACCCCAAGCGTACCAATTGCTATGACAACGTTCTACAAAGCAGGAGGGAAGCAGGTCTGGCCCGAAAGTGCTATGACAACCAGCACATTGCCAAAGGGTCTTCTGGATGGAGCAGTCGACTGGGAGTGTACAGCAGACCTCCCAGAGTGGAGAAATTACCCAGATGTCATCAGCAAGACAGGCATGAGACCAGACATCGCTCTCCACTCTGACTCCTCGAAACAAGTGATTCTGATAGAACTCACTGTGCCATACGAAAGCAGAATGGAAGAAGCACATATCTACAAGACCGAAAAATACGCCGGTCTTGCCAGCACCCTGAAGAAAGCAGGTCTGCGGGTCAAAATCTTCGCCATAGAGGTCGGGGCAAGAGGGTTTGTGGGCACCTCCGCTTATGATCTCATGAAACAACTCGCCATTTCTGGGAAGAAGAGGACTAGAGCCCTTAAAGCGATGGCAGAGGCAGCAGAAAGGAGCTCAAGCTGGATCTGGGCAAGGAGGAACCAAAAGTGAACTTCATAAGGATTAAATTCCCTACAGATGATGTGTGCCCCGTTAGCACATTGGTAAAACCGCGTACCGCAGTTCTGAAGCGCAGAATCGCCCAGGTTCGCTCCCCGGCGTGGGAAAAAAAATAGACAACAGCAGAAGGGCATCCAGGAGTCATGACCTGGATGTGGCCCGGCCCCCCGAGAGTGTAAGGAATTCAGGGCCGAAACACTTGTCTAAAGGGGGTTACTTCTCTGAAGACCTTCTGTTGTCTAGCTCTCCCTAGAGTTTCTTTCTACCTAAAATTAGCCGTGAAAGAGTTCTAGAAGTGAACGGTCGAAAGACTGTTTCTCATTCGCAGCAACATGTTTTGACTTCTAAGCTGGATTTTCTATTCACTTTGTGACTTAGCATTGTACATGCTTTGTATTTTTGATGTGAACTTTCATCAGAACTACAATTTGAAACAGGTAAATTGAACAATTTTGCTAAATTGATAATGTGATTTGGGTATTATAGTCACCATGATATTTTTAGAAAAATTTTTTTTTCTTCTTTCACTTACCATTTTGAATAATGATTTAAAGACAGAAAATAAAGTCATGTGCATCTGACATTTTGCATGCTGCTAGATAAAGACCTATATTTAATAGCACAGTTTACTTTTTGAAGATATCTTTAATACTTTTTGTGTTACAATCTTTTAAATATGGCCAATTTTCATGTGATTCCTGTAGTCGCGAGTCTAAAAATAGGTGCGATGCCAATGAGTTTTAAGTTTGGACTTACTTCAAAAAGAATGTACTACACTTAAGCAATGCCATAATAATACCTTTTTATTATGCGCTGTGGGTTGTGTTTTGTCACCAGATCTGTTTTCACTATATAGCGAAAACATCATGAGAAACCTAGAATAAGACCCTGGATTAAAGGTTGGAGGGAAAATGATAAACAACATTCGGTACGCAGATAACACCGTGCTAATTGCAGAAAATGAAAGGGACCTACAAAACCTTGTGAATATACTAGAAATAGAAAGCAAAGGTAAGGGCTTGGAACTAAACAGCAGGAAGACTGAAGTCATGGTGATCAGTAAAAAACATGAAATCCCCTCATGCAAAATAACAGCAAATGGTACAACCTTGACACAGGTTAATAAGTTCAAATACCTGGGAACGGTCATTTCATCAGATGGCAGATGCACATCGGAAATAACTGGCAGAATCGGCCAAGCCAAAACAGCATTCAAGAAGATGACAAGCATTCTTACCAACAAATGCCTATCAATTAACATCAGAAAGAGAGTCCTTGAATGTTATATAGAATCAATACTGTTGTACGGATGTGAGGCGTGGACAGTCAGCAAGCAAAGCCAGAGCAAGACTGAGGCAGCCGAGATGTGGTTTCTCAGAAGAATGTTGAGAGTTCCATTGACAGCAAAGAAAACAAACGAGACAGTCTTGATGGAGGCAGACACAAGTAGATCATTGATACGGAAGATTAAAAAAAGACAGGCATCATTTACAGGCCATTTTATGAGGAAGGGGATTTGCAGCACCTGGTCACAACGGGAAAGCTGGAGGGAAAGAGAGCACCAGGTAGACCCAGGGAGAGAATGCTGGACGTACTTGCAGAGTGGCTGGGGATGAGGAGGGTGGGGGAGATGTTGGGGGCAACGAGAGATAGAGATGGATGGAAGTCCATGGTCGCCAACGCCATGCGGCAGGGCACCTGATGATGATGATTATGCGCTACTCAAAGCTGCCAGTAATCAGCGGGAAGAGAAGACTCCTCTTTTATATGTAAAACTGAGGTTTGAAGATGGAGAGGGATGGGACTTGGGGTCAATATTAGACATTAACCCTTTGACTCCCGCTTCCTGTCCACCAGCATCCTGCACTGTCGACCATGCTAGCAAAGCAAAAACTTAACCCTTTGACTCCCTCACCTATCCACCAGCTTCTTGCAGGAAGCTGGTTGATAGGGTTAGAGAATCAAAGGATTAAGTAGATCGAGAGAATCAAAGGGTTAAGTTTTTGCAGCAGGTGGATGTGGTGCGGGAGTCATAGGGTTAAGGTGAACTTGCAGAATGATCGGCATATGCAAGCAAGGTAAAGTCTAAATTATATTTTGGGAGGAGCTGGCGTTCAGCTCTACCTTTTGCAGGAAACACAAATATGTGAAGTGTTTGTACCAAAGATGTAAGCAGTATTATATCAGTTGACAATCAAGAAATGCTAATATTTTTAAGGATACATTTAATTAACCAAACATTTTGTCACATACAGGAAAACCCAGGTGTTTAAATAAGTAGGACAAATATCAATAGTAGTCGTGTATACAGGCTGGCTGACAGAGTTGATGATTGTGGATGTGATATGTGATAGATGCAATTATTAATGATAATAATATCTTCTCTTTTTGTGTGGTGGTGGTCATTCGTTTGACGTCTATTCGCTCAAGTGATTTAGGACATTAAAAAAAAAAATTGAAAAAGGAAAATTGGGGTGAGGGTGGTGGTGAAGGTAGGGGAAAGGGAGATAATTGTAAATAATCAATCTTAAGAAACAAGCAAGGAACACAGCTGGAAGAGGAGAACAAAAAAGCTACAAATGAAATAATTTACCATAATTTACTATATAACTTTTTGATTACTGCACCCTGTCCACCAGCATCCTGCATTGCTAATAATGCTAGCAAGTCGAAAACTGAACCTTTTAGTTCCTTAACCCTACCCACCAACTTTTGGCAGGAAACTGGTGAATAGGGTGAGGGAGTCAAAGGGTTAAGTATTTGCAGTTGTGGATAGGGTGGGGTGTCATGGGATTAAGGATAAAGTGGATAAACATAACAATGAGCAATGAGATTACAGCAATTTATGTACAATTAGCAAGTAGACATTTTGACAGTCTGACAAAACATGTCGTGTGTTACTGATAGTGATTCAAACATGTCGGAAACTGTGTTCTTAGAAAGTACAGGAATGTGTCGTTTTATCCTGATGCAAGAAATATGACTAATTGTTATCTTCTGTCCACAAAGACACACACTATTCCTGATGTCTTAAATTCTCAGTCAAAGTGATTGCCAGCGTTCAAGTAAACACGAACTAGAAAAACACATATAGAATATACGCGCCTTCAATACAACAAAACAAGACAGGCGCAAAATTTCGGCCAAATGACCCTCGTCAAAAACATACAAAAGACTAAAGAATAAATGCATAATAATTAGAAAAAACAAGTCAACAACAAACAAACAAACAGAAAACGAAACGAAAACACAACAAAACAAAAATAAAACAAAACAAGAAACAAACAAAATTCTACACACAAATGCATAATACTTAGAAAAAAAACAACAAATCAACAAACAAACAAACAAAAAACGAAACAAAAACAAACAAAACAGCAAAACAAGAAACAAACAAAATTCTACAAACAAATGCATAATACTTAGGGGAAAAAAACAACAAATCGACAAAACACAAACGGGATAGAACGAAACAAAAAGAAAACAACAACAAAACAAGAAACAAAACAAACCAACAAAATTCTACACACACATATTAGAAGAAAAAAAAACTGTCGACAAGTTCCCAAACGTGGAGACGAGCAGGAGGAAGTGGCAGATGTTTATGCTCTATGCTCTGTGTGTTTGCTCAGTGTCATGTCGTGTGTTTGTGTTTGGCTGTACTCACTGTTCCATGAGTGCCCAGTGACAGTTGTCGGCAGACGACAGTAGCGACCTTGTGGTTGAAATCGTCACCACAAGCAAGTCCCCAGGAGCTATTGCCGGCCTTCAACAAGACCTCCATCCCCAGTTCGTTACCGACATCCTGTATCACCACCTAAAAGTCTGCACACACACACACACACACACACACACACACACACACACACACACAACACACACACACACACACACACACACACAACACACACAGATATATATATATATATATACATATATAAAATACAAAATACAATATATGTATATGTATATATATATACACACACATGCACACACATGCACATACACACACACACACACACACACACACACACACACACACACACACATATATATATATATATACACACGCATACACACATATTCGCACACACACACACACACACACACTTACGCACACGCACAACACACACACACACACACACAACACACACACACGCACACACACCACACACACGCACACACACACACACGCACGCACGCACCCCACACACACACACACACACACACGCACCACACATGCACACCGTATAAACTTCTCTCAAGATGAGACAACTATTCACAATTCATCACTTTATTGTTCATTACATTCTGCTTTTCAATTCCTCATCCAAAGATAGAGTCGATGTTATGGTGGATCCCAGGTAAGCAAACTTATCCACTGGTTTTTAGAGATTCACCACCGAGTTTTATCTCTGGTGATGAGTTTGTCCCTTGTCCAATTGCCTCAGTTTTCTTGACGCTGATTGTTAACCCGAAGAGATGGCATGCTTCAAGCTAAACGATCGATTAGTCTTTGGAGCTTGATTTCACTGTGAGCTGCTATCACAGCATCATCAGCGAAATGCAACTCTCTGATCAGCACTTCAGTCGTCAGTCATTTCGACTTCAATCTTTTCACATTGAAAAGAGATCCATCGAACCTGGTTTTGAGGTAAACTCCATCCTCACTCCCATCAAAAGCATGGTGCAGGAGAGCAGCAAAATAAATGGCAAAGAGAGTGGGTACCAGGACACAACCCTGTTTAACGCCACTCCTCACTTTGAACGGCTCTGATGTATTTCCATCGAACTGAATGCACGCATTCATGTCCTCGTGAAAAGAAATGACTAACTGCAAAAGAACAGGTGGACAACTGATTTTTTCCAGTACCTTATAGAGCAATTTCCGGCTCACAGTGTCAAATGCCTTCGTCAGATCGACAAATACGATGAACAGTGGTTTTCTTTGTTCCCTGCATTTTTCCTGCAGCTGGCGCAATGTAAAGACCATATCAGTCGTTGATCGACCAGCCCTAAAACCAGACTGTATCTCTGGCAGGATGCGATAAGCCAACCTTTGCAGGCGTTTCAGAAGGACCCTAGTGAAGATCTTACCCGCCACAGAAAGAAGAGATATCCCCCTGTAATTATTACAGTCGACCCTGTCACCCTTATTTTTGTACAGGGTAACGATTTTGGCGTCTCGCATTTTGTGTGGTATTTCACGTTGTCGCCAGCATTGCAGCAGCAATGTTTGCAACTGCGGGAGAAGAACATTCTTATTTTCCTTGAAAATTTCATCAGGAATACTGTTTCGTTCTTTCTACAGCCAACTCGGAAGACAGGGCAATGCTTCTACGTCTTTACTCGTCGCTCTCTGATTCTAAACTGACTACAGTATATATACATATCACAGTGAACAGCAATCAGTTATCATTTAAACGAATATCATGCCGTGCTGCTATCCGCACGCTGTTTACTGTCAACACACGTCACATCTCCCTTTCTTTAAGGAAACAAAATCAATTAATCGTTTTTCCTATCTTTCAGTCCATACGAAATAAATGTATTTCCTTTATCACAACAGTAACTTAACAAACATTCATTCTCACGCACAGGGCCCAATCATTCATTCACCTCATTCACCTTTCAGTTTATCTGATCTGATTATGATTGAGTCTTCAGTTTCATTCATATTTCAGGAAATCTGGCCTTTTGCTTTGTCTTCCAGATCTTGTTCTGTAAGGAGAACTAATTGGTTCGGGTTGTCCTGTCCTTGTTTGTTTGATAACTTCATCTGGCTCCTTGATGCTGGTTGTCTCAGACATTTTGATGACTGGTGACTGATCAGATGAGTTCTCACGGACAGACGATGCTGGCGTCCTGACATCTGTTCCAGTTCCAGTTTTCTTGTTATCTTCCAGCATCTGTTTTGATGGAATGATGATTTGCTGTTGCTTGCCTGATGTGTCACTTTCCTGATGTCTTCCAGAAATCATCCTTCTCTGGACAAGTCGTTGAGGGTTGATTGTCTGATGAAGCTCCGTTTCTGTTGTGTCTCGTAGCTGACGACGATTCCTTCTGTACTGACGTCCGTCCTCTGTGCGAATGTTGTATGACCGGATGTTCACCTGTTGGTCTACTTTGGCGCTGATCCACTTTTTGGATCCTGGAGGTTGGAATTTCACAATCTGTCCCGGACTCAGTTCTGTCAGCTCTACTGCGCTTCTGTTGTAGTAGTGCGCTTGCTTCAGTTTCCTTTTCTCAAGTTCTTTCTTGATTGGTACAACTGTAGGTTGGAGTAATGTCTTTGACGTCGGCACTTGTGTTCGCGTTCTTCTGCCGAACAGTCTCTGAGCAGGCGAACTGTTTACAGTCTCTGTCGGGATGTTTCTCAGCTCAAGTAAAGCGAGGAAGGGATCTTGATTGTTGTGTTCTGCTTTCTTCATGCACGTCTTTGCAGCCTTCACCGCTCTCTCTGCTTTTCCATTGGACTGAGGGTAGTGTGGTGAGCTTGTTACGTGTTCAAACCCATATGTTTTTCTGAACTTTCCAAACTGGTTTGATGTGAACTGAGTTCCACAGTATGTTGTCAGGCGTTCTGGTATTCCGTGTCTTGCCAAGTGTCTCTTCAAACAGATGATGACCTCTTTGGATTCTCTTGTTTGTAACCGATCAATCTCAAAGAAATCAGAGTAGTGATCGACCGTGACAAGGTATTCATTGCCATTATGTTCAAAGATGTCACAAGCGATGTATTGCCAGGGCAGGTCAGGGATCTCTGTACTGATAAGTGGTTCCTTCTGCTGACCACGTTGGTATGTGTTACAGGCGCTGCATGTTTTGACAAAATCTTCAATGTCCATGTTCATCCTGGGCCAGTAGACTACCTCACATGCTCTTCTTATGCAGCTCTGAATTCCTGAGTGGCTTGCATGAAGTTTCTCAAGAATGTCTGCTCTTTCGCTTTCAGGTACAATTACTCTGTGGCTTTTGAAGACAAGTCCATTGTGGACTGACAGTTCATCTCTGAAAGGAAAGTATTTTTGTAACTGTAATGAAAGTTGTTGTTTCTCCTCTGGCCAGCCTTGTAGAATGACAGCTTTCAGGGTTTTCATGACTGCATCTTCCTGAGTTGCTTGCTGCAGACTGTTCAGTCTCTCTTGGCTGATGGCCAGTTCTTGCAATGAGTCTGTTTTCTCCAGGTCTGTGAGGAAAACGGCTTCCTTGTGGGTGACTTGCTGTTCCGCTTTTCCACAGACTGCTCTGCTGAGGGTGTCAGCCAGGTGCATCTCAGATCCACGCTTGTATACTACCGTGTACCTGAACTTCTGAGTTCTGAGTAGCATCCTCTGAATCCTCTTAGGTGCTGAGAGCAGGCTCTTCTTGTGAATGGTCTCTAGTGGTTTGTGGTCGGTCTCCACCAGGATGTCTCTTCCATAGACGTATTTCTCAAACCTTTCCAGACCGAAGAGTATTGCCAACATCTCCTTTTCTATTTGAGCATAGCTTTTTTCTGACTCGGTCAAGGCTCGTGATGCGTACTGAATCGGTTGACCATCCTGCATGAGACAAGCTCCAAGTCCAAACTGTGAAGCATCACACTGAAGGGTGGTTGTACGCTTTCCTGAAGAGTCAAAGTAGCGAAGTACCGGTGGCTCAGAGAGTATCTTCTTCACTTACTTCAGGGCTTCTCCGTGGACGTCTTCATCCCATCTGAAGTGGACGTCTTTTTTTACCAGTTCTCTGAGTGGTGCTGCTGCCTCAGACAGGTTTGGTGCAAATTTCTGAAGGTATCCGACTACACCGAGTAGTCTCTGCACAGCTGCTTTGTCTTCTGGCACTGGGAGTTGTTGGACAGCGTCAAATTTCTTTGGGTCGGCTTTCAAGCCTTCTCTTGAGAAGATGTGTCCCAAATATGATATCTCTGTTCGTTTCATCTCAACCTTCTCCTTATTGAGTTTGATTCCAGTCTCCCGGCATCGTTGTAGCAAACGGTTCAGGTTGGTATCATGAACTTGTGCTCCTGCTTCGTCGGTTGGTCCTCTGCCAAAAACAAAGATGTCATCATGAACCGCCACAACGCCTGGCAGTCCTGCCAGAGCGATGTCAATCCTCCTCTGGAATTCTTCTGGGGCAGGTGAAATACCAAAGGGCATTCGTTTCCATCGGTATTTGCCAAAAGGCGTCTCAAATGTTGTCAGGTAGCTGCTGTCTTCGTCCAGTTCAACGTGCCAAAACCCGTTTTTCGCGTCCAGGTGTGTGAAGTATTTTGCATCTTTGAGGAGAGGCAGTACGTCATCAATGGTTGGCATGGGGTACTCGTTTCTCCTGAGGGCTTTGTTCAGTGGCTTAGGGTCGATGCACAGTCTGACTTTCCCATTGCTCTTTGTTGTTACGACCAAACTGCTTATCCACTTCGTTGGCGTGTCTACTTTAGTGACCATGTCCAGTTTTTTCAACCTCTTCAGCTCGTCCTTCACTTTCTCTTGCATTGCTATCGGCCACTTTCTGCAAGGCATCTTCACTGGAGCAATACTGGGGTCTGTTTCTAGGTGTAATCTCCCTTCTAGTTTTCCTTCTCCTTCAAAGACATCGTTGTACTTTGTGAGCATATCTTTTGCATTTTCCTCCTCTTTCTGATTCGCCGCTATCGTTGCAATGTTCTCTTCATTGATCGTCAACAATTGCATGTGCTGTACAGCTTTCAGTCCCAGTACTGGCTTACAGTCCGTTTTGGTGATCGCGAAGTTGACTTTGTATTTCCTTCTGTTCTTGGGGTTTTTCACTCGCAGCACTATCTCCCCTATAGGCTTAATTTCTGTTCCGTTGAACATCACCAGCTTCTTCTTCGTCTCTTGCAGGTCAGACTTTCTTTCATCTCCTGTGACTTCTCTGTACAGGCTCTCAGACATCACGTTTGTTGTTGCACCTGTGTCAAGAAGAAATGTTACCGGCATCTCATTTATCAGCATTTTTGCTCGTATATTTCTCTCCTTTTTTCTGGTTTTGTCTTCGATCCCGAGGATTTCATTATCGCTTTCAGTGTCAGTCTCTTCTTCTTCGAAGTGCCGAACTCTTGTTTTCTTTTGATTTTTCTTGGGTGTTCTGCAGCATGAAGCAAAGTGATTATTTCCTCCACAAGCTTTGCATTTTCTTTCAAATGCTGGACATTTCTCTTTTGCTCTTGGGTGCTTTCCACCACAATATCCGCATTTCTCTCTGTACTCTGGTTTGTTTCCTTTGCTATACTGCTTTGCTGTCTTCTTTTCTTTGAAAGCTTGGACTTCCTGCGTGTCCTGCGTTTTTCTCATCATTTGGACGGTTTGATGTTGACTTGATTCATGCGCTCTGCACATATCAAAAGAAGCAGTCAATTTCAGCTGTCGCACTTCCAGTAATTTTGATCGCAGAGTCTCATCATGTATACCTAGTACGATTTGATCTCTCAGCAGTCTGTCTTCCAGTGTACCATAGTTACAGGTCTTGATCAGTCTCCGCAGTTCTGCTACAAACTGTTCGATAGATTCTCCTGTTGCTTGATGTCTGCAGTTGAATCTGAATGCTTCGTAAGTTTCATTGGTTGAACCCACACAGTATTCTTCGAATTTCTGGAGAACAGTGTCAATGTCATTTCTTTCAGTTTCATTAGCAAATGCCAATCCTTCATAGATGTCCATAGCATTCAGCCCGATGCAAGAAAGAAAAACTGCTGTTCTGTATGTTGAGTCTTCTTCTGTCTGTGTTGTCACAATTTCATAGCTGTTCCAAAGCCTCTTGAATTTCCTCCAGCTGCTCTGCAGGTTTCCTCCATTCACATCAAGTTTAGGAGGCAAGGGAATCTTGGCATGTCGTCGACTGGCTCTTCTCTCTTCTTGTTCATCTTCCATGGTTGAACTTTAGTCTTCAATATTCTGGATTTTTGTTGGAGTTCGTAATCACGATTCTGACACCAT
>JAPXFY010000026.1:13312736-13315236 GCA_030674185.1 Monoplex corrugatus | reverse complement strand
AGGGGAGGGTTGAGTGAGGTTAGGATTTTATGCAGGAGAGAAAAGGTGAGTTTTGAGAGCGGACTTGAAGGAGACAAAAATAGGTTGCTGACGGACTGAGAGAGGAAGTTTGTTCCAGGAGAGTGGACCAGAAACAGAGAAGGCTCGTGGACCATAGGTATTGAGCTTAGTGCGTGGAAAGCGAAGAGTCAGAGGATCAGAGGCAGAGCGGAGGGTACGTGAGGGAACATAGATCTCATGTAGGCTTGACAGGTAATCGGGGGCTGCGTTATTGAGGCTTTTGTAGCACATGGTGTCTAGTTTGTACTGTATGCGCTTTGATACAGGGAGCCAGTGAAGTTGTGCCAGGAGAGGAGATATGTGGTCAGCTTTTTTCTTTTTGAGTACAAGGCGTGCAGCATTGTTTTGAATGCGCTGTAGGATGTGAATGGTGGAGGCAGGAAGACCAGACAGGAGTGAATTGCAATAGTCAATGCGAGACATTATGAAGGAGAGAACGAGTTTTGCAGTTGTTTCGACAGAGAGATACTTCCTGATCAGCTTTATACGATGGAGATGATAGTAGCAGGATCTGGCAGTTTGAGAAACAAAGTTGTTCATGGAGAGGGTAGAGTCAATGCAGACACCAAGGTTTTTAGCTGAATCAGAAATTGGGACTGATGTGTTACATAATGGGAGAGAAAGAGGAGGCAGCTGAGAAAGTTTCTGACGGGTGCCAATGAGGATAGCTTCTGTTTTGTCGTCATTAAGCTGAAGTCTATTGTGTGTCATCCAGTTCTTAATGTCCGAGTAACACTCAGTGGTGCGAGTCAACAGGCGCTGTATATTATCAGGTGAGTCACTGTCTTGAAGTTGGGTGTCATCAGCATAGAAGTGGTGTTTTATAGAATGGGAGTTGGTGATGGTGGACAGGGGGGAGGTGTAAAGAGTGAAAAGAACAGGGCCAAGGACAGATCCTTGTGGAACACCACAGGTCAGGTATGCAGGTTGAGAGTAAGTGCCATTGATGAGAACGGTTTGTTTTCTGTTTGATAGGTATGAAGTGAACCAAGACAGAGCAATGTCAGAGATGCCAAAAGTATGATGAAGTCTAGAAAGGAGAATACCATGATCAATGGTATCAAAGGCTGCAGACAGATCAAGGAGTGTGAGGAGAGAGACTTTGCCAGTATCAGTTGCAAGGAGGAGATTGTTGAGAATGTGTAGTAGGGCAGTTTCAGTGCTATGGCACTGGCGGTAGGCTGACTGGAAAGGATTGAGGAGATTGTTGGCAGACAGGTGAGAGTTCAGCTGGTTGAGGACGACTTTTTCAAGGAGTTTTGACAAGAAAGAGAGATTAGAGATAGGCCGGTAATTTTTCAGTTCATTTGGATCTAAATTGTGTTTCTTGAGGAGAGGGTGAACAATAGCAGACTTGAAAGAATCTGGGACAGTTCCAGTTTGAAGAGAAGTGTTGATGATGTCAGTGATGAATGGGAGGAGAGTAGGGAGACAGTCGGCGTAGACAGAACCTGGAAGAGGATCCAGTTCGCAGGTTTTGAACGACATGGATCTGATTGTGTTGAGAATTTCTTCTTGTGAGACTGAGGTAAAAGTAGTAAGAGGTGTGCCAGAGAAGGAAGGGTCAGGTGGGCATGGTTGACAGGGTGTCCTGTCAAGCCTGTCACGAAGAGTTTGTATTTTGGTGGTGAAATAGTTGGAGAATACAGATGGGAGTTCTTCATTTGTATGTTTTGTTGGGAGAGGTAAATCTTTTCGTGTGCCAAGGAGATGATTCATGGTTGTAAAGAGTTCTTTTGAAGAAGAGGCATTCAGGATTTTGGTTTGGAAATAGCTTGTTTTTGCTGATGCAATGAGGGTGGATACTTTTGTTTTAGAGGCTTGGAAAAGTTGCCTGTGTACAGTGAGTTTGGATTTGCGCCAGCGGCGCTCTGCTCTGCGGCGGGCACGTTTTGCACAGGCGATCTCATGAGTGAGCCAGGGGGTAGGGGGGCGGTCAGGTAAAAGACGGGTTGTGGCTGGAGCATGAGTGTCCAGAAGATGGTGGAGAGTAGTATAGAATTCATCGGCAAGGTTATGTGACTTTTCAGAAAGGAGACGGGAGGCATCAGATGAAAATGTGGAGAGGTCGATAGATTTGAGATTGCGTCGAGTCACTGTGCGCATGGTACGGGAAGGAGGAGAAATGTCGAGAGAACAGAGAATTGCAGAGTGGTCAGATGGAAGGGCTGAAGTTAGACGGGTAGAAAGAACTAAGCAGTTGTCAGTAGCGGAATTGTGATGATCACGAGAAATGATCCAGTCAAGAATGTGACCTTTTTGATGGGTTGGTTCAGAAATGTGTTGAGTCATATTGTGATTGGACAGAGAGTTGATGATATGTCTTGTGTCATAACGGTGAGTGTTGTCATAGTGGACATTGATATCACCTAGAATGATGAGATTTCCAGGTAAGAGGCAGTAGTGGTCAAGCAATTGGTCAAAGTCAGAGAGAAACATG
>JAPXFY010000026.1:13287736-13307736 GCA_030674185.1 Monoplex corrugatus | reverse complement strand
AGCAAGAACACATTTCTACTTACAAAGTAAAAAAACATTTTTTTTCCTTTCATTTTGTTTGTTTGCTTGTTTGCTTGCTCGCTTGCTTGCTTGCTCGCTTGCTTGCTTGCTTGTTTGCTTGATTACTTGTTTGTTTGCTTGTTGGTTGGTAGGTTGGTTGGTTGGTTGGTTGGTTGGTTGGTGAGTGGGTGGATGGGTGGGTGGGTGGGTTGGTTGATTTGGTGATCTGTCTGTTTTTTGTTTGCTTGTTTTTCACTTTTTGTTTTTGTTGTATTATGCAATTTAATGTCAAGTAAGTCAAAACATGCAATGCTTTATGTAAATAATTTTGTTATTTTCATACAATTTGCAATTCAGAATTCATAGTCACATTATGTGGTTTATGTCAAATAAGCCAAAATATGGAATGCTTTTCTTGGTTCATTTATATTTCAATATTATTATGTTGTTCTAGACTAATCCTTTTTTTTGAGTTTGCAATTCTCCTACAGGTAATTTCATTGCCTGATTATTTCTGTATTATTGTTACTGTTTCCCCCTAGCCCCAAAGGGGTAAACTTGAATATTTTTTTCAAAGATATAGAAATCAAAAGATAAGTGTTGTGTGTGTGTGTGTGTGTGTGTGTGTGTGTGTGTGTGTGTGTGCGTGCGCGCGCGCACGTGCATGCGTGCGTGTGTGTATGTGTGTGCGCGCTTGCATGCGTGCGTAAGTGTATGTTCGTTCGTTCTTTGATTTAACGCCTTTTCACTATAAGTGATATTAGACGGGGGAGGGGGGGGGGGGAGGAATAAATAAAATAAAATGTAGAACGATAGTTAAGCGGGTTGGATTGGGGCAGAGGGGAGATAGAGTAAAAAGACATAAATAGGTGGGAGAACAGGAAAATGGAACGAAAACTTAACTCTAACAATTAACTTCAACAATATGAAGGGAAATTGTAACACTAATACACAAACCGCATAAGGTTAAAGTAATGCGTTAACAGGACTGTGAACTAATGATTCTGAAATTTTAACTAATAAAGATTGATCTGATGTAACTTTTTGGAAATCAGTTTCAGAATACTTTTCTTGAGTAAACATTCATTACCTGATTATTTCTGATTATTATTATTATGCATTTATTACACAGTTCACTCAACCACTGCATGCTCCACTTTGACCAACATGGCGGCAGGAAATGACGAATATATCACGTGGGGCGATTCAGGGACGACAACTCTTATGGAACAAAGTTTCACTCAGTCCCTTAACTTTACGGCTACGGAGATAGGCAACTCCCCATGCGTGACGCCAGATACTGGACAGTGGATCTCCTGGACTGTGGACTTAAGGGTCACAGGGGTCATCGACCATGTTGAGCTGCTGGTCAACAGCAGTGTTGTGGACACTGGTATATTGTTTGTACTTTGTATCTGTATGTGTCTCTTTGTGTCACAAGTCATCAGCCATGTTGACTTTAAAGGTCAAGCGCAGAGTCGTGGACAATAGTATGTATGCTGTCAGCTTTTTCTTTATGTTGGTGTCACAAGTATTGTCCGTCATATTGATATTATGGTCAGCCAGTGTTATGGACAACTGTATTAATTTTGTACAGTCACTTTTCGTCTTCTTTTCGCTGAATGCTTTTTTTAAATTAAAATTTTTTTTTTTTATAGACTAATGGATCCAAGGACAGATTTTCGGAGGTTTCGTATAGAAAAATCAAAGAACAGACTTTCATTTAGTTTCGTATCAAAAGCCACAGGACACCTTATATACAACTGTTCACGAATTTGCCAACACTGCATTATGGGATGGCACATTTACAAGTAATATTCGATCTCATCTTTTGTTCCCCAAGACAACTACACGCACTGTCGATGACATTAGCTCTGTTCCCCCCACCCCCACCCCCCTTGGGGATGCCGGTCGCTCTTTCACTATAAATAGTATCCCCACCTTCTGGAAATTCTGTACTAGAAATTTCATCTTTTCTGTCACTCTCTTTGTTTCTGCCTTGTTCGTTTGCTTTCAGTCATTCCTTCCTTTCAATTTCTGCCTTGCTGGTCCATTCACCTGTATGTTTTCGATAAAGTCTTACGTACTTTTTCTTAGGATTGATAATTGGGTACACGTATTAAGTGCATTTTTGGTTCTAGGGAAGTGAGATATGTGGAAGCGATTTCAGGTAATTTAGGTCCGTTTTACATGTTTTTGCGTCCTTACGTATGTAAATTTGTACTCAGGTGTGTTTTTTAAATCCCCTGTGCCATAAATTGGACGGAGTGGTCAAAACCAGGGGCATGTCCTTAGATTATGTGCGCTAATGCACTGATAGATGCACGATGTACTTAATTTTCTTCTTTTCTTTTCTTTTTTCCTGTTGAGGTTTTGTATGTGCATTGAAAGAGTTAAAGCCCTGATATGTCTCTACGCATTCGGCTTGGCTTTAATTAAACAACAACAACAAAATGTTTGTTCTGGCCATGATCAGGACCAATGTTGTGGTAGAAAGAAACTCTAGGGAGAGCTAGACAACAGAAGGTCTTCAGAGAAGTAACCCCCTTTAGACAAGTGTTTCGGCCCTGAACTCCTTACACTCTCGGGGGGCCGGGCCACATCCAGGTCATGACTCCTGGATGCCCTTCTGCTGTTGCGGACTATGGCAATGTGTTGTATCTCCCTGTGTGTCAGTGTGTCATGAACTTACTGCAGTAACAAAACTTTCTCACAGCTCCATAAAACTGAATGAACCTAGTGTTCAGTGCATGGACATTGTGTGTGTGCGTGAGTGCACGCGGTGTGTGTGTGTGTGTGTTTCGGTGTGGTGTGTGTGTGTGTGGTGTGGTGTGGTGTGTGTCTGTTGCGTGTGTTGTGAATGTGTGGTGTTGTGTGTCTTTGTGTCATTGTGTGTGTGTTTTTGTGTCATTGTGTGTGTGTATATGAGTGTGTATGTGTGTCTTTGTGTCATTGTGTGTGTCTTTGTGTCCATTGTGTGTGTTGTGTATGTGTATATGTGAGTGTGTGTGTGTATGTGTGTGTATGTTTGCGTGTGTGTGAGTGCGTGCAAGCGCGTGAGCGCGCATGCATGTGAGCTGGCACATGTGCTTTACTTGTGTGTGTATGTGTGTGTGTATGTGTGTGTGTGTGTGCTAGCGTGCGTGCGTGCGTGCGTGCGTGCGTGCGTGTGCGTGTGTGTGTATGTGTGTGTGTGTGTGTGTGTGTGTGTGTGTGTGTGTGTGTGTGTGTGTGTGTGTGTGTGTGTGCGAATATTTAATTTCATTTTTCTCTTCTATTGACTCTGTACCTAAGACTGATGTTCATATCATGTTCTGTCAGTGTCTAGTTCTAGTTGATTTCAAGTTGTATTTATCTTCTATTCCTGCACCTGTTTGGTTGAGGACTGTTTGGCTTGAATAAATGATACTATTGATATTATTATTATCATTATTACATCATCATTATCATTATTATCATCATTATTATTATCATTATTATTACTATTATTATTATTATTGTTATCATTATTAGTATTATCAATATCATTATTATTATTATTAACAGTAGTAGCAGTAACACTAGTAGAAGTAGTAGTAGCATGATCAGGAAGTATCTCTCTGTCGAAACAATTGCAAAACTCGTTCTCTCCTTCATAATGTCTCACATTGACTATTGCAATTCATTCCTGTCTGGTCTTCCTGCCTCCACCATTCACATCCTACAGCGCATTCAAAACAATGTTGTACGCCTTGTACTCAAAAAGAAAAAAGCTGACCACATATCTCCTCTCCTGGCACAACTTCACTGGCTCCCTGTATCAAAGCGCATCCAGTACAAATTAGACACCATGTGCTACAAAAGCCTCAATAACGCAGCCCCCGATTACCTGTCAAGCCTACTTGAGATCTATGTTCCCTCACGTACCCTCCGCTCTGCCTCCGATCCTCTGACTTTTCGCTTTCCACGCACTAAGCTCAATACCTATGGTCCACGAGCCTTCTGTTTCTGGTCCACTCTCCTGGAACAAACTTCCTCTCTCAGTCCGTCAGCAACCTACTTTTGTCTCCTTCAAGTCCGCTCTCAAAACTCACCTTTTCTCCTCTGCATAAAATCCTGACCTCACTCAATCCCCTCTGCAGCCTGTCTCCACTCGGAGGGGAATCAAATTGTAATATATAATTGTATATAATATGCTCTCTATAAATTTCCATTGCTTTTATTCTTTCTCCCCATTTATAGCCGTGTGCGTGTGTGTGTGTGTGTGTGTGTGTGTGTGTGTGTGTGTGTGCGTGCGTGCGTGCGTGCGTGCTGCGTGCGTGTGTGTGCGTGCGTGCGTGTGTGTCTGTTTCAGCGCTTAAATTTGATTTTATCAAGATTTTGCGCTATATAAATATTGTAATTATTATAAATATTATTGTAATTATTAGCAGTAGTAGTATTGTTGTTGTTGTTGTCGTCATCATCATCATCAACATCATCATCATCATCATCATCATCATCAACATCATCATCATCATCATCATCATCATCATCATCATTACTACTACAACTGCTACTACTGCTGCTGCTGCTACTTTTACTTCTACTGTATTGCCATTATTATTATTATTATTTTTATTATTGTTATTATTATTGTTATCAACATGATTATCATTATCATGCCTATTAGTATATATATATATATATATATGTGTGTGTGTGTGTGTGTGTGTATGTGTGTGTGTGGTGTGTGTGTGTGTGTGTGTGTGTGTGTGTGTGTATGGGCGCGCGTGCATGTGTGTGTTTGTGTTCCAGACACAGTACAGGTGGAAGTAGGTCAGGTGTGTTGTACACACTCTTTCTCGCCAACATTGTGTTACAACAACATGTCGCCCCTACACATAGACAACGTGATGTCATCTGCCCAGCTCTCTACATATGACGTCTACCGGGTGACGTATGACGGGCAAAATAACGTCACAGGTCGATATGTTCGCGTCACTCTGACGTCAAAAGGAGTGAGAACCGTCACTTTGTGTGGTGTCAAAGTGATTGGTTGTGGGGACACTACAGGTAAGTTTTTTTTATGAACAAACAAACAAACAAACAAACAAACAAACGGACAGACAGACAAACACACAAACAAAAAAGGAATTCCAAAGCAAGATGGTAACAAATAAACATAAACAAAACAAAAGCAAGATGATCAAGCCATTCTAAAAATTCCCCTTTTCATACAGACATGATTTACAGAAAATCTTGGTGTCTTTTTTCATAAGACGTTGATCTAGGCGTCGAGGGACAGACTGTTTCCTTATGATGGACCTGAGGTAAGTGACCTGGTGGACGACATCAAGTTTTTACTTGTTGATGATGATGACAGGTGGAGTGTCCACGTCCTAGCTCAGCACGTTCGTCTTCTTCAGGCTGATGGCCAGACCAAAGTCTTTGCAGGCAAGGGGAAATCTGTCTATGAGGCACTGGAGTTGTTGCTCAGTATGTGAAGTAACAGCAGCAGCATCGGCGAAGAGCATGTCTCTTATTATGGCCTCGTGCACCTTTGTCTTTGCTTTCAGTCTTGCGAGGTTAAAGAGTCGCCCGTCGGATCTGGTGCGTAGGTACACTCCTTCCGTTGCAGTCCCAGGAGTATGGCAAACTAACGCAATTATGAAAATATGTTAACTAGAACATATGTGACCCGTTTTAACAAAATGAGTCCTAAGGTGAAAATAACAGATTTTAGGATATTATGGTTTTCAAAATGTCCAGATTATCAACTTTCTTTTCATATGAAATTTATTATTCTACTCCTAAAAATAAGGAAGTTATGGTTGTTTGAAGTGTGTAACATAGCAAACAGCCATTTTGAGAAAATCAAGTTTTAAAATTTTTACCACTTCGGTGAAGTTTTACCTTAGCAATAGGCATTTCTATTTCACCGATCTTTACCAAATTTTGTACCATGGTAAAACACATCATGTCACAATAGCACACAAAAATTGGTGTGAAAATCTACTGTAATTGTCTTGTTATTTAAGTGTATATACCCTTTTTTGGACACAAAAAGCATGCCGTTATCTGGTTAAAACGCATTTTAAATTCATTTTCCGATTGAATTATAAAGTGCTGAGTGCATGTACATGTAATTTAAAGATTAAACATTCCATTTTTGACGAAAAGGAAAAATTAACAAAATCGACCCATCACATCTTTTCCGGGCCTCTACGCTTTTCGCTGCCTGCGAGTTAGGACTCATTTCGTGAAAACGGGTCACATATGCCACGTTATAGGAAAAAAGTCTAATACAATATCAATATCCTTTTACATGTCAATCGATCAAGGGCATAACAAAAGCATGAGATAAAGGCAGATACACGTAAGGGAGTACATGTTACCACTAAAACAACAATGTATATCATACATTACTAACATAAGAGCGTGTGAGAAAAAGAAAATAAGGGAGGCAATAAAGAACGAAAGGTGGGGAGAGTGGGAGGTAGGTGTTATGTCAAATCTGACGTGTTGATGGAAATAGGTGAACTGTAGCACATACAATAGTCAGACAGATGAGAAATGGATAAATATTCATCATTCATCATCATCATCATCATCATCATCATCATCATCATCGTGTGCCCTGCCGCATGGCGTTGGATATCATTGCCCTCCATATGCATCTATCCCTTGTCGCTGCAAGTACATCTCACACCCTATCTGTCCTCAACCACTGTACAAGTCCGTCCAATATTTACTCTATGGGTTACCTGGTGCTTTTTTCCCTCAGCTTTCCTGTTGCAACTAGGAGCTCTAATTTCTGTTGCCTCATAAAATGTCCTATAAATGTTGCTTGTCTTTTCCTAATCTTCTTCGTTGATGTTCTTCTTGTGTCTGCCTCCTTCAAGACTGTCTTTTTTTCTTTGCTGTTCACGGAACTCTTACATTTTTATTAGAAACCACATTTCAGCTGCCTCAATCTTGTTCTGATTTTGTGTGCTGACTATCCACGCTTCACATCCGTACAACAGTATCGGTTCTATGTAACAATGAAGCACTCTCTTTGTGTTGTTAATTGATAGGCATTAGTTGGCGGCATAGATGCTTTCCATTGTCTCCAATGCTGTTTTAGCTTAGCCAATTCTATTGCATATTTCTAATGTGCATCTGCCGACCGTAAAGATGACCGTTCCCAGATATTTAAACTTATCAACCTGTCTCAACGTTGTGCCATTTGCTGTTATTTTGCAGAGGGGATTTTTTTTAACTGATTACCATGTTACCAAATCAAACCAATAAGAAGAGAGTAAAAAGAAAAAAAAAAAAAAGAAAAAAAATGAAAAAAAAAAAAAAAACCATAGAAAATAGAGACACTCAGTACTTTTAACACAGAAAGATGACAATGTGACTGTGGAGTAAAATGACCACGAGGGGCTTCATTAGCACAGTGAAAATATTAAGATGGGAAGTAAAAGGGCCACGCGATTATTTTCCAGGTTGGAATTGAATTTAGATCTTGAGTACACGGCTTCCCTGAAAAATGGTTTTTTGAAACTTAAAAACAACGATCAGAGCCCTTGAAACTGTTCCTCATAAAAACACATACGTAAAAAAACACTAGAAAATCTCACGTCAGATGTTGTAGTCATAAACAAATGCCCTGGCATTTTTCTGGCCCAATAGAAGCAGTCTCTTCTACAGAAATTGGTCTTTCATGACTTTTAGTGCATCAAGTAGCTCATGGTAGAACTACTCAAATATTACAAATAGTTTATACTTTTCTTATTTTACCTAACGCTACTTGCAATTTCTTTTTGCACAAAAATGATGTCATTTTCTAAATCGGGTCTGGTCAAATTAATTCATTGTAAAACTGAAATATTGCGTACATGTGCAATATTTCCTCATTCTTTCAATATAGCTTATTATATATTGTGTATAACGTATCACGTATTGCATTATCTATATAGATATTGAAAAAAAAACTATTGAAAAAAATAAGCAACAGTATCATCCGTTTTTGTTTTTTGTTGTTGTTGTTTTTTTTGCCACAACTACTTATATATGGGAACAAAGCTGCCTCTGTATACAGAAACACTGGTTACTTCCCCTATTGGATTGCATTTGGACTCTCTCTCTCTTTCTGTTATCCTCCATTTCAAAAATACACATACGTAAAAAAAATAAAATCACACACACACACACACACACACACACACACACACACACACACACACACACACACACACACACACAAAGAACGCATGATACACTGCTTCACTACACAGTTTTACATAAAAAGCTGCATACATTTTCTTACTTGCTCAGTCTATACAGTATTGTATAGCAGTCTGTATATATTTCAATACTGACTCAGTCTACACAATATTATATGGCAATCTGTGTACATTTGTTACTGACTCAAATCTATGATATTTACTTATTAATCAGTAGCGTTCTATAAGCTTAATACTGTATTATTCTTATCTTTAGTAAATACAGATTATAATGTTATGTGTCAGTGTGTTATGTGGTAATGTTACAAAACTTTTAACAGGACTCTCCATACAAACTTATGCGTTGAACTGATTACGTAAAATGACAACATCAAAAATGATAGAACTATCAATGCTGTATAACTTTATTCGTAACCTATGTCCTACACACTGCTACACTTTAGCTCCTTGATAGGGTTTGCCAAATAATAAACGCACTTGTATTTACGAGGTAATCTTACACGTCCATCGATTAGGCTACTAATACGTACATATATATATAAATTATGTAAGTACAGATACAGACTCCAGAAAAAATACAAAATAAATATCATTTATTAAAAAAGATTATTTATTAATATGACTTATTAATATATTTCGGATGTTGTCAGTTCTCATATTATTGTTTAATTCTCCACAAATTTGATCTAAAATGTTAATTTAACCATTATCGAGAAAGAAATAACTTTTTGCAAAATAAGGATTTTATTCCTGTAATGCTGCTGTAAATAATCAATTCAAATAAAACGTTACTCCAAAACTCAGGTTACTTCCCTTATTGGATTGAATTGGGTTCCCGCTCGGATCTCTGTCGCTGTCTCACTGTCTGTCTGTCTGTCTGTCTTGTTAAAAATGTTTCTGAGCTTCTTGGTGACTTTCGTTGTTGCTGCTGTTGCTGTTGTTTTGCTGTATTATTTAATTGTTTACATATGTATTACATGCCTTTGCTGATTTTCTTTCTCTTACAGAAATGTATCTATCTGTGCTTTAAATCGTCCTAATATGTATTTACCTCCCTTCCCCCACTTACTTACCTTTTCTTTTCTTCTTCTTCTTTTATTATTACCTCCATTTGTTATTGTCTTTAGTGGTAGTGGTATAGTAGTAGTAGTAGTAGTAGTATATAGTAGTAGTATAGTAGTAGTATAGTAGTATAGTAGTAGTAGTAGTAGTAGTAGTAGTAGTAGTATAGTAGTAGTAGTAGTAGTAGCAGTAGAAGTCGTAATAGTAATTGTTGTAATACATGTTGTTGAACGGGCAAACCGGAAGCGAACTCCAGGACGCCCACACCTACGCTTTGTAGACGCATGCAAAAGGGACCTTAGAAGCTCAGGGATCGACCCAGGCTCTTGGGAACTCTGGCGGAAGACAGGGCAGCGTGGAGGACAGCCATTCAGCAAGGCGTTGTGAATGCGGAGAGGAGGAGAGCAGAAAGCGCAGATGAGAAAAGGGCTCTTCGCAAGCAACGTTCCAGAAACCAGACAACAGCGACTCAATTTGTATGTGGCAGATGTGACAGAGATTGCCACTCAAGAATCGGCCTGCACAGCCACAGCAGAAAGTGCACGTCATGACCACAACGCCTCCTGGTGCAGACTATCATCTCCTGAGATGTAAAGAGGCCGACGACATGTTGTTGAAATAGTAATAGCTGTAATTATAATACTGAAAATCGTGACAGCAGCTTGGTTTCATCTTGCGTAATTTAATTCTATGATCACTTGTTTGTTTGTGTGAACATTGGTTTGTTTGACGCTTGATTAATCTTCTATAGTTTTCTCACTTGTGTTTTATTTCATTCTATTTTATTTCTTTTTTTTATATTTTATTTAGTTTATATGTTATTCAATATTTCTTTTAAGTGCTAACTGTATACTTTTCTTGATTCCATTGTAATGATGTCTTAACGTTATACTATATAGTAGTCATGTATCTTCCTTTTGTAAACAAATGTTATGTGTGTAGATTAGCAAGGGCAAGTTTGAAAAATGGCTTCTAGTCAATAACTTTTACCGTTGGAAGATAAAGCATCAGTGTCATTGTCATTGTCTCTCTTTCTGTCTCTGTCTGTCTCTCTGTCTCTCTCTCTTTCTGTCTCTCTGTGTCTGTGTCTATGTCTCTCTCTTTGTCTATGTCCTCTGTCTCTCTCTGTGTCTCTGTGTCTCTCTCTGCTCTTTTCTGTCTCTGTCTGTCTGTCTCTCTCTATCTATCTCTCTCTGATTCTGTCTGTTTCTCTCTGTCTCTGTCTCTTTTTCTTATCTTCTATGTTATAAACACAGGAAAAACATAATGTACTGTATACACACTACAAAACAAGCTGTCCATTTTTCCTACTCACTCAGTCAACAATATTGTTCAGTTGCCAGTGTCATACCTTCAGTAAGAGATCATATTGTTCTGTGTCAAGTGAGTTATTGGATAATATTGCAAAACGTAAAAGAGCAATGTCGCAAAGAATTTAAACAAAACTCTCAGAACACACCCGTGCACACATCTCTTCATGAAAAATTACATTACGGGTCTTTTACATGGCTAAGCCTACAATACAAACAACATAAGAACAACGATAATAACAGTAATAATAACATTAATGACAATGACGATAATGCTAATGATGATGATGTCGATGCTGCTAATGCTGATGGTGATGGTGTTGGTGGTGGTGTCGACAACGACGACAGTGATGTTGATTATGTTGATGATGATGATAACGGTGATGATGATGATAACAACAACGACGACGACAACGAAGATGATGATGATGATGACGACGACGACGAGACGACGAAGATATGATGATGATAACGATGCGGATAATGACGACGACGACAATAATGATGACGACGACGATGACGACATGATGATGATAACGACGATGATAATAACGATGACGACGACGACGACGACGACAATGATGACGATGACGATGATCATAACGACGACGACGACGACGACGATGATGATGACAACAACGGTGATGACGACGATGATGACGAATAAGATAACGACGATGATATCGAAATAACGACGACGATGACGACGATGATGATGACACTGATGATGATGATGATAATGATGATGATGATGATGCATTCTTGTATGCGAGGACCATCCATAGGCCTAAATACCAAGAACGTGCTAACAACTTTGAAAAAATCAAAAACAACGACAAAGTAGCGACAGGATTTTTTGATCAAACTATTTAGACAAGGCAGATCACTGTGAAATGACTGGCTACTAAGACCTTCAGTGCCAAGACAACGCAGATCACTGTAAAATGATTGGCCATTGTTGTTTGATCAAACTACTAAGACCTTCAAAGCTAACAGGAACCAGAAAAAAACACAAAAGAAAAATAGGAACGCGTATTTAATACAACAAGACAAGACAGGCGCAAATTTTCGGCCAGCTGGCCTTTGTCAAGCGTAAGATTACAAACAAACAAACACCAGATACAAACATTTTGAGAAAAAGACTGGGCAGAGCAGCAGGGAAATTTCAGTCTTTTTCTCAAAATTTTTGTATCTGGTGTTTGTTTGTTTGTAATCTTACGATTGACAAAGGCCACCGACAATTGCGCCTGTCTTGTCTTGTTGTATTAAATACGCGTTAGTATTCTTCTTTCGTGTTTTTTTCTGGTTCCTGTTTGCTTGAACACGGGCAGTCACACTTGTTTCGGACTTCAAAGCTAAGACAAGGCAACTCACTGTGAAATGATTGGACATTGTTAATTCATGACAATGGATCTTGGTTCAAAGCAGAGAGATCGACAAACATCATTTAAACGTCGTTCATCAACTGCTGGACGTTCTGCCTGGCTAATCTCGCCTGTTCTCCGTTATGAGTCCCTTCGACTTTGATCTGTATATTATGCCGGCTGATCCAATCGTTCTTTTGACAAAGTTGTGGACTTTGATCTGTTTATTATGCCGGCTGATCCAATCGGTTCTTTTGACAAAGCTGTGGACTTTGATCTGTTTATTATGCCGGTTGATCCAATCGGTTCTTTTGACAAAGCTGTGGACTTTGATCTGTTTATTATGCCGGCTGATCCAACCGGTTCTTTTAACAAAGCTGTGGTCTTTGATCTGTTTATTATGCCGGCTGATCCAACCGGTTCTTTTGACAAAGCTGTGGTCTTTGATCTGTTTATTATGCCGGCTGATCCAACCGGTTCTTTGACAAAGCTGTGGTCTTTGATCTGTTTATTATGCCGGCTGATCCAACCGGTTCTTTGACAAAGCTGTGGTCTTAGGATCTGATATCCCGAATTCAGTCCCAGCCGTCAACATTAAAAACTGGCCTGTTTGCTGCCCTTCTGAAAGTTTCCATCATTCTGTTTTTGTTCGTTCGTTCTTTGATTTAACGTCTGTTCACTATGAGTGATATTAGACGGGGGGGGGGGGGGGGGGGGGGGAATGGAGGATGAGAGAGGTGGGCGAGTTGGATTGGGGGCAGAGGGGGGACAGAGTAAGAGACATAAGTAAGTGGGTAAATAGAAAAATGGAACAAGATCTTAACATTCTGTGGTGTCATTTTAGTGTTTCAAAGGTCTCCCCTCCTCTCACTCCCCCTTACCCCCACTCCCCTTCCATCCTTTTGTGCTCCTCTGTTTGCTTTTATTCTTCCTGGTCCAGATGCGGCTGGATCTATTTTCAGCTGCTTCTGCCATTGCCTGTCATACTCTATTTAGTCTTCTCTCTCCCAGAAATCCAGACCTGTTTTGTGGGGTCATAGAATGATGTACTCATCAACCCCTTTTGCTCCAACCTCTCTGGTTGAGGACTTGGCTATGAGAGCCGGATTTCCTCAAATTGCTGGTCAGACTGGCATACTTTCCAAGTCTTGTAGAAACTGGCTTCCTCCGTTCTACTTTCACACGGTGCGGTGGGTTCGATCAGTTTGAAATGGTTGTTTTCAGGTCTGCAGAATGTGGCACTAGGGAAACCAGCTTCTCAGAGTTCCTACCATATAAGCACCATTTCGGCTGAGCTGGCGGTGGATGGGGATACAAGCCAGTTGTACGAGGATGCTTCGAGAAATGTTCGTTGTACACACACACAAGGACTCGATGAAAACATGCCTCACTGGTGGAGAGTGGACCTGATGTACAGTGTGCCCATCTCTGAACTCTTCATTTATAACAGAGTGGACTGCTGTGGTAATATCTTCTCTCTGTTTGTCTGTCTGTCTGTCTGTATATATCTCTGTCTGTCTGTCTGTTTCTGTGTGTCTCTGTGTCTCTGTCTGTCTCTCTCTGTCTCTGTCTTTCTCTCTGTCTCTGTCTCTCTCTCTCTGTTTCTGTCTCTGTCTGTCTCTCTGATTCTGTCTCTCTTTTCCATCAGTTTCCCAACATGAGAAGTTAAAGCTATTGGTCTGTAACTGTCAATGTAATTATTCAAAAGCGTTTGTTCCATTATTGTGAACGAAATGATATTATTCCACCTCATCAGGCAGGATTTAGGAAAGGGCGATGTACAACAGATCATTTAGTAAAACTTACAAGTCAAATCAAAAAACAATTTTCTCGTAGAAAAAGCACTTTGGCTACGTTTTTTGACGTGAAGAAGGCTTACGACACTGTGTGGCATTCAAGACTGCTTTACAAATTAAAGAGCATTGGTGTAACAGGTAAAATGTATTATTACATTAAAGACTTTTTATCCTGTAGATCAATGTGTGTAAGATTAGGGACTGTATACTCTTCATTTAAAGACATAGACATGGGGATCCCTCAGGGGTCAATCATAGCCCCCATCCTGTTCAGTATACTTCTTTATGATTTACCACAACATTTGTCGAAGAACACTAATGTTGTACAGTATGCAGATGATATTGCCATTTGGATGAACACCACTCTTCGAAAAAATACAAACAAAAGAACAATCACCCATGTACAAAAGCTCTACCAATATGATCTTGATAACCTGAGTAATTACATGAAAGACAATGGTCTGGAGTTATCGAGTGAAAAGACTTATCTTATGCTTTTTAACAATGGTGAAAACCCTAAAACTCTCCCTACGTTATCGCTGGACAATAATCCACTTGCTTATAAACCCACCATTAAATTTCTAGGAGTGTACATAACACGAAAGTTAAATTGGAGACATCATATCGAATATTTAATTACAAAAGCAAACAAAAGACTTAACTTCTTAAAAATAGTCAACAGACAATCCTGGAGCCAAGACACTCAAACTATGTTACACCTACCGATTTCTTTGGTTCGATCGAAACTGCTCTGTGGACAAGAGGTATATTTTACTTCCTCGAATACACTCTTAAAAAAATTACAAAGTGTAGATAGCAAAGCTATTAAATTGGCTCTTGGTGTGCCCGTTCATACAAACACAATGAAGTCTTATAAAGAAAGTAACATATTACCGCTTACAGATCAACGTGAATTAGCGGTGACAAAGTATGTTATTAGAGCTCTGGCCGGCCGTACAGAACTCAGTTAAGGATGAATTACTATACACTTCGGAAACTGACTATCCTCAGAAAGCTCGAAAGATGCATACTCTTCAACCTATACGAAATTTTGCAGAAGTTCTCCTGAGCAAAAACAATATTGATGTAAATAACATTCCAGTAATGCCACTTATTCCATCCATACCTTCCTGGGAACTTGAAAAAGCTAACTTTGACATAGACTACATAAATCTCAATAAAACAGAAGAAATAAATATTCTAGTATCAGAAGTCAAATCTCATTTAACCACATATTATCCTAATCACCTAAAAATTTTCACAGACGGGTCTGTTTTAGATACAGCTGATAGCGGAGCTGGGTTCGTCATTCCTGCCTTAAAGGTACAAAAATCTTTTTACATAGGTAAAGGCTTCTCTATTTTTACATAGAATTATACGCAATATTGATGGCTCTTAACTATATTAATAGCCTCTCATACGATATATGCAATATACTATTGTGTGTTGATTCTAAATCAGTGTTACGTAGCTTGAAACAAACAGAAAATGTAATACGAAATGACATTATATGTGAGATCAAACATTTGATATATTGTATTTCATCCAGTGGTGTTGGTATAAATTTTTGCTGGGTTCCGTCACACTGTGGACTTTATTGGAATGAAGTTTCGGACAAATTAGCAAAAGACGGTGCATCCAATAATGCAAATACCGTAACTTTCCATAACATACGACTGTCAGTTCATGAACTTGGTTCTGTGTTAGAATGTTCACTTTATACAAATGTTTCCAATACCCAAAGCCTGATACCTAACTGCCCCAGACAGCTAGCGTCCTTGATACACAAACTAAGACTTAACTCTTGGAAAACAAAATATATACAGAATGTATGTCCTATTTTACTGACGACATATAGAAATAACAATCTCGATTTTTCATGTACTGATTCTAGAGATATCCTTTAAAACAAAAATAATGATATTATTTCGGTAGTCCAGCTGATTCTCAGATCCCCTGTTGGCTGATTGTTATGAAGAGTTAATTAATTGTTGTCTGTTATTGATTGATACTGTTAACTTAATGTTCTGAATTCTTAATTGTAATTGTCCCTATTCTTACATTCAAACTCCCACTACCCCTTCCCATCCCCGTCCCCCACCCCTTTTTTTATTTTTATTTTTATTTTTTTATTTTTTTATTTTTTTGCTCCCTGTGTATGTGTGAGTGTGAGTGTGTGTGTGTGTGTGTGTGTGTGTGTGTGTGTGTGTGTGTGTGTGTGCGCGCGCGTGTGTGTGTGTGTGTGTGTGTGTGTGTGTGTGTGTGTGAGTTTGTGTGTGTGTGTCTAAAATCACTATTGTGAACAGACATTAAATAAAGATTCCATTCCATTCATTCTGTCTCTCTGCCTCTCTGTCTCTTGTCTGTCTGACTGTCTGTCTGTTTGTCTCTCTCTCTCTCTTTCTCTCTCTCTCTCTCTCTCTCTCTCTCTCTCTCTCTCTCTCTTTCCATTTTTGTCTCTCTCTCTCGCTCTCTGTCTCTGTGTGTGTGTCTCTCTCTGTGTATCTTTCTGTGTCTGTCTCCGTCTGTCTGTTTTTCTCTTTCTACCTCTCTCTCTCTCTCCACCCCCTCCCCTCCTTTTTGCCTCTGTCTCTTTCTCTGTCTGTGTGTATCTGTGTGTCTCTGTGTGTATCTCTCTCTGTGTCTGTCTCTGTGTCTCTGTCTCATTCACTCACTCACTCTTCCGGTCTCTCTATCTCTGTTTCTCTGCCTCTCTATCTCTGTCTCTCTGTCTGTCTGTCTGCCTCTCTCTCTCTCTCTCTCTCTCTCTCTCTCTCTCTCTCTCTCTCTCTCTCTCTCTCTCTCACGCGTCTCTCTCTCTGGGAGTGCGTGGCCCAAATGGTCAAGGCACCTGTTTGGGAATAGAGAGATTTCGGTTTTATTGCCTGTTCGGACAATGATTTTCTCTGCAAAATACACAGATCATTTCACACTTTAACAACAACAACAACAACAACAAAAAACCGCTCAGATCATTTCACATCAAAAAAAAAAAAAAAAAAAAAAAAAATAATAATACACAGATTATTTCAAACAGTTGTATAATATGACTGTGTGTGTGTCTCTCTCTCTCTCTAAGGAAATCGACTGCGTAATTTTATCGTCCAAGCTGGCTTAGCAGACGCCACAGAGAAAGTGACCTACTCTAACTGTTCCTTTCACCCCGGGTCAGCGGCCAGCACGGTTCGAATCTTGTGCCAGGAGCCTGTGTGTGCACGCTACGTCCGTATCGTCAAACAGGCTGATGATACCACGGCTCTCACTTTATGTGAAGTGGAGATCTGTGAGTCACTGTTAGTTTGGTTATATGTTGGACTGCCTGTGTGATTGATTGATTGATGAGTGAGTGAGTGAGTGAGTGAGTGAGTGATGATTGATTGATTGATTGAGTGAGTGAGTGAGTGAGTGATGATTGAGTGAGTGAGTGAGTGAGTGAGTGATTAATTGAGTGAGTGAGTGAGTGAGTGATCGAGTGATTAATTTATTGATTGATTGAGTGATTGATTGATTGATTGAGATGAGTGAGTGAGTGATGATGATTGATTGAGTGATTGATTGATTGATGTGATGGTAGGAGTGATGATTGATTGAGTGAGCTCATGAGTGAGCTCATGAGTGATCGAGTGATTGATTGAGTGAGTGAGTAGCGAGTGAGTGAGTGAGTGAGTGAGTGATGATTGAGTGATGAGTGAGTGAGTGAGTGAGCTCATGAGTGAACTCATGAGTGAGTGAGTGAGTGAGTGATCGAGTGATTGAGTGAGGGAGTGAATGAATGATTGAGAGAGTGAGTGAGTGAGTGAGTGTGTGAGTGAATGAGATTGAGTGAGTGAGCGATGATTGATTGATGATTGATTGATTGACTGACTGACTGACTGACGGGACTGACTGACTGACTGACTGATTGCAAGCATTGATACATTGGTTATGTTATTTCACTTGTCATTCGACTTGATTGTGACAGTCTGTGGATGTCGATCCATTTTGTTACTTTCGTTTATCTGTTTGTTTGCTTTGCTTTTTTTCTGTTTGTTTGTCTTTGTGAAGTAATACAATTTGACTTTTCTTCGCTGGAAATAGAAGGCTGAATAAGCTGTGCAATGAACCCATTAGCCTCAAGGAGCACAGTGGATGTCTACACATTTTTTTTGAAATATACGAAAAATAGCATGTTTTTGACATGAAACGTTGAGCTACTTGCGTGAAATTTGTACAACTACTTCTACTACTACTACTACGACTACTACTATTACTACTACTACTACTACTACTATTACTACTACTACTACCAGTAGCTGCAGCAGCAGCAGGCAGCAGTAGTAGTAGTAATAGTAACACTAGTAGTAGTAGTCGTAAAAGTACTAGTAGTAGTCGTAGAAGTAGTGGTAGAAGTAATAGTAGTAATAGCAGCAGTAGTAATAGTAGTAGTAGTGGTAGTAGTAGTAGTAGTAGTAGTCGTAGTCGTAGTCGTAGTCGTAGTCGTAAGGGAAGAGTGTTGGTATACGTGACGATTCTTTTATTCTGCAGATTTCAACAAGACCAGTTACTGGGAGACCTTGGAACAAAGGAAGAGCAGCACTTCGCCTTCACCAACGATACCAGCCACCGCCATGAAAACAACATCAGAAGCAACAACAACAACGACAACAACAACACCCACGACAAGACCAACAACAACAACACCCACTACATCAACATCAACACCCACCACCACCACCACCACAGACACAACACCCACCACCACCAACACCACAGACACAACACCCACCACCACCACCACCACAACACCCACCACCACCAACACCACAGACACAACACCCACCACCACCAACACCACAGACACAACACCCACCACCACCACCACAACAACAGCACATACCACCACCACCTCCACCACAGCAACAACACCCACCACCTTAACCACCTCAACACCCAGCGTGACACACAGACCACAATGTCGGTGCGTATTTCAAAACAACACATCGACGTCCAGCAACATCACAGACCTAAAGGAGGAGGCACAAACGGCAGCCAAAGAAATTGTTCAGACGCTGACAGTCAGCACTGAGGTTACCGGAGCGTATGCTCGGAAGCGAATTTCGGCCGAAGACCGCCGACCTACGGCCCAAATGACTGGCTATGTTGCCGTGATTTTGTTGACTGTGGTTGCTGTTGTTCTGACTGGTTCAGATATTGTGTCTGTGGTCACGTGGCTTGGTCACGTGTTGACCCGTGGGAACCACAACTAACAACGGGCTATTTTTAGCAGTGTATGCTGCCCTTCACAGCATGTAGTTGTCATTTTACGAGGTTTTTTTCTTCGTTTGTGTTTTTCTTACTTTGGTATGTCATTATTTCAAGTAAAGATAATTCGCACAAATGTTTAAATTGTTTTACCACGCTAATTTTCCCGTTCAGTTTCTTTTTCTTTCTGAGTTTTGAAAAAAACGTTTGAAGGAAGAAAAAGTTCTGGCTGCCAATATATGTTGCTTTCTTGTGAACATGCAAACCGATAACAATGATGATAATCAGGGTTGTCGTAGATCTATACGATGAAGCAACTTTCGCTAGGCAAGAGTTATTTCCCTTTAACTGTGTAAGCGTCATTTATATAACACGACCCACTCGCTGTTGTATCCACCACTCCCGTCCTCTATCTCACTACTGACTTCTCTATTTGTTCATAAACACCAAAACTTTCTTTCGGGCGCAGTTGCTAAACGTTTCAAATTTTGTTCGAACTAATATGCAATAATTCTACCAGGGGCAGACTATGGGGGAGGTGGTTTCAAAACTTCCAGACCTCACTCCACCCCACCCCCCTCCAGCACCACTTGCGCTGTCCATAAAAAAGTATAATCTGAAATCTCTGTTCGGGATCTCGCCTGTCTCACTTGTCGGCGTCACCGGGTTCAGTGTTTGTCGCTGCACGCTTAGACACCATCCTCTCCCTTCAGGCGGCTCTGTCTTAAGTATTGTAGACAATTCTTTTTAATATTTAGGCCACTGATGTTGGTTATGTTCTCAATGTATGAGATTGGAGGTCTGCCTTTCTTCCTTTTTGCCACTGTTTTTCCTTGAAAGATGGTTGCCATGAGGTCCGTGTTCTTACTGCGAGCCCTAGTAGCTCAGTTGGTTTGAGTGTCGGATTCACATGCTAATGGTTGTGGGTTCGAATCCCGGGGTGCGCTATATTAAAACTGGCCTTTTCACTGCTCTATCTTAACATCATTGTTGTTCTGGTGGTGTCACTATAGGATTAGATAAGTCCTCATTCCC
>JAPXFY010000026.1:13265236-13285236 GCA_030674185.1 Monoplex corrugatus | reverse complement strand
TCGACACAGCATGATGGCCGACAACAACAGCTACAACAACAGCAACAGCAACAACAACAGCAAAGAGGAAACACCCATAATAAATTCATATACATACCACGACAAACTTACTTACATAATCTGGATAACACTCAACGAATTGTCCACAAGCCCACACACACACAGAAGGTTTGGCAAACTTGCTTACAAGTTCTTCAATGGTCTTTTTCCACGGTCAAGGTCACATACAACGGCCAAAGGAATGCATAAAGCCAATATGTGAACGGCACTCTTTCAGGAACTTGTGACCAGATGTCCATTGTTTGCACTGTTGTGACAGTCTACCATTGTCCTGGCTTCACACTGAGTTGTATTCAGATTTGATTTCAAGGTCACAGTGATCTTGTATAGTACAAAATTTGAATTTGCAGTAATAACTTCTGAATAAACATTTTCAAAAAGTAAATCCTTAGCAGTGGGTGGACTCTCTTGTTTGGTTGTTTTTTTTATTTCTGTTTGTTTGTTTGTCCCCTTCAACAGACAGCTATTACTTTTGTTGGTGTGGGAGAATTTATTGACTTTATTTTTTCGTTCAAGCAGCAACAAGAGAAAAGCCAGTTACAGAGACAGCCTTCATACGTCGTATTCATCGAGCTGACAAAGCGTTTGATCTAATTAGCAGAAAAGGCCTCTTCACACTCCTGGAAAAGGTCGTATGCTTCTTTCCATGATGGCGTGCAGAGGACAGTGCAATTTGATGGATCATCATCAATTTGATTGATTGATTTGGTTCAGTTTTTACGTCGACACCCACCTCAGGTGATATGGCCGACGGGGATAACCATTCCGGGGAAGTGGGGGAAGGGGGAAGGGGAACCTATCTAATCCTATACTGACACCACCAGAACAACAATGATGATTTTAAAATGGGGCAGTGAGATGGCCAGTTTTAATATAGCGTACCCGGGATTCGAACCCACAACCATTAGCATGTGAATCCGACGCTCAAACCAACTGAGCTATCGAGGCCCGCAATCATTATCAAAGCCATTACCAACTCAAAGTGGAGTGAGGCAGGGATGCGTCCTTACCCCCATGGTTTTACTGCCGTATATTTTCAAAGCATTTGATGACGGAGTGTACCAACACACTAAGTCCAATGGCAAACTCGTCAGCCTTACATGTTTCAGAGCAAAGACCAAAGTGCATCAGGTCCTGACGCGGAAGATACTCTAAGTTGATGATGCCAGTTTGACATTTCACATACAACCTGGTTTTCGCAGACTAATCAGTACCCTAGCGCATGCTTGTCAAAATGTTAACCTCATCATCAGTCTGAAGAAGATTGAGATCATGGGCCAGGGCCGAATATTCTCAAGACTCTGAACGGGCGTGTTATCAATAGACTATGATTGTAAAGCGATTACATATCATAACACTGAACGGGCGTGTTGTCGATAATGTAAGGATATGCTCCTGACGTTGAACACTCCATCCAATTTGTCACCAGGAGATTTAGAAACTCAAATCCGAATACAAATACAAACATCAGGACACTTAGATAACAACAGGCCTGAATACCTAACACTGCTTCTAGGACAATAGGACACTAAGATAACAACAGGCCTGAATACCTAACACTGCCTCTAGGACACTAGGACACTACGATAATAACAGCCTGAATACCTAACACTGCCTCTAGGACACTAAGATAATAACAGGCCTGAATACCTAACACTGCCTCTAGACACTAGGACACGAAAATAACAACAGCCTGAATACCTAACACTGCCGCTAGGACACTAAGATAACAACAGGCCTGAATACCTAACACTGCCTCTAGGACTCTAGGACACTAAGAAACAACAGGCCTGAATATCTAACACTGCCTCTAGGACACTAGGACACGAAGATAACACAGGCTGAATACCTAACACTGCCTCTAGGACACTAAGATAACAACAGGCCTGAATACCTAACACTGCCTCTAGACACTAGATAACAACGACCAATACCTAACACTGCCTCTAGGACACTAATAACAACAACCTGAATACCTAACACTGCCTCTAGACACTAAGATAACAACAGGCCTGAATAACCTACACTGCCTAGACACAAATAACAAAGCTAATACCACACTGCCTCTAGGACTGACTAAAATAACAAAGCCTGAATACCACCACTCCCTGCTCAGACACTAGATACAACAGCCTGAAACCTAACACTGCCTCCTAGGACACTAGATAACAACAGGCTGAACACCAACACTGCCTCTAGGACACTAAGATAACACAGGCCTGAATACCTACACTGCTCTAGACTAGGACACTAAATAACAACAGCCTAAACCTAACACTGCTCTAGGACTCTAGACACAAGATAACAACGCGAATACTAACACTGCCTCTGACATAGGACACTAAGATAACAACAGCCTGAATACCTAACACTGCCTTAGGACTAGACACTAGATAAAACAGCCTGAATACCTAACACTGCTCTAGGACACTAAGATAAAACAGCCTGAATACCTAACACTGCCTCTAGACACTAGGAACGAAATAACAACAGCCTGAATACCTAACACTGCGCTAGGACACTAAGATAACACAGGCTGAATACCTAACACTGCCTCTAGGACCTGCACAAAGAACAACAGCCTGAATACTAACACTGCCTCTAGACACAAGATAACACAGCCTGAATACCTAACACTGCCTCAGGACACTAAGATAACAACGCCGAATACCTAACACTGCTCTAGGACACTAAGATAACAACAACCTGAATACCTAACCTCCTCTAGGACACTAAGATAACAACAGGCCTGAATACCTAACACTGCTCAGACATAAGATAACAACAGCCTGAATACCTAACCTGCCTCTAGACACTAAGATAACAACAGCCTGAATACCTAACACTGCCTCTAGGACACTAAGATAACAACAGGCTGAATACCTACACCCTCTAGGACACTAAGATAACAACGTGAACACAACACTGCTCTAGGACTTAGACACTAAGATAACAACAGGCCTGAATACCAACACTGCCTCTAGGACTTAGACACAAATAACAACAGGCCTGAATACCAACCTGCCTCTAGGACTCTAGACACAAGATAACAACAGGCCTGAATACCTACATCTTAGGACTCTAGGACACAAGATAACAACAGGCCTGAAACCTAACACTGCCTCTAGGACACTAAGATAACAACAGGCCTGAATACCTAACACTGTCTCTAGGACTCTAGGACACTAAGATAACAACAGGCCTGAACACCTAACACTGCTCTAGGACTCTAGGACACTAAGATAACAACAGGACTGAATACCTAACACTGCCTCTAGGACTCTAGGACACTAAGATAAAACAGGACTGAATACCTAACACTGCCTCTAGGACATAGGACACTAAGATAACAACAGGCCTGAATACCTAACACTGCCTCTAGGACACTAGCACACGTAATAACAGCCTAATACCTAACACTGCCTCTAGGACACTAAGATAATAACAGGCTGAATACCTAACACTGCCTCTAGGACACTGACAGAAAATAACAACAGGCCTGAATACCTAACACTGCCGCTAGGACACTAAGATAACAACAGGCCTGAATACCTAACACTGCTCTAGGACTCAGGACACTAAGAAACAACAGGCCTGAATATCTAACACTGCCTCTAGGACACTAAAAAGATACACAGGCCTGAATACCTAACACGCCTCTAGGACACTAAGATAACAACAGGCCTGAATACCTAACACTGCCTCTAGGACACTAAGATAACAACAGACCTGAATACCTAACACTGCCTCTAGGACACTAAGATAACAACAGACCTGAATACCTAACACTGCCTCTAGGACACTAAGATAACAACAGGCCTGAAACCTAACACTGTCTCTAGGACACTAAGATAACAAAGGCCTAATACCTAACACTGCCTCTAGGACACTAAGATAACAACAGACCTGAATACCTAACACTGCCTCTAGGACACTAAGATAACAACAGGCCTGAATACCTAACACTGCCTCTAGGACACTAAGATAACAACGGCCTGAACACCAACACTGCCTCTAGGACTTAGACACTAAGATAACAACAGGCCTGAATACCTAAACTGCTCTAGGATCAGGACACTAAGATAACAACAGGCCTGAAACCTAACACTGCCTCTAGATCTAGGACACAAGATAACAACAGGCTGAATACCTAACACTGCCTCTAGGACTCAGGACACTAGATAACAACAGGCCTGAATACCTAACACTGCCTCTAGACTTAGGACACTAAGATAACAACAGGACTGAATACCTAACACTGCCTCTAACTAGGACACTAAGATAACAACAGGCCTGAATACCTAACACTGCCTCTAGACTAGGACACTAAGATAACAACAGGCCTGAATACCTAACACTGCCTCTAGGACTTAGGACACTAAGATAACAACAGGCTGAATACCTAACACTGCCTCTAGGACCTAGACACAGATAACAACAGGCCTGAATACCTAACACTCCTCTAGGACACTAAGATAACAACAGGCTGAATACCTAACACTGCCTCAGGAACTAAGATAACAACAGGCCTGAATACCTAACACTGCTCTAGGACACTAAGATAACAACAGACCTGAATACTAACACTCCTCTAGAAACACTAAGATAACAACAGGCCTGAACACCTAACACTGCCTCTAGGACATTAAGATAACAACAGGCCTGAATACCTAACACTGCCTCTAGGACACTAAGATAACAACAGGCCTGAATACCTAACACTCCTCTAGGACACTAAGATAACAACAGCCTGAAACCTAACACCCTCTAGGACACTAAGATAACAACAGGCCTGAAACCTAACACTCTCTAGGACACTAGACACGAAGATAACAACAGGCCTGAATACCACCACTGCCTCTAGACTCTAGGACACTAAATAACAACAGGCCTGAATACCTACACTGCCTCTAGGACTCTAGGACACTAAGATAACAACAGGCCTGAACACCTAACACTGCCTCTAGGACTCTAGGACACTAGATAACAACAGGCCTGAATACCTAACACTGCCTCTAGGACACTAAGATAACAACAGGCCTGAATACCTAACACTGTCTCTAGGACTCTAGGACACTAAGATAACAACAGGCCTGAACACCTAACACTGCTCTAGGACTCTAGGACACTAAGATAACAACAGGCCTGAATACCTAACACTGCCTCTAGGACTCTAGACACTAAGATAACAACAGGACTGAATACCTAACACTGCCTCTAGGACATAGACACAAGATAACAACAGGCCTGAATACCTAACACTGCCTAGACACTAGGACTACTACGATAAAACAGCCTGAATACCTAACACTGCCTCTAGGACACTAAGATAACTAACAGGCCTGAAATAACCTAACACTGCCTCTAGGACACTAGGACACGAAAAAATCACACAAAACAGCCTGAATACCTAACACTGCCCTAGGACACTAAGATAACAACAGGCCTGAATACCTAACACTCCTAGACTCTAGGACACTAAGATAACAACAGGCCTGAAACTAACACTGCCTCTAGGACATAGACACGAAGATAACAACAGGCCTGAATACCTAACACTGCCTCTAGGACACTAAGATAACAACAGGCCTGAATACCTAACACTGCCTCTAGGACACTAAGATAACAACGGCCGAATACCTAACACTGCCTCTAGGACACTAAGATAACAACAGACCTGAATACCTAACACTGCCTCTAGGACACTAAGATAACAACAGGCCTGAAACCTAACACTCATCTAGCCTTGACACAAGATAACAACAGGCCTGAATACCACACTGCCTCTAGGACTCTAGGACACTAAAATAACAACAGGCCTGAATACCACACTGCCTCTAGGACTCTAGACACTAAGATAACAACAGGCCTGAATACCTAACACTGCCTCTAGGACTAGGACACTAGATAACAACAGGCTGAACACCTAACACTGCCTCTAGGACACTAAGATAACAACAGGCCTGAATACCTAACACTGCTCTAGGACTCTAGACACTAAGATAACAACAGGCCTGAACACCTAACACTGCTTCTAGGACTCTAGGACACTAAGATAACAACAGGACTGAATACCTAACACTGCCTCTAGGACTAGGACACTAAGATAACAACAGGCCTGAATACCTAACACTGCCTCTAGGACACTAGGACACTACGATAATAACAGGCCTGAATACCTAACACTGCCTCTAGGACACTAAGATAATAACAGGCCTGAATACCTAACACTGCCTCTAGGACACTAGGACACGAAAATAACAACAGGCCTGAATACCTAACACTGCCGCTAGGACACTAAGATAACAACAGGCTGAATACCTAACACTGCCTCTAGGACTCTAGGACACTAAGAAACAACAGGCCTGAATATCTAACACTGCCTCTAGGACACTAGGACACGAAGATAACACAGGCCTGAATACCTAACACTGCCTCTAGGACACTAAGATAACAACGGCCTGAATACCTAACACTGCCTCTAGGACACTAAGATAACAACAACCTGAATACCTAACACTGCCTCTAGGACACTAAGATAACAACAGGCCTGAATACCTAACACTGTCTCTAGGACACTAAGATAACAACAGCCTGAATACCTAACACTGCCTCTAGGACACTAAGATAACAACAGACCTGAATACCTAACACTGCCTCTAGGACACTAAGATAACAACAGGCTGAATACCTAACACTGCCTCTAGGACACTAAGATAACAACGGACTGAACCCAACACTGCCTCTAGACTTAGGACACTAAGATAACAACAGGCCTGAATACCTAACACTGCCTCTAGGACTCTAGGACACTAAGATAACAACAGGCCTGAATACCTAACACTGCCTACTCTAGGACACGAAGATAACAACAGGCCTGAATACCTAACACTGCCTCTAGGACTCTAGGACACTAAGATAACAACAGGCCTGAATACCTAACACTGCCTTGGACTCTAGGACACTAAGATAACAACAGGACTGAATACCTAACACTCCTCTAGGACTCTAGGACACTAAGATAACAACAGGCTGAATACCTAACACTGCCTCTAGGACTCTAGGACACTAAGATAACAACGGCCTGAATACCTAACACTGCCTCTAGACTCTAGGACACTAAGATAACAACAGGACTGAATACCTAACACTGCCTCTAGGACACTATGACACGAAGATAACAACAGGCCTGAATACCTAACACTACCTCTAGGACACTAAGATAACAACAGGCTTGAATACCTAACACTGCCTCTAGGATACTAAGATAACAACAGGCTGAATACCTAACACTGTCTCTAGGACACTAAGATAACAACAGACCTGAATACCTAACACTACCTCTAGAACACTAAGATAACAACAGGCCTGAAACCTAACACTGCCTCTAGGACATTAAGATAACAACAGGCCTGAATACCTAACACTGCCTCTAGGACACTAAGATAACAACAGGCCTGAATACCTAACACTACCTCTAGGACACTAAGATAACAACAGCCTGAACACCTAACACAACCTCTAGGACACTAAGATAACAACAGGCCTGAAGACCTAACACTACATCTAGGACACTATGACACGAAGATAACAACAGGCCTGAATACCCACCACTGCCTCTAGGACTCTAGGACACTAAATAACAACAGGCCTGAATACCCACCACTGCCTCTAGGACTCTAGGACACTAAGATAACAACAGGCCTGAACACTTAACACTGCCTCTCTAGGACTCTAGGACACTACGATAACAACAGGCCTGAATACCTAACACTGCCTCTAGGACACTAAGATAACAACAGGCCTGAATACCTAACACTGCCTCTAGGACACTAACATAAAAAACAGGCCTGAATACCTAACACTGCCTCTAGCACACTAAAATAACAACAGGCCTGAACACCTAACACTGCCTCTAGGACTGTAGAACACTAAAATAACAACAGGCCTCAATACCTAAAACTGCCTCTAGGACAATAGGACACTAAGATAACAACAGGACTGAACACCTAACACTGCCTCTAGGACACTAAGATAACAACAGGACTGAATACTTAACACTGCCTCTAGGACACAAAGATAACAACAGGACTGAACACCTAACACTACCTCTAGGACACTAAGATAACAACAGGACTGAATACCTAACACTGCTTCTAGGATACTAAGATAACAACAGGCCTGAATACCTAACACTACTCTAGGACACTAAGATAACAACAGGCCTGAATACCTAACACTGCCTCTAGGACACTAAGATAACAACTGGACTGAACACACAACACTGCCTCTAGGACTTTAGGACACTAAGATAACAACAGGCCTGAACACCTAACACTGCCTCTAGGACCCTAGGACACTTAGATAACAACAGGCCTGAAACCTAACACTGCCTCTAGGACACTAAGACACTAAGATAACAACAGGGCTGAATACCTAACACTGCCTCTAGGACTCTAGGACACTAGGATAACAACAGGCCTGAATACCTAACACTGCCTCTAGGACACTAAGACACTAAGATAACAACAGGCCTGAATACCTAACACTGCCTCTAGGACACTAGACACTAAGATAACAACAGGCCTGAACACCTAACACTGCCTCTAGGACCCTAGGACACTTAGATAACAACAGACTGAATACCTAACACTGCCTCTAGGACACTAAGACACTAAGATAACAACAGACCTGAATACCTAACTCTGCCTCTAGGACACTAAGAAACTTAGATAACAACAGACCTGAATACCTAACACTGCATCTAGGACACTAGGACACTAAGATAACAACAGGCCTGAATACCTAACACTGCCTCTAGGACACTAAGACACGAAGATAACAACAGGCCTGAATACCTAACACAGCCTCTAGGACTCTAGGACACTAAGATAACAACAGGCCTGAATACCTACATGCCTAGGACCTAGGACACTAAGATAACAACAGGCCTGAATACCTAACACTGCCTCTAGGACTCTAGACACTAGATAACAACAGGCCTGAATACCTAACACTGCCTCTAGGACACTAGACACAAGATAACAACAGGCCTGAATACCTAACACTGCCTCTAGGACACTAAGACACTAAATAACAACAGGCCTGAATACCTAACACTGCCTCTAGACCTAGGACACTAAGATAACAACAGACTGAACACCTAACACTGCCTCTAGGACCTAGACACTAAGATAACAACAGACCTGAATACCTAAAACTGCCTCTAGGACCTAGAAAAGATAACAACAGCCTGAATACCTAACACTAGCCTCTAGGACACTAGACACAGATAACAACAGCCTGAATACCTAACACTGCCTTGGACCTAGGACACTAAGATAACAACAGGCCTGAATACCTAACACTGCCTCTAGGACACTAAGACACTAAGATAACAACAGACTTGAACACCTAACACTGCCTCTAGGACTCTAGGACACAAAGATAACAACAGACCTGAACACCTAACACTGCCTCTAGGACTCTAGGACACGAAGATAACAACAGACCTGAATACCTAACACTGCCTCTAGGACTCTAGACACGAAGATAACAACAGGCCTGAATACCTAACACTGCCTCTGACTTAGGACACTAAGATAACAACAGGCCTGAATACCTAACACTGCCTCTAGACTCTAGGACACTAAGATAACAACAGGCCTGAACACCTAACACTGCCTCTAGGACTCTAGGGCACTAAGATAACAAAGCCTGAATACCTAACACTGCCTCTAGGACTCTAGGACACTTAGATAACAACAGGCCTGAATACCTAACACTGCCTCTAGGACTCTAGGACACTTAGATACAACAGGCCTGAATACCTAACACTGCCTCTAGGACTCTAGGACACTAAGATAACAACAGGCCTGAACACCTAACACTGCCTCTAGTTCTCTAGGACACTTAGATAACAACAGGCCTGAATACCTAACACTGCCTCTGCACATCACATTTCCTTACAGCCAAAACTGCACTTGACCCTTTGACACCAGCGCCCTATCCATCAACTGTAGGAAGCTGGTGGATAGGGTGAGGGAGTCAAAAGGTTAAGTTTTGATTTGTCAGCATTGTTGACAATGCAGGATGCTGTTAGACAGGGTGCGGGAGTCAAACGATTAATACATGTATCCAGTTTTCAGTCCAAAGAGAAGGTATCCAAGGATTTGTAGACCACTACAGGCGAATAGACAGCAAGGCAGAACATGATAGGAAGAAATGACAAAGTAAAAGAGCAAGGTAGAAACAAAGAGAGTGACAAAAAAGAGGAAATTTCTAGAACAGAATTTTCGGAAGTGGGGATACTGTTCATACTGAAAATGATGAAAATACGCGACACACGCACGCAAAAAAGAGACGTTTTGTATCTGGGACATATAGAAGCCTGGACATATCGAACCTGAGACGTATCGAGACGTATTCCCCGCACACTGTCCATCATGTGTATGGTGATCTCAGGAGAGATGATTGGGTAAATGTAGTCAGCACATTTTTGGCTCTACGGAAATTTGATACGCGGAAGCAATTCTTATACATGTTTTGGTATCCTTAGCTGTGTTTAAATTTGTGTTCATGTTTGTGTTTTTAGATCGCCTATGTGATAAATTGGATGGAGTGGTCAATGCCAGTGGCACCTCCTTGGGTTATGTGCGCGACTGCATTGATATGTGTATTTACTTTTCTTCTCCTTTCGCATCCCCACCCATCCCTTTGTTGAAATATTGTATGTTTTGAAATGGTTATAGCCCTGATATGGTTCTACGCAGTCAGGTTGGTTATAAACAAAAATAACAATAACAATCTGCATTTACTTTCATCCTTTGACTCCCGCACCCTGTCCATCAGCATCCTGCTTTCAGTGCATTTCCAAGAGTGCTAGCAAACCCAAACTGTAATCTCTTGATTCCTTCACCTTATCCACCTTCCAGTTTCAGTTTCTCAAGACAACGTCTCCACGCTCGGAACGAATTCCATACTCACTAACATCACAGGTGCCATGTGTATAGTGATCATGGCACAAGCCTTAAGCCTACACATAAATCCTGAGCTGGTCAGTTCTACCTTGTCTATATTTCATACTGGTATTTTAACAGCCTATCACTGGAATAATCTTGGTTACATGTAAATGACGTGTGTAATTGTATATCTCATACTTAAAAAAGGAACATATATATAACATAAATAAATAAATAATCAAAGGTCTGAATCACAACACTGATGATAGCTGTTCTGTATAAACTCGTCTCACATAAGAGAAAGACATCCTCACCACCACCACCCAGTCAATGCACAATTGCTCAGCTGTCTATCAACAAGGTGAAGACAATATTTTCTTCATTACAGACAGGTAAGTACATCAGTAAGTAAGTACGTAAGTAAGTAAGTTAGTAAGTAAGTAAGTAAGTAAGTGGGAACTTTCAACAGGAAGCTGGTGGATACGGTGAGGGAGTCACAGGGTTAAACTTTTGCAGTGGGTGGGTAGGGTGCGGGAGTCAAAGGGTTAAAGTTTATTGCGCACTCACTCATTAGCTCAGTTGGTTGAGCGTCAAATTCACATGCTAATGGTTGTGGGTTCGAATCCTGGGGTGGGATACATTAAAACTGGTCTTCTCACTGTCCCATCTAAATTTTATTCTCCCATAGGGAGAGAGAACCGAATAAAGCATCGGTATCTCACAATGCAACTAGAATTTTTTTACGGCTTCTTAAAATTTCTTTAACAGCTATTCCTCGTATACTCTGAGAGTGGTAGAACTTTAAACTCAACAGAACTGAAGTGAACTGAACCCATCTAAATATCATTGTTGTTCTGATGAGTCAGCATAGAATTAGACAAGTCCCCCCATTAAAACTGGCCTTCTCACTGTCCCGTCTTAACTTCATTGTTGTTCTGAGGTGCTAATTGATTGATTGATTGATTTGGTTCAGTTTTTACGTCGACACCCACCTCAGGTGATATGGCCGACGGGGATAACTATCCCAGGGAAGTGGGGGAATGAGGACTTATCTAATCCTATAGTGACACCACCAGAACAACAATGACGTTAAGATGGAGCAGTGAAAAGTCCAGTTTTAATATAGCGCACCCCGGGGTTCGAACCCACAACCATTAGCATGTGAATCCGACGCTCAAACCAACTGAGCTACTGGGGCTCACTGAGGTGCTAAAGCTAGTCAAAGCGTATTGAAAGCAAGTGACCATTCAACCTACTGCGTTACGTTGTTGTTGTGAGAAACACTCACCCTCTTCTTGAGGTGTCGTAACAGAGTGAAGACTGACTGGGTCTGACCTAGATAAAAGAATTGAGGAGGGGGGGGGGGGTTGAGGCAGTGGGGGAAGGGGTATTTATGGATTCGGTGGATGGGAAACTCTGTGTGTGTGTGTGTGTGTGTGTGTGTGTGTGTGTGTGTGTGTGTGTGTATGTGTGTGTCAGTGTGTGAGTGTGTATATGTGTGTATGTATGTGTGAGTGTGTGTGTGTGTGTGCGTGTGTGTGTGTGTGTGTCTGTGTGTGTGAGTGTGTATTGTGTGTGAGTGTGTATGTGTGTGTGTATGTGTGTGTGTGTGTGTGTGTGTGTGTGTGTGTGGTGTGTGTGTGTGTGTGTGTGTGTGCACCCTATCCATCAACTGCAAAAACTTTAAACCTTTTGACTCCCTCACCCTATCCATCAAGCCTCCTGCAGGAAACTGGTGGATAGGGTGAGGGAGTCAAAGGGTTAAGTTTTTACTTTGCTAGCATTGTTGAGGATGCATGATGCTGGTGGAGAGGGTGCCGGAGTCAAAGGGTTAACAAGAACGTCGTCTTGGAAATTTCGAGATAGTTCGAGTGATAGACTGTACAACAATGGACGTATAGTTCGAGTGATAGACTTGTACAACAATGGACGTAATCGATTCGTGGTGGTCGTGGCTTCAAACCCAGAGGGCCTGTGTCACAAACGTGACTCACTCGACGGTGTACAACTGCGTAACTCCCTCGTGACTTGTTTACATGTCTATAGGGCGGTCGTTCCTTTACTCGGACAGTATCGCGTACGTTGACAGATCATTGGTTGTTCCCTGTCTCGGCACCAACGCCTATGCCAAGAGGATCCTTTTAAAAAGCTCAACCAAACTGAGACAACTCACTTTGACAATTTGACCTAGAAGAAGACAGATCATGAAGTTCGCTTGATCACAGTGTTGCCAAACCAACTGACTTAGACCCTCGATCTAGAAGAAGACAGATCATGAAGTTCGATTGATCACAGTGTTGCCAAACCAACTGACTTAGACCCTCGATCTAGAAGAAGACAGATCATGAAGTTCGATTGATCACAGTGTTGCCAAACAACTGACTTAGACCCTCGATCTAAAGAAGACAGATCGTAAAGTTCGCTTGATCACAGTGTGCAAACCAACTGACTTAGACCCTCGATCTAGAAGAAGACAGATCGTGAAGTTGGCTTCATCAGAATTTTACAGACCAACTGACTCAGTTCAGTAGGTTGTGACGTCCTTCCTTGCATCGATACAGACCGGGTTTGTCTGCCAGTGCTGGTGCCGCTGTTTTGCAAAGTAAGTGATATTGTTGTCTTTTAATCTTATTATGTTTGAATTACTGTCAGTGTGCCATGTTTTGCAAAGTAAGTGATATTGTTGTCTCTTATTATGTTTGAATTACTGTCAGTGTGCCATGTGTTGCAAAGTAAGTGATATTGTTGTCTCTTATTATGTTTGAATTACTGTCAGTGTGCCATGTGTTGCAAAGTAAGTGATATTGTTGTCTCTTATTAGGCTTATAGGCCTATTTGTTTCAGTTTCAATTTCATTTTTTTATGTTTCAATTACAGTGAGTGTTTGATGTTTTCAGTATGCTGTAGTTGTAGTTCAGACTCCTATGGAAGGCCATTATCGCCAACGCCATGCGGCAGTTTTTGATTGATTTGGATCAGTTTTTACGTCGGCACGCACCTCAGGTGATATGGCTTACGGGGATAACCATCCCAGGGAAGCAGAGGAAGGGGACCTATCTAATTCTATAATGACTCCACCAGAACAACCGACTATGTCAAGACGGTACAGTGAAAAGACCAGTTTAATATGGCCCAACCTGGGATTCGAACCCATAACCATTAGCATGTTAGTTAGTTTAGTAAGTTTTAAAGTCCTACCACTCTCATAGTATATGAGGACTAGCGAAAAAATTGTTTGAAGAAGCTTTAAAAATGTTTGTGCATTGCGAGAAACCGATGCTTTTTTCGGTTCTCTGATCCACCCTGGATGGCAATCGAATGGGTGAATCTGATGGTTTAGCATGTGAATCCGACGCTCAACCAACTGAGCTACTGAGGCCCGCCTGACGCCATGCGGCAAAAACAGGGCACATGATGATGTAGTTGTGATTTGATCCCCCTGACACATAGTGACTGTTTACGTTGTTGTAGCTTTCATTCCTACTTCAGAGTCAGTATGATATACCGCGAAGGAGAACCGAATAAAGCTTCGGTATCTCACAATGCTTCTAAAACTTTTAAAGGCTTATTTGAGCAATGTTTTAGCTAGTCCTCATAATGTATACTCTGGGTGGCAGGACTTCAAAATCTACAGAACAGAACAGAGACAAATCAATCACTTGGCGCTGTGCTGACAAAGACTCGAGCAACTTAATCTGTCAATAGATTGGAGAACCAGCCAGATTGTTATCTGCAGAGATTAGGCTAAAGCAACGTCAGTTGGACGTTGGTTATTATCCAGCAAAACCTGCAGTACTAACTCCCGTGGATTTGTGTCAAGATTACCATTAAACGTCAACATTTCAACGCTCAACTAACTCGCCTCTAGAGACAAACGTGAGAAAAGATATGGTTGTGTTTCTTTCTTTCCTTTTTCTTTCTTTCTTTCCTTCCTTCCTTTCTTTCTTTCTTTCTTTCTTTCTTTCTTTCCTTCTTTCTTTCTTTCTTTCTTTCTTTCGCTTTCTTTCTTTCCTTCTTTCTTTCTTCTTTCTTTCTTTCCTTTCTTTCTTTCTTTCCTTCTTTCTTTCTTTCTTTCTTTCCTCTTCTTTCTTTCTTTCTTTCTTTCTTTCTTTCTTTCTTTCCTTCTTCTTTCTTTCTTTCTTTCTTTCTTCCTTCTTTCTTTCTTTCTTTCTTTCTTTCTTTCTTTCCTTTCTTTCTTTCTTTCTTTCTTTCTTTCTTTCTTTCTTTCTTCTTTCTTTCTTTCTTTCTTTCTTTCTTTCTTTCTTTCTTTCTTTCTTCTTTCTTTCTTTCTTTCTTTCTTTCCTTCTTTCTTTCTTTCTTTCTTTCTTTCGTCTTTCTTTCTTTCCTTCTTTCTTTCCTTCTTTCTTTCTTTCCTTTCTTTCTTTCTTTCCTTCTTTCTTTCTTTCTTTCTTTCCTTCTTTCTTTCTTTCTTTCTTTGAGAAAAGGTGTGGTTGTGTTTCTTCCTTTCTTTCTTTCTTTCTTTCCTTCTTTCTTTCTTTCTTTCCTTGAGAAAAGGTATGGTTGTTTCTTCCTTTCTTTCTTTCTTTCTTTCTTTCTTTCTTTCTTCCATAGATTTGTCAGATTTTGGTTCACCTAGGACTGACCGTGATTTGCTGCTTGTTCACCGTTTTGATACACATCTGAAGACGGCTTTGTGTGTCATAATCTACTGTGTCAGTTCTACTGTCAGCTAACTGCACTAGTGTTTCATTTCCTTCTCCCCACCGGGAAGGTTGGGGACGCCAGGTCCTCTTTCAGTATAAATAGTATCCCCACCCTCTGGAAACTTTGTGTTAGAAATTTCCTCTTTCCTGTCACTCTCTTTGTTTCTGAATTACCTGTCTCTGAAAGCTAAAATCACAAGTACCTGAACACCGTCTACTAGTTATTATTATTGATCATAATCTTACCTGGCAAAGTTATTATTATTGATCATAATCTTACTGGCAAAGTTATTATTATTGATCATAATCTTACCTGGCAAAGTTATTATTATTGATCATAATATTACCTGGCAAAACCACATTATTTATGCAAGATTATTTCCAAAAACTTATTTATTCTGTCCAAATTAAGATATCTAACAGATACAAACACACGCCAATTATTTTATAATGCTCATATTAAGTCGCATATATAGATTATGCCTCTACACTGTGGGATAGCTCATGTGAAGTTCATCTAAAAAAAAAATTGAACACCTTACATAGGAGGGCAGCAAAACTTATCATGCCAGATCCCATTTTAACAACAGATGAAAAACTTTGACAATTAGGAATCCTCCCCCTAAAGTCACATTAATATTGAATAAAGGTATCACAATGTTTAAAGTCTCAAAAAACAGTGTTCCGCAATATCTTCTCAATTTGTTTAATCAGAATGTGCGATCATACTCAGACTCAAGACAGATTGAATTCAAAATTATCCGTCCAAGAATTGACGCATGTAAAAGTAGTTTATTGTTTTCTGGTGCACAACTATGGAACACACTACCCCCAAATATCACAAACACTCAATCATTCTCTTCCTTCAAAGTTACTTAATTTAAATACCTGATGTCAGTTTCGTAGATTACCTCAATTAGCAACAATAACGTCATCAGCTGCCCTTCAACCTATGATATTTAATCTAGTCAATGTGTGTATGTGTGTGCAATGATAATTCGTCTCTTTTTTTTTTTATTATATACCATTGTTAATATTTGAACAGTTCAAACAGCCGACAAGTATTTGTTTATGTATTATATGCATTGATTTGTTGATGAATATATGACGTGTTTGTTTCCCTCTTGCTTCTTCTTTAACTTTTTATTGCTTTTTGTTCATTTTTTTTTTGTTTGCTTTCTTGCTCATCTATCTGTTAGTCATTTTATTTGTTTGTTTGTTTGCTTGTTTGTTTGTTTTTGCTGTTTTTTTCTTTGTTTATCTCTCTTTCTTCATGTAGGCCCTATTTTTTCTGTACACCCCCCACCCCACTTCTGCCCCCCCCCCCCCCAATTCTTTAAATTCATTCATGTATATCTTGGTATCTATTTGATTTAAATGGTTGCATAATCGCTGATTATAATACGTTCTGTTCACATATGCTACTTACCCTAATCTTCCTTTTAAAATTGCGAAGTTGATTCAACTTACGTATGGCACTGTATGTTGCTTAAAGTTTTGAGGGTGTTTCTAAGCTTCTTAATACCATTTACTGCTGTTGTTGTTGCTGTTGCTGTTGTTGCTCCTATCATCTTTCTGTCTCTCCCTCTGTCCGTCTGTCTGTCTATGTCAGTATGTGTCTGTCTGTCTGCCTGCCTGTCTCTGACTCTGTCTCATTCTATCTGTCTGTCTGTCTGTCTCTGTCTGTCTCTCCTTTTTCTCTCTCTCTTGCTGGTTTGTTCTCTTTGTCTCTCTTATCTGCTGTCTGTATTTGTCACTTTTCTCCTTCTGTCATCCATATTATGCTTGTAAGTTGTACGTCTCTTCCCTTATCAAGAACAACGGCGCTTAATTATTGTTGCTATTCTTGATTTATTTGTGTCTTATTACGTGAATTTTTAATATGTTTACACATGTATGATCTTTCTATTATACATAGCCTATGCGTTTATTGTAATTTCCTATTGTCGATAGTAAAATTTACTTTATTTTATTTATCTATACATTTGTTTATTTGACGTCATATCATTTTCTTTCTCCTACAGAATTTTGTGTTCATGCCTTCAGTCGACCTAATGTTTACAACCCCTCCCCCTTTTTAAAAAAATTTTTTTTAATTATCATTTGGACTGCTATTTTTACTTCCATTTATTATTATTGTGTTTAGTAGTATCAGAATAGCCGTAGTAAAAATAATGACAGCAAGTTGATTTCGTCTTCTTTGATTTGATTGTAAGAACATTGGTCTATTTGACGCTTAATTTTACCTTCTATAATTTTTTCACATGTAATGTTCTTCTTCCACAATTCCATTTTATTTTATTTTATCACTATTTTGTTTACTTTGGTTGCTTCTCCTCCTGCTTCTTCTTCTTCTTATTATACTTCTTATTATTATAATCATCATCATCATCATTAACATCATCACCATCATAATTATCATCAGCATCAACATTATCACTGATGTTTTTAACATTATCTTTATTTATTGATTTACTTATTCATTAATTTATCTACTCGCTCATCTATCTATCTATCTATCTATCTATCTATGTCTGTCTATCTATCTATCTATCTATCTTCTATCTATTCTTTAAGTGCTGACTGTGTACGTTTCTTGATTTCATTGCTCTGTATCTGCTTCTATGCTAGCTGAATGGGTAGCGCAAACTGTGTTAGATTTGAGAAGTTCAACAACATGGGAGATAATTTCTACGTGACTCTCATTCTCAAGAGTTATGTCCTTTGGTTCATTGCAATGTTATCTTAATTTTAGTATTCAGTATATATCTTCCTTGAGCTGTACTTGTTGCTGTGAACAAATGTCGTGTGTATAGAATAGCAACGGCAAGTTTGAAAAATGGCTTCTAGCCAATAACTTTTACCGTTGAATAATAAAGTATCATTGTCATTGTCATTGTCATTGTCATTGTCATTGTCTGTCTTGCTTCTTTGCTTTCTGTCATTGCTTCCTATCATTTTCTGTCTTGCCAGTCCGTTCACTTGTGCCTGTTCTATATAAAGCCTTAAACACTTGTGTATTCACCACGTTAACCGTTTAACTCCCGCACCCTATCCACCAACTGCAAAACTTTAACCCTTGGGCTCCCTGACCCTATCCAGCAGGTTCCTTCCTTTAGGAGTAAAAATGAGAGAGAAAAAGGTAACATTAAAATCAACATCAACAAACCTTGTTCTATTCGATCTAGTGCTGTATACATGATCGCAAGGTGATGTTCACATACGCACAGACACACAGACACACACACGACACACACAGACACACAGACACAACACAAGCACACGACACTCACACAACACACACATACACACACACACACACAACACACACAACACACACACACATCACACACACACAGACACACACACACACACAGACACACACACAGACACACACACACACACAGACACACCAACGCACACACACAGACACCCCAAACACACACACGACACAACACACACACGACACACACACGCACACACCACACACACACACTCACACGCACCAGACACACACACGCACGCACACACACACAGACACACACACAGACACACAGACAAACACACACACAGACACACACACGCACACACACTCATACTCACACGCACGCTTGCACACAGACACATAGACACACACACACATCCCACCTACCCACACACTCACACACACACATATACACACACACGCACACACAACCAGACACACACAGACACACACACACAAGGGTTAAGTTTTTGCTTTGCCAGCATGGTTGGCAATGCAAAATGCTGGTGGACAGGGCTCGGGAGTCAAAGGGTTAATTAAACTCAATAGATTTTGTGTAGTGGTCTTGTTGCCAATAGTTAAACTGGTGATTTCTTGTTTGTTACAGGAAGATGGCATCTGCCAGCGTGACCGCCTCTGAAGACCATATATGCCCCGTGTGCTTAGACGTGCTGCAGAATCCGCATATGACTCGGCCATGCGGGCATTACTTTTGTGAAAGCTGTCTCCGTCAACTTGCTAAGGTGTGGGGGCCCGAAACGACCACTTGCCCATTGTGCCGGGCCCTTATCACTGCTTGTGAACCAGACGACGATCTCAAACAACAGCTCCTTGATCTTCATAAAGAAGAGGAACCTGAGGAGAAATTGTCATCAGAACAACAGACTGAGGAACCTGAGGAGACATTGTCGTCAGAAGAACAACAGACTGAGGAACCTGAGGAGACATTGTCGTCAGAAGAACAGACTGAGGAACCTGAGGAGACATTGTCGTCAGAACAACAGACTGAGGAACCTGAGGAGACATTGTCGTCAGAACAACAGACTGAGG
>JAPXFY010000026.1:13235236-13252736 GCA_030674185.1 Monoplex corrugatus | reverse complement strand
TTCCTCTAGGTTTCTCATGATGTTTTTGCTGTAAAGTGAAAACAGATCTGGTGACAAAACACAACCCTGCCTGACTCCTCTTTTGATGTTTTGTAAAGAGCTTATATCGTTTTCTATTCTCATTGCAGCTGTTTGTTCCCAATACATATTTCTGATTATTCGTAGATCTTTTCCATCAATATTGAGTCTTTCTAGTTGGTTGATCAATTCTTCATGTCTTACCCGATCGAAAGCCTTGGTATAATCAACAAAGCATAAATGTAAATCCTTACTCATCTCAATTGACCTCTCTATGATAGACAAGAACTTTATAGCAATCATTCTAGACAAGAACATATAGCAATCATTCTAGACAAGAATATATAGCAATCATTCTAAGCAAGAACATATAGCATCATTTTAGACAAGAACACATATCAATCATTCTAGACCAGAACACATAACAATCAATCTTTTATTTTTATTGTTGTTTAAAGCCCAGCCGATTGCGCAGAGCCATATCAGGGCGATAACCGCTTCAAAACACAAAACTTCAACAGGAAAAAAAAAGAAAAGAAAATTAAGTACACATATCCAAGCATTCGCGCACATAATCTAAGGACATGCCCCCGGCGCTGGACCATCCGTTCCATTATCGCACAGGGAGATTTAAAAAACACACCTGAATACAAATATAAGCATACATAAGTACACCAAAACATAGATAAAAACAGGCATAAATTACACAAAATTGCTTCCGCATATCTCACCTCCTTAGATCCAAAAATGCACTCAATACATGCACCCAACCATCAATCCGAAGAAAAAGTACGTAAGACTTTATCTAAAAAATACAGGTGAATGGACCATTAAGGCAGAAAATAAGTAGAAATGTTAGAAAGCAAGGCAACAAAGCAGAAACAAATAGAGTGACAGAAAAGAGGAAATTTCTAGCACAGAATTTCCAGAAGGTGGGGATATATTTATACTGAAAGAACCCCCGGCAACCCAACGGGGGGAACAATCAATCATTCTAGATAGGAACGTACAGCAATCATTCTAGACAAGAAGATAAATTATAGCAATCATTCTAGACAAGAAGATATAGTAATCATTCTAGACAAGAACATATAACAATCATTCTAGACAAGAACATAATAGCAATCACTCTAGGCAAGAACATATAGCAATCATTCTAGGCAAAAACATAGCAATCATTCTAGGCAAAAACATATAGCAATCATTCTAGACAAGAACATATAGCAATCATTCTAGGCAAAAACATATAGCAATCATTCTAGACAAGAACATATAGCAATCATTCTAGGCAAAAACATATAGCAATCATTCTAGGCAAGAACATATATTAGCACATATTCTAGCCAAGAACGTATAACAATCATTCTAGGCAAAAACATATAGCAATCATTCTAGGCAAAACATATAGCAATCATTCTAGACAGAACATATGATAATCGTTTTAGAAATTAACACATAACAATCATTCTAGACAAGAACATATAGCAATCATTCTAGACAAGAACATATAGCAATCATTCTAGGCAAAAACATATAGCAATCATTCTAGACAAGAACGTATAGCAATCATTCTAGGCAAAACATGTAGCAATCATTCTAGACAAGAACACATGACAATCGTTTTAGAAATTAACACATAGCATCATTCTAGACAAGAACGTATAGCAATCATTATAAACAAGAACGTATAGCAACCATTCCTTGCCTTTTCCCATAGAAAATGGGGGAAAAAATGAAAAAGAGTTTCGCATCAAGGAGTGAATATTCCTCGTCCCTTCATCAAACCCCAAAACTAACATTCCAACCCAGGCAGACATTCTGTCGGTCCTGGAATCCGGCCAACCTTTGAACTCCTCACGTATCCGTGCTCGACCCCCAAACCGAGTTGTGTCGTTATCTTGCAAAAGACGGGAGTCTAGGGTGACTTTGTTGCTGCGTTGCTGATACTGGGCCGCAGTACGGCTGGACTGACAAATACGTCTTCCTACTCTGGCCAGCTTACAGTTGACCATGCCCTATACATGTACTTTTAGGACTACACGAAATTTCAGAGTGTTCAGTGAAACGTGCCACGTGATGATTGATCTACGCTATCCCCATCTGACTTTGATGACAATGATGATGATGAAAAGGATAATGATGATAATGACCAAAGAAAAAGATACTACTACTACTACTACTACCTACTGCTCCTCCTCCTCCTCCTCCCCCTACTACTACTACTAAAGAATCGTGATGATAATGATAATGGCGACGTTACTAATAATGATAATGGTAATAATGACGATGATAATGATGATAATCATGATTATAATATTCATACTAATACTGATAATAGTGAGAGTATTGAGGATAAGAAGATTATTATTATTATTATTATTATTATTATTATTATTATTATTATTATTATTATTATTATTATTATTATTATTATTATTATTATTATTATTGTTTTATTATTATTATTATTATTATATCATCATCATCAACATTATTATTATTATTATTACTATTTGCAAAGAGCAAACAGTCCATGTCAAAGTATGTTCATTAAAGTGTACGCAATATTTTAATGATCTTTTTAAAATATAATTACACTCAGACATGCTCTCTCTCTCTCTCTCTCTCTCTCTCTCTCTCTCTCTCTCTCTCTCTCTCTCTCTCTCTTAAGCTGACCGTACATAATCAACAACAACAAAATAGCAAATATCAAAGGAACAATCGGAGGGTTTGCAATCTTTGGATGGCTATAGATAACTCATTTATGAATTTAATGTTGTGTTGTCATTTTCTGCAGTGTAATAGTCACAAGAAATTTTTTTTTTTTTTGGTATTTTTTCTTTTGTTTTGTTTTGTTTTTTGTTACAAGTAAATATTGGTGAAACATGCATCTTATTTAAATATGCAACAGGAGTATTCAGATTTTCTTTTTGTGTCTCTTTGACACTTTAGATGTATGAAGAATAGAGCTCCAAAAGTACCTTCTCAATTGTATGCTCTGCGTGCATTGTTTTGTGCTTCAAGTTTTCTAGCAGTAGCTGACAGGTAGGCTAGCCATGCGTGTGTGTGTGTGTGTGTGTGTGTGTGTGGTGTGGTGCTTGCGTGCGTGCGTGCGTGCGCGTGCGTGCGTGTGTGTCTGTTCAGCGCTTAGATTTGATTTATCAAGATTTTGCGCTATATAAATATTGTAATTATTATTATTATTATTATAGCCTCAAAATATTCTATTCTATCTATTCCAGTCTGTCATTATCTCTATTTAAACGCACAGAGGTACGTACTACACACGCATGTCTACACACACACACACACACACACACACACACACACCTACAGATTCCCATTCTTATCTACATAGCCTGTCCTGTCATCCTCAACAGGTGATCAAAAACATTCCGTACAGCCAGTTTCTGAGACTTCGCCGTCTGTGTTCTGACCCTACCATCTTCAGTCGACGCTGTGCAGAAATGACACGCTATTTTGCCTGCCGAGGATACAATTCCAGGCTTGTACAGAATGCCAAACATCGTGCTGGCCTCATCCCCAGATCACAGATCCTTCAATACAAACCCAAACAGACAGCCACCAGAACACCCTTCATCGTCACCCACCATCCATCTAACCCACCCCTCCGTCAGTGGCTCAGGGAACTCCACTCCACAATCCTTCACACCAGCAGCAAAATGCAGAAGGCTGTTCCGGAACCACCCATCCTAGGGGAGAGATGTTGTCGTTCCCTGCGTAACCTCCTCATGCCATCCTGCCTTCCAATCCCTCCTGACCCTGATGCCGGCTGTTTCAAGTGTTCAGCTAAACAGTGCATCATTTGTGAACAACACTTGATTGAAGGTGTAACTTTCAGCAGTTTCAACACGAGTGAAACTTTCAAAATAAGGCACAAACTGACATGTACATCTACCAACGTAGTGTATCTCCTCCACTGCGATATCCGCCCTAAAATTCAATATATAGGACAAACGAAAAACTCTCTCAAAACCAGATTCTACCAACACCGGTCAAACATCCAAAAAAATACAGGCACTCAGGTCACCAAACACTTCAACCAAACTGGCCATTCACTTCAAAACTTAAAATGTATCGCAGTGGAAAAGGTGCACTCTGAGAACCTGGACACCAGACTGAGGAGGGAGTCTTTTTGGATGAACAAAATGAAAACCATATTTCCTCTGGGCCTGAACTCTGTCAATTGACGTCACAACAATATCGAGTCAAAACTACGTAATGTAGCCTACGTAAAATATTCTGATGTGTTTGTGTAGCATATCGTACTCAGTGACTAAAGTCCCCTTGAGGAAGGCGGGTGTACCGCCGAAAATTTGGGAAATTTTTACATTGATTTGTTGCCTTTTCTGTGCACGCGTGCGTCTGTGTACAGACAGACACACATAGCACACACACATAACACATATGCACTCACATATATACACACACATACAAACGCACAAAAATATGTATGCACTCACCTACAGACATATACAGATACAAACGCACATAAATACGTATGCACTCACCTACAGACACATACAGATACAAACACATAAATACGTGTGCACTCATATACAGACATATACAGATACAAACACACATAAATACGTATGCACTCATATACAGACATATACAGATACAAACACATAAATACGTGTGCACTCACATACAGACATATACAGATACAAACACACATCAATGATATGCACTTACGTACAGATATACAGAGATACAAACACACATAAATACGTATGCACTCACATACAGACATATACAGATACAAACACACATAAATACGTATGCACTCATATACAGACATATACAGATACAAACACACATAAATACGTATGCACTCATATACAGACATATGCAGATACAAACACACATAAATACGTAGCACTCATATACAGACATATACAGATACAAACACACATAAATACGTATGCACTCATATACAGACATATACAGATACAAACACACATAAATACGTATGCACTCATATACAGACATATGCAGATACAAACACACATAAATACGTACGCACTCACATACAGACATATACAGATACAAACACACATAAATACGTATGCACTCACATACAGACATATACAGATACAAACACACATAAATACGTATGCACTCACATACAGACATATACAGATACAAACACATAAATACGTATGCACTCACATACAGACACATACAGATACACACATAAATACGTATGCACTCATATACAGACATATACAGATACAAACACAATAAATACGTATGCACTCATATACAGACATATACAGATATAAACACACATAAATACGTACGCACTCATGTACAGACACATACAGATGCAAAACACATAAATACGTATGCACTCACATACAGACATATACAGATACACACATAAATACCTATGCACTCATATACAGACACATACAGATACAAACACACATGAATGATATGCACTTCCGTACAGATATACAGAGATACAAACACATAAGTATGTATGCACTCACATACAGATACATGTATACACACATGAGTGATATGCACTTACGTACAGACATACAGAGATACAAACACATGAATATGTATGCACTCACATACAGATACAAACACACATAAATACGTATGCACACAAAATACATACACATGCAGATACAAACACACATAATACGTATGCACTCACATACAGACATATACAGATACAAACACACATAAATACGTATGCACTCATATACAGACATATGCAGATACAAACACACATAAATACGTATGCACTCACATACAGACATATACATATACACACATAAATACGTATGCACTCATATACAGACATATACAGATACAAACACACATAAATACGTATGCACTCATATACAGACATATACAGATACAAAAACACATAAATACGTATGCACTCATGTACAGACATGTACAGATACAAACACACATAAATAACGTATGCACTCATATACAGACATATACAGATACAAACACACATAAATATGTATGCACTCATATACAGACATATACAGATACAAACACACATTAAATACGTATGCAACTCATATACAGACATATACAGATACAAACACACATAAATACGTATGCGCTCATGTACAGACATATACAGATACAAACACACATAAATACGGATGCACTCATATGCAGACATATACAGATACAAACACACATGAGTGATATGCACTTACGTACAGACATACAAAGATACAAACACATAAGTATGTACGCACTCACATACAGATACAAACACACATAAATACGTATGCACTCACATACAGACACATACAAATACGAACACACATGAGTGATATGCACTTACGTACAGACATACAGAGATACAAACACATAAATATGTACGCACTCACATACAGATACAAACACACATAAATACGTATGTACTCACATATAGACACATGCAGATACAAACACACATAAATATGTATGCACTCACACACAGACACAGATACAAACACACATAAATACTTATGCACTCACATACAGACAAACTCAGATGTAAACATGCATAAATATGTATGCACTTACATACAAAGATACAAACACACATAAATACGTATGCACTCATATACAGACAAACTCAGATATAAACACACATACATATATATGCACTTACATACAGACACAGATACAAACACATAAATACGTATGCACTCACATACAGACAAACTCAGATATAAACACACTACATATATATGCACTTACATACAGACACAGATACAAACACATAAATACGTATGCACTCACATACAGACAAACTCAGATATAAACACACATAAATACGTATACACTCACATACAGACACAGATACTAACAACATAAATACGTATGCACTCACATACAGACACAGATACAAACACACATAAATACGTATGCACTCATATACAGACATATGCAGATAGAAACACACATAAATACGTATGCACTCACATACAGACACAGATACAAACACACATAAATACGTATGCACTCACATACAGACACAGATACAAACACACATAATTACGTATGCACTCACATACAGGCATATGCAGATACAAACACACATAAATACGTATGCACTCACATACAGGCATATGCAGATACAATCACACATAAATACGTATGCACTCACATACAGGACACAGATACAAACACATAAATACGTATGCACTCACATACAGGCATATGCAGATACAAACACACATAAATACGTATGCACTCACATACAGACACAGATACAAACACATAAATACCTATGCACTCACATACAGACACAGATACAACAACACATATAGATACTTACGCACTCACATACAGACAAACTCAGATGTAAACATGCATAAATATGTATGCATTTACATACAAAGATACAAACACACATAAATGCGTATGTACTCACATACAGACAAACTCAGATATAAACACACTTAAATATATATGCACTCACTTACAGAAACATACACACACATTTAAATACGTATGTGCTGACGTACAAAGAAAAAGATACAAACACACATAAATATGTATGCATTCACATGCAGACGAACACAGATACAAACCCACATAAACCCACATAAATACGTATGCACTCACATACAGACGAACACAAATACAAATCCACATGAATACGTATGCACTCACATACAGACTCACACACACAAATAGAAACATACATAAACACGTATGCACTTATTACAAACATAGAAACAAACCCACATAAATACGTATGCGCTCGCATACAAGTACGAATACAAATACACATAAATATGTATGCACTCACATACAGACACACACACACACACACATATACAAACACAAATAGATACGTACGCACTTACATACAGACAAACTCAGATACAAGCACGCATAAATACGTATGCACTCATCTACAGGCACACATAGAGATACAAATATACATAAATACGTATACACATATCTACAGACACACGCAGATACAAACACTCACTCACACACACACACACACACACACACACACACACACACACACACACACACACACACGCACACACACACACACACACACACACACGCAAGCATGCACATACACACACAGATATGCACGCAAATACACATGCACCTACGCATGAACGTAAAGTGACACAAACACCTACATAAGGACTCATGCTGATGAACGCACATATATTGATGCAGGCTTACAAACAAACCAACGGCGCATACACAAACAACATTATCACATACATTCAGTCATACAACTTGGACAGTTGGGTGAAAGAGGTGAAACTAACACTAGTAACAGTAGCGCTTGAAGAGATAAGCTTTTACATCTATAGCTTTTTTTAAAGAAGACAGATGACAAAGGAAGCTTACATGGCTCTCTTAAAGAGCACAAAAGGAGTTTGAAGAGCTCTCTTAAAAGAGCACAAAGGGAGTTTGAAGAGCTCTCTTAAAAGAGCACAAAGGGAGTTTGAAGAGCTCTCTTAAAAGAGCACAAAGGAGTTTGAAGAGCTCTCTTAAAAGAGCACAAAGGGAGTTTGAAGAGCTCTCTTAAAAGAGCACAAAGGGAGTTTGAAGAGCTCTCTTAAAAGAGCACAAAAGGAGTTTGAAGAGCTTCTTAAAAGGGAAAAAAAGGATGAAGGAAGTTTTTATAGATCTCTGTAAAAATGTCAAAGATAGTTTTTAAGTTGTTTTTAAAATAAGGGCAAAGGACAAAGGAACTTTTACAGATTTTTAATAGAGGACAAAGGCCAAAAGAACATTTTAAAGACTTTGAAAGAAGCCAAAAGCAAAAAAAAACAAAACTTTTTTATATTTGAAAGAGGACAAAGCCAAATGAACATTTTAAAGACTTACAACAGGACAAAGGCCAAAAGAACATTTTAAAGACTTTGAAAGAGGACAAAGCCAAATGAACATTTTAAAGACTTTGAAAGAGGACAAAGCCAAATGAACATTTTAAAGACTTTCAAGAGGACAAAGGCCAAAACAACATTTTAAAGACTTTGAAAAAGGAAAAGGCCAAAACATTTTAAAGACTTTAAAAGAGGACAAAGGCCAAAACAACATTTTAAAGACTTTAAAAGAGGACAAAGCCAAATGAACATTTTAAAGACTTTAAAAGAGGACAAAAGCCAAATCAACGTTTTAAAGACTTTAAAAGAGGACAAAGGCCAAAACAACATTTTAAAGACTTTAAAAGAGGGCAAAGGCCAAAACAACATTTTAAAGACTTTAAAAGAGGACAAAGGCCAAAACAACATTTTAAAGACTTTAAAAGAGGACAAAAGCCAAAACAACATTTTAAAGACTTTAAAAGAGGACAAAGGCCAAAACAACATTTTAAAGACTTTAAAAGAGGACAAAAGCCAAAACAACGTTTTAAAGACTTTAAAAGAGGACAAAGGCCAAAACAACATTTTAAAGACTTTGAAAGAGGACAAAGTCAAAAGAACTTTTTAAAGACTTTGAAAGAGGACAAAAGCCAAATCAACGTTTTAAAGACTTACAAGAGGCAAAAGTCCAAAAGAACATTTTAAAGAATTTGAAAGAAGACAAAAGCCGAAAGAATTTTATAGACTTAAAGAGAACAAAGGCCAAAACAACATTTTAAAGACATTTAAAAGAGGACAAAAGCCAAATGAAAACAATTTTGAAGACACTTAAAAGAGGACAAATACCAAAGGAACGTTTAAAGATGTTTAAAAGAGGGCAAAGGCCAAAAGAACTTTTTAAAGACTTTTAAAAGAGGACAAATACTAAAAAGAACCTTTGAAAACTTTTAAAAGAAGACAAAGGCTAAAAGAACTTTTTAAAGACATTTAAAAGAGGACAAATACCAAAATAACGTTTAAAGACATTTAAAAGAGTTCAAAGACCAAAAGAACTTTTAACAGACTTTTAAAAGAGGTCAAGACTAACTAAAAACTTTTAGAAGAGGTCAAGGACCAACTAAAAACTTTTAAAAGAGGTCAAGGACCAACTAAAAACTTTTAAAAGAGGTCAAGGATCAACTGGCTTTTTAAAGACTTTTAACAGAGGACAAAGGGCCAAGGAACTTTTTAGAGATTTTAAAAAGCAGACAAAGAAAGTTTTAAGAGCGCTCTTAAAAGAGGACATAGGACAACTAACGTTCTTAGAGCTCTCTTCAAAAGGGACAAGAAGTCATTAGAGGTGTCTTGAAAGAGGACAAACGACAAAGAAGTATTAAAGATCTCTTGAAAAACGACAAAGGACAACGGACATTTTTATAGCTTTTTAGATGAAGACAATGGAAAGAGGAACCTTTTAGAACTGTTTTTAAAATAAACAATGGAATTTTCAGAACCCTCTTAAAAGAAACCAAAGGAGAAAGGACAAATTTGTTACCAGAGCAAGAAACATCTAGCTTTAAGAAAAACAGTTATTCATCTCATAGCTCCCATGAACGTAGTGATAAACTGCTCAACAGTGCATTAATGAAAACGCATTCTGAGGCATAATGTAATCATTCGTGAATATATATGACGTTTATGGCGATAGTTGGGTATGTATGAATGATTAGACATTGTCAGTAAAATCATTTCATTTGTGCAAGTGCATTAATGTTTATGTATGTGTGATGTGTTGGTGTTTTTCTTGTTGTTACGATCTGTGTCTTGTAAACCAGTTTAATGCGCAGTCAGTCCTAAAGGGTGTGAAGGGTAGTATGTTACTTGAACAATTACGTATTATCATGATGATGATGATGGATGGATGGATGGATGATGATGATGATGATGATGATGATGGTGATGATAGATGATGGATGATGGATGATGGATGATGGATGATGGATGATGGATGATGGATGATGATGATGGATGATGGATGATGGATGATGGATGATGGATGATGGGATGATGATGATGATGATGATGACGTGTGCGTGTGTGTGTGTGCGCGCGTGCGCGCGCGTGTGTGTATGTGTGTGCACGCGTGCGCGTATGCGTGTCTGTGTGTGTATGTCTTTGATGTTGTATGTGTATGTATGTATGTATATATATATATATATAATTGAAGCAGCATGTGCATACATATATACAAGTATAGATATACACATATATATATCATCATCATCAGGTACCCTGCCGCATGGCGTTGGCGACAATGAACTTCCAACCATCTCTATCTCTCGTTTGCCCTAGCATCTCCCCCACCCTCCTCATCCCCAGCCACTCTGCAAGTCCATCCAGCATTCTCTCCCTGGGTCTACTGGTGCTCTCTTTCCCTCCAGCTTTCTCGTTGTGACCAGGTGCCTCCAAATCCCCCTTCCTCATAACATGGCCTATAAATGTTGCCTGTCCTTTCCTAATCTTCCTTATGAGTGATCTACTTGTGTCTGCCTCCATCAAAACACACACAATATAATATTATATATATATATATATATGAGAGAGAGAGAGAGAGAGATAGATATACACACATATACATATTATATATGTATATAGATATACACACACACACATATATATATATATAATATATATTTATATTATATAATATGTGTGTGTGTGTGTGTGTGTGTGTGTGTGGTGCGCGGGCACGCGAGTATGTATCTGTTTCTGTGGGTATGTGTGTGTGTTCAACCCCATCCTCATCCGATCCTAGTCTGGAAACACAGGAATGTCAGCCTCACCTTACCAAGCACGTAAGGGATCAACTCAAAGCATCAGTCGTGAGATCCACTACAGTGTGCAAACAAGCTTTCAAACGTTTAAACCACTCAGCCACACCACACTCTGAAGTCGACCGTTATACAAACTGTGGTCCAGTGAGGATCAATTATGTAAACTTTGACCCCACCCAGAGGTCAATATAGGTCAGATAAAAGGCTGCTGACATACTGTCAGTGTCTTGGTCCTCACGGTTCCAGTGGAAACATGTCTGTTCTCTTGCTTGTATTCTTGGTTGGTGAGTACTTTTCTTTTCTTTTCTTTTTCAATTTCGGTTTATGTTGTTGCTTTGTTGGGGTTTGTTTTTTTTCGTTTTTTACCCTGTGCTTTTTCCTTTCTTCTTTTTCTTTTTCTTATATTTAGTCTGTCTGTCTGTCAATCTTTTTTTTTTCTATTTTTTTCTTTTTTTTCCCATTCTTTCTGTCTTCCTTTCGTCTGTTTTTCCCCTTTCGGTTTTCTTTCTTTTTTTCTATCTTTCTTTTCCTTCTATTTTTCCTTCCTTCTTTCGTAAGTCTTTCTCCTTTCTTCTTTCATTCGTTCTTTCTTTTTTTCGTTGTTTCTGCCTTTTTTCATGTCTTTCTTTCATTTGTGTCTTCTTTCTTTCACTGTCTTTATTTTATTTCTGTGTGCTTCTCTTTGCTAGTCTGTTCTTCCGCCCGTGTGTCTGTCTGTCTTTCCTGCCTTTTTTTTCACTCTTTCTCTCTTTCTTCTTCATCTTCTTCGTTTTTTGAGTATTTTTTCATTTGGTTATTTTTTCTTTAGTTGTTGTTTTTTCTTTCGTTCTTCCTTTTTCGTCTTCTTCTTTCTTCTTTCGTTCTTTCTTTTCTGTTTACTTTTTTCTACTTTCCTTCCTTATTTATTTGTTTCTTTCCATCTCTCTTCGTTTTTCATGTTTGTTTTTCTTCGGTCATTTCGTTTAATTTTTTTCCCACTTCTTCTTTCTTGCTTTTTCGCGCTCTTTCTTTCTGTCTTTCTTTCTGTCTTTCTTTCTGTCTCTCTCTCTCTCTCTCTCTCTCTCTCTCTCTCTCTCTCTCTCTCTCTCTCTCTCTCTTTCTTTCTTTCTTTCTCCTTTTTTCACTCGTTTCCTTTCTTTTTTGTGCTGTCTTCTGCCTGTCTGTCTTTTTTTTATATTTTGGATATCTGCTGTAAGTCTAGACAATAACTGTAATGCTGTAAGACCGGATAGGATTGGTTCTGTGATAACCCACTCATCGAAAAATCCCAGAATTCTTCCAGTTATGGTTAATAAGTTAGGATTGACAAAGCTTGGAGAGAGAGGGTTAGGATTAGGATAAGTTGAGGAGAAAGCTAGGGTTGGGATAGGCTGGTAAGAAAGCTGAGGAGGGAGAAGGTTAGGGTATGGGATAGGTTGGGAGAAGGCTAGGGGGTAGTTTGGCGAGAAGTTTAAGGTTGGGGAGAAAATTAGAGTTGGGATAGATTGGAGAGAAGGTTAGGATTGAGGAGAAGGTTAGGGTTGGGATCGATTGGGGAGAAGGTTAGGGTTGGGATCGATTGGGGAGAAGGCTAGGATTAAGGAGAAGGTTAGGGTTGGGATACGTTGGGGAGAAGGTTAGGGTTGGGATCGATTGGAGAGAAGGTTAGGGTTGAGGAGAAGGTTAGGGTTGGGATAGATTGGGGAGAAGGTTAGGATTGGGGAGAAGGTTAGGGTTGGGATAGATTGGGAGAAGGTTAGGGTTGGGGAGAAGATTAAGGTTGGGATAGATTGGGAGAAGGTTAGGGTTGGGGAGAATGTTAGGGTTAGGATAGATTAAGAGAAGGTTAGGGTTGGGGAGAAGATTAGGGTTGGGATAGATTGGGGAGAAGGTTAGGGTTGGGATAGATTGGAGAGAAGGTTAGGGTTGGGGAGAAGGTTAGGGTTGGGATAGGTTGGGGAGAAGGTTAGGGTTAAGGAGAAGGTTAGGGTTGGGAAAAAGGATAGGGTTGGGATAGATTGGGGAGAAGGTTAGGGTTGGGATAGATTGGGAGAAGGTTAGGGTTGGGGAGAAGATTAGGGTTGGGATAGATTGGGAGAAGGTTAGGGTTGGGGAGAAGATTAGGGTTGGGATATATTGGGGAGAAGGTTATGGTTAAGGGAAGGTTAGGGTTGGGGAAAAGGTTTGGGTTGGGATAGATTGGGAGAAGGTTAGGGTTGGGATAGATTGGGAGAAGGTTAGGATTGGGATAGATTGGGAGAAGATTAGGGTTGGGATAGATTGGGAGAAGATTAGGGTTAGGATAGATTGGGGAGAAGGTTAGTGTTTGGGATAGATTGGGGAGAAGGTTAGGGTTGGGGAGAAGGTTAGATTTGGGATAGATTGGGGACAAGGTCAGGGTTGGGAGAAAGTTAGGGTTGGGGAGAAGGTTAGGGTTGGGATAAGTTAGGGAGAAGGTTAGGGTTGGGACAGATTGGGGAGAAGGTTAGGGTTGGGATAGATTGGGGAGAAGGTTAGGGTGGGGATAGATTAGGGAGAAGGTTAGGGTTGGGATAGATTCCGGAGAAGTTTAGGGTTCGGATGGGTTAGGGAGAAGGTTAGGATTGGGGAGAAGGTTAGGGTTGGTATAGATTGAGGAGAAGGTTAGGATTTGGATAGATTGGGGAGAAGGTTAGGGTTGGGATAGGTTGGAGAGAAGGTTAGGGTTGGGATAGATTGGGGAGAAGGTTAGGGTTGGGATAGATTGGGGAGAAGGTTAGGGTTGGGGAGAAGGTTAGGGTTGGGATAGGTTGGGGAGAAGGTTGGGGTTGGGATAGGTTGAGGAGAAGTTTAGGCTCGGAGAGAAGGATAGGGTTGCGGAGAAAGTTAGGGTTGGGATAGGTTGGGGAGAAGGTTAGGGTTGGGATAGATTGGGGAGAAGGTTAGGGTTGGGACAAATTGGGAGAAGGTTACGGTTGGGATAGATTGGGGAGAAGGTTAGGGTTGGGATAGATTGGGGAGAAGGTTAGGGTTGGGACAGAATGGGGAGAAGGTTAGGGTTGGGATAGATTGGGGAGAAGGTTAGGGTTGGGATAGATTGGGGAGAAGGTTAGGGTTGGGACAGATTGGCTAGAAAGTTAGGGTTGGGATAGATTGGGGAGAAGGTTAGGGTTGGGATAGATTGGGGAGAAGGTTAGGGTTGGGATAGATTGGGGAGAAGGTTAGGGTTGGGATAGGTTGGGGAGAAGGTTAGGGTTGGGATAGATTGGGGAGAAGGTTAGGGTTGGGACAGATAGGGGAGAAGGTTAGGGTTGGGATAGATTGGGGAGAAGGTTAGGGTTGGGAGAAGGTTAGGGTTTGCGAGAAGTTAGGGTTGGGATAGGTTGGGGAGAAGGTTAGGGTTGGGATAGGTTGGGGAGAAGGTTAGGGTTGGGATAGATTGGGGAGAAGGTTAGGGTTGGGATAGGTTGGGGAGAAGGTTAGGATTGGGGAGAAGGTTAGGGTAGGGGAGAAGATTAGGGTTGGGATAGGTTGGGGAGAAGGTTAGTTTTTGGGAGAAGGTTAGGGTTCGGATAAGTTGGGGAGAAGTTTAAGATTGGGGAGAAGGTTAGGGTTGGGATAGGTTGGGGAGAAGGTTAGGGTTGAGGAGAAGGTTAGGGTTGGGATAGGTTGGGGAGAAGGTTAGTTTTGGGGAGAAGGTTAGGGTTCGGATAAGTTGGGGAGAAGTTTAAGATTGGGGAGAAAGTTAGAGCTGGGATAGGTTGGGGAGAAGGTTAGGGTTGGGATAGGTTGGGGAGAAGGTTAGTTTTGGTGAGAAGGTTAGGGTTCGGATAAGTTGGGGAGAAGTTTAAGATTGGGGAGAAGGTTAGGGTTGGGATAGGTTGGGGAGAAAATTAGGGTCGGAATAGGCTGGGGAGAAAGTTAGAGCTGGGATAGGTTGGAGAGAAGGTTAGGGTTGGGGAGAAGGTTAGGGTTGGGATAGGTTGGGGAGAAGGTTAGTTTTGGGGAGAAGGTTAGTTTTGGGGAGAAGGTTAGGGTTCGGATAAGTTGGGGAGAAGTGTAAGATTGGGGAGAAGGTTAGGGTTGGGATAGGTTGGGGAGAAAATTAGGGTCGGAATAGGCTGGGAGAAGGTTAGGGCTGGGATAGGTTGGAGAGAAGGTTAAGGGAAAAAAAGAAAGTTAGGACCAAGAGAAAAAAAAAGAGATCACTAGAGACAGACAGAAAGAAAGAGATACTGAAACAGCTAGAAAACAGCATTGTCTTCTTTCTAAGGCTTAAGGACAAACATGCAAACTAACCAATAGACAAACAAACAAATGGGACGAGGAAACTAAGAGACAAAGAAACAATCAAAACCAACCAACCAAACAAATACACAAAGTCTGCTGCCACTTAACTCAATGGAGACGCAGGTTTCTGCCACAGCTGCGACATGCTCAGACGCACTAATTTTGGGCATTTTACAAAAAAAATCCACAATTGGAACCAAACTGAGTACAGTAACAAACTTTATGTTTTTAAAAACTTCAATCCATGCTGGTGTAGAAAAAATACTATAATATTGTGCTACGTACTCAATTTATTTATAATGGGTTTGAAAAATGTAAGAAAATAGCTTTCCGGGATTTTTTTTTTGCCTGGGGCGAGCTCGATAAACACCAACTGTACAAAACTGAAAGAAAGTGTTTTTTGTTTTTTTTTCACATCTACAGCACCTCATCTGATCCTTCTTCCATCACTCTTTCAATAACTTCTTGTAAAGGTATATTTCTTGCCAAAACACGACGTTTTGGAGCAGACGCCATGGTGTAAACATCGGCATTGACCGAGTTTCACACCATCCCATAATATGTGCAAAAAGTAGAATTACAGGCGAGTGAAAAGTGGGGATCGAAAGAAGGGAGACAATTATCGAATAGAGGAATGACTCAGCTTTATCAGCGTACCAGAGTTGTTTCCCTTTCACCAACTGCTTTAGTACGACAAGTCGCCAAAACTGCCGGTCACCTGGCGGCCGCTACGTCTATCTGACACCGAAACAGTCGGCCGCCAGGCGTCTGGGTGGCTCGCTCTATATGAATGTTTTTCCGCTCGTTTCCAACTGCTGTTAAGTCTGCCGGGTTTTTCATAGAAGGAGGTGGCTTCGGAAGCATTCAGTACATGGCTTGTGGAGGACCTACAGATTGGTAGTACACGTGGGTTACTTATATCTTTCTTTCTTTCTTTCTTTCTTTCTTTCTTTACTGTTTTGTCTGTTTATCTATTTTCTTATCTATTTATAACTCTATTTATAATTCTATTTTATCTATTTATACATTTGTTCATTTAATTATCTACATTGTTTATTCTACTGATTTATGCATTTAGTTCTTTTATCTATTTTATTTATTTATTCTTTCTTTTATCTCTTTATTTTGTTGATTTGTTGAATTATTTATCTTAGTCATTTAATTTTTTTTATATTCATTTATTGCATTTGTTCATTTATTATATTTATGTATTTAGTATAGTTATTCATTTATCTATTTATTTTGTATGCTTGTTTCCTAGGATCATTGCACTTACGGAGATTTCCTCTGTGTTCACCTATTCTAATCCTGTTTTCTACACCACCTTAATGGCCAAACAACCTGGCACAGTTTTTACAATGCGATAATAACGATGACAATGATGATGATAACTATGATGCCATATAGTTCCCTGGAACCCAGTACTACCTGTCACAAGGTCGAATTGCTGGCGATTAAACCAGCACCCCCACCAGTCCTCTCAGGAGGATGGTGAGGAGGGTGGCTAGAAACCCTGGTGGAAATAAATTAGATCCATCAAAGGGCGCCAGCTCTGAAGAGCTACCCGCGGCCATCTAGCTAAGG
>JAPXFY010000026.1:13227736-13230236 GCA_030674185.1 Monoplex corrugatus | reverse complement strand
GATGTTGTTGTTGTTGGTGGTGGTGGTGATGATAGTGATGATGACAGTTGGTGGTGGTATAGTGGTGATGATGATGTGGTGGTGTTGGTGGTGATGTTGATGTTGCTGTTGGTGGTGGTGGTGGTGACGATGATGATGATGATGGTGGTGGTGGTTGGTGGAGGTGATAATGGTGTTGATTGTGATGGTGTTGGTGGTTGGTGGTGGTGATAATGGTGTTGATGGTGATTGTGATGGTGATGGTGATAATGATGATGCTGTTGATGGTGACGATGATGATGTGAAGGACTAAGGTAGGTATACTGAAAGAGGGATTGTGGTGGTGAAGGTGATAAAGACGACGACGACGACGACGTGATGATGATGATGACGACGACGACGACGACGACGACGACGATGACCATGACGACGGAAGCGACAACAATGATGATGATTATAATGGTGCGAGCAGAACGGGAGACATTGCTGACCTTAGGTGATTTCTCTATGAATGGATGGACATTATGACATGGACCATGACACCACCACACGGCATTTCTCCACTTCAGGCCTTTCCTTTCACTGCTGACCATCAGTTCCTTCTCCCCGTGACTCCATGGTGGTACAGGTGGACAGATAAAAAACAAAACAAAAAGGAAAAGTGAGAAGTTCTGCTGATTCGTTTTCTTCCGTATCTTTTTAATTGGCATGCAAACTCAAGCATTCTTGCCAACAAATGCCTGTCAATTAACATCAGGAAGAGAGTTCTTGAATGTTACATAGAACCAATACTGTTGTACGGATGCGAGGCGTGGACAGTCAACAAACAAAGCCAGAACAAGATTGAGGCAGTTGAGATGTGGTTTCTAAGAAGAATGTTGAGGGTTCCATGGACAGCAAAGAAAACAAACGAGACAGTCTTGGTGGAGGCAGACACAAGTAGATTACTCATAAGGAAGATTAGGAAAAGACAGGCAACATTTATATGCCATTTTTTTAGGAAGGGGGATTTGGAGCACCTGGTCACAACGGGAAAGCTGGAGGGAAAGAGAGCACCGGGTAGACCCAGGGAGAAAATGCTGGACGGACTTGCAGAGTGGCTGGGGACGGGGAGGGTGGGGGAGATGCTAGGGGCAACGAGAGATAGAGGGAGATGGAGGTCGATGATCGCCAACGCCATGTGGCTGGGCACCTGATGATGATGATGATGTAAACTCAGTATAAACCCTCGAGGGATTTGAAGAGATCTGGCCCCCAGGCGTGCAGCGCACAGGCCCATCAGCGTGTGGACATGTCCTGGTGCCCACGAACCACACCCACAGCTATGGGTAAATAGCACACTGCCTTGTGGATGTCTCGGGAGAGACCAAAGCTAAGGGAGGAAACACTGACAGAAAATCACTACTGCCTTGTTATTGTCTTGGGAGAAACTAAGTCTAAGGGAGAAAACCCTGGCAGAAAATCATCATCTTGTGGTTGTCTCGGGAGAGACTTAGTCTAAAGGGCAAACCTTGACAGAAAATCTGATGGAAAGCAACAGGAAACTATAGTATCTTCCCTAGAAAAATCATGCCCCAAAACATGAAAAATGAAGTGAATGTCGTAAATAGCGGCTCCAGTGGAGCACCTTCGTTACGGTAGGCGAAGTGATGGTAAGTAGGTGACACCAGACCATAACCAAGCTATTGTTATATTTTTTTAATATCAGAACTGCAACATGAAATGTTAAAATAAGACTCTAGAAGGGAAAACTAAAACATGACAAGACAGAAATGGAATATCAATATATTAGGAATAGAGGACTTGAGGTAAAAGGAAACAGACATGATGACATCAGGCAAGCATAAAATTATATACTCTGGAGGAACATGAACGCTAGAGGAAAAAAGAGCACCAGGGAAACCCAGGTAGGAAATATTGGACGGACTTGCGGAGTGGATGAAGACAGAGAGGGTAGAAGATGTACATGCAGCAACAAAGGATAGATTCGCATGGAGGGCCATGATCGCCAACGCCATGAGGCAGAACATATGACATGACATGACATTCTGGAGGAAACGCAAATGAAAGAGGGGTAGGTGTCATAATGAACAATGATAAATCAAAGTCTATCAAAGGATACTGGGCGATATCAGACTACATTTTACTAGTTAGATTGGAGGGCAAGCCATTTGATATCATCATAATCTAAGTATATGCACCAACGTCCACAAGTGCTGAGGAAAATCTTGGAAACTTTTATGAAGAGTTATAGACAATCAAGGCTCGAGTTAAACCACAGGACGTTAAATTTAAATGGGAAATCTTAATGCTAAATTAGGACAGGAAAATGTAAATGACACAATTGGACCTTATGGCCTGAGCACGTGAAAGGGGAGAAAAACTTGTTCAATTGGCACGAGGGAAATAAATCCATAACAGGAAACACTTGGTTTGAGCAACCTAACAAACCAAGAATGACATCAAACTAAATCTTGGATATTTTAACTTGTGCAAAATTTAGTGCATCTGTTCAAAACAA
>JAPXFY010000026.1:13210236-13212736 GCA_030674185.1 Monoplex corrugatus | reverse complement strand
TAGAAACTACATCGTGATCTGACGACTATCTGTGATGTCTAGAAACTACCTCAGGATCTGATGAATATCTGTGATGTCTAGAAACTACATCGTGATCTGACGACTATCTGTGATGTCTAGAAACTACCTCATGATCTGATGACTATCTGTGATGTCTAGAAACTACATCGTGATCTGACGACTATCTGTGATGTCTAGAAACTACCTCAGGATCTGATGAATATCTGTGATGTCTAGAAACTACATCATGATCTGACGACTATCTGTGATGTCTAGAAACTACATCGTGATCTGATGAATATCTGTGATGTCTAGAAACTACATCATGATCTGACGACTATCTGTGATGTCTAGAAACTACCTCAGGATCTGATGAATATCTGTGATGTCTAGAAACTACCTCATGATCTGATGACTATCTGTGATGTCTAGAAACTACATCGTGATCTGACGACTATCTGTGATGTCTAGAAACTACCTCATGTATCTGATGACTATCTGTGATGTCTAGAAACTACTCATGATCTGATGACTATCTGTGATGTCTAGAAACTATCGTGATCTGATGACTATCTGTGATGTCTAGAAACTACATCGTGATCTGATGACTATCTGTGTGTCTAGAAACTACTCATGATCTGATGACTATCAGTGATGTCTAGAAACTACATCGTGATCTGATGACTGTCTGTGATGTTAGAAACTACATCGTGATCTGATGACTATCTGTGATGTCTAGAAACTACATCGTGATCTGATGACTATCAGTGATGTCTAGAAACTACCTCAGGATCTGATGACTATCTGTGATGTCTAGAAACTACATCGTGATCTGAGACTATCTGTGATGTCTAGAAACTACCTCAGGATCTGATGACTATCTGTGATGTCTAGAAACTACATCGTGATCTGAGACTATCTGTGATGTCTAGAAACTACCTCAGGATCTGATGACTATCTGTGATGTCTAGAAACTACCTCAGGATCTGATGACTATCTGTGATGTCTAGAAACTACATCATGATCTGACGACTATCTGTGATGTCTAGAAACTACCTCAGGATCTGATGACTATCTGTGATGTCTAGAAACTACATCAGGATCTGACGACTATCTGTGATGTCTAGAAACTACCTCAGGATCTGACGACTATCTGTGATGTCTAGAAACTACATCATGATCTGACGACTATCTGTGATGTCTAGAAACTACCTCAGGATCTGACGACTATCTGTGATGTCTAGAAACTACCTCAGGATCTGATGATATCTGTGATGTCTAGAAACTACCTCATGATCTGACGACTATCTGTGATGTCTAGAAACTACCTCAGATCTGATGACTATCTGTGATGTCTAGAAACTACATCAGGATCTGACGACTATCTGTGATGTCTAGAAACTACACATCATGATCTGATGACTATCTGTGATGTCTAGAAACTACATCGGATCTGACGACTATCTGTGATGTCTAGAAACTACCTCATGATCTGACGACTATCTGTGATGTCTAGAAACTACATCCGGATCTGATGACTATCTGTGATGTCTAGAAACTACATCGTGATCTGATGACTATCTGTGATGTCTAGAAACTACACTCATGATCTGACGACTATCTGCGATGTCTAGAAACTACACTCAGGATCTGATGACTATCTGTGATGTCTAGAAACTACATCGTGATCTGACGACTATCTGTGATGTCTAGAAACTAACATCGATCTGATGACTATCTGTGATGTCTAGAAACTACCCAGGATCTGATGACTATCTGTGATGTCTAGAAACTACATCGTGATCTGATGACTATCTGTGATGTCTAGAAACTACTCATGATCTGACGACTATCTGTGATGTCTAGAAACTACCCATCTGATGACTCTGATGTCTAGAAACTACCTCATTGATCTGACGACTATCTGTGATGTCATAAATCATCATCGTGATCTGACGACTATCTGTGATGTCATAGAAACTACTCATGATCTGATTCTAGAAAGTACCTCATAATCACGACTTCTTCCATCATCATCATCAAGTACCTTGCCACTCTGCGTTGGTGATCAGCCTTCCATCTGTTTCTATCCCTTGTGCCTAAAACCTCTTCCCCCTTCTTCGTCTTCAGCCACTCTGCAAGTCCGTCCAATATCTTCTCCCTGGCGCTCTCTTTCCCTCCATCTTTCCTGTTGTGACCAGGTGATCCAATTCCCCATTCCTCATATATCGGTGATGTCTAGAAAGTACCTCATGATCTGATGACTATCTGTGATGTCCTTGTGCAGCACTGTCAGAATCAACTGGCTGCGGGTCATTGTGACCACCATCACCATCACTGTCTGGTGGGATGCTGCAACAGCACTCAGTGTGTCCAGTCCCTCCTGGGTGGTAAGTTATGGGTGGCACTGTACAGCGGCTATGTGCTATTTTTTTAACCCTTTGAATCCTGGTGGTGAGTCTGCTGTTGTTCGCTGACGGACTGTAGCTTATGTGTGTGT
>JAPXFY010000026.1:13195236-13200236 GCA_030674185.1 Monoplex corrugatus | reverse complement strand
CTACACTAGTCAGTCTGTTGAACAGTATCAATGACACAAAGACATGGACACAAGACGATTTTGTGAGAGCACACAGGGTGGGCCAAGCTAAACAGGACCAACCCAGACCAGTAATAGCGCGTTTTACGCAATGGAGAGAGAAAATGCGTCTACTCACAAACAAAAACATGCGAGACAAGTTGAAGGACCAAGGTATTAACCTGTCAAACGACCTCACAAGGCGTCAAGCTAACTTTGTTGCTCAAGCCAGAAGAGAGGGGAGAAAAGCTTTTTTCAAAAACGGAGTGATGTTGATGGGTCCTTACCTACCCGATTCCCGTACCTATGCCCAGGTGACAGCGACAGGCAGAGACAACACTGTGGGCATGGCACATACAACCCCCCTATCACGACAACAGTACGATTTGGGTCAAGATCGTGCACGCTACGGGGAGTCCGCTTCTCCCAGCTACCCCAGGCGATGCTGTGACGAGGCGAGTACTATGGGTGGCGGGGATGGTCGAGAAATCTCCCGTGACACACGTGCAACACCTGACCAACCACCTGACAGCGGGCAGACAAGGTCTCTCCGTGATGCAGACGCCTCTCGGACTGGCCAGTCAAGTCGGGGAACAGGGAGAGGTAACTGGGCTTCGTCGACGCGTGACGTCACAGGCGGCCACGGGTTCCCGGACTGGTCAACAGACAGGGGCAAGTGGGAGAGGTGACGAGGTTTCCCCTCGTCGTGTAGTAGCAGACCAGCCTACCGACATGCGCCAGGGAAGGAGTTACGCAAGCAGACAGCTGGGGCTACGTCGTTACCTGGGAAACCAAACCTGTGGCAGTGGTGACCGCCCTTTGCGTAGCAAGACGAAAAAATAGGACAAGCCTGACCACTCGGCAACTTGGCGTTTTCTTTCCTATAATGTAGAAAATTTATACAATAAATTAAATGATGCCTCTTTTGTAAACTATATTAATTCTTTTGATTTTGTATGTTTATCAGAAACATTTATTGATGCATCATTTGATTTTTCTGGGATATTTACACAGTTTATAAAATTCACTGCTCCAGCCAAGAAACTATCATACTTCGGAAGGAACTCGGGAGGTGTTGTGCTACTCATAAAAAAATGTTTACAACAATTTGTAGAAGAAATTAAATTAGAATGTTATAATGCTGTGGCAGTAAAGCTAAATAAGAATGTTCTTAGTACTGACAAAGATGTTGTTTTAATTGGTTGTTATGTTGCACCTGAAGGTAGTCCTCTGTATAATAACACAGAACTGAAAGACGGAGTAGTGATGTTGGAAGAAAGTGTATTGTATGCTGTACGACAGGATGATGTGTATCTGATGATTTGTGGCGATTTAAATGCAAGAACAGGATTGTGTCAATCTAAAGGCGAAGAAATGACAAACTTTGAGTCAAATTTTAGTCTATATTGTGATGATCCTGATGAAAATTTTTCCAGGCATTCTAAAGATGGAACTGAAAATAACTTTGGAAGTTCCTTGTTAGACTTGTGCTTTATGTTTGATCTTGACATTATGAATGGGTTTTGTGATGGCGACAGGGAGGGAGAATACACTTTTGTATCACCGAATGGATGCAGTGTTATTGACTATTTTCTTGTCCCTGATAAATTTTCACATAACTGTAACATGATTGTAAGTGATTGTCTTGTTTCTTGGCATTTGCCGATAGAAATGACATGGAAAAATGGAATGCAAAAATGTCCAGAAACTCAGGAATCATGCATGCAGGAGAAAATCATTTGGCGGAAGAAAACGCATATATATACTCCTAATCATAATTTAAGGGCCACTTCTTCCTTCCTCTCTAATTTTAAGTTGAAATAATTGACAATGTTTAGAATTGATTCTATGTTTTATTTCATCATTTCCACACCTGTTTTGGAAAAAGAAATTAGCACAATGACCCATTAGTGAACAGCACATGCATTTAAAGGAACATCCCCCCTTTTCAAAAAACAGAAAGTGTCAGATTTGGCCAATCTGTTTTCAATATCGCGTGTGTCCGCCCCGAGCCTGGATGCATGCTTCACAGCGCCGATGCATCGACCCCACAAGGGTACGGAGTGTGTCCTGAGGGATGGCCGCCCACTCGATCTGCAGGATGTCGACCAGCCTGGCCAGGGTGCCCGGTGGGGGGTGGTTGTCCCTGATGCGCCTCCTGAGCACATCCCAGAGGTGTTCAATTGGGTTCAGGTCAGGTGAGCACGCTGGCCAGGCCATACGGACGACTTCATGCTGCTCCAGGAAGTCGGTCACAAGGCGTGCTCGATGCGCAGGTGCATTGTCGTCCTGGAAGATGGCGCCTTGACCAAGGTCCACAAGCGCAGGCAGTGCCACGGCCGCCAGAACCTCGTCCCGGTACCGGACCCCGTTCAGGATGCCGTCAATGGGGAGCAGGGGGGTCCGGGTACCACGGCTCATGCCACCCCACACCATCACCGACCCGCCGCCGTACCGGTTATGCTCTTGGACAGTGGCGTCAGCGAACCTCTCCCCTTGACGTCGCCACACCCGAGCCCGGCCATCGTTAAAGGTCAGGGTGAACCTGGACTCATCCGAAAACAAGACCCGGGCCCACTGTTGCCTTGTCCAGGTCACGTGCTCCCTGGCCCAGGTCATGCGGCGCACTCTGTTGACCGGTGACAGCATGGGTTGGACGGCCGGTCTCCGTGACCTCAAGTTTGCCTCATGTAGCCGTCTTCTCACCGTGCTGCAGCTGATGTTAGCACCTGTTGCGTCCCTCAGCTGACCCCTCAAGGTCACCGCAGTGGATGCCCTTTCCCTCAGGACGGAGAGGGCAAGGTAGCGGTCTTGCTGTCTTGTCGTTACTCTGGGTCGACCCGTGTGACGCCTTTCCTGGACTGCTCCAGTCTCATTGAAGCGCTCCAGCAGTCTCTGGATTGTGGAATGCGACACTTCAAGTCGTCTAGCAACTTCCCGCTGCGCTAGGCCTTCATCAAGCAGAGCGAGGGCTCTCCCCCGCTGCTCATCCGTCATCCGTCGTCATGCAAGCATGGTTAAAACGAACCAAGAACGGGTCCTTTTTATCCTCGTCTGCGGGCAACTTTGGCTGGAGTCGTGTTCAAAAAGGGCTTGCCTTGCACGTGCAAAGCGAATTTTGTCGCTACCTTGCCTGCGTCGTCAGAGAGACCCTGCTGAAGATTCGACAATTTCGTGTGGAAATTGTCTTCCTTGGGCCGCCCATTGCAAATCGGCAAATCCCCAAACACGTGCCAAAAGGAAACTGCAATGTTGTCTGAGCTCTTATCCATTCAGTTACGGCAACGAATTGGAGAAAAGAGTAAGAGAAAATAGGTTATTTCTCCTTTCAAAAATTGACTCAAAAACGTTCCTGGCCCTTCAATAATGACGTGTAGTATATATTTGAGGCTGAACAAAATTCAGATGATTTTAACGATCGCCTTCATGAGGCTTATCAGTTAATGAATGTTGATGTAAATAGCTGTGTAGATATTTTTGCTCAAGCAATGCATAGTGCAGCCGCATGTATGGTCAGAAGGGTTGGCAAAAGAAAGAAATGTTTAAATGACTGGTTTGACGATGAATGTGAGCATAAAAAGAAACACGAAAAGAGGCTTCTTAAAAGCTTCCAGAGGAACAGATTAGGAAGTAAAAAAAAAGAACTGAAAGATGTTTATGTGAAAGAGCGATCTGAATACATAAAATTGAAATGACAAAAGAAACGTGAATTTGAAGAAGCAAAAATAAATAAACTCAAAGACTCTATTAAAGATTCAAAATTATTCTGGTTGGCAATCAGAACACTTAATAGAAAAGCCATAATCTATAACGAAATAAGCCTTAATCTGTGGCATGAACACTTTCACACAATATTTCAAAGTTCTGGATCCGGGGCAGAAATTGAAGATGATGGCAATTTGGATACAAATGAGTACGAAGAACCATTATTTAATGATGCAATATCAAGAAGGGAGATAATTGACAGTATTAAAAAATTGAAAAATGGTAAAAGTGCTGGACCAGACAAAATTCTGGGAGAAATGTTAAAGCATTCCAGCGATTCAGTGTTAAATTTTATAGTTATTCTATTTAATCGGTTATTTGAAAATGGTATTTTCCCCACAGAATGGGCCAAATCTATTATTGTCCCCATACATAAGAAAGGAGATGTAAACAACCCAGACAACTACCGAGGGGTTGCACTCACAAGTGTTTTATGCAAAGTTTATACAAATATATTAAATAAACGACTTACGAAATGGGCAGAGAGGGAAGAAAAAAATAATAGAAGAACAAGCAGGATTTCGATCTGGATACAGTACAATAGATCACATTTTCACGCTGTACGCTTTAGTCCAAAAATACCTTCTTAATCACACTAAACTATACGTAGCATTTGTAGATTTTCGCAAAGCATTTGACTCAGTTAATAGAAATGTACTTTGGGGTATTCTGCGAAAGAATGGAGTAAATGGTAAATTATATATGTCTCTTAAAAGTATATATAATTCTGTGTTAGCATGTGTTCGTGACAAAGATATGTACACCAACTTTTTCGAATGTCCACGAGGAGTGAAACAAGGATGTCTCCTCAGCCCCTTACTATTTTCATTTTTTATTAATGAGTTAGCGTTAGAAATAGCCAAAAAAGGGAGACATGGTGTACAGCTATTGCCTGGTGCTGTTGAAGTTTTTTTATTGCTATTTGCTGATGATGTGGTGCTTTTGTCAGACACTGTCATAGGGTTACAAAATCAACTAAATGCTTTAAAACATGAATCTGATAGGTTATTACTGTTTGTGAACCTAGAAAAGACGAATGTGATGATTTTCCGTAAGGGAGGACATCTTTCGGCTCGAGAAAAATGGGTTTATGGTGAGTCTGAAGTTAAAGTAACAAACTCATATAAATATCTAGGTATTATTTTTACAACAAAACTGAGTCTCCAAAGCGCATGGGTGGAAAGCAGCAAAAAAGGGAAAAGAGGAACGATGGAAAT
>JAPXFY010000026.1:13132736-13190236 GCA_030674185.1 Monoplex corrugatus | reverse complement strand
TTATCAATATTGTTATTATTATGCTGTTGTTGTTGTTTTCATTAGATAAGTTGTATGTGTGTGTATCTTTGTACCAGTCTGACACAGAAAAGAAAAACGGGACGATGAACCATACTGCATGAATTTTGATGCTGGCAAACTATCAGCAGGCAATTTTATTGTTGCGTCAACACTCATAAAACCCTCCCCTTAGGCAGTCAGGAATTTGTAAGAAATTAGCACAGAGACTCAGGGAGAGAAAGAGAGAGAGAGGGAGGGGAGAGAGAGACAGACAGACAGACAGACAGACAGACAGACAGTGAGAGACAGAGACACAGCGAGAGATACGAGAGAAAGAAAGAGAGAGAGAGAGACAGAGACAAGAAGACAGAAGAGAGAAGAGCAGAGACGAGAGAGAGCAAGAGAGAGAGAGACAGAGAGAAAGAGAGAGAGAAAGAGAGAGAGAGGTAATAAATCAGTAATTTATTTGAGATGTGTGTGTGTGTGTGTTGCGCGCGCACGCGCGCGAATGTAATACAACCAAACAAGACAGGCGCAAATTTTCGGCCAACTGGCCTTTGTCATGCTTGAATGTAAGATCACAAACAAACACCAAATACAAAAATTAGGTGAAAAAGACTGACACTTCCCTGCTGCTTCGTCCATAGGGAGAAGAGGACTAAAATGATGATATATCTGATGATACAGCTGATGACAATGATGATAAAGAAGAAGAAGATGATGATGATGAAGACGACGACGATAGTGATAATGATGAAGACGACAATGACAACGACGACGAAGATGTAGATGAAGAGAATGATAGTGTTGATGATTGATATGATGTTGTGGCCACCAACGAGGACAATAAGGACATTTCTGGAAAACATTGATGAAAAAGATAATGATAAGAATTAGAATAGAACGACAAAGACATAGAAAGACGAAGACCACACATCTGCATGCACTCAGAAAGTGCTGATGCACATTTTGATGTCACTAGTGCACGGCAGCCATCAAAATGTCAGCCATCATCATTCTGTCTCAACCTTCTTTATAAAACTGTCAACGTATTGTACATGACGTTTTCCTGGAGCCGGCAAGAAATAATTTGATTACATACATAACGATTCTGTCTGTAAGGACAAACATGATCCTGACTTGAACTAATAAAACTACTGAGAAGATGCATTTCACATATTTTCTGTTTCAGTTATAGCATATAAAAAATGTACAGATTCTATAGTTTACAGGCATGAAAATGTTATTTCTTACTCTAAAAATTGACAAAGGTATTGTGTTTCGAAATCTGTAACTACAAAATCAACTAGGCCTATTTTGAAAAAGATAAATAAAGAAACAAAAAACAAAAAAGAAACAAACAAGGAAACAAAGAAACGAACAAAATGTTTTTTCCTTTTGTTTTTGCAAAGCGCCTGACTAACTGACATAGATAGCAGTGTATTGTTATGGTTCTTTTTTGTAGCTTCTTTGACTTTGACCATAGAGGTTGGGACAATATTTACAATACTTGATGTTGATATGAGATGATGATGATAGATGATGATGATGATGATGATGACGAGGAGGAGGAGAAGGAGGAGGAGGAAAGTCATGATGCTATGGAGGTTCAGTAGGATTGAGTCTGCGTGACTAGGCTTGTACCCTATGTTTACTGTCGTAATATATCCTGGTGTTAACCACGCCTGAGAGATACAGACACCTGTGGCGTTGGCCAGAAGATTTGAACAAAACCTTCAATGACGCATCCGTGAAGAGGATGAGACTCGACTACGTGGTCCCAGTCTTCCAAACAAGCCTATAACACGCTCAACGCTGGGAAAACCGGTTGGAGCCGAAAAATTCCGTAATGATTATTGAAGGATCTAATAGGGATTCGAACCCACAACCGTCCAGCCAGTAGTCGATTGCATTAACCACTACACCATGATTATTTGGTACATATATTTATATAAGTGAACTTCAATTATCTATTCTCAAAAACGCAACAGTATTAGTGATGATGATGATGGATAATGATAATAATATGATAATAATAATAATAATGATGTGATGATAATAATGATAATAATAATAAAGTAATAACAATAATGATAATAATAATAATAGTAATAATAATAATAATAATATAATAATATAATAATGAATGATGATGATGATGATATACTACTACTACTACTACTACTACTACTACTACTACTACTACCACCTACTACTACTACTATACTACTACTAACTACTACTACTACTAATAATAATAATAATAATAATGACGACGACGAACGAGAGAGACGGAGATGATGATGATATGATGATGATGATCGACGATGACGACTGACGACGACGACGACGACGATATGATGATGATAATAAAAATAATAATAATGATACTACTACTACTACTAACTACTACTAATGGACGACGACGACGACGATGATGATGATGATGATGATGATAATAAAAATAATAATAATGATACTACTAACTACTACTACTAATAATAATAATAATAATGATGATAATAATAATAATAAGATAGTATATAATAGTAATATAATAATAATAATATAAAAATAGTTACAATGTAGGTGCCAAATCTTTATTCAAGAATCAAACCAAGGCACACACTCCCATCATTCACAACAGCAGTCACCAACAACGACCAAATCTCCAGGTCACAAAAGGGGAAGACAGGAGTGCAGTAGGGCGTGTGCCCTCTTGATCCAAACTGTCATCCTTCTGTCTGCTGCTGTCTGTCTGCCTTCTGTCTGTTGCTGTCTGTCTGTCTGTCGCTTGTCTGTCTGCTGTCTGCTCCTCTTCTTTTCGCTCCTCTCTCTTTTCTCTCTCTCTCTCTCTTCTCTCTCTCTCTCTTTTTCTTTCTTTCTTTCTCTTCTCTCTCTCTATTGTAGTTTATTAGACCCATCAAAGGTCGTAAAGTTACTTATATAACTCATATGTGTGTAAAGGTTCGTCTGGTTTCATCAAAACGCCAGTTTACAACTTCTTCCCCCCTTCTTTGTTCGTTTTAATACGTCCATTGTTTTATTGTTTTTCCTTTGTTTCTATGTTTGCATCTAGTCTATGTCTTTATCTGTATCTATATATCATTATCCCACGTCATCATCATCATTCCCCACCCCCCACCCCCTTGGGGATGCCAGGTACTCTTTCAGTATAAATAGTATCCCCACCTTCTGGAAATTCTGTGTTAGAAATTCCTTTATTTGTCACTCTCTTTGTTTCTGCCTTCTTCTTAAGTCAAGGTCATTAGCGTTATTTCTGAAACTTCAGAGATACATGAAGTTATCCACCTATTGAACCTTTCAACCTTCATGTTTAATGAAAAAACAGTTGGACTAATGTTCCCTCCTCAACATGCTCTTGATCGTTTTGGCCCTGATTATTAGGCCAATGTCTCCTCAGTAGCTGCTGATAAAAGCCACTAGCAACTGACAATCTTGAGTGTTGATTCTCATAGAAGCGATAAGTTAGCAAAATCGTTTGCGTCTGAAAGGTTGTTTTCTTCATTCCACTAGATTTATTTTCCTTGAGATGAATGTTTCAGCATACAATCAATGGTATCTGCAAAGAGGAGAGGAGAGAAAAACACGCCCTTGTATGACGCCAGTGAGTACTAGCTGTCGTCTGTACTGACCCAACAGTTTGAACTTGTTATAGATTTGCTGCACGGTTGACAAAAATATTCTCTGGAATGCCACCAACCTTCAGAATCTTCCAAATGGATGGTCTATAGAAACTGTTGAAGGCTTTGGTGAAATCTAGAAAATGATAGCGAGCTGAGTTTGGTATTCTCCACACTTTCCACTGATCTCTGTCAGTGTGAAGATCTGCTCTATGCTGTATCGTTTTGGATGGCTTAATCAAATATGTGATGAAGATCTGCTCTATGCAGCTCTGGATGGCTCAACATATCTTTAGTTTATGTGCGTTTTATGTATTTGACAAAGCATGGTTTTCTTTCTCTGCTATTTTTTTCTTTTCATTGCGCTCTCTCTCTCTCTCTCTCTCTCTCTCTCTCTCTCTCTCTCCTCTCTCTCTCTCTCTTTCTCTCTCTATCTCTATCTCTCTCTCTCTTTCTATCTGTGTGTGTGTGTGTGTGTGTGTGTGAAAGAGATAGAGAGGGAGAGAGAGGGAGTGTGCGTGTGTGCATGCGTACGTGTGTGTGTGTGCGTGTGTGCGTGTGTTTGCGTGTGTGTGTATGTGTGTATGTGTGTGTGTGTTTGCGTGTATGCGTGTGTGAGTTTGCGTGTATATGTGTGTGTGTTTGTGTGTATGTGTGAATGTTTGCGTGTAAGTGTGTGTGTGTGTGCGTGTATGTGTGTGTTTGCGTGTATGTGTGTGTGTTTGTATGTGCGTGTGTGTGTGTTTGCGTGTGTGTGTGTATGTGTGTGTGTGAGTGTTTGCGTGTAAGTGTATGTGTGTGCATGTTGTGTGTGTGTGTGTGTGTGTGTGTGTGTGTCTGTCTGTCTGTCTATGTGTGTCTGTGTGTGTTCGTTCGTTCTTTGGTGTAACGTCTTTTCACTATATATACATTATATATATACATATATATATATATATATATATATATATATATATATATATATATATATATATATATATATATATATATATATATACATATATATATCTGTTACATCTCTACACGCCATCTCGAGCTTTGCGGTCCTCATCTGATACCGTCTCTATAGTATCCCCATAGTCCGCACTAAAAGGTTTGGGCAGCGTTCTTTTTCCTATCAAGCTCCAACCATCTGGAATCAGTTACCTCGCTCTCTTAGATACTCACCCTCTCTGTCCACATTCAAACGCTCCCTCAAAACTCACCTGTTTCCCAAAACTGGTAATCTCTGCCCCCTTCCCATGTAATGTAATGGTGACATTATAGTGTCTTAGTGTCAATGTGTCATTGTATTTGCATGTCATGCTGTGTGTGTGTTTGTGTGTGTGTGTGTGTGTTTGTGTGTGTGTGGGTGCTTCTGTGGGCGTGTGTGTGTGTGCTTGTGATTCTGGTTATATGTTTTGCCATTGTAAACGCCTAGGGCATTAATTTGATTAGGCGTACTAAATGTTCATAATAATAATAATAATAATATATATATGTAGACATGTATGTATGTATGTATGTATGTATATATATATATATATATATATGTGTGTGTGTGTGTGTGTGTGTGTGTGTGTGTGTGTGTGTGTGTGTGTGTGTGTACACATATATAGATATGTATGTGTGTGTGTGTGTATGTGTGTGTGTGTGTGCGTGTGTGTGGAGGGAGAGGACTTTGGGGGCAGGCGAAGAGAGAGAGAGAGATAAAGATAGAGAGAAAAAAAAAGAGAGAGAAAGAGAGAGAGAAAGAGAGAAAAAAAGAGAGAGAGAGAGAGAGACAGACAGAGACAGAGAGAGCGTCAGACTGTGGAGAGCGTCAGAGTCACAAAACACGTATACCGTTCACATATAAAAGGTAATTGATGATTTACCTCAAGGATCTGGTAGTTGAGCTGAGACATGAGCATAATGCGCGGTTCACTGTTGTTGCTGGTTGTCACATGTCTGTGTGCAATGTTCACACAGATCGCAGGTGAGATTCCTCATCCCCTGGAAGACACGGACGAGAAAGATGGCTGTGGCAAACAATTTCTGTTCTTTGAGTTCACTACAGAGGCACCAGTCGCCCAAGTGAAAGCGAGTTTTAAAGATGTCATACTCATCTTCCTTTTCAAGGTAAGCTGAAAACCAGCACGTGTTCATGTTAACACGTGCCAGTAGAGTGGAATTTTTAAAATGAATCGATTCATTACGTAACTGCTGTATGCATACATATATGCATACATGCACATATGTATGTCTGTATGCATGTATGTCTGTATGTATGTATGCATGTATGTATGTATGTATGTATGTATGTATGTGTGTATGTATGTGTATGTATGTATGTATGTATGTGTGTATGTGTGTGTGTGTGTGAATGTATGTATGAATGTATGTATGTATGTATGTATTTATGTATGCATGTGTGTGTGTGTGTGTGTATGAATGTATGTATGAATGTATGTATGTATGTATGTATGTGTTTATGTATGTATGCATGTTGTATGTATGTATGTATGTATGTGTGTATATATGTATGTATGTATGTGCGTGTGTATTATGTATGTGTGTATGTATGTATGTGTGTATGTATATATGTATGTGTGATGTATGTATGTATGTGTGTACGTACGTACGTATGTATGCATGTATGTATGTATTTGTGTATGTATGAATGCATTTGTGTATGCATGTATGTATGTATGTATGTACGTATGTACGCATGTATGTATGTATGTATGTATGTATGCATGTGTATATGTGTATATGTATGTATGTATGTATGTATGTATGTATGTATGCGTGTATGTATATATGTATGCAGGCATGTATGTGTGTATGTATGTATGTATATATGTGTGTATGCATGTGTGTATGTATGCATGTATGTATATTGTATGTATGTATGCTGTAAAAACAACGACAACAACAAATAACAAAAATTCAAGCTTGTGTCTATTACTTTATACAATTATCATCAGTTTGCGTTTGCCCCTTACTAGCTGCTACCCAAAGCTGAACGTGCTGCTGGCTCGTTGAGGAAACGAGGATCAACCCGTCCAGTCTCATCCGCGTTACAGGTTCATTGCTGGGGGGTGTTGCTCAAAGTTCCTTACAAACGTTTCAAACGTGGTGGTGGTCTTTGATTTAATGTCTATTCACTAAAGTGATTTTAGACAATCATTTTTTCAAATGTTTTCATCTGTAAGGTGTGATATGTGCAAGCATATGTTATCAAAGTGCTACTGGAGTACAGGTCTGCCATGCAGTCCCAAAGGAAACATAGAAATCTGTTGCAGCATCCCTGTCTTTCACGTTCCATCTTCACAGCATCTCTAGCCCTTTGTACTCTGCTGTGATGGTCAGCACTGTTTGGGTGATGTGGGAATTAGTTTGGGGCGATGGAATAAAGGTGGGTGGGGATAATGAAATGGAGCTGTGGGAAAAGATAGAAGCGCAATTACCAGCCATGGAAATCAGAAACAAGCAAAAACAAATAATAAAAAAAAGAAACGCGCGCGTACACACACACAGACACACACACGCACACACATACGCACACACACACACACACACACACAGAGACACACACACACACAGAGACACACACACTCACACACAAGCACACACACACACGCATAAACAAAATTATTTTAAAAAAAACATTCCACTGGATCATATGAGTATGAAGTTACATTCATAACAGGCGTATGGGCTGTTTTCTCTCGTCTACATTCCTATCTTTTTTAATTTTGAAAACATCTAAAGTCAATCCACTTTCTAAACTTAAAATCGAATCAAACAGTTTTGATTACAGACCAGTCTCGATAGTATCCTCACTTTCTCAGCCGTCAGAAAAGCATTACATAAACCACGGTAATAGTTAATGGTCAAGCATCCGACTGGTTCAAGATTCACCGAGGATGCAGACAAGGTGATCCCATATCCCCATACTTATTTATTTTATGCGTGGAAATACTTGTCATTATGATCAGAGAAAACAAAAATATTAAAGGCATTTTCACAAAAAAGACAACATAAAATAGCTCAGTTTGCTGATGATACACAATCATTACCAAAAGGAGATCAAGAATCTTGAGGAAACTGTTAAAAGCATACCCATTAACTGTAATGGAACAGTCGCGACACCACGATATATTACACTTTTAAACCTCGGTAAACAGAGGAACAAGAGTGTACTAGGATACTTTAATTCATGACGAAAAGATAACAAAATGTTGCGAAAAGTGGAACGATAAATTTCAAAAAGATATAAACTGGATTGAAACATGTAGACAAATTCAGTACAGTAAAGAAGTTAAATTAAAATGGTTCCAGATAAGGTTAGTACACAGAATATTATCTACGAATATTGTTTTATCTCATTTGAATATAACAGGTGATGACAAATGTTCCTTTTGTAGAAGAGAGAGGGACAGCATTGAACATTATTTTGGAAATGTGTATATGTTAAACAATTCTGGAAACATTTACAACAAACAGCCAACAATAGATGTGCAATTATATCGTCATCGATCTTGAACCAATCAATCATACTTTTTGAACATGATGCAAACTAAAAGTCAGACAAAACTTTTGATTACATTTTGTTACTCGCGAATTTTTTTTTATATATACATGTAAACTCAACAAAAGTTTACCAATCTCTTTTCGTTATTTCAAAACTTTCTGAAAACAAGAGACCAAAAGTGCATTGCTGTTATCAATAATGAGCTGGGTAAGTTTTCAATGAACTGGCTTTTTCATAAAGATTTGATGGAAACTTGACATGTTTTAATTAAAGAGAGACAGAGAAGGAAAATAAGTGTGTGCATAAATGCATGTACTTTGGTGTGAGATCAGGTGGGGATCAAAATGTATTCTGATTGGAAAATATAATAATAATAATAATAATAATTACAATATTTATATAGCGCAAAATCTTGATAAAATCAAATCTAAGCGCTGAAGCAGACACACATGCAAGCACGCACGCACGCACGCACGCACACACACACACACACACACACACACACACACACACACACACACACACACACACACACACACACAACATACACACTCACACACACGCATGGCTATAAATGGGGAGAAAGAATAAAAGCAATAAAAGCAAGAATAAAAGCAATGGAAAATTATAGAGAGCATAGCATATACAATTATATATTATAACCATGTGATTCCCCTCCGAGCGGAGACAGGCTGCAGAGGGGGGGGGGGGGTTGAGTGAGGTTAGGATTTTATGCGGAGGAGAAAAGGTGAGTTTTGAGAGCGGACTTGAAGGAGACAAAAGTAGGTTGCTGACGGACTGAGAGAGGAAGTTTGTTCCAGGAGAGTGGACCAGAAACAGACAAGGCTCGTGGACCATAGGTATTGAGCTTAGTGCGTGGAAAGCGAAAAGTCAGAGGATCGGAGGCAGAGCGGAGGGTACGTGAGGGAACATAGATCTCAAGTAGGCTTGACAGGTAATCGGGGGCTGCGTTATTGAGGCTTTTGTAGCACATGGTGTCTAGTTTGTACTGTATGCGCTTTGATACAGGGAGCCAGTGAAGTTGTGCCAGGAGAGGAGATATGTGGTCAGCTTTTTTCTTTTTGAGTACAAGGCGTACAGCATTGTTTTGAATGCGCTGTAGGATGTGAATGGTGGAGGCAGGAAGACCAGACAGGAGTGAATTGCAATAGTCAATGCGAGACATTATGAAGGAGAGAACGAGTTTTGCAGTTGTTTCGACAGAGAGATACTTCCTGATCAGCCTTATACGATGGAGATGATAGTAGCAAGATCTGGCAGTTTGAGAAACAAAGTTGTTCATGGAGAGGGTAGAGTCAATGCAGACACCAAGGTTTTTAGCTGAATCAGAAATTGGGACTGATGTGTTACATAATGGGAGAGAAAGAGGAGGCAGCTGAGAAAGTTTCTGACGGGTGCCAATGAGGATAGCTTTTGTCTTGTCGTCATTAAGCTGAAGTTTGTTGAACGTCATCCAGTTCTTAATGTCTGAGTAACACTCAGTGGTGCGAGTCAACAGGCGCTGTATATTATCAGGTGAGTCACTGTCTTGAAGTTGGGTGTCATCAGCATAGAAGTGGTATTTTATAGAGTGGGAGTTGATGATGGTGGACAGGGGGGAGGTGTAAAGAGTGAAAAGAACAGGGCCAAGGACAGATCCTTGTGGAACACCACAGGTCAGGTATGCAGGTTGAGAGTAAGTGCCATTGATGAGAACAGTTTGTTTTCTGTTTGATAAATAAGAAGTGAAAAAGGAGAGAGCAATGTCAGAGATGCCAAAAGTATGATGAAGTCTAGAAAGGAGAATACCATGGTCAATGGTATCGAAGGCTGCAGACAGATCAAGGAGTGTGAGGAGAGAAACTTTGCCAGTATCAGTTGCAAGGAGGAGATTGTTGAGAATGTGTGGTAGGGCAGTTTCAGTGCTATGGCACTGGCGGTAGGCTGACTGGAAAGGATTGAGGAGATTGTTGGCAGACAGGTGAGAGTTCAGCTGGTTGAGGACGACTTTTTCAAGGAGTTTTGACAAGAAAGAGAGATTAGAGATAGGCCGGTAATTTTTCAGTTCATTTGGTTCTAAATTGTGTTTCTTGAGGAGAGGGTGAACAATAGCAGACTTGAAAGAATCTGGGACAGTTCCAGTTTGAAGAGAAGTGTTGATGATGTCAGTGATGAATGGGAGGAGAGTAGGGAGACAGTCGGCGTAGAGAGAACCTGGAAGAGGATCCAGTTCGCAGGTTTTGAACGACATGGATCTGATTGTGTTGAGAATTTCTTCTTGTGAGACTGGGGTAAAAGTAGTAAGAGGTGTGCCAGAGAAGGAAGGGTCAGATGGGCATGGTTGACAGGGTGTCCTGTCAAGCCTGTCACGAAGAGTTTGTATTTTGGTGGTGAAATAGTTGGAGAATACAGATGGGAGTTCTTCATTTGTATGTTTTGTTGGGAAAGGTAAATCTTTTCGTGTGCCAAGGAGATGATTCATGGTTGTAAAGAGTTCTTTTGAAGAAGAGGCATTCAGGATTTTGGTTTGGAAATAGCTTGTTTTGCTCCATGTATTTGTAATGTAAGTTATCAGCTTGTATTATCATTGTACAGTTTGATATTGCTGAGGGTGATCTGTGAAAAATTCTGTGGAACGATGTCTCTTAAGTATGTGAGATACTTGTTATGCTTGTCTTCATGGATTGAAAAATGGAGCTTGTGTTCGTTTGCAATATGTTTGTATGATATACATATTGTATAAAATTATTTTAAAATGTTAAAAAAGCATGTACATGAAAGTATCAGAGTATTGAAACCAGCATATTTTACTCTATTCGAACTAATTCGTTCTTACCACTCGTATCAGATGGTACTTATCATTTCAATGATTGATTACTGTCATCTAGAAACACTCAAAGCTTATGCTGCAATATTTAGACTTAAAAAATTCTATTGAATTTTGCTGACCGGAAAAATCTTAACACCTTCCGTGTCAGATTAGACCAAATTGATATCATATTCTTCTTATTATTATTTGTTTTTGCTTAAAGAAAGAGAAAAAAATCTTAAGTGATATTTCTTTATGACAGGATGGATTGTTGAGATAAGTGTCCCACAAGGATCTCACTATCCCTTCACTCTTTAACATTTTTATCATGATCTCCCGTTATGTATATCTCCGGATGGAACTTATGATACGTCTTCCAATGATTTAACTCTTTATACTTATGCAGTTAGTGTCAGTCACATCAATTATGTAAAGCTGGATAACCTTCTAATCATTAATTCAGAAAATAATATTTTTTTAAAAAAAATTGTTACAACCTAAGAAATCATAAACAAACTGCTTCCATTAACTGTATCGTTTACATATGTGACTGAATAGGTTTCAAAATATCAGCATTTGGTTTGATAGTTCGATTTCCCAATAAAATGGGAAGTTCACATCAGTATCACATCAACTTTCTCTTTAAATCGATTGCTAAAAATGCATACTAATGTCGCCTAGAATGTGTTATCAGTCCCGGACCATGTTACTTCTTTTTGTGTCCTTCGTGTGCCAAATATTGTTTACGTTTCAAATGTATGAGATACTTACGTACAAGTTCTTATGAAGAAAACTGATTCTGTGTATAAACGTGCCCGAAAATCAGAAGGATATTTTACACGTTACATATAGACAACAGCATATTTTGACAGACCCTCTTTCATTGTCCAATCATTTCAATTCATCAAAAGTGTCTCGATGCATGAAATTATTCCTAATAAAACTCCATATATAGAGCGTTTTATCTTTTGTGAAAAGAATCTCGAATCAAACTCCAAAAAGGGTACTCCAGTATTAACCAAAAAACACGACTAGATCTGTGTATGACTAGCTTAGCACATCCTGGCACAAATTGTTGGAGTGATTTACCAAACTGTTTGAAAGGTCCACTATCACTAAAAACGTTTGTCAATAAACTTAATCATGTACGTTCTAATGTCCATGACAAATGTTTGTCTTGACACTACGTGCTTCATTTCCCTTTTTCCCGTTTTAGTTTACGTATAATGTATACTGTGTGTGCGTTTCGTTCGAGACACCGATGTTGTTGACCACTGTAACAATACAAATCTGCTCGTGTGTGAATACATGGCTGGGTAAGCTGTCCTTTTTGACATGATCTCAACACCTACATTCGTAAACTTCAGTGAAATAATCATAACCACGCTATCCTTATATACGCAATCATCTTATTTTCAAAATGATTTTTCACACACATATTTGTATATATGTGTGTTATAATTTATTATTCTTACTTCCTTTATATGATATGCATTTGTTGCTGTTTCTTTTTTTTTTTCACACATACATGCACACACACACACACACACACACACACACACACACACACACACACACACACACACACACACACACACCTCGATTAGCAACATCAGATATATGACTTTGCCCACTGCTAATATGTATACGTTTGGAATTCAATGTTATATTGAACCAATACTGTTGTATGGATGCGAAGCGTGGTGAGTATTTTGTTTTACTTTGCTGTTGTTGTTTTTATTTATCCTTTCATATAAAGATCGAATGACTGCCATGGACCTCATTGCCAATTAAAGTAAATGCTGGCACGTTCAGTGATCACAAATGACTTTGTTCAAGTTGTTGTCAGTATACTGTAAGTTTATCTGACAATAGACGGTCGTTGAATGTTGTCATTCAATCCTGATCTATCGTGCATGCCATTCTAATGAAAAATGCTTGCTGTTATGAGAAAGAGATAAAGTTTGTCTGTTTCGAATATCTTGATTTGGCATTGCTAGCTTATTTTGTGGCAATTCCAGCCGCCGTGGTGTAGTATTCAGCGTAACGGACTTCCGACTGGAAGGTTGTGGGTTCGAGTCCCCTCCAGTCCTTTCAAAATCGTCGTGGGATTTTTTGGCTCCATCCGGCTATTATCCAGAGTCGAGCGTGCAATTGATTCTTTGGGAAGACTGGGAACAAACGATCAAGTCACATCTACGTCATAGATGCGTCATTCAGGGTTTGTTGCAGTAATCTCTTGATTAACACCGCAGGTGTTTGTATGTCTCGGGCCTGGAGAATGCCAGGATATATTGTAATAGTAAGAGTAGAGCACAGCCCTGTCACACAATCTCAATCCTAGATGGAACTCTCCTAACTTGTCTCTCCTGTCGGCGTCACCGGGTTCGGTGTTTGCTGTTGCATATTTTGACACCACCATCTCCCTCCAGGCCGCTCTGCCTTGACTTTTGTGGACAATTTCTTGAATATTTAGGCCACTGATGCTGGTTATGTTCTCGATGTATGAAATTGGAGGTTTGCCTTTCTTCCTTTTTCTCACTGTTTTTCCTTCAAAGGTGATTGCCATGAGGACCGTGTTCTTGCTGCGTGACATATGGCCAATGTGTTTTAGTCTTCTCTTGTTGATGTCTGATAGTACTGTTCTGGTCGTATCACGTTCTTCCAGGACACTTTCATTAGTTCTTCTATCTGTCCATTTGACACGTAGCAGTCTCTGATAAACCACATCCCCTAGCTGCCTCAATTCTTCTACAATCAGTTTTTCTCAGAGTCCAGGCTTCGCAGCCATAAATCAAGACTGGCCAGATCAAACATTTTAAAAGTATAACTTTCTGACCATTTGGTATGCCTCTCTTTCCAGATGTTGTTTTTTGAGTTGAACCGTTTTTTACTTTGCCATTCCAATTCTTATTTTGATGTCTTTGGAGCAGGTTCCATCATCAGTTTTTTTACAGGAACTTTGTTAATTATGATGTCATAATTGTTTTCAGTGTCTTTGTCTTTGATATGTAGCACTTTTGTTTTCTTGGCGTTCAAGTGTAGGCCAGCCTTTATGCCTGGTGCATCTACCTTGTATAGAATTCTTATTATGCTGGTAATGTTCTCTGCTAACAGTGTAGTATCATCGGCATAGTGCAGGTTTGTACAACACTTTTCCTCCTATCTTTATGCCCATGTCGTCTATATCAGCATCCCTCATGATTATGGAACTCTGAGGCTTTCTTAATTGACATCCTTATCGCCATCACCATTATAACTGAAAAAAACTATCCCATTGGCCCCTGAGGTGGCGTATAAAAAAAATGGCATCAATACAGATGGTGGCATGTGTTTCAGGTGCTTGGAGCCGGCCGTTACCTGTCTGGTATGTACCGTCTGCTCTGATTTGCTTTGTAATCGTTGCTAGTCAATTCTAAAATGGTCATTCGACATTTTTTTGATACGTAACAAAACTTTTCAACGATTATAACAGTAATGATAACAAATAACCTTACGTGATTCATTGTGTCTGTGTCACATATTTGTATTAATTCAGATTCCAAATCCTCATGACCTTATCGTGGCACTGGCTTTATGCTCAAGTTTATGGATTATGACATGATCGTTTGGGGTCGTTTTGTGTGACAATGCATCTACGTTGTTGATGACTGTTATACAGTAATTCCGAGCACGTAGACGCTGCTGTCTTGAGAAAATACTGACACTGAAACTCTGATTGCACAGCTCACTGAAGTCACTTTGAAATTATGATACATCAGCGCTTTACGAACGGTTCATTAGTGATGATGATGATGGTGATGGTGACGGTGATGGTGATGATGATGATGATGATAATGACGATGATGAAGTTGACGACGATGATGATAATGATGATGTTGATGATACTGATGATGATGATGACGACGACGATGACAATGACAACGACGACGACGACAACGACAACAACAATACAATACTGACCGTTCTACTACAAAACACTAACTACTAATGATAATGATAACGATAACACTGGTGATGATAGTGACATGGCAATGAAATAAACATGGTTATTACTGTTGGTTTATTATCATAATATCAATAATGATGATAGTACTATAATAATGTGATTATTATATTGCTGTTAATGATATTAATAAAATGATGACAACAACAATAATAATAGTAATAATAATAATGATAATAATTATAATAATAACAACAATAATGATAATTGTAATAATGATAATGTAATAATAGATATATGATGATGATAATAAAATGATGATGATGATGATGATGATGATGATCATCATCATCATCTCATCATCATCATCATCATCATCATCATCATCATAATGATCTAGGTCATGGTTTCCGTACTACTGGTAAAATGTAGATCTAGTCCAATACAACCTGCTGCATTGGCTCGGAAAGGCTCAGGAGAAAAACCGAGGAAAACTCCGGAGCTGGAGTCCCCAAGTCGTTCCTCTGCTGTTTTCAGCAACGTTCTGGCAACTCCTGCGACACTGTTGGTGCCAAATTGTACCAGGCCTTTGCCGTTTCTTTGGTCCCATCAACAGTGTGGAGAGGGGGGACCTGCTGCATGGACAACGGCTTGTCCTCCATATCATCCCGCCCTGGCTTGCACCCTGGTGAGGTCACCTCAGCTTCGCCTCACGGTGTCGATACAATATTGGAAGCAGCGGTCTACCGGTTATAAGCTATAGCTGAATTGCCGTAGTGTGTACATGTAGTGCTAGGGGCTGCTTCCGACGGTGGAAGAGATTCTCGGATCTCACTGACCACCCACTGCCCATCTATGCTGGGCAGCCCCCAGCTAAATGTAGATGCTGTGCCACTACAGTCTGCCTTCTCCATTGGGTGTTGGAGATTAAGAAAAACACCAACAAGCTGACTACAAGACCTGCACTGGGCAAAAAAGAAAGAAAACCAAACATACATCACAAGAGGCCATCTTTCAAACTGTGACGTTGGATCGTCCGTACAATGACAACAGGGCTATCAGACAACCTCCAAGACATCAGCAATGCAAGAAAGACAGCTGTCATCAACGACGAGCTCCTGAGACTTCAGGCAGACATAGCCGCCTTGCAAGAAACACGCCTATCTGACTCAGGCACGCTCAAGGAGAAAGACTACACCTTCTTCTGGTAAGGAAAGTGTTTATGAGGATATAGAACATGGAGTTGGATTTGCATCTCTCTGCTGAAAATGGTTGATCGAAGTGACAAAGGATCTCAACACCTGATAACTCCCTTTCTCCCTACTTCTGACGGCCAGTCACTCTTATTAGCGACTATGCTCCTACCCTGACATCTACACCAGAGGCAAAGGACAAGTTCTATGACAACCTCAGCGACACTATCAACAAAATCCCTAGCAAAGAACACTTTGTCCTCCTTGGCGACCTCAATGCCAGAGTGGGTACCTATCACGACTCTTGGTCTTCCTGCCTTGGACGTTTCATAGTTGTTGGCAAAATCAATTAACATGGGCAGCGCCTCCTGTAGCTTTGTTCCTGTAATGACCTTGTGTGACCAACTATTAATTCCAGACAATGCCTCAACAACAAAGTGTCATGGAGACATCCTTGCTCAAAACATTAGCACCAACTGGAAATTATCATTTTCAGACGAACAAGCCTGAAGTTTGTGCTTCTCACCCGCACATATCATTGTGCAGACTGTGGCACTGGTGCGTTGCAAGTTCAGGCCACAACCTAAGCTCTACCACACCAAACAAGAGGGGAAGCCTCACACTAATACCTCCAAGATGCAGTACCCAGAAAAAGTTGAAGAAATTACCAAGTCTCTCAGAAATGCTCTATCCACAGACCAACAGCGCTACTGTACCTCTGAAAATGGGACCACCTCTGAGAGACCATTCAGAAAACAGCCCTAGCTACCTTTTGGAGGAAGGCCGCCAAGAACAACGACCGGTTTGAAGCCACGTCCAGAGAGATGATCCCCGGTATTAAAGCAAAGCATGCTACCGTTGCTGAATGCAACTGCTCACCAAGAGAGAGATATCAGTAAGCACTCAGAGCAACCAGGAGCAAAGTGCAGCAGACAACAAGAAGATGTGCCAACAAATACTGGCAACAGATCGGTGACGACATCCAGACTGCAGCAGCTTCAGGCAACATAAGAGGCATGTACGAGGGCATCAGAAAAGCTCTTGGGTCTAGCACAGAGCAGAACATACACTACCAGTGGGAAAGTGATCACCGACAAAGGCAAACAGATGAAGAGATGGGTGGAACACAACTTAGAACTATGCTCCAGGGAGAACTTCATTACTACCTCTGCCCTTCATGCCATAGAACATCTGCCCATCATGGAAGAGCTAGATGTACACTAACACTAGAAGAATTCTGCAAGGCAATTAGCACCTTGGCCTGTAGGAAAGCACCTGGTAATGATGGCATCCCCCGCCCCCCCCCCCCCCCCCAGACCTCATCAAGCACTGTAAGAACACCGTCCTGTGGCTCTTGCATGATATTCTCTGTCAGTGTTGGAGAAAAGAAGCAGTACCACAAGGCATGGGAGATGCCAAGATCGTCAACCTCTATAAGAACAAGGGAGACAGAAGCGACTGCAACAACTATAGCTTTTCTCTACTCAACAATGTAGGCAAACTGTACGACCGAGTCGTGTTGGAGCCTCTCCAAAAGCTAACTGAGCGCATGTTCCCTGAATCCCAGTGAAGCTTCCGATCAGAACGCCCCACAGTGGACGTGTGATTTTTTCCCCTTCTTTAACTACAGAAGAAATGCAGAGAACAGCAAAAAGCCCTTCCATATCGCCTTCATCGACCTCACCAAGGCCTTTGACCTGGTCAGCAGGGATGGACTGCTCAACATTCTCCAGAAAATAGGATGCCTCCCAAAAGCTGCACAGCCTGTTGATCATCCCAAGACGATATGAAGGCAACCATCCAGTACGAGGGCAACATGTTCGAACCCTGTGACATCAAAAGCGGCGTCAAGCAAGGCTGTGTCATTGTCCTTTCCTGTTTGGCATCTTCTACTTCACGCTCCTTAAGCATGCTTCTGGAACCGCAGCAGAAGAAAGTACCTACACACCAGATCCGACCTCGCAAGACTGAAAGCAAAGACATTATCAGAGACTTGGTCTTCGCCGATGCTGCTGTTTCTTCACACACTGAGCAACACCTCCAGTGCATCACAGACAGATTTTCCCAAGTCTGCAAAGATTTTAGCATGACCCACCTGAAAAAGACGAACATGCTGAGTCAAGACGCGGACATTCCACCTCTCATCACCATTGACAACTACAAACTTGATGTTTTCCACCAGTTCAGATATCTCGGGTTCATCGTCAGCAACACTCTACCCTCTGTGTCTAGATCAACAAGCGCATTGGCATGGTTGCAGCAATTTAGGCCGACTTACTGCTGGCATCTGGGATAACCCAAAGCTGACAACTCTGACCAAGATGGCAGTGTACGACGTTGTATCATCAGCACTCTTCTGTATGGTAGGGAAACATAGACAACATATGTTAAATAAGAACGAAAGCTGAACAACTTTCACTTACGCTGCCTTCGCCGCGTTCTCGGCATCAGCTGGAGCGACAAAAGCCAGGTCCTAGCTTGTGCTGGTCTCCCCACCATACACACACTACTCAGACAACTCAGGCTGCACTGGCTTGGCCATGTGCGCCGGAAGGAAGATGGAGGTATCCTCAAGGATATCATTTGCAGTGAACTAGTCTCCAGCAAGAGATCTGTTGGCCGCCCCCAGCTACGATACAAAGACGTCTGCAAGCGGGATATGAAAGCTCTGGACATGGACACAGAAATCTGGTAAGACAGCAGCCGACTGCAACAGATGGGGCAGTGTGCTCCAGAAACAACTCAGGTTAGAGGGAATCTTAGATCCAGACCTTAGCTGATGAAAAGAGAGTCAGGCGGAAAGCGGGCTCCTGTGAAGACAACCCCATGGCCAGTATCCATACATGCATCTAATGTCGCAGACACTGCCTTTGCCACTTCGGCCTTATCAGCCACAGCCTACGCTACTCCAGAGGCATCAATTCGACTCAACTCGACACTAGAGCACATCATCCATAGTCAATGCCGGCCGAAGGAGGCCTGCATGAACTACTACTAATTTTTTCTTCATCCTGTTGTTGTTGTTGTTATCATTATCGACAACAATGAAAAGCCAGATTGTGTTCTTTTGTCTGTCCTTGTTTCCGTTGTGCACCACAACGGTGACGGTTTTTTCCAACAGGTTTTTCAGTAACAGTATTGTTCAACATGCCCTGTAGTGTTTCATTGTTGTTCAACATGCCCTGTGGTGTTTACGTGTTGTTCAACATGCCTTGTGGTGTTTCAGTGTTGTTCAACATGCCTGTGATGTTTCAATATTGTTCAACATGCCCTGTAGTGTTTCAGTGTTGTTCAACATGCCCTGTAGTGTTTCAGTGTTGTTCAACATGCCCTGTAGTGTGTCAGTGTTGTTCAACGTGCCTGTGGTGTTTCAATATTGTTCAACATGCCTGTGGCGTTTCAGTGTTGTTCAACATGCCTGTGGTGTTTCAGTGTCGTTCAACATGCCCTGTGGTGTTTCAGTGTTATTCAACATGCCCTGTGGTGTTTCAGTTGTGCTCAACATGTCATGTGGTGTTTCAATGTTGTTCAACATGCCCTGTGGTGTTTCAGTGTTGTTCAATATACCCTGTAGTGTTTCAGTGTTGTTCAACATGCCTTGTGGTGTTTCAATGTTGTTCAACATGCCCTGTGGTGTTTCAGTGTTGTTCAACATGCCCTGTAGTGTTTCAGTGTTGTTCAACATGCCTTGTGGTGTTTCAGTTGTGCTCAACATGTCATGTGGTGTTTCAGTGTTGTTCAGCATGCCTTGTGGTGTTTCAGTTGTGCTCAACATGTCATGTGGTGTTTCAGTGTTGTTCAACATGCCTTGTGGTGTTTCAATGTTGTTCAACATGCCCTGTGGTGTCTGTATTGTTAAATATGACTAAGTGTTTAGTATTATTCAACATGTCCTGTAGTGTTTCAGTATTATTGAACATGCCATTTGGTGTTTCAGTGTTGTTCAACATGCCATTTGGTGTTTCAGTGTTGTTCATCATTTCGTGTGGTTTTTCAGTGGTGAAGAATGACCAGAGCGAGGCCCTGAAAAACCTCAGCCTTCCTGATGATGCCTGTCTCTCTGTCTCCACCTTCCCCATTGAAACATTCAAGACGTTCTTTGGCCATTTTGGCATTGACTTCCCCGCTTCTTTTGATAGGCTGAATGATGAACCTTTGATCTTTGTGGAGGCAATCTTTTCATCAGAAGGTAAGCGTGCTTGTGTTATGCTAAGCTGTCGGAGTCATTTTCCTTGAGAAATGGAAATCAGTGTTGTCTCTCTACAGAAAAAGAAACCAGTGTTGTCTGCCCCTCATAAATGATTGCAGTTTCTGGCCGTCACTCTCTCTAGAGCCAAAAATCCAATTAAAAGTCCTAAGAAAAATACGTAAGATTTTATCGAACACATACAGGTGGATGGACCAGCAAGGCAGAAAATGATAGGAAGAAATGACAGAAAGCTAAGGAGCAAGGCAGAATCAAAGAGAGTGATAGAAAACAGGACATTTCTAGCACAAAGTTTCCAGAAGGTGGGAATACCATTTACACCGAAAGCAATTTTAAGTATTTTATGCCAGTTTTTATATATGTTTTGGTGTCTTTAGGTAAGCTTAAATTTGTATTCAGGTGTGTTTTCCAAATCCCTCGTGCGATAAATTGGACGGTGTGGTCAATGGCAGGGGCATGTCCTTAAATTATGCGTGCGGATGCATTGATATTTGTCTCTAATTTTCTTTTCTGTTTTTTTTTTCCTGTTGAAGTATTGCATGTTTTGAAGCGGTTGTCGCTCTGATATAGCTTTGCGCAGTTGGCTGGGCTTTAAACAACAATAACAATAATAATCACATTAAGTCACTCTCTCTTCTTTGTATATTCTCTGACATTAGTTTTCATGAACTTTACGAACATTAATCGTTGTTTTCCTAACAAAATATATAAAAAGTGATCACATTTACATCTACCTGATAAGAAACTTTCCAGCAAGAACAAGGCGGGCTTATGTTTAACGCTAAGCTCTGTTACTTTTGTTTTCTTCAGGGTTATGATCACTTCTCAGTGTGATCCAATGGATATTCCTCAAAAATGCACAAATTTTTCCAGCAAAAAATCAATGTTTAAACGTTTCGTCTGTAGCTTTTTATTTGCGTTCTAAACATGTAAAAGTGTGTTAATTTCTGATCAATACACTATTCAATAAGAATAGCACAGAAAAAAGACTATTTATCAGACAAAACACACACACACACACACACACACACACACACACACACACACACACACACACACACACACACACACACACACACACTCACACACACACACACACACACAGAGAACACATACACGCACATAGAACACACACACACACACACACACACACACACACACACACACACACACACACACACACACACGGAACACACATACACACTCGCGCATGTACACATTAAAATGAAACAGATAAACACAATTAGACGATTATAGATAATTTTGTCACTATTTGTTTATTTTTATGTACTTGTCCATTTATTTTAAATTTTCTATTTTTGTAAACTTATTTGTTTGAATTGAGTTATCAGTTAAATATGTCAGGTCAGCGTCTAAAATAATCAACGGGGTTCTTCAACATCCAGGTATATTTCAGTCTAATAGCCATTTTCTTTCATTTTTTTTATCAGAAAAAGAAGTGACAACTTCAAAATGATCTGAGGCACTGCAGGCTTGAATGTGTGAGTCTTTGTGTGCTGGAGGTAGAAACGTGTATACAACGAGCTTTTACTGTTTACAGATGCGCATCCGAGTGTAAAAGAAGAGTTTAACTGTTTGGTGTGAATTGTCATTTTCTTCTACCAAAAGTTCAGCCACAGGGAAACGAAGGACAATACAGGACGAGTTGAAAAACATAGGGTTTATGAGCATCAAGAAACAAAAGAAGGCCTATTGAAGCTTTATTAATCTTCATTTATTCCGTCTTAGTTATGTTCATCTTGCTATTACTGTAACAATGGTAATGTTACTATTTGTCTTGATCACAACTAAAACAATAAAATTGCTGGCTTCCTCAATAATTACCACTAACATTTTATGTCAAAACCGCTGACTACAAAACGTTGATGACATGTTTGTGTCTAATTTATCTTTTTCGTTGAAGCCAGAGGGCGTAGACAGCTACTATCTAGAACTGCATGTTCTTCCAATCAGCTAACTGTTTATCCATGTTCATATAAAACGTGATGTAAGCCAACAAGACAAATGCTTTTAATAGACAGAAAGCAAAGGAACTTGAATATGGAAGAAAGTCAATCTATCTCTCTATCTCTCTATATCTATCTATCTATCTATCTATCTATCTATCTGTGTCTGTCTGTCTCTGTCTCTGTCTGTCAGTCTGTCTGTCTGTTTATCTGTCTGTCTATCTATCTGTCTATCTTTTTATCTAGCCAGCTAGACAGTTAGCCAGCTAGATAGATTGTTTAGCCAGATAACTAGCTAGCTTTACGCGTATACATTTTAAAATTTTATTTGTTTGTTTATTAACTCTTTACCATTTTTTGGTCTATTTTCTTCTTTTTTTTCATCTTATTTATTTTGAGGGAGAAGAAGTGTTGAATCTGCTTGTTTTGTTTTTGTTTTGTCTATATTTTTGTGTTTGTCTTTTTCCTTGCAAGTTAAATGAATCTGTCTTTCTTTCTTATTAATTTCTTCATGGATGTACTCTTGTATCACATGCCTTAAATGTTTTTGTATACGCACACAGTTTTAGATGTGGCTGTATGCTAATTAAATGAAATTTGTGTTTGTATTCGCATACTTTTGTATCAAAACGGATACTGTGTTTCTATCAAGGTTTGAACGAAGATCAGTTTGCGGCAATCTTGGCGTTACAGGCTAATCTTTTCCGCCCCATACCTGGCATCCCACGAATTGGCTTTGCGGCGGTTTCTCGGCTTCCAACGAAAGTGAGTAACAGTAATCACAATAATATAAAAACAAAGAAGAAGAAGAGGCAGAAGAAGAAATAAAAGGAAAAGGAGAAGGAGGAGGAGAAGGAGGAGGGGCAGGAGGAGGAGGAAGAAGAAAGAAGAAAAGAAAAAGAAGCATAAGAAGAAGAAAGAAAGAAAGAAAAAAAGAAAAAAAGAGAAAGGAAAAAAAAAGCAAAACAAGAAAAAGATGATGATGATGAAGTAGAAAATAAGAAAAGAAAAAAAGAAAGAGGAAAAAAGAAGAAAACAAAAGGAAGAGGAAGAGGAGGAATAGGAAAAGGAAGAGGAGCAGGGGGAGCTGGAGGAGGAGGAAAAGGAGGAGGAGGAAGAGGAGTAAAAGAGAAGAAGAAGAAGAAGAGGAAAAGATTAAGACTCAAGACTCGAAATGGTTTCTTTATACTTAGGATACAGAATTTAATTTTCAGCACGTGCGATGTAATGATATGATGATGATGATGATGATATGATGATAACAATAGCAATAATAATAATGATAACAATATTAACAATAGTACTAGTGATGATGATGATGATGATGATGATGATGATGATGATGATGAGACGACGATGACGATGATGATGATGATGATGAGGGCATCTAAACATATGCAAACACACACACACACACACACACACCACACACAACACAATCACACACAACACCACAACACACACACACACACACACACACACACACACACACTACACACACACACTCACACACATTCGTATTTCAGCCATTCACCTCAAACATTCATGTCATTGATCATACATTGGGGGAACCTGGCCTGGACTACAAACAAACACGCACAATTTAATTGATAAGTAAATATGAATAATCAAACAAAAGAGTAAGTGAATAAATGAAAAAATAAAAAAAGATGTCTATGGTGTGTTTGTTACTATGTTTACAATATCCATACTTCCTGCACAAAGATGTTAATGACGTATGTATTCTTTGTTTATAGTATATCTTCTTCCTGAACAAAGATTCTATGGTGTGTGTGTTCTTTCTTTACAGTATCTCTACTTCCTGAACAAAAATATATTTGTTCTTTGTTAACGTTTACCTTCTTCCTGAATAAAGCTGTCTATTGTGTGTTTGTTCTTTGTTTACAGTATCTGTTCTTCCTGAACAAATATGTTTGTGGCTTGTTTGTCTTGTTTCACATCTTTTCTCTGACAAGAGACTGGATGTTGTTCTTGTTAAAGATCTGTTCTTCTGACAGAGATTTCGTGAGATTTTGTCTTGTTACGTTCCTTTCCTACAAAGGAGACTGTGATGTGTTTTTCTTTGTTGACAGTAGATCTTTTTCCTGAACACAGATGTTTGCGTTTTTGTTCTTTGTTTATAGTATGTGTTCTTCCTAAACAAAGAGTCTCAGTCTTATTTGTTCTTTTGCAGTATCTCTTCTTCATAAGCAAACCAGACTGTGACGTAGCTGACGGGTTTCTAGGCAACACCAACCAGCTGGGAGGTCCTGGCAACCTTGAAACGAGAGTACTGAAATTGCACAAAATTTGAGGACGACCTCATCGCCAGTTTCATTTCTCTCTGTCACGTGCTCTGACCATTGCAAACAATAATTACTCTTACTGTTCAAGCAATTAATGAAAAAAAAAGAAATGATAAAACAATAAAACACACCAGCGACTGCAGCAACGACAATAATATCAACAACAACAACGACAACAACAATATCAACATCACAGCAGCAGCAACAGCAGCAGCAGCAGTGGCAGCAACAACAAAAATACACTGTTGAACACACATACATAATGCACCAGAGTGATTTTGTACAAACTTGTGTCTAATTAGTTAGTTAATTAATTGATTGATTAATTAAATTTTGAAGAACACATGCAGATTGGTGTCTTTAGATTCAAGAGAGGGTTGTCTCCCTTGAAATGATACAAAGAAAGAACGAAAAAATGAAAGAGAGAGAGAAAGAAAGAAAGAAAGATAGATAGATAGAAAGATAGAAAGATGGAAAAGAAATCAAGAAAAGTAAAGAAACACACAAACAATAAAGGGAAACAAGAAAAACACGAAGGTGAAAAAAAAATCCGTGAACATAAACACAATAAACAACAACAAAATAAAAAAAATAAAAAACAACAACAGATGTTTCACTGGATATAATTAATCATCTAGTCTGAAACAACACAAAACAAAACAGAAACCTCTGAAGGGAGACATTGCCATTAGCACAGCTGTAACTGGATGGAGAGAAAGAAAATTTCTATGCGACATTTGAGAGGAGAGACTGCTGTGAAAACAGTTGTGAGGGGGTGATAGAGAAAGAACGTTACTAGTGGGTTTGTGTGTATGTGTGTGTGTGTGTGTGTGTGTGTGTGTGTGTGTGTGTGTGTGTATGTGTGTATGTGTGTGTGTGTGTGTGTGTGTGTGTTGTGTGTGTGTGTGTGTGTGTGTGTGTGTGTGTGTGTGTGTGTGTGTGTGTGTGTGTGGTGTTTCTTTTTCTATGTGACATTTGACAAGAGAGACTGCTATGTAAACAGTTGTGAGGGGGTGATAGACAAAGACAGTTTCTAGGTGACATCTAACAAGAGGGAACTGCTGTGAAAACAATTGTTAGCAGGTGGTAGAGACAGAAAGTTTCTAAGTGATCTTAGAAGGAGAACACTGCTATTAGCACAACTGTATGGGGATGGGTAGAGACAGAAAGTTTAAAGGTGATCATAGAAGGAGAACACTGCTGTTAGCACAACTGTATGGGGATGGGTAGAGACAGAAAGTTTAAAGGTGATCATAGAAGGAGAACACTGCTATTAGCACAACTGTATGGGGATGGGTAGAGACAGAAAGTTTAAAGGTGATCATAGAAGGAGAACACTGCTATTAGCACAACTGTATGGGGATGGGTAGAGACAGAAAGTTTAAAGGTGATCATAGAAGGAGAACACTGCTGTTAGCACAACTGTAAGGGGATGGTAGAGACAGAAAGTTTAAAGGTGATCATGGAAGGAGAACACTGCTATTAGCACAACTGTATGGGGATGGGTAGAGACAGAAAGTTTAAAGGTGATCATAGAAGGAGAACACTGCTATTAGCACAACTGTAAGGGGATGGGTAGAGACAGAAAGTTTAAAGGTGATCATAGAAGGAGAACACTGCTATTAGCACAACTGTAAGGGGATGGTAGAGACAGAAAGTTTAAAGGTGATCATAGAAGGAGAACACTGCTGTTAGCACAACTGTATGGGGATGGGTAGAGACAGAAAGTTTAAAGGTGATCATAGAAGGAGAACACTGCTGTTAGCACAACTGTATGGGGATGGGTAGAGACAGAAAGTTTAAAGGTGATCATAGAAGGAGAACACTGCTATTAGCACAACTGTATGGGGATGGGTAGAGACAGAAAGTTTAAAGGTGATCATAGAAGGAGAACACTGCTGTTAGCACAACTGTAAGGGGATAGTAGAAAAAGAAAGTTTCTAGATATTACATTTGAAGTAAGACATTGCTATGAACACAGCTGTAAGGGGATGGAGAGAACGAAAGTCTCAAGGTGATCTTAGAATGGACGCATTGCTAGCATGCTGTTAAAACCATTCTGAGGGGGTGGGCAGAAAGAAAGTTTCTAGATGATACTTGAAGGGAGACACTGCTCTTAAGACAATTGTGAGAGAATGGAGAGAAATACGTCTTAAGTGCCCCTCAGAGTGCGCTGCATTTTTTTTGTTTGTTTGCTTGCTTGCTTGAATAGTCTGAGTGTGTGCAGAAAGATTACATTCATGTTCCATAGTAACTGTCTTCTCTTTAGAAGTAAGTAAAAATTAAAGAAAGAAAATGCCAACTTGCGTTGATCTTAAATGTGTCTGCAGTCACATGTGTGTGTGTGTGTGTGTGTGTGTGTGTGTGTGTGTGTGTGTGTGTGTGTGTGTGTGTGTGTGTGTGCTTGCGCGTGTGTGAGTGTATGTGCGTGTTTGTGTGTATGTATGTGGGCGTCTATATGTCTATGTGTGTGTGTGGAGGGGGATGGGTGGGTGTGTGCACGTGTGTGTGTGTGTTTGTGTGTGTGTGTGTGTGTGTGTGTTGTGTGTGTGTGTGTGTGTGTTGTGTGTGCCTGTGTTTGCGTGTGGGGGGTGGGGGTGGTTGTGTGCCTGCGTGTATGTGTGTGTGTTTGTGTGGATGAGTTGTTGAATGGCTTGACTGTTCTTTTGAGTAACATCTTGACACATTTACGATGTATAATAAATTGGCAGAATTATTAGGACTGACACTATGATGAGTGCAATGCATTCACAATGCTGACATGTTCAACTGTGTATGTGTCAAGTTGGCAAATCTCACTGGCCACTTGAGGTATTAGCTAGCTGTTGATCGTCTGTATCATCATTCTCAACGTCGATGTCGTTGTCATCATTATCATCATCACCAACAGCAAAAGAGATAATGACAGAAAAAAATCTCGTCGTCGTCATCATCATCATCGTCATCGTCATCGTCATCATCATCATCATCATCATCATCATCATCATCATCATCATCATCATCATCGTCATCGTCGTCGTCGTCATCGTCGTCGTCATCATCATTTTTACCATGAGTCTGATCAACTGAAAATATGAAATTGTTTCCATACTAGTTTTAGTCAAGTATTTTGTACATGAATTCTAATCCTTTTTTTTTTACTCATGTCTAGCTTGAGACATTTTAATACATAGTGCTTCAATGTCTGAGGTGAGCCTAGCTTGCGGTCTTGATACTGGTGGCTCGTGAAATCTGTTGCTGGATGGCTCTGGTGGTTGTGGTCTCCTTGCTAGGAATGGGAGGGTGTGTGTGTGCAATGTATCACTGTCAGACTCTGTGACTGAACGATAACTGTCGTTAACAGGGCTCTTAAGGGTTAACTGTTTTGCTATCGAGATTGACAATGCAGGATGCTGACGAATAGGGCAAGGGAGTTGAAGGGTTAAGTGTTTGCTTTCCTGTGAAGGCTGACAATGCCAGATGCTGGTGACGAGTGAGAGAGTGAAACGGTTAATTTTTTGCTTTGCTGTGCTGTGAAGGCTGACAATACAGGATGCTGGCGAATTTGGTGAAGGAGTGAAAGGGTTAATAGCAGTGTCTTACTAAGTTAGGTCAAAACAGATACAGTTAATGATAGTAATCAACTCACAGAGCCAGACCGAGCGAAAGAATTTTTGCTTCTAGTCCTTTCCCTCCACTGGATGAGGCAGCACGTAAATTCTGGTCTTTTTCCTCCTAATTTTTTTTTTTTTTTTTTTTTTTGTGATCTTACATTTCCCCTTCACAAACGCCAATTGGCCGAAAAATTTGCGCCTGTCTTGTCTGGTTGTATTGAATACGCGTTCTGATTCTATTTTCGTGTTTCCTGGTTTCTGTTTGCTTTGCTGCCGAGACTGACAATACAAGATGATGGTGGACAGGATGAGGTAATGACAGGCTTAAGTTTTTGCTTTGCTGTCAAGACTGACGATGCAAGATGCTGGCGAATTTGGCGAGGAGTGAACGGGTTAATGGTTAGCTTTCCTGTCGAGATTAAGAATTCAGGATGCTGGGAGATAAGATGAGAGAGTGAAAGGGTTAATTTTTTTTTGCTTTGTTGCGAAGGCTGACAATGCAGGATGCTGGCGATTTGGGGTGAGAGAGTGAAAGGGTTAAGATTTTGCTTTGCTTTAAAGACTGACAATGCAGTATGCCGGAGGATAGGGTGAGGGAATCAAAGGGTTGATAGCAGTGTCCTCAGTAAGTTAGATCAGAACAGATATGATGGAATTCACAGAAGTGATTCCCTAGCAACGCAGAACCTTCTCTGGTGAATGGCCCTATGGCGGTTTGACACTGCTGGCTCTCATGAGTTTTCTGGCGCTGGGATTTGGAACAATACACTTTTTAAAAACCTTTTTGTTTAGTCATCTTTCGAATCACAAGAAACGGACATCTAACACACAACGTGGCAACGAAAAATGACAACAACAATAACAACAAAAACTCACACATATGAAAAGACAATGTTGACACATGAACTCCACATAGTATATAGAATACACATAATGTATTTTATACATTGAAAGTTTAAAAATGAACATTAAGGTGTAATCGTTAACTCACAGAGCCAGACCGAGCCAGAGAATTTTTGCTTTTAATCCTTTTCCCCCACTGGACGAGGCAGCAGGGACATTGTGGTCTTTTTTCCCCAAATTTTTTTTATTCATGTCCCCTTTGAACCCGTTTCACAAACCACATCCCTCTGCTGAACGACAATCAAGCGTCAACGAACAATGTGATATCAGGAATAACCTTAGTAATGGTGTATTGAAGATCTGGAATGAGCGACGTGAGATCAGCACTACTGAAGAAGGGCGGAAAAATCAGTCATGAAATAAACAAGATATACACAAGAACGACGAAGAAACAGAGCTAGTGTCATGCTAATGGTTACAAAATTATTTCATGGCTTCACAGTTTTGTTGATAACTGAAATGTTCTCTGACGTGTCAAGTGCTGTTGTTACACGAAAAGTGGTGATCGACAGGGTGGGGTCGGGTGAGGGGTGGGGCGGTGGGGGTAGAGGTCTGTGTGAAGTGACACAACCGGAAGGTCCAAGGGGCCCACATGGGAGTTTACCCAAGATGGTCAAATCATTCTGGCAATCCCCCTTTCTGTAAAGAAATATTACAGAAAATCAGATTTTTTAGTTATCAAAGTTTATTGTGGCCTTGAGCATTGGATAAAAGAAAACGAAGACAAATGAGGACAATGGTAGATTTTTACAACATTGTCAGAACTTCCTGAGAAAATGCCGGTCACGCACTTTCCTTTTGTGACTGGTTGTAAGACAAACCCACCTGGATCTAATCTTATTTTAAGTGTTAAAGTATTTCAAGTTTCAAGTTTCGCCCAAAGTGCTAGTTTCAGGTAACATTTTCATCCATGTGACCTTGACAATGGCACCAGGACTTTCAAACTTGTGTGTTCACCATTCCTCAATGATCTACACCTTTGACCACACATGGTATAAAGATCATCTGAGAAACTGCTGAGAAAATCTGACAAACACATCTTGGTCACAGAAACATAGACAAAAACCACTCTTATTACCAAAACACAGATACACACCTCTTTTCATGTGATATAGGACAAGGTCCTTTTTATTTTCTTTCGAAAGAAGATCGAGAGAGAGAGAGAGAAGACAGAGAGAGAGAGAGAGAGAGAAAAGACAGACAGACAGACAGACTGACAGAGAGAGACAGAGAGAGAGAGAAGGGGAGAGAGAGAGAGACAGACAGACAGAGACACGGAGACACAGAGACACAGAGAGAGATACAGAGAGAAAAAGAGAGAGACACAGACACAGATGAAGAGAGAGAAAGAGAGAGAAAAGGAAAGAAAGACATACAGACAGACAGACAGACAGAGACAGAGACACAGAGACACAGAAAACACAGAGAGAGATACAGAGAAAAAAGAGAGAGACACACAACACAGACAGAAGAGGAGAGAGAGAGAGAGAGAGAGAGAGAGAGAGAGGAGAGAAGAGGGAGAGAGAGAGAGGGAGATGAAGGATGAGAACACGAGGATGAGAAGAGGGAGAGAATATTTCATGATTATTTTCATTGTACAGAGGCCAGGTGACTTTTCCCAACATCTAAGCTATTGTTGAGTTGGGGCCAGAGCAGAAGGCGTGGTACACTGCTGTGATGGTTGTCAATATCTGTGGCCAGGCTTTTACTTTGAGTTCACTATGGCTGCACCAGTCATGGACTGTTTTAACCCTATTTTTTGACATCCGGTGTTTTCCATGTGCCATGGAAAAAATGTTGCATCACTACCATGTGCATTAAAACAACTGTTGCTTCCATATTTGTGGGAATCTACGCGTGAAATTACACAGACTGAAATTTCTTAAAATTATTACATATTTGTAATATTTTGTGGAAATTCCCATGCAAAACTCATAACCGCTCACAATGGAAACCAAAAACACAAATTTTTATTTTAATAGAAGATGTGACCCTCCTGACGAAGTATTCAGACTTTGGATGACCCCCTATTGACAGATCATTGACAGCTGACGAGCTACAAAGAGCCGCAGTGTACTAGTGCACAAAGTGGCTTGATGGGTCAACTCGTCTGCTGCCACCACGTCCCCCATCCCCACCCCCACCCCCACTCCATCACCCTAGTCCTCCCCTTACCACTTCTAAACTACTCACTGAAAGTGGTGGCTTATTCTACAATGCCAATCCTGTGTGTTGGAAGAGTGTGAAGGTGTTGGCTAGCTGCCAGTATTGCCTGGGGCCACAATTCCTTTGTGTCACGTGCTTGTAAAATCAATACTTTTCGTGTTGGGTCTGTCTGCTGCACATTTCATACCAACAGCGGTAAACTACAGCTGTTTTCAACCTCTTCTTATGTCATAATTGTCTTTTGAATCATCCTACAGTTATTTCTAAGTTCTTGACTCAACTCACATGCTTTCATCATCATCAGGTGCCTTGCCACATGGCGTTGGCGATTATGGACTTCCATCTGTCTCAATCTCTTGTTGTCTCAAGCATCTCTTCCACCCTCCCTGTCTTCAGCCACTTTGCAAGTCCGTCTAGTATCTTCTCCCTGGGTCTACCCGGTGCTCTCCTTCCCTACAGCTTTCCTGTTGTGACCAGGTGTTCCAATTCCCCTTTCCTCATACAATGGCCTATGAATGTTGCCTGCCTTCTCCTAATCTTCCTTATGAATAATCTACTTGTGTCTGCCTCCATCAAGACTGTCTCGTTTGTTTTCTTTGCTGTCCATGGAACTCTCAACATCCTTCTTAGAAACCACATCTCGGCTGCCTCAATCTTGTTCTGGCTTTGCTTGTTGACTGTCCACACCTCACAACCATACAACAGTATTGGTTCTATATAACATTCAAGGACTCTCTTCCTGACGTTAATTGATAGGCATTTGTTGGTAAGAATGCTTTCCATCTTCTTGAAGGTTGTTTTGGCTTGGCCGATTCTGCTGGCTATTTCTGATGTGCTTTGAAAGGTTGAAAACACGCAACATTGCAAGACAGTCCTGGTGTCTCCATTTGCTGAAAACCAGTTCTCTTTTAGATAAAAAACCAATCTGGTGAGGGCTGCTTAGGTCAAAAAGTCATGTAAGGGAAGCCAGTCACTTTTATGAACCTCTCTAAAACTGACAACATCAGTCAGTGCTTCTCTCCCATTTACATTAGGCTGAAACATGTGTCAAACAACCTCCATATTTTTACGTTTGTATGCATCACAGAAGAGGTTCTGAGAGCTCTGTAAATTTTATGTTGGCAGCACTTATGGGGTTAAAGGGCTAACTGTTATCTTTTGTTTTAATCTGAGCTGATGACGATTACAAATTGACGAAATACTTTTAATGTCATGACCCAATAACTCTGGTTCTATTCTCTTTTGAAAAATCAATGTCAAGAATTATTCCAGACAACTTAGATGCCATACAGGGGTGCTTTCGTTCTCTTTTTTTACAACTCCATTGTTGACAGTCCCATCTGCAATCTGCATTTTGAAGATGACATAGATCTAGAGCTGATGGGGGGGGGGGGAGGGAGGGGCAGCTACGATGAATTATATGACTCGGTAAGCAAACTGGTTGCAAACGTTCCCGCATTATTGAATGAAAGTCAGCTCAGAGATATCCAAGATTATGGTGAGCAGTTTAAACAACATCAGCCATCAGCACCACCATGAATGATGGACCATTAGAAGACGTGTCCAGCTGCAAACACTTGGGAGCAACATTGTGTAAGGATGGAACCTTTACACCAGAAATCTGCATCTGGATCATCTCATCTATTGCAGCGATGCCAGACTAAACAGTGTGTGGAAGAGCAGCTTTGATTTCTCCACCAAGTACGGACTTCTCAGATCATTGGTGAGAATCATGCTGACGAAGACAAAAAGACGAATTTAGGCATTCGAATTGAAATGCCTGAAAAGGTTGCTCCATGGTCGACAATCTGTGTGGATTTCCTGGAACCTCTACTTGTCATCATGAAGTGATGGAATCTGATTTGGTTCAGTCTACAGGCATTATGGCCTAAGCAAGACGATCGTGCAGGGCACTGTAGAAGAACTTTGCAGACAGCAGTGGTAGAAGAATAACTGGTCCTACAACATGCAAAATGGGCAGACATGACTCTGGCAGAAGTCTTGATGTAGGCTGCAAACATATTAGCATGAAGGGGACTTCAGCTTCTTCTGCCTTCAGAACTCTCTGGCAACAGCAGTCAGAAGAAATGCAGCATCATGTGACTTGCCTCCATATTATCAATTAATCAGTTCTGTAGAGCCCTATTTTTTCGATTAAAATAATCTAGAATGTCGATGTTAGAGACCCGATTTGTCACTTTATCATAATGTTTGTGCAATAGATTTATGGTTGTTGCTGTACCATAATGATTGTGCAACAGACTCACTGTCACTGTAATATAAATTTTGTGCAATGAATTTGTTTTATTGCAGCTTAATGTTTCTGCAATAAATCCATTATCGTTGTGGCCTAATGTTTGTGCTATAAATGCATTTTCGTTGACGTATAATGCCCGTGCAATAAATCCATTTTCATTGCAGCATAATCTTCGTGCAATGAAACTCTTTTTCATTGCAGCATGATGTTAGTGCATTAGATTGTCTGTGAGTGTATCATAATATTTGTGCAAATGACTGTCACTGTATCATAATATTTGTGCAATAGACTGTCACTGTAGCCTAATGTTTGTGCAATAGAATGTCACTGTATCATAATGATTATGTGATAGACTGTCATTGTATCATGATATTTATGCAATACACTGTCACTGTATCATAATGTTTGTGCAATACACTGCCACTGTATCATAATGTTCGTGCAATAGACAATTTTTTCGGCAATTGAGGTAGTGACTGTGTGTGTGTGTGTGTGTGTGTGTGTGTGTGTGTGTGTGTGTGTGTGTGTGTGTGTGTGTGTGTGTGTGTTTGTGTTGTGTGTGTGTGTGTGTGTATGTGTATGTCTGTGTGTACGTGCGTATTTTTATATGTGTGTATGTGTATGTATGTGCATATGTGTGTATGTTTATGTTTATGTATAAGCGCTTAGATTTGATTTTATCAAGATTTTGCGCTATATAAATATTGTAATTATTATTATTATTATTATGTGTATAATTATGTATGTGCATATGTGTGTATGTGTGTAAGTGTATATGTGCGTATGTATGTGTGTGTGTGTGCGTGTATGAGCGAACTTCATGTGAGTGTTGGTCCCCATCCAAACCCAAACGTATTTACACTGTCTGTAGTATGTTATGTATTCAGAAAAGAAAATGTAAATCTGTGTCCTCTCTCCACACCTCAACATATGATTTAGTGTGCCTGGCCGTCCCATCATCACGTGAAGTGTGTTATAAGGAAATACGATCAATGATATTTACTTCACTGAACCTGACCTCCTTGCTTCTGTACCCCATAGACAGAGATGGAGGATCCAGTCTACTGTTCTGTCACATTCGTTCTACTCACCATCACACCCCTCCCACACACACACACACACACACACAGTGGTGTGTGTGTGTGTGTGTGGTGTGTGTGTGTTGTGTGTTGTGTGTGGTGTGTGTGGTGTGTGTGTGTGTTGTGTGTGTGAAGTGGTGTGTATGTGCTATGTTGTGTGTGTTGTATGAGTGTGTGATGTTGTGAGTTACAGTTGTATGTGTAGTTATGTGTGGTGTTAGTGTGTGTGTGTATACGTGTGTTGTGTAGTGTGTGTGTGTCGTGTGTATGTGTGTGTGTGGCGGTGTGTGTGTGTGTGTTGTGTGTGTGTACGTGTGTGTGTGTGTGTGCGTGAGTGAGTGTGTGTGTGTGTGTGTGTGTGTGTGTGTGTGTGTGTGTGTGTGTGTGTGTGTGTGTGTGTGTGAGTGTGCGCGTGTGTTTGTTCTCGTTCTCAGTCTTTCTCATCCTTTCTTTTTTCTTCTTTTATCTTAATTTTATTCTGTACTGTAATGCCATTAAAAACTGCTCGTCTGCTGTGGACAAGATATGTGCCATAGTCGCGAGTAGCACGTGCTGGAGTCCCTCAGATTCTGTGCAGTCTTAGAAGTCTGGTAGCTGTGTTGCCTGGTCCTCCCTGAGAGTCGGCAGTTCTGGCAATCCCAGTGGCCACTTCACAGTCTGTTCTCTTGGAGAAGAATATGTACTGTGGGTAGGAAGACACAGAAGCTGGTAGAGTCATGGGCCACAATGCATGCAGGGAAATGGACCACATATGGGGGGTAGGATTGATTTCTTATACGTTTTTTTCGTCAGATCCTATATTCCACTCATCATCATCATCATCATCATCCTCGTCATCATCATCATCATCATCACCATCATCATCATCATCATCATCATCATGTGCCCTGCTGCATGGCGTTGGCGATCATGGCCTTCCATATGCATCTATCCCTTGTCGCCGCAAGCACATCTTCCACCCTCTATGTCCTCAGCCACCCTGCAAGTCCGTCCAATATTTTCTCCCTGGGTCTACCTGGTATTCTGTTTCCCTCCAGCTTTCCTGTTGTGACCAGGAGCTCTAATTCCCCTTTCTTCATAAAATAGCCTATAAATGCTGCTTGCTTTTTTCCTAATCTTGTTTATTAATGATCTTCTTGTGTCTGCCTCCATCAAGACTGTCTCGTTTGTTTTCTTTGCTGTCCATGGAACTCGCTATATTCTTCTTAGAAACCACATCTCAGCTGCCTCAATCTTGTTCTGGCTTTGCTTAACGACTGTCCATGCCTCACAACCGTGTAACATTATCGGTTCTATATAACATTCAAAAACTCTTCCTGATGTTGATTGATAGGCATTTGTTGGTAAGAATACTTTTCATCTTCTTGAATGCTATTTTGGCTTGGCCAATTCTGTTGGCTATTTCTGATGCCCATCTGCGGTCTGGTGAGATGATCATTCCCAGATATTTAAACTTATCAACCTGTCTCACAAAGTTGTGCCATTTGCTGTTATTTTTATGAGGGAATTTCATGTTTTTTCTACTGATTACCATGACTTCAGCTTTCTTGCTATTTAGCTCCAACCCTTTACCTTTGCTCTCTATTTCTATTATATTCACAAGGTTTTTAGGTCTTTTTGAATTTCTGCAATTAGTACGGTGTCATCTGCGTAACGAATGTTGTTTATTATCTATTCTCCAAACGTTAATCCAGAGCATTATTCTAGGTTTCTTATGATGGTTTTTCCAGTAAAGTGAAACTTGATCTGGTGACATAACACAACCTTGCCTGACTCCTCTTTTGATATTATTTTTGGAAATAGCTTATATCGTTTTCTGTTCTCATTACTGCCGTTGGTTCCCAGTACATATTTCTGATTATTCATAGAGCTTTTCCATTAACATTGAGCCTTTCTAGTTGGTTGATCAATTCTTCATTTTCATCCGTTCGAAAGCCTTGGTCTAATAAAAAAAAAAAAGCATACATATAAATCCTTATTCATCTCGATTGACCTCTCTATGATAGTTCTCAGGATGCATATGGCATTAATAGTTCTTTTCCCTTCCACAAATCCACACTGTTCTTCTGCTATTTCTCTTTTGATTGTGTTCCTTTTCCTCATCATGATTATTCTTAATAGGATTTTTGTTACATGACTCATCGAGCTGATTGTACAAGTTCGCATTCTATAGCCCTGTTTTCTTTGGAAGTGCAATGAAAATTGATTTTGACATATCTTTGGGGACTTTTCTGGTGTCATAAATTTCATTTAGGAGGACTGTTATTTGTTCAATATTGAATTCCTCCAGGGCTTTGATCATCTCTGTAGCAATGTTGTCTGGTCCGGGACTTTTCCTGGTTTCATCTTTTTCAATGCTGCTCCAACTTCATTTTCATTATGGGTGATCCTTCAACGTTCTTTCTTATAATGTGTTCTTCATTTCTGTCATCTTCAAAAAGGTATTTAATGTACTTTCCCCGTACATCTGATATTTTGTCTTTTTCCATGATAAGCTTACCATCTTTCTAATTTCAGCAACCAGTTGATGTGCATGTCTTTTTACTGTGGGCAATTTCTTCAGTTCTTCTGTACATACCCTGAGGATCTGTTTTGTGTCGGTCTTTTATTTCTTTGCACTACAAAAAATTAATACAGGGGGTGAGAAGGTGCATCCCTGCATCACACCATACCTGACTATTCTGGCTACGGTTGTTCGGAGGCATGTGCACGCATGTCTACACTGGACAGGATTCGATGGCTTTTGCAGTTAAAACAGTACACGTGTCAGTATCAGTGTCAGTGTCATGGACCTCACAGGATCTCACTATACCACCCATAGTGAAACTGTTTACACTTCCATTCATGCATATACAATACAATATCTAAACTTTTCATTGACGCAAAAACAAAAGTATTGCATATAAAAATGATCTATCTATCTATCTATCTATCTATCTATTAATCTATCTATCTATCTATCTGTCTGTCTGTCTATCAGGCTATCTGTCTGTGTATATGTCTATCCTATATATCTGTCTGTCTATGTTTATCTATATCTATCTATCTATCTATTATCTATGTTTATCTATATCTATCTATCTATCTATCTATCTATCTTTCTATCTATCTGTCTGTTTGTCTGTTTATCTGTCTGTCTGTCTATACTTATTTATATCTATCTATCTATCTGTCTGTCTGTCTTTCTGTCTGTCTGTCTGTCTGTCTGTCTGTCTATCTATCTATCTATCTATATATCTATCCATATACGGTTTTTCTCTTCATTTCTGGTCATACATTTTTGGAGGTAGATAGTTTATATCATACTTAAATAACCTTGGTCCATACTAAACAGGGAATCGCGAAGCACTCCATAAAATGATGTGTTGTGGTGTCGATAAGTGTGTCTATCAAACGTAAGCAAACGTAAGATTATAATTAAATTGAATCTGTGTATAATCATTTTGTCTTAAATTAAACACGAACTAAAGAACCACAAGGAAAAGAAGAAAGACAGATTGATAGACTGACTGATTGATTGACAGACTGACTAACTGACTGACTGATTGACTAACTGACTGACTGACTGACTGACTGACTGACTGGCTGATCGATTGATCTTTTTTTCCAATCTTGAAGAGAATGACGAAATACAAAATGGTCTGTTCAATTTTCCGGAATATGAATTTGCTAGGATCTACTCCTCATTTAAAGCTAAGGAGAAAGAGAGAAGGAAAGGGAGGGAGGCAGAGAGAGAGAGAGAGACAGACAGACAGACAGACAGACAGACGGACAGACAGACAGACAGAGACAGAAAGACAGAGACAAAGAGAGACAGACAGAAAGAAAGAGATAGACAAACACACAGAAAGGCAGAGACAGAGAAGGAAACAAAGGGAGAAAGAGAAAGAAAGACACACACAGTAAGAAAGAGTGATAGAGATAGAAGAAAAGAACGAGGGGGAGAGACAGAGAAAGACAGAGAGAGACAGAGAGAGAAAAGACAGAGAGACAGAGAGAGAAGGAAGAAGGGAAAGAGAGAGAGCGAGAGAGTGAGCGAGCAAGAGAGAGAGAGAGAGAGAGAGTGTGTGGTGTGTGTGTGTGTGTGTGTGTGTGTGTGTGTGTGTGTGTGTGTGTGTGTGTGTGTGTGTGTGTGTGTGTGTGTGTGTGTGTGAATGTGCGTGTGACAAGGAGGGCTTACTTTTGTCTGAAGTCTAGCCACAGAAACAAAGCTAACTCGTCCATCATCAGGTGTAGCAGGACTCAGCAGGGCGGCCTGTAGCGCCAGCAATGCTTTGTACTGATCTTCATTGAAACCTTCAACAAACATGCAGCAAACAGAATCACACTGCCAGGTCACTGTGGTGTAGTGGTCAACGCAACGGGTTACCGACTGGAATGTTGTGGGTTCGAATCCCCATCAGTCCCTTCAAAACTATATCACTTTGGGATTTTTCGGCTCTCACTGGCTCCTACTCAGAGTTGGGTGTGCTATGGGCTCATTGGGAAGACTGGGACTATAATAATAATAATAATATATTTTATTTATATAGCGCAAAATCTTGACAAAATCAAATCTAAGCGCTGAGCGTATACATGCATACATACCTACATACATATGAGCGCATACATGCATACATACATGCTTACATACTTACATACATAAATCTAAGCTGAGCGTATACATGCACACATACATACATACATAAATCTAAGCGTATACATACATACATACATACATACATACATACGTACGCACATGCATACATAATAATTACAATATTTATATAGCGCAAATCTCGACAAAATCAAATCCAAGCGCCGAAAAGACACACACGCACACACGCACGCACGCACGCACACACACACACACACACACACACACACACACACACACACACACACACACACACACACACACACACACACACACATGCATGGCCACAAATGGGGAGAAAAGAATAAAAGCAATAAAAGCAAGAATAAAACCAATGGAAAACCACAGAGAGCACATCATATACAATTATATATTAAAACAAAGTGATTCCCCTCCGAGCGGAGACAGGCTGCAGAGGGGGGTTGAGTGAGGTTAGGATTTTATGCAGAGGAGAAAAGGTGAGTTTTGAGAGCGGACTTGAAGGAGGCAAAAGTAGGTTGCTGACGGACTGAGAGAGGAAGTTTGTTCCAGGAGAGTGGACCAGAAACAGACAAGGCTCGTGGACCATAGGTATTGAGCTTAGTGCGTGGAAAGCGAAAAGTCAGAGGATCGGAGGCAGAGCGGAGGGTACGTGAGGGAACATAGATCTCAAGTAGGCTTGACAGGTAATCGGGGGCTGCGTTATTGAGGCTTTTGTAGCACATGGTGTCTAGTTTGTACTGTATGCGCTTTGATACAGGGAGCCAGTGAAGTTGTGCCAGGAGAGGAGATATGTGGTCAGCTTTTTTCTTTTTGAGTACAAGGCGTACAGCATTGTTTTGAATGCGCTGTAGGATGTGAATGGTGGAGGCAGGAAGACCAGACAGGAGTGAATTGCAATAGTCAATGCGAGACATTATGAAGGAGAGAACGAGTTTTGCAGTTGTTTCGACAGAGAGATACTTCCTGATCAGGCTTATACGATGGAGATGATAGTAGCAAGATCTGGCAGTTTGAGAAACAAAGTTGTTCATGGACAGGGTAGAGTCAATGCAGACACCAAGGTTTTTAGCTGAATCAGAAATTGGGACTGATGTGTTACATAATGGGAGAGAAAGAGGAGGCAGCTGGGAAAGTTTCTGACGGGTGCCAATGAGGATAGCTTCTGTCTTGTCGTCATTAAGCTGAAGTCTAGTCTCATCCACTCGAGTCTCATCCACTTCACGAATACGTCATTGAGGGTGTTGCTCAAATCTTCTGACCAGCACCACTGGTGTCTGTATCTCTCGGGCCTGGTTGACGCCAAGATATATGATGATAGTAAGCGTAGAGCACAGCCCTGTTACGCAGTCTCAATCCTAGATGGAACTCCATAGCATCATGATTATTATCCTCATCGACACCATCATCATTGCATTATAAAAACTGTTCCAGCTTCTGTGGCCATTAAGGTGGCGTAGAAAATAATGGGACGAATAAAAAAAGAATCACACTGGCTGCCAGCTTTCCAGCACATAGAAACCAGAGGCGAGTTTCTTAAGAGTACCAAAGTGAGACAAAACTAGCTGAAACGAGTGTGTTTCTTACCGTCCTCTTCCACGACCGCTACGTTATCGAAACATAGTGGTCTAGAGAAGTGCTAGCTGACAATTTTACCGCGTGTGCATCATGACTCACATATTATTTTGTCCTCTGTTGCTGTCGTAATTATATTTGCTGCAGAAGTGGTTATGACGTTTATCAGTAGAGACAAGGTGTCGTCTGCAATTTCACTTCGAAGAAGCAGCTTCACGTATTTTGTTTGTTTGTTTGTTGTTGTTTTTTTATGCGTTCCACAATCTTGGATTTGCTAGGTTTGCTAAATTTGATGCCACAATTTCGTATACGCGCTCACCCCAATATGAGCTAGCCGCTGGCATCTAGCTCTAGCTTGATTTGCTACGCCTAAAACACTCGCTTCAGTCGCCGTGGTGTAGTGGTTAGGCAACGGATTACCGACTGGAACATTGTGGGTTCGAATCCACATCAGTCCCTTCAAAAATCATTGCTGGATTTTTCAGCTAGATTTGCTAAAGTTGCTAAGACCAACTTCGTACACATGCTAATCCTTAGATTAAGTAGCCGCTAGCATCTAGCTTTAGCATGATATGCTACGCCCTAGAAACTCGCTTCAGACACACGAGAAAATAGAATGAACATGGGTAGTATATTGTTAGTATATTGCCGAAACAGTATACAACTGAAAAACAAGCAAACAAACGTTTTCACTCGATTTTAGGACAAAAAGTACTCAATTCATAATCTCTCGCTCATGTATAGAATAACTGAAATGCACCAAATCCACATCTCTCTCTCTCTCTCTCTCTCTCTCTCTCTCTCTCTCTCTCTCGCTCTCTCTCTCTCTCTCTTTCTCACACAAACAGACACAAACACACAGACACGTACACACTTACGCATGCATACATATCACACACACTAACATACATACATACACATAAAACACACAACAAAACTAACACACATATCACACACACACACACACACACACACACACACACACACACACACACACACACACACATACATACAATCACACACGATCACACACACACACACACACACACAACACACACACTTCTACACACACACTGACTCACTCACTTAGACACACACACACACACACACACACACACACACACACACACACACACACACACACACACACACACACACACACACACACACACACACACGTGCATGCGCACACGAGTTCAGAGTATCTGGTTAAAGCATTTTTTTAAAAATATGTATCGATTTAGAAATACAACATTTTAAACAAGATTTCTGAGAATGAAAATCATTCAATTGTTATGCTCTAACCCATATGTACACCCGATACAGACAAAGATGCTATACAACAAGCTGTTACGCGTGATCAACAAGGTACCTTCGCATAATATGTTGATTGTTATGGGTGACTTCAACGCCAAGGTCGAAAAACGACAAGAAAAGGATAGAAATATTTCGCGGCTAACATGGAGTTGGAGATCTACATCAAAATGAGGAGAGACACTTACAGCTATGTGAAGAGTCCAATATGTGTATTGCCAACACGAGTTTTCCTCGCAAGGAAATCCACAAAGTCACCTGGAACTCTCCAGGGAACCAAATAGACCATCTCATGGTAAGCAACAGACATCAGGCTGGAAGCGACCATTGACTATACATAGCCAAGGTTAAGATAAAATCAAGAAATCGGCTGTCAGTCGAAAGGAGAGTAATAGGAAAATCAAATCAAAGAGACTAAACGAGGCCAGTATCAGGGAAAATTTCCAACTGGAACTGAGAAATACATTCAGTCCATTACACTTCTTTGACAGGAAGACGCCAGAAGAAAGATGGCACCATGTGAAAAGCCAAATAGTTGAAGGTACAACGTAGGCACAAGGATACAAACAGAAGTAGTCCAAGCCATGGATGACGGATGATATCTGCAAGAATATTCAAGACAGAAAACACGCAAAACTCAAAGTCATTGGGGCAGAACGTAGAGGAGAAATAGGAAGAAGGAAGAAGGAGGAACTTAACAGGCCCAACCCAACCAGTCAAGCAGTATTCTCAGAACACAGGAAAAGGCTAAACGTAGATAATGGCCCCTTCAAACTATTAGAACGCAATGATGCACGAGATTACGAGAGAAATGCTTCAAAACCTGAATGAAAATACAAAGCTTGCACTGCTTATGAATGGAACTCTAGAGTCTGAACAAGTCCCTGAGGAATAGAAGCACAGGGTAATCATCAAACTTCCAAAGACAGGAGATTCTCAGATTGTAATAACTGGAGTTGTACTACCCTTCTATCAGCAGCTGTTAAAGTCTATAGTAAAGCTTTAATAAAATAACATTAGGCAGAATGACAAACAAAATCAACATACGTCTCAGAGATGAGCAAATACGATTTTGTCCCGGTAGAAGCTGCGTAGACCAGATTACTACTTAAAGAACCATTATAGAGGAGTACTTAAAATGGCAGACTCCCTTCATGATAACGTTGTCGATTTTAGAAAGGCCTTCGATAGCACACATAGAGAAACTATGTGAACTGTTGCAACAGAATTTGGAATGCCCAGGTAATTCATGAATATAATGAAAGATCTCTATCAGGACTCAAAATGTTCTATGCTGATGAACAGTGGCTGCTCAGAAAGATTTGATGAAAACACAGGTATCAAGCAAGGATGTATCTTCGCTCCATTTCTATTTGTCCTGACCATAGACTGGGTAACAAAGAAATGCACACATGCCAACAAAGGCATCACATGGTCAGAGGCAACAACTCTCCAGGATTTCGACTTCGTGGACGACTTCGCCTTATTCTGCCACTCATATAACAACCAGCATGCACAGGCAGATACACTGGCAAGGGATGCTGGCACAGTCAGACTTATCATCACATCAAAAACCAACCTAATAAATGTGCATGCAGGAGAAGAGAAGCTTTAACTCAGTGGAAAAGACCTTGAACATGTAGAGGAGTTTGAATATTTAGGAAATAAAGTGTCAGCAGATGGCAACATTATCAACGAAGTCATAAACAGAATAGCAAAGGCTGTTGTAGCATTTAATTCCCTGAGCAACATCTGCTTTGCTGTCATGGTTGACGAAACAGGATGCTAGTGGATAGGCTGAGGGAGTCAAAGGGTTAAGATGGGCAGTTAACAAGTCAACTTTTGTGTTGCCGTGTGGGATTGAACTTCAGACATCATCATCATCAGGTGCCCTGCTGCATGGCGTTGGCAACCATGGACTTCCAACCATCTCTATCTCTCGTTGCCCCCAACATCTCCCCCACCCTCCCCATCCCCAGCCACTCTGCAAGTCCGTCCAGCATTCTCTCCCTGGGTCTATCTGGTGCTCTTTTTCCCTCAAGTTTCCCGTTGTGACCAGGTGCTCCAAATCCCCCTTCCTCATAAAATGGCCTATAAATGTTGCTTGTCTTTTCCTAATCTTCCTTATGAGTGATCTACTTGTGTCTACTTCCATCAAGACTGTCTGGTTTGTTTTCTTTGCTGTCCATGGGACTCTCAACATTCTTCTGAGAAACCACATCTCGGCTGGCTCAATCTTGCTCTGGCTTTGCTTGCTGACTGTCCATGCCTCGCATCCGTACAACAGTATTGGTTCTATATAACATTCAAGAACTCTCTTCCTGATGTTAATTGACAGGCATTTGATGGTAAGAATGCTTGTCATCTTCTTGAATGCTGTTTACTTTAGACATGAGATCTTTAATCCCGGCTCTACAGAAACATCCAACCAGTCCATGTAAGACAACAACCTCAACAAAAAACAACAGGGACGATAACAACAACAACAACAACAACAAAGACCACAAAGACGGGAAATATGGAACAAATACAACAATTAATTTATCTTTTATGGGGTAGGGTGGAAGGCCAGTATAATTAAAAAACTATTAGTGAGTTAATGTATCACAAACTTAATAGGTGAAAAAGTAATTTTAAAAATCATTCTCCGTTGTATACTCCTGCTGTGCCAGCCCGACGCCACTTTTCTTTTTCTGCTTCCTCGTCTCCTCCACTGCCCCTGCCTTCGACCTCGCTGCTGCGGGCTTTGTCTCCTCCTCTGCCATCTTCGCCTTCGCCTTCTGTCCTGGTGGTGCCGCCTTCGCCTTCTGTCCCGCCGATGCTGCCTTCGTCTTCTGTCCCGCCGGCGCTGCCCTCGTCTTCTGTCCCGCCGGTGCTACCTTTGTCTTCTTCTTCTGTTCCGTCGTTGCTGCCTTCGTCTTCTGCCCCGCTGGTGTCGCCTTCGTCTTTTGTCCCGTCGGTGCCGCCTTCTTCGCCACCTCGGCCGCCGCCATATGATAAACTTAAACTATGCCTTTTTAACGCTCAATCAATATGCAAAGATGGCAAAGCTGAGGTCATTGCCGATTTTATCGCTGATGAGCACGTTGACATTGCTTTTATTACAGAGACATGGCTTAACCCCCTTGGTCATGAACCTATACATGCTAGCCTCACTCCGAGTGGTTACAGGCTTGCTTCTTTCCATCGCTCATCTCGAGGTGGCGGTATCGCCATCCTCTACAACGACTCACTCCATTCCCGCCTATCTTTCTCGCAGTCTCTGCCTTTCTCCCATCCTTCTTTCGAGCACGTTGAAGTATCCTTCCAATCCACCCCTCAACCCATCACCTTCTCCTGTGTCTATCGACCTCCACCTAGCTCTGCCAACAAACTCACCACATCCACGTTTCTCTCTGACTTTGACCAACTGCTTGACCACTACTGCCTCTTACCTGGAAATCTCATCATTCTAGGTGACATCAATGTCCACTATGACAACACTCACCGTTATGACACAAGACATATCATCAACTCTCTGTCCAATCACAATATGACTCAACACATTTCTGAACCAACCCATCAAAAAGGTCACATTCTTGACTGGATCATTTCTCGTGATCACCACAATTCAGCTACTAACAACTGCTTAGTTCTTTCTACCCGTCTAACTTCAGCCCTTCCCTCTGACCACTCTGCAATTCTCTGTTCTCTTGACATTTCTCCTCCTTCCCGTACCACGCGCACAGTGACTCGACGCAATCTCAAATCTATCGACCTCTCCACATTTTCATCTGATGCCTCCCGTCTCCTTTCTGAAAAGTCACATAACCTTGCCGATGAATTCTATACTACTCTCCACCATCTTCTGGACACTCATGCTCCAGCCACAACCCGTCTTTTACCTGACCGCCCCCCTACCCCCTGGCTCACTCATGAGATTGCCTGTGCAAAACGTGCCCGCCGCAGAGCAGAGCGCCGCTGGCGCAAATCCAAACTCACTGTACACAGGCAACTTTTCCAAGCCTCTAAAACAAAAGTATCCACCCTCATTGCATCTGCAAAAACAAGCTATTTCCAAACCAAAATCCTGAATGCCTCTTCTTCAAAAGAACTCTTTACAACCATGAATCATCTCCTTGGCACACGAAAAGACTTACCTCTCCCAACAAAACATACAAATGAAGAACTCCCATCTGTATTCTCTAAGTATTTCACCACCAAAATACAAACTCTTCGTGACAGGCTTGACAGGACACCCTGTCAACCATGCCCACCTGACCCTTCCTTCTCTGGCACACCTCTCACTACTTTTACCCCAGTCTCACAAGAAGAAATTTTCAACACAATCAGATCCATGTCGTTCAAAACCTGCGAACTGGATCCTCTTCCAGGTTCTCTCTACTCCGATTGTCTCCCTACTCTCCTCCCATTCATCACTGACATCATCAACACTTCTTTTCAAACTGGAACTGTCCCAGATTCTTTCAAGTCTGCTATTGTTCACCCTCTCCTCAAGAAACACAATTTAGACCCAAATGAACTGAAAAATTACAGGCCTATCTCTAATCTCTCTTTCTTGTCAAAACTCCTTGAAAAAGTCGTCCTCAACCAGCTGAACTCTCACCTGTCTGCCAACAATCTCCTCAATCCTTTCCAGTCAGCCTACCGCCAGTGCCATAGCACTGAAACTGCCCTACTACACATTCTCAACAATCTCCTCCTTGCAACTGATACTGGCAAAGTCTCTCTCCTCACACTCCTTGATCTGTCTGCAGCTTTCGATACCATTGACCATGGTATTCTCCTTTCTAGACTTCATCATACTTTTGGCATCTCTGACATTGCTCTCTCCTTTTTCACTTCGTATTTATCAAACAGAAAACAAACTGTTCTCATCAATGGCACTTACTCTCAACCTGCATACCTGACCTGTGGTGTTCCACAAGGATCTGTCCTTGGCCCTGTTCTTTTCACTCTTTATACCTCCCCCCTGTCCACCATCATCAACTCCCACTCTATAAAACACCACTTCTATGCTGATGACACCCAACTTCAAGATAGTGACTCACCTGATAATATACAGCGCCTGTTGACTCGCACCACTGAGTGTTACTCGGACATTAAGAACTGGATGACACACAATAGACTTCAGCTTAATGACGACAAGACAGAAGCTATCCTCATTGGCACCCGTCAGAAACTTTCCCAGCTGCCTCCTCTTTCTCTCCCATTATGTAACACATCAGTCCCAATTTCTGATTCAGCTAAAAACCTTTGTGTCTGCATTGACTCTACCCTGTCCATGAACAACTTTGTTTCTCAAACTGCCAGATCTTGCTACTATCATCTCCATCGTATAAGCCTGATCAGGAAGTATCTCTCTGTCGAAACAACTGCAAAACTCGTTCTCTCCTTCATAATGTCTCGCATTGACTATTGCAATTCACTCCTGTCTGGTCTTCCTGCCTCCACCATTCACATCCTACAGCGCATTCAAAACAATGCTGTACGCCTTGTACTCAAAAAGAAAAAAGCTGACCACATATCTCCTCTCCTGGCACAACTTCACTGGCTCCCTGTATCAAAGCGCATACAGTACAAACTAGACACCATGTGCTACAAAAGCCTCAATAACGCAGCCCCCGATTACCTGTCAAGCCTACTTGAGATCTATGTTCCCTCACGTACCCTCCGCTCTGCCTCCGATCCTCTGACTTTTCGCTTTCCACGCACTAAGCTCAATACCTATGGTCCACGAGCCTTCTCTGTTTCTGGTCCACTCTCCTGGAACAAACTTCCTCTCTCAGTCCGTCAGCAACCTACTTTTGCCTCCTTCAAGTCCGCTCTCAAAACTCACCTTTTTTCCTCTGCATAAAATCCTAACCTCACTCAACCCCCCTCTGCAGCCTGTCTCCGCTCGGAGGGGAATCACTTTGTTTTAATATATAATTGTATATGATGTGCTCTCTGTGGTTTTCCATTGGTTTTATTCATGCTTTTATTGCTTTTATTCTTTTCTCTCCATTTGTGGCCATGCATGTGTGTGTGTGTGTGTGTGTGTGTGTGTGTGTGTGTGTGTGTGTGTGTGTGTGTGTGTGTGTGTGTGTGTGCGTGTGCGTGCGTGCGTGCGTGTGTGCGTGTGTGTCTTTTCGGCGCTTGGATTTGATTTTGTCGAGATTTGCGCTATATAAATATTGTAATTATTATGTATGCATGTGCGTACGTATGTATGTATGTATGTATGTATGTATGTATGTATGTATACGCTTAGATTTATGTATGTATGTATGTATGCATGTATACGCTCAGCTTAGATTTATGTATGTAAGTATGTAAGCATGTATGTATGCATGTATACGCTCATATGTATGTAGGTATGTATGCATGTATACGCTCAGCGCTTAGATTTGATTTTGTCAAGATTTTGCGCTATATAAATAAAATATATTATTATATTATTATTACTCCAAGGTGCAGGTAGTTTACTTATAAGAAAAATACTCACCCTTTGCTTGAAAGACTGTTTCAAAATAGACAAGGTTTGGGTCCAATAGTTCATCAAATGGAGGATTAGGGAAGTCGATGCCAAAGCGACGGAAGAACGTGCCGAATGTTTCCACAGGGAAGGTGGAGACAGTAAGACAGGCATCATCAGGCAGGGTGAGGTTATTCAGGGCCTGGCTCTGGTCATTCTTCACCACTAAAACACAACAGGGCATGTTGAACAACACTGAAACACTACATGGCATGTTGAACAACACTGAAACACCACATGGCATGTTGAACAACACTAAAACACCACAGGGCATGTTGAACAACACTGAAACACCACATGGCATGCTGGACGATACTAAAACACCATAGTCATGTTGAACAACATGTAACACACCACAGGGCATGTTGAACAACACGTAAACAATACAGGGCATGTTGAACAACACTTGAACAACACGTAAACAACACAGAGCATATTGAACAATACTGAAACACCATATGGCATGTTGAACAACACTAAAACAACATAGTAATGTTGAATAACACTGAAACACCACAGGGCATGTTGAACAACACTGAAACACCACAGGGCATGTTGAACAAAACTGAAACACCACAGGGCATGTTGAACAACATTGAAACACTACAGGGCAAGTTGAACAACACTGAAACACTACAGGGCATGTTGAACAATATTGAAACACCACAGGACATGTTGAACAACATTGAAACACCACAGGGCAGGTAGAACAACACTGAAACACCACAGGGCATGTTGAACAAAACTGAAACACCACAGGGCATGTTGAACAACACTGAAACACCACAGGGCATGTTGAACAACACGTAAACACCAGAGGGCATGTTGAACAACATTGAAACACTACAGGACATGTTGAACAATACTGAAACACTCAGGGCATGTTGAACAATATTGACACACCAAAGTCACGTAGAACAATACTGAAACACTATAGTTAAAGGAATGCTCTGAGCTTACCACTTCACGCTTTGTGGCTGCGTCTTTGCTAGCTGAAAGGGTAGCGCAAACTGTGTTGGGTTTGAGAAATTCTACATGGGAGATAACTCCGTGACTCTCAAGAGTTATGTTACTTAGTTGATATTTAAAATTCTCCCTGCTTCCCTTTTATTTCCTTTGGTATTTCACTATAGTTATGTTTAACAACACTCAAACACAGCATGGGTAATCAGTCTCTGCCTTAGTTTCAATATTGTCAGCACTACGTTTCTGCGTCCGAAATATTTTCCATGTGTACGAATGTTATCTTTGCCATGGGATGGGAAAAGAACCAAAATACTCATGGCGCAAAGCATAAGCCTGCACACAAACATAATGTGCTGGTAATGTCAGGACGTGTTCACTTATGGGGTTCTATATGATATGATATTGTCTATGCTTGTATCAATAGGTTATCGACAAATAGGCTCTATGAAGCCACCTGAAATAGCTACAAAATGTCAGTTTGTTAGAAACATTATCTACGTACTACCCATGTGCCAGCAAACTCTCGACTCTCCTTGTATCACGTCAGATAGACGCCCTGACTCCTCACCAGAAAACATCAACTTTCACCCCAGACACCAATCGTTACAAGTGTTTACTGTGTCAAAATTAGTTTCCAAACTAGTAGCCCTGCATCTCCACCATTTTCAAGACTACCGAGCAGAAACCCATCATGATTGCACACATGTCTAAGGCCTATCCCCTCCATCCGACCAGACAGACCAACAGCACATATCATCACATATTATAGTAGTCCTTATGACAGTTGTTTTAAATTTCCTATAATTTTCGGTTTAAGAAGGGGCAGAGAGGCTGATAACCATATTGTTCATTTAGCCTCACACATCAAAAATGTGTTGGCTCAAAGGCATTACACACTCGCCATATTTCAACATTCATTGAACCAATTTTGCTGTAGGCCACCATAGATGGCTTTACCATTAGATATATAATAATTATGGTTGTATGTTTAACGATTTACTTTTTTTTTATCCTCGAAACTTTACTCGTAAAACTAAATGGGATCTACCGTAGCCCAAAATCTATCGATACCGGGTTTCCCCGAATTAATTGTCCAGTTCTTTTCTAAAGATACTATATGAGATACAAGAGACTGATATGAAGGACCCTGCAATGGCTATTTATGCTGAATCTAGGGCATAAAGTTAAAGAGAAATGAATTCGTTGCCCAGTTTCAAAAGGTCATGAACATTATATTCCTTATATGAGAAAAGGGGATTTCTTCAATCGGCAGGATAAATATTAAAGTGCAATATGTACGAAAAAAAATATCCAATTTAAGGCAGAAACACTGTTACAAATAACATGAACGAGACTGCTATGTTGAAAAAACAAAACGAAAGATTCATTATTGTATGTTCTATCAGGTATCATGTGATTAAGGAAATATTGCCTTTCAACTTGTTGATAGGCAGCTAAGGCTTTGTGCATTGCCTGGGGGTGGGGTGGGCGTCTTACTGTCATGTGAGACGAGTTTATGCTGAGTAGCGAGTTATGTTGTGATTCAGACCTTTATTTATTTTATTTAATTACTTTATATGTCTGTCCTTTTCTTTGAAGATAAGATACACAGATACACATTCATTCATAATTAATTTCATAGATTGTTCCAGTGATAGGCAGATACAATCTAGTATAAAAATATAAACTAGGTAAAACATAGGTTAGATAGGGCCTCAGGACCTGGTCAGCCCAAGGGTTTATGTGCAGGCTTAAGGTTTGTGCCATGATAACCATACACATGGCACCTGTGACGTTAGTGCATATGGAATTCTTTCCGAGCGCGGAGAAACCGTCTTGATAAACTGAAACTGAATCTGAACCTGAATCAGGTATCCATCTTACTGCGTTTGTAATATTGTTATGCTATCGTTGGATTGGTTCATTAAGTTTTCTTCTCATGTCAAGAAGTGTTTGTTATTGCATCTAGAACGGACGTATTTAAGCTAACACAGTTTAATTCTTCACCTTTGAAAAAAAAAGTCATGTACATTGAGATTCTCAAAACAAAATATTTTGAAGATGCCATTAAAGCAGTCTAAAATCAGCTGGTGAGCGTGCTTTTAAGTTTCATCATACCGTCTATGTGGAATTCACTGCCAGTTGATCTGAATCATCTACCCATCCATCGCATTTCACATCACACTAAAGACTCATATTTTACCCAGGCTTTCCATTGTTGGTCTCATAGTGGCGTGTCCGTTAACTTAAAGTACCACTTCTATCTGTCTATCATATGGCATCGTGCATGGATACGTTAAGGCCAGTACTTTTTACAAGTGCTACGTATGCTTAAACATTTCAAGACATATTCATCCATGCACACACACACACACACACACACACGCGCGCGCGCGCCCGCACACACACCAAATAACAATATATATATATTATATATATATGTGTGTGTGTGTGTGTGCATGTACACGCATATATATATATATATATATATATATATATATATATAATTATATATATATATATATATATTATATATATATATATATATATATATATATATTACATGTACATATACATACACGTGTGACTTGTTTTAAAATATGATATTAATCTATTCATAAATTTGAGCTTGCTGGTGTGTGTGTGTGTGTGTGTGTGTGTGTGTGTGTGTGTGTTGTGTGTTGTGTGTTGTGCGTGCGTGCGTGGTGCGTGTCGTGTTGCGTGCGTGTGTGTTGTGTGTGTGCGTGCGTGCGTGTGTGTGTGGTGTGTGTGTGTGTGTGTGTGTGTGGTGGTGTGTGGTGTGTGTGTGTGTGTGTGTGTGTGTGTGTGTGTGTGTGTGTGTGTGTGTGTGAAGGAATTTGAGGACGAGCAGCAAACCACTTGTACGTGTGATTTGTTTTTAATGTATGTACATGATATCAATGTATCTGTAATTTGCGCTTGCTGTAAGATTAACTAAATAAGCATATTTGTGCGTGTGTTGTGTATGGGCGTGTACGTGCTTGTATATGTTTGGGAGTATGTGCGCGTGTTTGTGTATGTGTGTGATTGTTTTTGTATTGAAATTCAGCTCAACATTTAAGTTACGGTCGTTGTTGAGACTTTAAACAAGTTTGCAAGTTCTCATTTGATCATTGCGTTTTAACCATTTTAACCAAGTTTCTCGAGTTTCATTCATGGTGTATCTGTTTCAGTTCTTTCAACAGCAAGTTATAGATATTCTTGGTATATCAGTACAGCATCTATGTTAACAAGAGACTAAACGGTTTATGACGATGATGAAACGAAATGAAAATACGACAAGTTGTCATGTCAGTGATGAAGCATGTCGAATCCATTTGCATGGAGGATTGCACAGATGTGTTATACAAATCACAGAACAAACATCCATGAGCACACATTGTTTTCTCTGTCCCTTCTCACAGGAAATCCAAAATCTTTATCACCCAAACACCATAGCGACTATCAACAGCAGAACATTGCCTGAAGATCAGATTCCTGTGTTCAGACCCTTTTAAACAGATCTTTGGCCTGTTTGAATAAATTCCTGAATATGATTTTGTTTAATAAAATGTTCCTTCCTGTCATATCTAAATGATGAATGTAGACAATTTTCATGCACTAGGTATAGATATGTTTTACAGCTCTCTGGCAAGATCGGCTAGATATGGAAAGCAGGGGATACATGGTATCAATGTGTTTTACAGCTCTCTGGCAAGATAGGCTAGATATGGAAAGGCAGGGGATACATGGTATCGATATGTTTTACAGCTCTCTGGCAAGATAGGCTAGATTTGGAAAGGCAGGGTATACATACTGAAGAAGTAACGACCAGCTCCAAATACCTGAAAAAAGATAGACATACAATCATCATCATCATCATCAGGTGCCCTGCCGCATGGCGTTGGCGATCATGGACTTCCAACCATCTCTACCTCTCGTTGCCCCCAGCATCTCCCCACCCTCCCCATCCCCAGCCAATCTGCAAGTCCGTCCAGCATTCTCTCCCTGGGTCTACCTGGTGCTCTATTTCCCTCCAGCTTTCCCGTTGTGACCAGCTGCTCCAAATCCCCCTTCTTCATAAAATGGCCTATAAATGTTGCCTGCCTTTTCCTAATCTTCCCTATGAGTGATCTACCTGTGTCTGAGAAGATTTAGAGATGGCCAAGGTCCAATGTAAATCACAAGAAGTTACAGACATACAATATCGGCATGTTAAGATACGAAGAATGTAAAGATTCTATGATCAAGCTATACTAACAGCCTCCCAGTATCATTTCTGATAACACGCTTAAAGGGCATTTTGATGTGCATTCCAGTGTCTATTTGTATCTTGTTTCTTTTTTTTAACTGTAATTTGTGTGTGTGTGTGTGTTTGTATGTGTGTGTGTGTTTGTGTGTGTGTGTGTGTGTGTGTGTGTGTGTGTTGTGTGTGTGTGTGTGTGTGTGTGTGTGTGCGTGTGTCAGTGTTTTTGTGTGCGTGTGTGTTTGAGAGAGAGAGAGAGAAGGAGAGAGAGAGAGAGAGAGTGTGTGTGTGTATGTATGTGTATTTGTGTGTGTGTATGTGTGTGTGTATGTATGTGTGTGCGTGCGTGTGTGTGTGCGTGCGTGTGTGTGTGTGTGTGTGTGTGTGTGTGTGTGTGTGTGTGTGTGTGTGTCTGAATAGAGGGTTTTGTCATAATTTTTAATGTGGGTTTCAATCTTTAATTAACATTGGATGGATTTGGTTCTTTTTTAAGCTTTACTCGAGTACAACATTTGTCCAACAGAGCTGGGGTGGTGGTGGTGTAAACTGACTTATGACTCTATACAAAAAATTCACACACGACAAGGAGGGAGAGAGACGAGCAGAGATGCACTAACCACACTAGACATAATTCTCAAAACCAGTTTACACTTAGAATGACAAATACAACACAGTTATTTAAAAAAAAAATTAATCAACCAACCTCAGCATAAAACATAATTGATCACGGTTATTGCCTTAGGCCCTAAAAACCCTAAAATCCCAATATGCACTATGAATATTCACTAGCTTACATGTCACTAGAATGTTGAACATTTCCATTTATCTTATTCCACTCTCTCTCTCTCTCTCTCTCTCTCTCTCTCTCTCTCTCTCTCTCTCTCTCTCTCTCTCTCTCTCTTTCTTTACTTCATAGAAAATAAAACCGATTTCCTCTTCTATCCCTACCCTAACAAAAGTGTAAAATGTAACGTGGGTCACATACGTTTTAGATAGCTGGGATGCTGACTGCCTAGAGGCTTGGAATCTCGCTCACTAGAGGCAATGATTTCTCTGTCTTTCGTTCCCTCTGGTATGGCTGCCCTCACTTTTATTTTCATAGAGGATGAAAAGGAGCATGCTTGGATCTGACTCAATTTGTACAGTCATCAATTTTTTTACCAGAATTAGTGCCTTTTGATTGTCTATGGAGTCTACGTGACTGATTTCCAAGCCATGTATTTGCAAGCACCTGATGGCCAAGCCAGGTATCATAATACAGTGACAGTCTAATAAACAAACAATCATGATACCGTGACAGCCAGTTGCACAAACAATACCATACAGTGCAGTGACAGTCTATTGCACAAACATTATGATACGGTGGCATTCTATTGCACAAACATGATACAATGGCATTCTATTGCACAAACATGATACAATGGCATTCAATTGCACAAACATGATACAATGGCATTCTATTGCACAAACATGATACAATGGCATTCAATTGCACAAACATTATGATAGCGTGACAGTCTATTGCACAAATATTATGATGTAGTTACATTCTATTACACAATATTATAAGACAGTGACAACCAATTGCTCAAACATTATGATAAAGTGACAGTCTATTGCACAAACATAATGATACAGTGACAGTCTATTGTCGAAACATTATGTTACAATGACAGTCTATTGCACAAACAGCATGATACAGTGACAGTTTATTGTCACAACCATCATGATGCAATGACGGTCTATTGCACAAACAGTATGATATAGTGATAGTTTATTGCACAAACATGATACAATGACAGTCTATTGCACAAACAGTATGATACAGCAACAACCTATTGCATAAGCATTATGGTATAGTGATAGTTTATTGCATAATCATAATGATACAGTCTATTGCACAAACGTTATGATAAAGTGACAATGAGCCTTTGCACTAACATTGTTTTAGAGGAAGGCTTAACATTAGTATTTTAGGACTAGGGTAAGTGAGATGGAACGAGGCATGCATGATAACATCAGGAGAGTATACAGTAATATGTTCTGGTGGAAACTCACATGAAAGAGGAGTAGGCATCGTAATGGACAGGGACAAATCAAAAGCAGTCAAAGGATACTGGGCTGGTCCGACAGAGTTTTGTTGGTTAAAATGGGAGGCAGGCCATTTGATATCAACATCATTTAGATGTATACACAAACATCTGCAAGTACTCAGGAAGACATCGACAACTTTTAGAAAGTATTAGAGATGGCCAAGGCCCAATGTGACCCACAAGAAGTTACAGTAATAATGGGAGATTTTACTGCTAAAGTGGGACAGGATAGGGTGGAGGATATCATTGGACCTCATGGCCTTGGTACACAAAATGAAAAGGGAGGGAAACTTGTGGAGTGGGCACAGATGAATGAGTTCATAGTAGGAAATACCTTGTTTGAGCAGCCTAACAGAAGAAAATGGACTTGGGTGAGTCCAGGAGATAATACCAAAAATCAGATTGACTACTCCCTGATTAATAAAAGATTTAGAAATTCTTTACTGTCAACAAAAACACTACCAGGCGCAGACTGCAACAGTGACCACAATCCTGTAATGGGAAAAATTAGGCTGAAATTAAGGAAAAGGAAACAGACCAAATGCAACACCAAACTAAATCTTGGACTCTTGAAGACAGATGAAGTGGTACGTAAACAATTTAATGTACATGTTCAAAACAAATTCAGTGCTCTGGAAGACGTTTATGACAATGAGGAACAATGACAAAGTTGAGAAATTCGATAAATGAAGCTTGTAAAGAATCCCTGAAGTAGATAGAAAAGCAAAAAAAGAACTGGATGACAAAAGAAATTTCAGGCTTGATGGAGGAAAGGAGGAAGGCAAAGAGAAACGAGGAAATATACAGGAAGATAAATAAAGAAATCAAGAATAGGTGCACTGAAGTTAAAGAAGCTTGGCTGAAAACAAATGCAAAGAAATAGAAGACCGACACAAAACGGATGCTCAGGATATGTACAGACGAAATGAAGAAATTGTCCACAGTAAAAAGACATGCACATCAACTGATTGCTTAATACCGAAAGATGGTACGCTTATTATGGAAAAGACAAAATGTTAGACAGATGGGGAAATTATATTAAAGACCTTTTTGAAGATGACAGAAACAAAGCACATTATAAGAAAGAACTTTGCAGGACCACCCATAATGAAAGATGAAGATAGAGCAGCATGGAAAAAGATGAAACCAGGAAAAGCCCCAGGACCAGACAACATTACTACAGAGATGATTGAAGCCCTGGAGGAATTTGGGATTGAAAAAGTAACAGTCCTAAATGAAATTTACGACACTGGAAAAATTCCCAAAGATATGTCAAAATCTTTTCATTGCTCTTCCAAAGAAGACAGGGGCTAGAGAATGTGAATTCTATCGCACAATCAGTTTGATGAGTCATGTTACAAAAATCCTATTAAGAATAATCATGATGAGGACAAGGATTCGAATCAAAAGAGAAATAGCAGATGAACAGTGTGGATTTGTAGAAGGGAAAGGAACTATTAATGCCATATACATCTTAAGAACTATCATAGAAAGGTCAATCACGATGAATAAAGATTTACATATATGCTTTGTTGATTATACCAAGGCTTTTGATCGGGTAAGACATGAAGAATTGATCACCAACTAGAAAGACTCAATTCTGATG
>JAPXFY010000026.1:13102736-13127736 GCA_030674185.1 Monoplex corrugatus | reverse complement strand
AGACATCTAAAACATGCTTTATACTTTGTCTATTAAACACATGACAGACATATCTGGAAACAATGTCATATTTTCAGTTGATCAACTTGATGGTGGTGATGATGATGATGGCGGTGGCGACGATGATGAACATAGCCAGGTTATCATTTTGTTGTAAATGATATCTGTTGCTATAGATGACGACGACGAAAGAAAGAAAAACAGCAATGGTGATAAAGACAATGAACAGCTAGCTGATGCCTGAACAGCCAGGAAGATTTGTCAACTGGCCAAACATAACTGAGCATGTCCCCACTGTGCTGCAATGTACACATTATAGAAATGTCACTCCTGATGATTTGGCAAAGATACGGTTCATCGTAAAAGTGTCAAGATGTTGCTTCACAGAACAGTTGAGTCATCTAATATCTATCACTCCCATATATACTAGTCACAACAAGTTAAGCACAGGTCCTTGGACACAGGGGGCTGATCCATTCCTTCAGAAAACATTATTTTCTTTTTGTTATGCAGCAACCAGTGATGGAATCTCAAACAGCAGTGTTTGGGCGAGCCTGTGGCAACTTGTAGTGCGCATGGGGGTCTTGGTGACCTCGTTGCCGCGCGGGATAAAAAGTGCAAAGTTGCGGCAAATGTGCCTGTTTTGCAGTGAGCTTGCTGGCGACACAAGATGTGTAAAATGAAAAATTCGTTATACCCGTGCAAGAGCAGTCTTTCGAGTGAGTTTTATGCCCCTTCCTTATGCTTTATAAGCGCGGGCTTGGTTACTGTCAGCCCGTTTCTCACCATGCCACCAAGAAGAAAACTTAGCACCTTTGACAAAACCAGGGCGATTGCGTGGATGCAAGATGGCATTGCCAAGGCTGAAGTGGCGCGACGACTTGATGTGCATCATTCAGTTATTGTTAGACTGAACCAGCGTTTTAGGGCGACCAACAGCGTTGAAGAGAGGCCACGGTCAGGTCGGCCTAGGCAGACGACTCCAAGAGAAGATCGGTTCATCGAGAGGCAGGTCCTACTGCAGCGGGATGCCACCTCAACCAGCATCCAACGGCAGCTTCGTAGGGCAACTAACACCATCCTCAGCCGTCAAGCCATACGAAACCGTCTTCACCACTTTGGCCTCAGATCACGTCGTCCAGCTGTGCGACCACGACTGCTAGCAGCCCATAAGCTGGCTCGCCGAGCTTTCTGCCAACGTCATGCGAGATGGAACCAACAACAGTGGTCTCAGGTCCTCTTTTCGGATGAGTCGCGGTTTTGTCTTGAACACAATGATGGCCGAACTAGAGTTTGGAGGCGTGTTGGTGAACGTTACATTGATGCAGCTGTTCGTGAGACCCGGGCCTTCAGGGGAGGATCTGTTATGGTATGGGGTGCCATCAGCCTCCACCACAAGACACCACTCTACCACATTGACGGAAACCTCACAGGCCTCCGCTATCTGGATGAAATACTGGCGCCTTTCGTTGTTCCGACCATGCAACGAATCGGACCCATGGCAGTCTTCCAAGACGACAATGCTCGGCCACATAGAGCCCGGTGGCCTTAGAATTCCTTGTGCAGGCCGGTATCAACAGGATGATCTTCCAGGCGTATAGTCCCGACCTCAATCCCATCGAGCATCTTTGGGATGAGTTGGGGAGACGTGTAAAGGAGAACCATCCACCTCCCAGGGACCGTCAGGATCTCTTCCGAATGCTGCAACTGGAATGGCAGGGAATCCCACAGAGGGTCATCAGAACACTGGTCTACTCGATGAGGAGACGCTGCATGGAATGTCTCGCCAATCGGGGTGGTCACACCCATTATTGAAATGATTTGGTGAACTGGACAGATTTGGCAAACTTTGATTTCGACCCTCCTCTGTTTAATTGTCTGTATATCCCAAACCGTTTGTGCGATCACAATGATTTTTAAATGTACGTTTGAACAAGATTATGAAATAAATCTGTTCCCAATTGGAAAGTCATGGCTTTGATATTTGTTGAAAATATGCGGGTACATGTAAACTGTGCTTAACTTGTTGTGACTAGTTTATATAAATGTACATAATGAATGAATACGAGTATTCAAAGACACACCTGCAATACGCGTTTGCACATCCATACACACAAGCACATACACATATGTGGGTGTGTATACGTGCATGTGAGAGAGAGTGAGCGAGAGAAAGAGAGTGAGTGAGAGAAAGAGAGTAAGTGAGAGAAAGAGAGAGAGAGGGAGAGAGAGAGAGGAGGGTGTCTACAGTTGCTGACTACAGGCACTTTTGGTTTAGACTGTCTGTGATGATAATGATGATGATGATGATGACGACGACGACGACGACGACGACGATGATGATGATGATGATGATGATGACGACGACGATGATGATGGTGACGACGATGATGGTGACGATGATGATGGTGATTGTGACGATGGTGACGACGACGACGGCGAAGACGATGATGATGATGATGATGATGATGATGATGATGATGATGATGATGATGATGATGGCAATGGTAATGGTGGTGGTGGTGGTGGTAAAGTGGTAGTGGTGGCGGTGGTGGTGATGATAGTGGTGGTGGTGATGATGGTGGTGGTGGTGGTGATGATGATGATGAGAAGGAGGAAGAGGAGGATCATGACGATGATGATGATGATGATGGCCTCTCCCCGTGGAACTGACGGATAAGTCTGCATACTGGTCTTCATCACTAGTGTTGGTATTCAGCTTCACTGTCTACCTGACAAGCACAGAGAACTTTCATAGTGTGCAGAGGACGTGCAGCCCTGCCCCCCAGTATCTCGCCTACTGACATTAGTAGTCCCACAGGAACTATAATGGTCACCTGTGGAAAAAGCTCATAGCAGGTGTAACTTCCTCGTTCGGAATATCCGTCTTCTAGCTTCTGGCTCAGAAATCTTCCGAGTCGGAGGCTGGCATTTACCCAAAGCTGAGACACTTTGTGGATTTGAAAAGTCAACAATTTATACAAAAATTTTGCAAAGAAGCACTGTGAGAAAAAAAGACTGCCAACATCATTACTGAGAAGACGTTTATAAGTCCTTCTTGGATCTATCTCATAAATCCACTCTTCAATTTAACGTGGATTTAACTTACATTTTATAAACCCACTCTTCAATTTAACGTGGATTTAATTATTATCTTATAAACCCACTCTCCAATTTAAATCCCGTCTAATATCACTTATAGTGAAAAGACGTTAAATCAAAGAAAAGAAAAGTAAAGTTGTCCCTCACTCTACACACACTGCCTTGACAAGGCTGTCGACCTCCATCTGTCTGGGTTATCTCTTAAATCTTTTCAACAGCCTCAGTGTGGCGCCTGTCTTTTCGAGATACTGTAAAATCTGCATCCCGAGCACAGCTGAAGGTTCTAATAGAGAGGGGATGGTGAGGGTGGAAGAGTGAAGAAGTTTCATTAGTGTTATATTTTTTGTATATCTATTTATTTATTAGACCCGTTGGGATTCGATACATTCTGAATTTCTCATTACTTCCTAGGGCAGGTGCTTTATCTGTTCTGTCACAAGCTAATGGTATAATGTAAACAGATGAACCGTAACACACTCTGTGTTAAAGAAGCTACAAAAAAATGAACTATTACAAAACGTTGATGTCAATTAGTCAGACGTTTTACAAGAAAAAAAAACTGTTTTCTCAAAACAATTGATTCTACACCTACGAATGTTAAAATAGCACATCTCTGTCAGGTTTAAGAATACACAAATAAAATTGATCTCATTATAAATCGTTGAACCTTTACTTTTTTAAAACGTGAAAGAGAAATTGTGTCAAATGCAGCGTCTGGGCTAGTTTTATGAGATCAGTTTTCGATCATGTCCGTAAATAGTGACAGAATGTTTATGCTTGTAATCAGAATGTTTTATTACCGGCTTCAGAAGAGTTTCTGACATGTTGACAGTTTTATGTAGAAGGTTTAGACAGGATGATGATATGTGGAGGTCTTCGTCTTTCTGTCTTGTTGTTCCCGTCTTGATTATCATCATCATCTTGTCCATACACGTTTGCATAAACATTATTTATTATCCTCGTCGGCGATGACAACCTCAATATGACCATAAGCATCAAAATCCTCTTTACATCCGTTGTCGTCGTAATTGTCGTCTTTGTTATCATCATTATCATCATCGTCGTTGTCGTCGTCGTTTTATCATCATCATCATCATCATCATCATTCATCATCATCATCGTTGTCGTTGTCGCTGTTGTCTTCATGTCATCCTTTTTTCGTTACATCGTCGTCATCATTATATTATCATCAGAAGCAGCAACAGCAACAGCAGCAGCGGCAACAGCAGCAGCAGCAGTAGCAACAGTAATACCACCACATTCTACGTCATGTTCAACATCATTGTTACCATCATCGTCAACATTATCGTCATCGTCTCTGCGCCTTCGTCTTCATCATTGTCTTCACCATCCTCATCGCGAATATCAAGTGGTTGTTTTATTATCAATCTTCCTCGCAATCAATCAGACTATTCATTGGCATCGTTTCAAATGCTCGTTATGTCAACAATTTTAAAACAAGTTTACAAAGGAGCACTTTCAGAAAAAAAAACCTGCCAACATCATTACTGAGAAGACGTTTATTAGTCCTTCTTGGATCTATCTCATAAATCCACTCTTCAATTTAACGTGGATTTAGCTCTCATTTTATAAACCCACTCTTCAATTTAACGTGGATTTAACTATGATCTTACAAACCCACTCTCCAATTCAACTTGGATTTAACTATCCATCCTATAAACTCACTCTCCAATTATTCATCGTTAATTTAACTTGTATCTTATAAATCCATCTCCATTATGTTAATGGGACGTCACTTGTGGGCTGCACAAATAACGCCAGTTCTCACTTTCACTTTCACGCAATAGGGTTACGTTGTTATTTAAACCATTGCATTTAATCTGTATGCGTATATAGTGTATATACACATGTCTGAATGTATTCCTGTGATATGTAGACGTGTGCCTGTCCCTCTCAGTCTGTGTCTGTCTCTTTCTCTCTCTCTCTTTCATCCGCCCCCTTCTCTCTAATACATACACACGCTGTCTCTGTCACTCAGATTTGTTTTGCATGTTCTCTGGAAGTGTGTTTCAGAAAATAGCTCCTGAGTACCTCAGGCTGGTTTTAAAGAGGTTAATTCTTTGGAGGACGATGATAATTTTTCTTTTCTTGCGTGTAAGAAGGTGTTGGTTATGTCATCTGGAACATATCCATTTATTTTTGTGTGCATAAATTGTCCTTACGGAAGTCTAAGCTGAATGGTAAAATATTTCATTTCTTATAGTTGGAGTCTATCATATTAGTTTTTTTTCAAAAGTATGAAATTTAAAGCTCGTTTATAGAGGTTGATAAGATGTTTGAGTACATTGCCAATGGCTGAATCCCAAAGGATAGATGCATAGGAAATTGATAACTGGATATGCCCGTAGAAAAACAGATTTGCGTAGCTTGCTTATATGATTAGACCAGGAAAGATTTTTGTCTATTGTTACGCCTAAGATTTCATGAAAATTAACATCTTCAACAATCTGTTTACATATATATATAAATATATAAATTGGTGGTATTTCAAAAGTTCAGTTTTTGTCTTTTCTGTCTTGTTGTTATAAACATATATTTTGATTTTTGTGGATGAAGTGACATATGCTTTAATTCAGCCCATACAGTCAAATCATTAACACTGTTTGCAATAATTTGAAAACTGGAACTACATTAGGGCGATTTATTTGTACTGTTGTTTCATCTGCAAAGAGATCACGATGGGCGTTTATAAAGAGAGGAAGATTATTGACATATATAACGAAAAAAGCAGTGGTTCTAGAACAGAATCCTGAGATACTCCATACTTGACAGTGTTAATTGTAAATGTAGTTGAGTTAACGATGATTTTTTTTTTTATTTAACATCGAAAGCTTTCTTAAAATCGACATATAGGACAACACAAAAATCAATACTGTTAATACTAATAATTCACTGGTCAACAAGGCCTCTAAGCGCTGTGTGACATAAGTGTTGTTTTCTGATTCCAGACTGATTAAGATAAAGTAGTTTATTTGAATTCGTATGTAAATTGATGTTTGACATGAGTGTTGCTTTCTAAATCCAGATTGTTTTCGATGAAATAGTTTTGTTTAACTCATATGTAAATTAATATATTTATATCTGTGTTTTCAAGGGGGTTTGAGAGAATGGGTAGGAATTAGATAGGTCTATAATTAGAGGGATCTGAGTTCTCTCCTGACTTGCATGTAGGAATTGCCTTGCTTAAAACAACTGTGGAAATGACTTTTGTCAATAATTAAATTATATATAAATGTGTTTCTATTATTACGGGAACCGGGAGTTTAAATATTCTATCATCTAGACAATCAAGACAACGTGTTCCTGTTTGTTTGAAGTGTATCAAGGCAATATAAACTTCGTACACCATCATTGGTGGAATCAATCACTCATACTGGATATTTTTGTCAGGAGAGAATTTTTTAACTGGTTAGATGTTATTGTCTTTTGGTCGATCGTTGTGATTATTTCTTCAGCTATATTTGTGAAATGATTGTTTGTTTATTTGGTATTATGTTTCTGATGATAGTTGGTTTCTTATGTTTGTTGATGAGCTGATTTATTGCGTTCGAAATTGTTCTGGTATTATGTTCATGTTTTAAAAAGTTCTTGAAAATATTTATTCTATGCGTTTTTGTGAATTCATCACATTTCTTAACTTTTTTTTATTCTTTACGATAATCATGTTTTTAAAGAAAGTTTCTGAGAACAACAGCTTCTTTGAATTTCTACAGTTAACCATTTTGGCTCAGGTGTCTCTCCTGGGATAAAAGGAGCGTGCCTGTTATAGACAGTTCCGTAAGTATCAATGCAGAATTTGAGGGCATTATCTGGATTAGTTATGTTATCATCATCATCAAGTGCCTTGCCACATGGCGTTGGCGATCATGGCCCTCCATCTGTTTGTATCTCTTATTACCTCAAACACTTTTTCCATGATCCACCCTCTTCGTCTTCAGCCACTCTGCAAGTCCGTCCAAAATATTCTCCCTGGGTCTACCTGGTGCTCTCTTTCCCTCCACCTTTCCTGTTGTTACCGGGTGCTGAAATTCCCTTTTCCTCATCAAATGGCCTATAAATGTTGCCTGTCTTTTCCTAATCTTCCTTATCAATGATCTTCTTGTATCAGCCTCCATCAAGACTGTTTCTTTTGTTTTCTTTGCTGTCCATGGAACTCTCAACATTCTTCTTAGAAACCACATCTCGGCTGCTTCAATCTTGTTCTGGCTTTGCTTGTTGACTGTCCACGCCTCACAACCGTATAACATTATCGGTTCTATATAACATTCAAGAACTCTCTTCCTGATGTTAATTGACAGGCATTTGTTGGCTAGAATGCTTTTCATCATATTGAATGCTCTTTTGGCTTGGCCGATTCTGCAGCTATTTCTGATGTGCATCTGCCGTCTGGTGAAATGATCGTTCCCAGGTATTTAAGCTTATCAACATGTCTCAAGGCATTGCCTTTAGCTGTTATTTTGCATGAGGGGATTTCATGTTTTTTACTGATCACCATGACTTTAGTCTTCTTGCTGTTTAGTTCCAACCCCTTACCTTTCCTTTCTATTTCTAGTATATTCACAAGGTTTTGTAGGTCCCTTTCATTTTCTGCAATTAGCACGGTGTCATCTGCGTATCGAATGTTGTTTATCATTTTTCCTCCAACCTTTAATCCGGGGTCTTCTTCTCGGTTTCTCGTGATGTTTTCGCTGTAAAGTGAAAACAGATTTGGTGACGAAACAAAACCTTGTCTGACCCTCTTTTGATATTTAGACAGAGCTTATATCGTTTTCTATTCTCATTGAAAGCTGTTTGTTCCCAATACATATTTCTGATTATTCGTAGATCTTTTCCATCAGTATTGAGTCTTTCTAGTTGGTTGATCAATCCTTCGTGTCTTACCCTATCGAAAACCTTAGTATAATCAACAAAGCATAAATATAAATCCTTATTCATCTCAATTGATCTCTCTTTGATAGTTCTTCGGATGTATATGGCATTAAAAGTTCCTTTCCCTTCGACAAATCCACACTTTTCTTCTGCTATTTCTCTTTTGGTTCTATTCCTTATCCTCATCATGATTATTCTTAATAGGATTTTTGTTACATAACTCATCAAGCTAAATGTGCGATAGAATTCGCATTCTATAGCCCCTGTCTTCTTTGGAAGTGCAATGAAAATTGATTTTGACATATCTTTGGGGATTTTTCCGGGGTCATAAATTTCATTTAGGAGGACTGTTATTTATTTTCAACACCAAATTCCTCCAGGGCTTCAGTCATCTCTGTAGAAATGTTATCTGGTCCTCAGGCTTTTCCTGGTTTCATCATTTTCAGTGCTGCTCTATCTTCATCTTTCATTATGGGTGGTCCTTCAACGTTCTTTCTTATGTGTTCTTCGTTTCTGTCATCTTCAAAAAGGTCTTTAATGTACTCTTCCCATTTATCTAATATTGTGTCTTTTTCCATGATAAGCGTACCATCTTTCCATTTTAAGCATGTCTTTTTCCTGTGGACAATTTCTTCAATTCGTCTGTACATACCCTAATGGATCTGTATTGTATCCGTCTTTTATTTCTTTGCATTTTGTTTTCATCCAAGCTTCCTTAGCTTCATTGCACCTATTCCTGGTTTCTTTTTTTTATCTTCCTGTATATCTTCTCGTTTCTCTTTGCCTTCCTCCGTTCCTCCATCAAACCTAGAATTTCTTTTGTCTTCCAGTTCTTTTTTGCTTTTCTATCTACTTTAGGGATTTCTTTACAAGCTTCATTTATCGAATTTCTCAACTTTGTCCATTGTTCCTCACTATCACTAACGTCTTCCAGAGTACTGAATTTGTTTTAAACATGTGTGTTAGTTTTTCTACGTATCACTTCATCTGTCTTTTATAGTCCAAGATTTAGTTTGATGTTTCCTTTTCCTTAATTTCAGCCTAAGGTTATGTTATATTATGTTAAGTTAAGTTATTATTATTATTATTATTATGAACATTTAGTACGCCTAATCAAATTAATGCCCTAGGCGTTAACAATGGCAAAACATATAACCGAAATCACAAGCACGCACACACACGCCCACAAACACACACACGCAACACACACACACACACACACACACACACACACACACACACACACACGCACACGCACACACACACACACACACACACACACACACACACACAGCACGACATGCAAATGCAATGACACATTGACACTAAGACATTATAAAGCCAACATTACGTTACATGGGGGGAGGGGGGCAGAAATTACCAGTTATTTGGGAAACAGATGAGTTTTGAGGGAGCGTTTGAATGTGGACAGAGAGGGTGAGTATCTGAGTGAGCGAGGTAGCTGATTCCAGATAGTTGGAGCTTGATAGGAAAAAGAACAAGAGAAAAGTTATGTTATAGACAAGAGAAAAGGGCAATCTTACCAGATCATAAAGAATGCATTTTCGTGAAAACGAGTAACCAACGATAGGTTATTGTTCTATTACCAATTTTGCGGATTTTACTCTATTTTTGTGACCTAGTTATGCTAACCGGATAATACTGCAACCATAAGAAGGAACACATGTTTCTCTGACATGTTTTCATTGTGAAACATGAATATGATCTATGAGCGATTTTGAAATGGTGGTCATTCAGGTGGGTACTTGTACAAGTTGGTGAAGATTATAATGGCTAAATCTATTTGACCCGTGTCGTTCGACTTTGTTAGTCACCAAAAATAATCATTTCTATGGATTCAAGAGCCACAGCGTTCATTAAATCAATAAATTTGTTGACCCATTTACATGGTTCAGATGGATGCCTATAAACAAAACCTAATAGAAATGGTGGTGCTTTTTAATTTTAATTTCTAACCATGATGATTCTATTTGGTATTGTTCAAGATGGACCAGGCGTTTAATTTAAAAGTAATGGCTTCATTGTAGATTAATAAGCCCGTTTGTTTTGGTTGTTCAAGATCTTTGTGAATAACATGATATCCAGGTTAAGTTAAGTCATCTGTAGGTATGTGTTTATTTATCCAGGATTCTGTTAGGCCTAGGATATGAAGGTTTTTGCCATAGTTTGACATCATCATCATCATCAGGTGCCTTGCCACATGGCGTTGGCGATCATGGACTTCCATCTGTCTCTATCTCTTGTTGCCCCAAGCATCTCCTCCACCCTCCTCGTCTTCAACCAATCCGCAAGTCCGTCTAGCATTTTCTCCCTGGGTCTACCTGGTGCTCTCTTTCCCTTCAGCTTTCCCGTTGTGACCAGGTGCTCCAAATCCCCCTTCCTCATAAAATGGCCTATAAATGTTACTTGTCTTTTCCTAATCTTCCTTATAAGTGATCTACTTGTGTCTGCTTCCATCAAGACTGTCTCGTTTGTTTTCTTTGCTGTCCATGGAACTCTCAACATTCTTCTTAGAAACCACATTTCGGCTGCCTCAATCTTGCTCTGGCTTTGCTTGTTGACTGTCCGCGCCTTACATCCTACAACAGTATTGGTTCTATATAACATTCAAGAACTCTCTTCCTGATGTTAATTGATAGGCATACCAACAAATAGTTTGACAGTGATGATAAAACGTTTGTCATTTTATTGTAAACATGGTTTATGTTTAAATTAGGAATTTTTAGACCATTTTTTTCAGGGCCAGGAAGTGCTGTTGGAATTCATTGATAATCCTGCTTCTTGTAACCTGATATGTACTTACATAATAATTGTAGTATTACATAGACAAGGATTAGCACGCAAATACACATTTATGTGAACGTTAAACAGCAGAGGCTGAATTTCACTGTCTACATCATTACACTTGCGTTTACACCACAGTATAAAATGCAAATCACAATATTATTATAAGAGAGAGAGAGATAACGAGAGACACAAAGAGGGAGACATGGAAAGAGGGGAGAGGGGAAGAAGGAAAGAGAAAGAGAGGAGAGAGGGAGAGAGAGAAAGAGAGAGAGTTTATTACTTTTGTTATTTCTCTCTCTCTCTCTCTCTCTCTCTCTCTCTCTCTCTCTCTCTCTCTCTCTCTCGCTCGCTGGCTCGCTCTCTCGTGCTCTCTCTGTTGTTTTCCACAAATTGCTGATGGCCTAAGGACAGGATGTGAGTGTTTATACAACAAGGAGATCAGCTGCTGATAGCTGGTTGCCAGCGTCACACGTCGTTTAGCGCGGCAAAATGCCTACGGCAAGTGTTATAATAAATATACACCTCCAGTGCTACGTAGAACCTCAAGACCATGGTAGCAATAGGGCTTATAGTGTGTGCCATGATCATTTGGATCGTCTCAATTACATGACATCCATGGCATCGGTGCATGTATGATTGGTTTTTAGTGTAGAGATGCTCTCTTGAGAAACAGTCACACTGATATTGAAACTGGAACAATGGTTATGAAAATATATCTGATATCTTAGTTGCATGCAGGCCACGGATCAGTATTTTTGTATCATGTCTTCTGTTCTGCTGTTGTTCATTTTGTCATGTTTGTTTTCTGTCCTTTATGTATGACTGAGACTTTTTGTTGTTTAGAACTGTTTATCAAAACAAGTCTGCATTCTGAACAAAAGAAGATTATTAGTAAGGTTGGACAATCTCCGTTCGTTGTCATTGTCAAGTCTCAATCATGGCCATTTTGCCAACTGGAAAATACAAAACTGTGAAATGGAAAGGCAGAGAAGATAGGAAAATGCGGCTAAAATGTGAAAACAAGATTTTTGATAGGGCTTGACAACGTGTATTTGTTTCTATTTTTCCGTCAGATACTGATATCATCATTCCCAGGCGTAAATCTTGGCCACCGTCCCAACTGTCAAATAGGAGAAGGTGCACAAAGTGCACAAGGATGGAGAGAGATGGAAAAGGAGGCAATAAGAGGGCAGCGAGAGGACAGAGATGATGGAGGATATCTACAGTGGATTTATTGAAAGCAACTCAATATTTTCTTTCACTGAAGGGGAGGGTGGGGTGGTGTGCAATATGAGAGACAAAGAAAGGAGAGAGGTGAAATAACAAGCCATATTTACAGCCAACTTGCATTAAAGCAACTCAGCATGATCTTTATTTGACGGAGGGGGGGGGGGGTATCAGAAGAGAGGGCATGAAGTGTAAGGATGAAGAAGCGACAGTATAATAAGACATGCCTGAGGTTAAATCATATAAACGGTAATTCATTATTTCCTGAACCAGCTAAGTTGTTGAGCTGGGACCAGAGCAGAATGCGTTATTCACTGTTGTTGCTGGTTGTCATATGTTTATGGCCAGTGTTCACACAGAGACACCCCCAGGGGGACAAAGACAACACAGATGGCTGTGCCAAAGAATTTCTGTTCTTTGAGTTTTCTACAGCTGCACCAGTCACCCAAGTAATCCACAGTTTTAAAGGACTGACTGTTATTTATTCTTTTAAGGTAAGATGTGACATAGGGTGATGTGACATTATCATTATTATGTCTTTACGCTACTTTGCAAAACGAAATGATTGTCTTGTTGATAATTTTATTCGTGAACTTCAAAAATAGTAAGTTTTCCAAAACGTTATTAACTACTCTGTGTGAAGTCTTTCAGTGAATTACTGAACAACAGCGTATTTGTCCTGTGTCTTTGCTTGGTTTCTTTTTCTTTCTGTCTTTGGTTTTTATTATTATTATTTTATTATTATTATTATTATTATTATTATTATTATTATTATTATTATTATTATTATTATTATTATCATTATTATAGCTTTTCTGTTGCTTTCCATTTTCCCAACAATATTTAATGGCCACAGAATACGAGACAATTGCTGCAATGCAATGGTGATGACAATGGGGATAATAATCATGACGTTGATGAGTTCCATCTAAGTTTGAGACTGCATGGCAGGCTGTGCTCCAGCTTACTACCACGATACGTCCTGGCATCAACCAGGCCTGAGAAATAAAGACACCTGTGGTGTTGGTTAATAAAGGTGAGCAACACCTTCAGTGATGCATCCTTGAAGTAGATGAGACTTGGCAATGTGGTCCCAGTCATACCAGTGAGCAGACACCCTGAACTCAGGTAGAAGTCAGTTGGAGCTGTAAAATCCCGTAATTATATTTTTATGCTTATGTTATACATGTATATGTAAAGTGGCAATGACAGGTCTAGTTGGACATATTTTTTTCTATACTTAAGTGACAAAATTCTTTCTTTTCTTCTTCTTCTTCTTCTTCTCCTTGTTCTTTTTCTTGTTCTTCTTCTTCTCCTTGTTTTTGTTCTTCTTCTTCTTCTTCACATTACTGTCACTATTACTACTTCTACAATTACTACTAGTACTACTCTTCTTCCTCTTCTTCTTCTTCTCTTTTCTTCACATTACTGTCACTACTACTACTACTATTACTACTACTACTACTGCTACTGCTGCTGCTGTTGCTGCTGCTGCTGCTACTACTACTACTACTACTACCACCACTACTACTACTACCATTACTACTGCTAGTACTATTGTACTCATAATCTGACTATTTGTAGTACAGCGCAGAAAACTGAAGCTGTTATACAAGCTGACCACATTCCACTGTATTGCTGCAAGTCTGTATCTTTAGTGGACATGCGTGCTGCATGTTTTCATGTTTCCTTAAGCCAACAGACATTGACATGATTTCAGTATTTTTAACATGCATATTTAATAATCCGCATGGGCGTACACACGAAAAGGGTTTTGCTACTGGTAGGTCTGCACACATATTGACTTGGTAAATCAGAGAAAATCTCCACTCTTTACCCAGCAAGAAGAGGCATCAAAGCGAACTGAAACTTGGACCTTCTAATTAGACGTTTGACGTTTACCAACCTGACTACTGTAGCCTCATCAGAAGTTACACTTTTTTTTTCATGGCTTGGGCAGGTCAGAGTGGGTGTGTCCCAGCCTTCAGAGATACAGAAATATTCCAAACATAATTTTCTCTCTGGTTGCTTAACAAGTATTCTAACAAACTTTCAACCAGAATGTTTAATTACAGACTCCCCAGACTGTGCCCGCGGAAATGCAATGTCCTCACAGTCGATGATTGCACAAGAAATGTACGAGAGTCAAAAGACAAAGTATTGTTTAACTAGTATGACTTGCTTGCATTTCCATCGTAATCTTCATTGTTTCTCTTAGTCAAGCATTGTGTGCAATTTTTCAGGTGTATGGAGCTGGTCATTACATCTTTGGTATGTATCATCTTCCATTTAGTATCTAGAAGCTTACTTTTTAGTATATATGATCTTCCATTCAATATCTAGAAGCTTACTTCTTTGGTAGATATGATCTTCCATGTAGTATCTAGAAGCTTACCATTTTAGCATGTATGATTTTCCATGTGGTTTCTAGAACCTTACTTATTTGTCATGTATGATCTTCCATGTAGTATCTACAAGCTTCATCTTCATCATCAAGTGTCCTGCCGCATGGCGTCAGCGATCATGGCTCTCCATATGTATGTTTCCCTTGTTGCTGCAAGCACATCTTCCACGCTGTCTGTCCTCAGCCACCCTGCAAGTCCGTCAGATATTTTCTCCCTGAGTCAACCTGGTGCTCTCTTTTCCCTCCAACTTTCCCGTTGTGACCAGGTGTTGTAATTCCCCTTTCCTCATAAAATGGCCTATAAACGTTGCCTGTCTTTTCCAAATCTTCCTTGTTAATGATCTTCTTATGTCCACTTCCATCAAGACTGTCCCGTTTGTTTCTTTGCTGTCTATGGAACTCTCTACATTCTTCTTAGAAACCACATCTCGGCTGCCTCAATCTTGTTCTGATTTTGTTTGTTGACTGTCCACGCCTCACAACCGTATAACATTATCGGTTTTATATAACATTCAAAAACTCTCTTCGTTATGTTAATTGATAGGCATTTGTTGGTAAGAATGCTTTTCATCTTCTTGAATGCTGTTTTGGCTTGGCCGATTCTGCTGGCTATTTCTGATGTGCATCTGCCGTCTGGTGAGATGATCGCTCCCAGATATCTAAACTTATCAACCTGTCTCAAGTTTGTGCCGTTTGCTGTTATTTTAAATGAAGGAATTTCATGTTTTTCACTGGTCACCATGACTTCAGTCTTCTTGTTATTTAGCTCCAACCCTTTATTTTTGCTTTCTATTTCTATTATATTCAGAAGCTTTTGCAGGTCCCTTTTACTTCAGAGATACAGAAATATTCCAAACATAATTCGTCTTCACCTCGGCCGCCGCATTGTGATAAACTGAAACTATGCCTTTTTAACGCTCAGTCAACATGCACTGATGGCAAAGCTGATGTCATTGCTGACTTTATCGCAGATGAGCATGTTGACATCGCTTTTATCACCGAAACATGGCTTAACCCCCTTGGTCATGAACCTATACATGTGAATCTCACTCCGAGTGGCTACAGGCTTGCTTCTTTCCATCGCTCATCCCGAGGTGGTGGTATCGCCATCCTCTACAACGACTCACTCCATTCCCGCCTGTCTTTCTCGCAGTCTCTGCCTTTCTCCCATCCTTCTTTCGAGCACGTTGAAGTATCCTTCCAATCCACCCCTCACCCCATCACCTTCTCCTGTGTCTATCGACCTCCACCTAGCTCTGCCAACAAACTCACCACATCCATGTTTCTCTCTGACTTTGATCAACTTCTTGATCACTACTGCCTCTTACCTGGAAATCTCATCATTCTAGGTGACATCAATGTCCACTATGACAACACTCACCGTTATGACACAAGACTATCATCAACTCTCTGTCCAATCACAATATGACTCAACACATTTCTGAACCAACCCATCAAAAAGGTCACATTCTTGACTGGATCATTTCTCGTGATCACCACAATTCAGCTACTGATAACTGCTTAGTTCTTTCTACCCGTCTAACTTCAGCCCTTCCATCTGACCACTCGCAATTCTCTGTTCTCTAGACATTCCTCCTCCTTCCCGTACCATACGCACAGTGACTCAACGCAATCTCAAATCTATCGACCTCTCCACATTTTCATCTGATGCCTTCCGTCTCCTTTCTGAAAAGTCACATAACCTTGCCGATGAATTCTACACTACTCTCCACCATCTTCTGGACACTCATGCTCCAGCCACAACCCGTCTTTTACCTGACCGCCCCCCTACCCCCTGGCTCACTCATGAGATTGCCTGTGCAAGACGTGCCGCCGCACAGCAGAGCGCCGCTGGCGCAAATCCAAACTCACTGTACATAGGCAACTTTTCCAAGCCTCTAAAACAAAAGTATCCACCCTCATTGCATCTGCAAAAACAAACTATTTCCAAACCAAAATCATGAATGCCTCTTCTTCAAAAGAACTCTTTGCATTCATGAATCATCTCCTTGGCACACGAAAAGATTTACCTCTCCCAACAAAACACACAAATGAAGAACTCCCATCTGTATTCTCCAAGTATTTCACCACCAAAATACAAACTCTTCGTGACAGGCTCGACAGGACACCCTGTCAACCATGCCCACCTGACCCTTCCTTATCTGGCACACCTCTTACTACTCTTACCCCAGTCTCACAAGAAGAAATTCTCAACACAATCAGATCCATGACGTTCAAAACCTGCGAACTGGATCCTCTTCCAGGTTCTCTCTACTCTGACTGTCTCCCTACTCTCCTCCCATTCATCACTGACATCATCAACACTTCTCTCCAAACTGGAACTGTCCCAGATTCTTTCAAGTCTGCTATTGTTCACCCTCTCCTCAAGAAATACAATTTAGACCCAAATGAACTGAAAAATTACTGGCCTATCTCTAATCTCTCTTTCTTGTCAAAACTGCTTGAAAAAGTTGTCCTCAACCAACTGAACTCTCACCTGTCTGCCAACAATCTCCTCAATCCATTCCAGTCAGCCTACCGCCAGTGCCATAGCACTGAAACTGCCTTGCTACACATTCTCAGCAATCTCCTCCTTGTAACTGATACTGGCAAAGTCTCTCTCCTCACACTCCTTGATCTGTCTGCAGCCTTTGATACCATTGATCATGTATTCTCCTTTCTAGACTTCATCATACTTTTGGCATCTCTGACATTGCTCTCTCCTGGTTCACTTCTTACCTATCAAACAGAAAACAAACTGTTCTCATCAATGGCACTTACTCTCAACCTGCATACCTGACCTGTGGTGTTCCACAAGGATCTGTCCTTGGCCCTGTTCTTTTCACTCTTTACACCTCCCCCCTGTCCACCATCATCAACTCCCACTCTATAAAACACCACTTCTATGATGATGACACCCAACTTCAAGACAGTGACTCACCTGACAATATACAGCGCCTCCTGACTCGCACCACTGTTACTCGGACATCAAAAATTGGATGACAAAGAACAAACTTCAGCTAATGACGACAAACAGAAGCTATCCTCATTGGCACCCGTCAGAAACTTTCTCAGCTGCCTCCTCTTTCTCTCCCATTATGTAACACATCAGTCCCAATTTCTGATTCAGCTAAAAACCTTGGTGTCTGCATTGACTCTACCCTCTCCATGAACAACTTTGTTTCTCAAACTGCCAGATCTTGCTACTATCACCTCCATCGTATAAGCCTGATCAGGAAGTATCTCTCTGTGGAAACAACTGCAAAACTCGTTCTCTCCTTCATAATGTCTCGCATTGACTATTGCAATTCACTCCTGTCCGGTCTTCCTGCCTCCACCACTCACATCCTACAGCCCATTCAAAACAATGCTGCATGCCTTGTACTCAAAAAGAAAAAAGCTGACCACATATCTCCTCTCCTGGCACAACTTCACTGGCTCCCTGTATCAAAGCACATACAGTACAAACTAGACACCATGTGCTACAAAAGCCTCAATAACGCAGCCCCCGATTACCTGTCAAGCCTACTTGAATCTATGTTCCCTCACGTACCCTCCGCTCTGCCTCCGATCCTCTGACTTTTCGCTTTCCACGCACTAAGCTCAATACCTATGGTCCACGAGCCTTCTCTGTTTCTGGTCCGCTCTCCTGGAACAAACTTCCTCTCTCAGTCCGTCAGCACCCTACTTTTGTCTCCTTCAAGTCCGCTCTCAAAACTCACCATTTCTCCTCTGCATAAAATCCTGACCTCACTCAATCCCCTCTGCAGCCTGTCTCCACTCGGAGGGGAATCACATTGCAATATATAATTGTATATAATATGCTCTCTATAATTTTCCATTGTTTTTATTCTTTCTCCCCATTTATAGCCGTGGTGTGTGTGTGTGTGTGTGTGTGTGTGTGTGTGTGTGTGGTGTGTGTGTGCGTGGGTGCGTGTGTGTGCGTGCGTGCGTGCGTGTGTGTGCGTGCGTGCGTGTGTGTGTGCTTCAGCGCTTAGATTTATTTTATCAAGATTTTGCGCTATATAAATATTGTAATTATTAATTATTACTTTCTGCAATTAGCACGGTGTCATCTGCGTAACGAATGTTGTTTATCATTTTTCCTCCAACCTTTAATCCCAGGTTTTCTTCAAGGCTTCTCATGATGTTTTCGCTGTAAAGTGCAAAACAGATCTGGTGACAAAACACAACCTTGCCTTCACTCCTCTGTTCATATTTTGGAAAGAGCTTTTAATTATCGTTTTCTATTCTCATTGCATCTGTTTTTTCCCCAATAGATATTTCTGATTGTTCGTAGATCTTTTCCATCAATATTGAGTCTTTCTAGTTAATTGATCAATTCTTCATGTCTTACCTGATCGAAAACCTTGGTATAATCAACAAAACATAAATATAATCCTTATTCAACTCGACTGACCTCTCTATGATAGTTCTTAGAAACTATATGGCATGAATAGTTTCTTTCCCTTCGACAGATCCACACTGTTCTTCCGCTATTTCTCTTTTGATTCTGTTCCTTGTCCTCATCATGATTATTCTTAATAGGATTTTTGTACATGACTCATCAATCTGATTGTGCGATGGAGTGATTCTGTAGCCCCTGTTTTCTTTGGAAAAGCAATGAAAGTTGATTTTGACATGCCTTTAGGGATTTTTCCAGTGTCGTAAATTTCATTTAGGAGGACTGTTCATTTTTTTAGTACCAATGATAGTTCTTAGGATGTATATGGCATTAATAGTTCCTTTCCCTTCCACAAATCCACACTGTTCTTCTGCTATTTCTCTTTTGATTCTATTCCTTGTCCTCATCATGATTATTCTTAATAGGGTCTTGGTTACATGACTCACAAAAATGATTGTGCGATGGAGTTCGCATTCTATAGCCCCTGTCTTCTTTGGAAGTGCAATGAAAATTGATTTTGACATATCTTTGGGAATTTTTCCAGTGTCATAAATTTCATTTAGGAGGACTGTTATTTTTTCTATACCAAATTCCTCCAGGGCTTCAATCATCTCTGTAATAATATTGTCTGATCCTTAGGCTTTTCCTGGTTCTATATTTTTGCAATGCTGCTCTTTCATTATAGGTGGTCCTTCAACGTTCTTTCTTATAATGTGTTCTTCGTTTCTGACAAGGCCCAGTGTAAACAACAAGAAGTTACAGTAATAATGGGAGATTTTACTGCTAAAGTGGGAAAGGATAGGATGGCGGACATAGGTGGACCTCATGGCCTTGGTACACAAAACGAAAGGGGAGGGAAATTTGTAGAATGGACACAGATGAATGAGTTCATAGTGAGAAACACCTGGTTTGAGCAGCCTAATAGAAGAAAATGGACTTGGATGAGTCCAGGAGATAATACCAAAAATCAAGTTGACTACATCCTGATTAATAAAAGATTTAGAAATTCTTTACTGTCAGCAAAAACACTACCAGGAGCAGACTGCAACAGTAACCACAATCCTGTAGTGTGAAGATTTAGTCTGAAATTAAGGAAAAGGAAACAGACCAAAAGCAACACCAAACTAAATCTTGGACTCTTAAAGACAGATAAAGTGATACGTAAAAAATGTAATGTACATCTTCAGAACAAATTCAGTGCTCTGGAAGACGTTAGTGACAGTGAGGAACAATGGACAAAGTTGATAAATACGATAAATGAAGCTTGTGAAGAAATCCCTGTAGTAGATAGAAAAGCAAAAAAGAACTGGATGACTTAAGAAATTTTTAGGCTTGATGGAGGAAAGGAGGAAGGCAAAGAGAAACGAGGAGATATACAGGAAAATAAACAAAGAAATCAGGAATAGGTGCAATGAAGCTAAGGAAGCTTGGCTGAAAACAAAATGCAAAGAAATAGAAGACCGACACAAAACGGATCCATAGGGTATGTACAGACGAATTAAAGAAATTGTCCACAGAAAAAATACATGCACATCAACTGGTTGCTTGAAATCGAAGGATGGTACGCTTCTCGTGGAAAAAATATTAGACAGATGGGGAGAGTACATTAAAGACCTTTCTGAAGATGACAGAAATGAAGAACACACTATTAGAAAGAACTTTGAAAGACCACTCATAATAAAAGATGAATTTAGAGCAGCATTGAAAAAGTTAAAAACCAGGAAAAGCCCCAGGATCACACAACATAACTACAGAAATGATTGAAGCCCTGGAGGAATTTGGTATAGAAAAAATAACAGTCCTCCTAAATGAAATTTACAACACTGGAAAAATCCCCAAAGATTTGTCAAAATCAATTTTCATTGCACTTCCAAAGATGACAGGGGCTATAAAATGCGAACTCCATCGCACAATCAGTTTGGTGAGTCATGTAATCAAGATCCTATTAAGAACAATCATGATGAGGACAAGGAATAGAATCAAAAGAGAAATAGCAGAAGAACAGTGTGGATTTGTGGAAGGGAGAGGAACTATTGATGCCATATACATCCTAAGAACTATCATGGAAAGGTCAATCGTGATGAACAAGGATTTATGTTTATGCTTTGTTGATTATACCAAGGCTTTCGATCGTGTAAGACATGAAGAATTGATCAACCAACTAGACTCTATATTGATGGAAAAGATCTACGAATAATCAGACATATGTATTGGGAACAGACAGCTGCAATGATAATAGAAAACGATATAAGCTCTTTCCAAAACATCAAAAGAGGAGTTAGACAGGGTTGTGTTTTGTCACCAGATCTCTTTTCACTTTACAGCAAAAATACGAGAAACCTAGAGGAGGACCCTGGATTAAAGGTTGGAGGAAAAATGATAAACAACATTCGATACGCAGATGACACCGTGTTAATTGCAGAAAGTGAAATGGACCTACAAAACCTTGTGAATATACTAAAAATAGAAAGCAAAAATTAAGGGTTGGAACTAAACAGCATGAAGACTGAAGTCATGATGATCAGTAAAAAACACGAAATCCCCTCATGCAAAACAATAGCAAACGGCACAACCTTGAGACAGGTTGATAAGTTTAAATACCTGGGAACGATCATTTCACCAGACGACAGATGCACATCAGAAATAACCAGCAGAATCGGCCAAGCCAAAACAGCATTCAAGAAGATGACAAGCATTCTTACCAACAAATGCTTATCAATGAACATCAAGAAGAGAGTTCTTGAATGTTATATACATGTAGAACCAATACTGTTGCGAGCGTGGACAGTCAACAAGCAAAGCCAGAACAAGATTGAGGCAGCCGAGATGTGGTTTCTAAGAAGAATGTTGAGAGTTCCATAGACAGCAAAGAAAACAAACGAGACAGTCTTGAAGGAGGCAGACACATGTAGATCATTCATAAGGAAGATTAGGAAAAGACAGGCAACATTTATAGGCCATTTTATGAGGAAAAGGGAATTGGAGCACCTGGTCACAACGGGAAACTGGAGGGAAAGAGAGCACCGGGTAGGCCCAGGGAGATGATACTAGACGGACTTGCAGAGTGGCTGGGGACAAGGAGGGTGGAAGAGATGCTTGGGGCAACAAGTGATAGAGACAGATGGAAGTCCATAATTGCCAACGCCATGCGGCAAGGCATCTGATGATGATGATGATGTAAATTTTATCCTGAGTTCTTGCGGATGTTGGTGCATACACCTGGATGATGTTGATATCAAATTGCTTGCCATCCAATTTAACCAGCAAAAATCTGTCGGACACAGCCCAGTATCCCATAACTGCGTTTCATTTGTCCCTGTCAGTTATGATACCTACTCCTCTTTCATATGTGTTTCCACCAGAATACATTATTGTATGCTCTCCTGATATTGTCATGCCTGCCCCTTCCATCTCACTTCCCCTAATCCTAAAATACTAATGTTAAGCCTTTCCATCTCCATTTTGACATTCTCTAATTGTCCCTTTTCCAGCAATGTCCTCAAATTACACATTCTGCTCTTCTCTTCGCATATCTGCAAGCAGCAGTGCTAGCCAGGTGTGCAGGCTGAAAGTGAGAGGCGACAAGCACGCAGTCACTAGCCAACACACTAGACACATCACATCAGCCATTTGACATGCTCTAGAAACTTACTTCTTTAATATGTATGATGTTCCTTTTATCATCTAGACGCTTACTTCTTTTGCATATCTGATCTTCCATTTAGTATATAGAAGCTTATTACTTTGGTATGATCTTCCATGTAGCGTTTAGAAGCTTATTTCTTCAGTATGTACAATCGTCCATTTGATATCTAGAAGCTTACTTTTAGTATGTATGATCTTCCATGTAATATCTAGAAGCTTACTTCTTTAGTATGCATAATCGTCCATTTAGTGTCTAGAATTTTAGACCTTGGTATGTATGATCTACTACAACTCTGCCTCTGAAAAGTGAGACCACCTCCAGGAAACCATTCAGAAAACAGCCCGTAGCTACACCAAGAACAACGGCTGGTTTGAAACCAAGTCCAGAGAGATGACCCCCTTGTTGAAGCAAAGCGTGCTGCCCTTGCTGAATGCAGGTGCTAACCAAGAGAGAAATCCCTGCAAGCACTCAGAGCTGCCAGGAGCAAAATGCAGCAGACAGCAAGAAGTTCAGTTGAGTTGAGTTTTAAAGTCCTACCACTCTTAGAGTATACGAGGACTAGCGAAAAAAAAAGTTTGTAGAAGCCTTCAATAATTTTAGAGCATTGTGAGAACCCGATGCTTTATTCGATTCTCGTGATCCACCTTAGATGAATGAGACAGCAAGAAGATGTGCCATTAAGTATTTGCAACAGCTCAGTGACGACATCCAGATGAAGAGGTATGTATGAGGGCACCAAGAAAGCTCTTGATGCAGAGTGGAACAGCTCTGTTTAGATCCACCAGTGGGGAGGTGATCAACGACAAAGGCAAGCAGATGGATAGATGGGTAAAACACTACTCAGAGCTGTATTCCAGGGAGAACTTCGTCGCGACCTCAGCCCTCGATGCTATCGAGCCTCTGTCTATCATGGAGGAGCGAGAATGCTAAACCACACTGACTATGGTGGTGTTTCAGTGTTGTTCAACGTGCCTTTGGTGTTTCAGTGTTGTTCAACGTGCCTTTGGTGTTTCAGTGTTGTTCTACGTGTCTTTGGTGTTTCAGTGTTGTTCAACGTGCCTTTGGTGTTTCAGTGTTGTTCAACGTGCCTTTGGTGTTTCAGTGTTGTTCAACGTGCCTTTGGTGTTTCAGTGTTGTTCGGCATGACTATGGTGTTTAATGTGGTTCAGCATGCCTTTTGGTGTTTCAGTGTTGTTCATCATGATTATTGTGTCTCAGTGTTGTTGATCATGACTATGGTGTTTCAGTGTTGTTCAATATGCCCTGTGGTTTTCAGTGTTGGTTAACATGTCCTGTGGTGTTTCAGTGTTGGTTAACATGCCCTGTGGTGTTTCAGCGTTGGTTAAAATGTCCTGTGGTGTTTCAGTGTTGTTCAACATGCCATGTGGTGTTTCAGTGTTGTTCAACCTGCCCTTGTGTTGTTTCAGTGTTTGGTTAACATGCCCTGTGGTTTTTCCAGTGTGTTGTTAACATGCCCTGTGGTGTTTCAGTGTTGTTCAACATGGCCGATGGTGTTTCAGTACTGTTCAACATGCCCTGTGGTGTTTCAGTGTTGTTCAACATGCCCTGTGGTGTTTCAGTGTTGTTAAACATGACTAAGGTGTATCAGTGCTGTTCAACATGCCATGTCGTGTTTCAGTGTTGTTCAGCATGCCCTGTTGTGTTTTAGTGGTGAAGAATGACCAGAGCCAGGCCCTAAATAACCTCACCCTGCCTGATGATGCCTGTCTCACTGTCTCCACATTCCCTGTGGAAACATTCAGCACGTTCTTTCGTCGCTTTGGTATCGACTTCCCTGCCTCTCCTTTTGAGCGGCTGACTGGAAGGGACCTGACTTTTGTGGAAGGCATCTATGTAGCAACAGGCTAGTAGTGTTTTGATCACACGAATGTAGAATTGGAATAGCAATCTTTCTTAAGAGTCTTTGTAAACAAAAATTAATAAAAAAAAGAAGAATATGTTTGTTGTTAACATGTAGACAAAAATTAATAAATGTAGGTTTGTTATTAAGATACGGTAATCAGCAAAATGCGTATTGGAAAACACATTCATATATATATATATATATATATATATATATAATATATATTATATATATATATATATATATATATGAATGTGTTTTCCAATACGTATCTTAATAACATATATTCATATATATATATCATATCAAGAAAAAGTGGTGCGTTTGTTACTAAGACATGAAAGCCACCAAGATGAGTGTTGAGGAACACTTTTATAAATATTTCATTATGATAAGAAGTGGTGTGTTTGTTATTAAGATATAGTATTGAGTAGAATGCGCACGGAAAAACACATTCATGCAACTGTATATATTTCATAACAATAACAAATGGTGTGTTTGTTATTAAGATATGGTAATAAGAAAGATGCGTATGGAAAAACGTTCTGATACATATTTCATAACAATAACAAATGGTTTGTTTGTTATTAAGATATGGTAATAAGAAAGATGCGTATGGAAAAACGTTCTGATACATATTTCATAACAATAACA
>JAPXFY010000026.1:13070236-13092736 GCA_030674185.1 Monoplex corrugatus | reverse complement strand
CACAAACACACTTCAACTCGGGTCAGTCACTTTTCCTCAACAAGTTGTCAAAGTTAGATAACCCATCATGGTTACATTTTTCACTTGTCAAAGTTTTCCACCTACCAGACTCTTACTTGGTTAACTAGATCTCCACACACCACCTACCAGACTCTTACTTGGTTAACTAGATCTCCACACAATAGTCAAACAGTCCTTGTAACAGACAGAATACTTCCTCTGACCAAAATAACAGAATAAAGAATAGAATAGAAATGCCCTTGCATTTTGGCTCTTCGATCTTATCAACTCTAAACACAGAAACTTTATTATGTTCACGTTGCCTTTACAGCTAGCTGGAGTTTCCAAGATTAAACTGACGTCTAGAAAAACAACGACTTGTCGCATTGTTTCACATAGATGTCGCTGCAGGCATAGCTCCCAACCGATTCTATCCTCATCCACTCTGTAAAACTATTTCTTTCTCTCAGGGTCTAACTGGTGTTCTTCTTCCCTCTGGCTTTCCTGTTGTAACTACATGTAGGTGCTCAGACTTGTATTGGTTCATAAACTGTCCAATAAATGTTGCTTGTTTTCTGTAGTCATTTTCATTAATGTTCTTTTTGTGCGTTTGTTTTGTTTGTTTTTTCAAGACTTTCTCGTTTGTTTCTTTTGCTGTCTCTGGGACACTTCACGTTCTTCTTAGGAACCACATTTCAGCTGCTTTGATCTTATTCTGACTTAGCTTGTTGAGTTTCCAGGCTTCGCATCCATACAACACTTGGTTTTTATGTAACACTGAAGAACTTTCTTCCTAATGTTCATTGACAGGCATTTGTTTGTAAGAACTTTTTTCATTTTCTGGAATGCTGTTTTAACTTGGCCAATTCTGCTGGATATTCTAATGTGTATTTACCGTCTGGTGAGATGACAGTTCCCAGATATTTAAACATATCAACTTCTCTTAATGTTGTGCCATTTGTTGGTATTCTACATGAGCGGATTTCTTCTTTTTTTCTTTGCTGATTGCCATGACTTCAGTCTTCTCGCTAATTAGTTCTAGCACTTTATTTCTGCTTTCTACTTCTATTACATTCACAAGATTTTTTTTTTCATTTTCTGCAATAAGAATGGTGTCATCTGCATTGCAAAGATTGTTTATCATTTTTCTCCTATCTTTATCCTAGCACATTCTAGGTTTCTCATGATGGGTTTTCTGTGAAGTAAAAACATCTGGTGACAGAAACATCCCTGTTTAATTGTTCTTTTGGTATTTTGAAAAGAACTTATATCATTTCTAGACTCATTGCTGTTGTTTGTTTCCAATACATATTCCCTGGCATGCTGAGATCTTTCCCGCAATATTAAGCTTTTCCAGTTGGTTGATCAATTCTTCGTGTTTTACCATATCAAAAGTCTTCAGATAATGAACACAACGTAAGTATAAATCATCATTCAACTCAACCATGAAAGTTCTTATGATGTTTCTGGCAATAGTAGTTCATTTGTTCTCAACAAATCCACTATCTTCTTATGCTATTTCTGTTTCGATTCTGTTCCCTGTTCTAATCATGATTATTCTTAAAAGCTTTGTTACATGACTCATCGAGCTGATTCGACGATGAAGGAAGAATTCTATATCTACTGCTTTCTTCGGAAATGCAATGAAAATTCATTTTGACGTATCTTTACGGATTTTTCTTGTGTCTCAAATTTCATTTAGGAGGACTTACTTTTTCGGTACTAAATTCATCTAGAGTCTCAATTACTTCTATAATAATGTTGTGCAGTCCTGCGGCTTTTCCCTATTTCATCTTTTTTCAAAGCTGCTCTAACTTCATCTTCCATTGCTTATGGTCCTTCGTTGTTCTATCTTATGATGTGTTCCTCCCTTCTGTCATCGCCGAAAAGGTCTTGAATGTACACTTATTACCTATCAAATATTTTGTCTTTTTCCGTTATAGTCGTAGTAAGGACACTGTTCGGTATTCAGATATCAAAATCTGTCTGAAGTTAACATGATTAAACTGTATGTTCATTATCAAGACTGTTTTGAAAAAGGCCAGTTTTACCCAAACTGGAAAAGATCATCATCATCATCAAGTGCCCTGCTGCATGGCGTTGGTAATCATGGTCCTCCATATGTATGTATCCCTTGTTGTCACAAGCACATCTTCCACCCTCTCTGTCCTCAGCCATCCTGCAAGCCGTCCAATATTTTCTCCCTGGATCTACCTGGTGTTACCTTGTTCTGGTTTTGCGTGTTGACTGTACGCACCACACAAACGTTAACATTATCAGTTCTATATAACATTCAAGAACTCTCTTCTTGATGTTAATTGATAGGCATTTGTTGGTAAGAATGCGATTCGTCTTCGTGAATGCTGTTTTGGTTTGGCCGACTCTGCCGGCTATTTCTCATGTGCATCTGCCATCTGGTGAGATGATCGCTCCCAGATTTTTAACTTATCAATACCAAATTCCTCCAGGGCTTCAATCATCTCTGTAGTAATATGTCTGGTCATGGGGCTTTTCCTGGTTTCGTCTTTTTCAGTGCTGGTCTAACTTCATCTTTCATTATGGGTTGTCCTTCAACATTTTTTCTTATAATGTGTTCTTCATTTCTGTCATATTCAAAAAGGTCTTTAATGTACTCTCTCCATCTTTGTAATGTTTTGTCTCTTTCCATGATAAGCGTACCATCTGTTGATTTGAAGCAACCAGTTAATGTGCATGCCTTTTTCCTGTTGACAATTTATTCAATTCTTCTGTACATACCCTGAGGATCTCTTTTGTGTCAGTCTTCTATTTCTTTGCACTTTGTTTTTAGCCAAGCTTCCTTAGCTTCATTGCATCTATTCCTGATTTCTTTGTTTATCTTCCTGTATATTTCCTCGTTTCTCTTTGCCTTCCTCCGTTCTTCCATCAAGCCGAGAATTTCTTTTGCCGTTCAGTTTTTTGCTTTTCTTTCAACTCTAGGTTTTTTTTCACAAGCTTCATCTATCGAGTTTCTCAACTTTGTCCATTGTTCCTCACTGTCACCAACATCTTCCACAGCACTGAATTTGTTTTGAGCATGTACGTTAATTTTTTTACGTATCGCTTCATCTTTAGGAGTCCACGATTTAGTTTGATGTTGCTTTTGGTCTGTTTTTTTTTCCCTTAGTTTCAGCGTAAATCTTCCCATTACAGGATTGTGGTCACTGTTGCAGTCTGCGCCTGGTAGTGTTTTTGCAGTGAGCAAAGAATGTCTAAATCTTTTATTTATTACGATGTAATCAATTTGAATTTTGGTATTATCTCATGGACTCAACCATGTCCATTTTCTTCTATTAGTCTGCTTAAACCAGGTGTTCCCTACTATGAACTCATTCATCTGTGCCTATTCCACAAGTTTCTCTCCCCTTTCATTTTGTGTACCAAGACCATGAGCTCCAACTATATCCTCCAAACTATCCTGTCCCACTTTAGCATTAAAATCTTCCATTATTATTGTAACTTGCTCTGATTTACATTGAGCCTTGGCCATCTCTAGTACTTCGTAGAAGTTGTCAGTTTCGTCCTGAGTACTTGCGGATGTTGGTGTATACACCTGGATAAAGTTGATATCAAATGGCTTGCCATCCAATTTAACCAACAAAACTCTGTCGGACACAGCCCTGTATCCCTGAACTGCTTTTGATATAGTTTTCAAGGCTTACTCCCTTAGCCTTATTCTCTCCAGGTTAACCACAAGGCAGTGGTGCTATTTACTCAGAGCTGGGGGTCTTGTTCGTGGGCACCAGGGCATATCCACACGCCGGTGGGCCTGCGTGCCGCACGTCTGGGAGCCAGACCTCCTCCGAGTTGTTTGAGTTTTAGCCTGAGTCTGTGAGGTATTCAGCTACCACATGTCGCCACGAGGAGGAATAACGTAGGACTTGCTGATAGAGAGGCTATGTACTGACAGAAAGAGACTTATGCATTCTGCTCTCCTTTTCGCATAGCTGCAAGCGGCAGTGGTAACCAGCGGTGCAGGATGAAAGTGAGAGGTGACAAGCACGCGGTCACTAGCCAATACACTTCACGCATCATATCAGCCATTTGACACACTGAGATAGATCGTCTTGGTTAAATGGTTAATGTATTTTTACCCTGCAAACTGGATATGGAAAACTGGGAAAGTATTGAAACAAAAAACTAAGTAGAATTCTAGAAGATAAAACAATAGTTCTTCCGAATTAAGGAGGAATTAGGGCAGGAAAAAGTAGATGGGAAAATGGGGCTTACGACTTTTATGAAGGGTTTCTAAACAAAAAAGAAACTTTTACTATAGACAATAAAATCTAGTTCACACTATTCGTGGAACTTCTTTGGCGACATAGTAGTGTCAGTACGACAGTCACAAGATGGATGCTGCTGCACTCCAGGAAAGAGTAGTCATTGCGAGACTTGGAGAGTGGTGTTCAACACCACTAACATTTGATAGGACTTCCTCAAGGATCACCACATTGATCGTATACAACGTCTGTACCAAAGGACTTGATGATCTAAATAACAATGTAACAGCTCGATTACTCACCTTTGCTGATGATGGGGTCATTTTCAAGACAGGTAAGTATGCACCAGATAGAAGCAAAGGCAGTCCAAGAATATGTGATCAAAGCAGATCAGTGGTGCAAAGAAACAGGATCAGTTTTTATAAACCGCTGACCTTGACGAATATACTTAATTCAGTGTCTCGTGTCTCAAATGCAGAGGGGGATTCAGCTCAGAAACCCCTTCCTTGCCAAGCATTTACTGTCATCTCCCCAGGATTGGGAAATAGTAGGTTTGTTAGCTGGCTCTGCTGCAATCTTAACATTTATAACTCAAGGAGCCTGTTACATTGGCGCATCACAAAGAACTGGTTCCCATCAACTCACTCTATCAGATCGGGAAAGGGAAACACCATGAGCTCGACTGCTACAAGTCGTGGCAGCTGGGGAACTGGAACCCAGTTTGATTTTTGTTTCAAACAAAGATGGGTCAAGCCAGTGTGAGGCTGGTTGCCCTGTCCGATCTCCACAGTAACGAGACTGACACGTCACCATGATACACTGTGGAGAGCACGTGGTGCATGTGATCATGGCGACATCTGTTTGTGGGTTTGTCTGGAGATTCTGACAACCACAAGCAGAGCTCATTAAGGATCACCTGGCTGGTAGGGCATGGTAAGGTCGACACTGCACCAGCAGACGTGATGCAGTGGTCTTGACTGCCTAGACACACACTCCATCAGGCAAAATTTGTCCTTATTATCAAATCGCCGAAGACTGGCAGTACGAGGCGGCATTCCTGGATTTGCTATACCCCTATTACGAGATTATTTTCAGACCTCGTCCACAGACAAGGACAGTCACAAAGGGGGAGGTGATAGAGATCTCATTGTGTACTTGACCCCTCTACAGCCCTCTAGGTGATATTCCTGACGTGTTATGCCATTTAAACGAACTGATTCCATCCTTTGGTCTCAAGCTGGGATTTGGCAGCTCCTGTCTTCCTCCACCTGGAGCCAGCCAGACAGGGGGATCCCAGTCACATCGCAATCTCCTCCCAACCAAGGACGGTGGCTGGTAGCACCCACTTGCCCCTAACAGAGAGGTTGCGTACTTACTTCCATTCTTCACCCTAGCTGTTGTTAAGCTTACCACCAGTGGCTGGTGTGCTTGTTGTTGTTCATGTCATACACAACTACCTGCCTACCAGCTACTATGCCTGCTGCCGGGAAACAACAACAATAACAACAACAGCAACAACAACAACAACAACAATAGCAACAGATCCTGGTTTGGTAATAGCAATGCATTATGACGCTTGGAACACGGGACTTAAAATGGCAAATCAAGAGAAAACAATAGAGGTACTTTCATCAGCGTATGAAATTCATTCTCAGCAGGAGTCAGTTGAAGAAGCTGTTGGAACATAACTATAGCACTGGAGGTTTTACGCTTTGGAACCTTGTCCATAATCATTTTGGTGATGGTTCGTGGAGCAGGTTCTGACATATGTAGCCCCAGTAACCGTTGTTTGTTTCGTTGTTCTCTGTCTCTCTGTCTCCCTGTCTGTCTGTCTCTCTGTTTCTCTTCTCTCTCTCTCTCTCTCTTTCTTTCTTTCTTTCTCCCCTCTCTCTCTACATTCAAGGTCTATCCCACAAAAGTATTATAGACGCCCAAATATGTTACAAACTGTGTTTGTTGATGTGTTCAATTCGTTTTAATCATACTAAGAAATGTTCCTGCTCAAGGAGCTAAAATCATGGAAATTGCTTTATCGTAAATACAGTTTATTTTGTTGTTGATTGTTGATCTTATACAACATGCTATCTGATTATTTCATTTAACTTATAAGCACCGTTTCAGTAGGGGTTATGGCTTTCCTTGAACAAACTTCGGAAGTGTGACGTCTGTAGTCTGAAATCAGAACTCTCTCTCTCTCTCTCTCTCTCTCGAACTCTCTCTCTCTCTCTCTCTCTGTCCTACTACAGCAGTCATCAGTATCATATGCCCTATCCACACGATCATGGTCCATACAAGTCTATCCTTTGTCACTGCAAGTACATCTTCCACCCTTTCAGTCCTCAGCCGCTCTGCAAGTCCATCCAATATTTTCTCCCTGGGTCTGTCTGGTGCTCTTTTTTCCTCCAGCTTTCCTGTTGTGACCAGGTGCTCTAATTTCTCTTTCCTTATATTATGTCCTAAAATCTTGCTTGTCTTTTCCTAATATTTTTCATTAATATTCTTCTTGTGTCTGCCTCCTTCAAGACTGTTTCCTTTGTTTTCTTTACCGTCCATGAAACTGTCAACATTCTTCTTAGGAATCTCATTTCAGTTGCCTCAATCTTGTTCTGTCTATGCGTGTTCTCTGTTTACGCCTCACATTCGTACAACAATATCAGTTCTATATAACATTCAAGAACTCTCTCCCTGGTGTTAATTGATAAGCATTTGTTGGTAAGAACGCTTTTCATTTTCTTGAATACTGTTTTAGCTTGGGCGATTCTACTGACAATTTCTGATGTTCATTTGTCGTCTGGTGAGATGACCGTTTCCACATATTTGAAACTTATCAACCTGTCTCAACGTTGTACCATTTGCTGTTATTCTGCATGAGGGGGTTTGTTTATTTTTACTGATTATTATGACTTCAATCTTCTTGCTATTTAGCCCCAATCCTTTTTTGTTTTGTTTTCTTTTGTTTTGTTTATTTTGGGTTGCTTTCTATTTCTATTATATTTACAGGGCTTTGTATGTCTTTTTTCATTTTCTGCAATTCGGATGGGGAAATCTGCTTAAGGAAGATAGTTTATCCTTTTTTCACCAACCATTATCCCAAGGTATTCTTAAGGGTTTCTCAAGATAGTTTCGCTGCAAAGTGAAAACATCTGGTGACAGAGCACATCCCTGTCTAACCCCTCTTTGGTAAGAGGTTATATCAATTTCTATTTTCATTGCTGCTGTTCGTTCCCAATACTCATTTCTGATTAGTTTTAGATCTTTTCCATCAGCATTGAGCCTTTTCTATTTGATCGATCTATTATTCTTCATGTCTTACCAGATCAAAAGCCTTGGTATTATCAACTAAACATAAATGTAATTCCATATTCAACTCTATTGATCTTTCTATGAGAGTTTTTAAGATGTATATGGCATTTATAATTCCTTTCCTTTCGACAAATCCACATTGTCTTCTGCTATTTCTCTTTTGATTCTGTTCCTTGTCCTCACCTTGATTATTCTTAACAGAATCTTTGTTACATGAGTAACCAAGCTGATAGTACGCTGTAGTTTGCATTCTATAGCCCCTGCGTTCTTTGGAAGTGCAATAAAAATTGATTTTGACATATCTTAAGGGATTTTTTTGTGTCATAAATTTCATTTAGGAGGACTGTTATTTTTTACTACCAAATTCATATAGGGCTCCAATCGTTTCTGTAGTAATATTGTCTGGTCCTGAGGCTTTTCCCTCTTCTATCTTTTTCAACGCTGCTCTAACTTCATCTTTCATCAGGGGTAGTCCTCCAACGTTCTTTCTTGTAATATGTTCTTCGTTTCTGTCATCATCAAAAAAGACTTTAATGCACACTTCCCATCTAACTAAAGTTTTGTCTTTTTTCATAATAATCGTACCATCATTAGATCTTAAGCAACCAGTTGACGTGCACGTCTTTTTTCCTGTGGGCAGTTTCTTCAGTGTTTATGTTCATAAACTGAGGATCTGTTTAGTATCGGTTTTCTATTCCTTTGCACTTTGTTTCCAGCTAAGCTTCCTTATTTTCACTGCACCTATTTTTGATTTCTTTGTGTATCTTTTTGTAGTCTTTTCACGCACTAAGCTCAATACCTATGGTCCACGAGCCTTCTCTGTTTCTGGTCCACTTTCCTGGAACAAACTTCCTCTCTCAGTCCGTTAGCAACCTACTTTTGTCTCCTTCAAGTCCGCTCTCAAAACTCACCTTTTCTCCTCTGCATAAAATCCTGACCTCACTCAATCCCCTCTGCAGCCTGTCTCCACTCGGAGGGGAATCACATTGTAATATATAATTGTATATAATATGCTCTCTATAACTTTCCATTGCTTTTATTCTTTCTCCCCATTTATAGCCGTGTGCGTGTGCGTGTGCGTGTGCGTGTGCGTGTGCGTGTGCGTGTGCGTGTGCGTGTGCGTGTGTGTGTGTGTGTGTGTGTCTGTGTGTGTGTGTGTGCGTGCGTGCGTGCGTGCGTGTGTGTGCGTGCGTGCGTGTCTGTTTTAGCGCTTAGATTTGATTTTATCAAGATTTTGCGCTATATAAAATATTGTATATTATTATTATTATTAGTCTTCTCCTTTCCTTTTGCCTTCCTCTATTCTTTCATCAAGGTAAACTTTTTTGTCACCCAGTTCTTCTTTGCTTTTCTTTCAACTCTAAGGATTTCTTCATAAGCTTTATTTATCGAGTTTCTCAACTCTGTCCATTGTTCCTTACTGTCACTAACATCCCCCAGAACACTGAATTAGTTTTGAATATGTCCGTTAAAATTTTGAACACGTTTGTTAACTTTTCCACGTGTCGATTCATCTGTCGTTAAGAGTCCAAGATTTAAGTTGGTCATACGGTTGGTCTGTTTTCGGTTGTTGTTGTTTTTTTTTTTATTTCAGCCTGTCTTTCCATTACAGGATTGTGGTCACTGTTGCAGTCTGTGCCTAGTAATAGTTTTCCCAGCAGTAAAGAATGTCAAAATCTTTTTCTTAGGAGGATGTAATCAGTTTGATTTCTCGTATATATTGCAGTAGTCAGAATAAAACAGTAACAGTAAATAAATGCGCACGATTTTTGAGGCCAAAAAAGTCTGCCACTAATAGCTGGTATGTACGTTGTGTTTATGCCAGATATCATTACCTACCTACTTGTTCTTAAGTCCATTAAGCAGGGTTGCATCTTCCCCTCGACTGTTCTCGCCATACAGATATAAGTTCTCCTTCAATTATGATAGAGCAAGATGCAAACCTGATAGCCAATACATTCGGACAAGTTGAACCGTGTAGCAGACTCCTCCATTTTACAGTGTAGTCGACACAGACTGACCAGTAACGCTGCAGTATTCTTTCAAGTGTGGGAACACTGGTTCCACTCAATGGTAGACTTCTTCTTGACCAGGTTCTAACTGTCACTCCCTTCTTACACATCTCTGGTTCAAGATTCCGAAGCCTCGCCACAGTGGTCTTGCACTGCAAGGGAGTAGTCTACTGGCCTATACCTTTCAGCTTTTCCCAATTTTATGTAAGGTATTCAGGAAAGCTAGGTTGGGAAAAACTGCGATGGTTCCAGATTTTCTGCATCAACTGAGGGCAGGATTCGTTCAAGCAGACCCACAACCTCTTCAGCCCTATGCATGGATATACTGTAAGCCATCAACCACTACAACCTCAACCTCCATTCAGGTATCCCTATCTTGGAACGCATTAACCTTGTCCTAATTAGCTAAAGGAGCTTTGGCGGAAACAGTCATTACTGCTACATTCAGATGTTAAGGCACACAGCCCCTTTACAATTCTAATAGTCTACGTGGGAGGCTAATTGTCATAATTCTTAACACAATCTGACACAACCGCTGAGCTATTTCTAGTACTGTTCACAGCTGGGATGCCTATGTCTAGTTGACAGTTTCCTATTCAGTAATACTGTCAGAGGACCCACACTCAAAGAGAACAAGAACTCTAACGAACTGCAGTTTGGGATCGTTTTATCATACTTACCTTCACATCACCTTTATGTATATGTTTTTGTCATTCTTCTGTTTAGCACTGTCAGAGTAATCTGCTTTTACAACAGCATTAGGGATAACTGTAATATCCTTTCAAAAACTCTAGCCCATAAGCACTTTAAGTGCCACCATACTTTTCATTACTTGCTTTCAACAACGTTAGAAATACCTTTATCATTCCTACCTTATGTAGCAAACCATGCGTATTACTTATACTTTGATTAACATATCTGTTGGGCGCAGTGAGAGGAACCCAAATTTGATTATCCATATGTATGTATGTATGTATGTATGTATGTATGTATGTATGTATGTATGTATGTATGTATGTATGTATGTATGTATGCATACATGTATATAGATATTGGTAGCTGCATATGTCTTACGTATGCATATGCATGTGCATATGTGTCTTTGCGTACACAATACTTGGAATAGAAACGGACGTCACCAAGTGTTCTTTAAACCCAATAACCAAACAATGAAAGTTCAACTTAAGTGAAATATTATACTGGATTGATCGCAGTCTGGTGACGCAACGCCTGCTCTACCGATTGGCAGACTCCAAGGTGGGAGTGACAAATACAGTATGCTGCTGAAGCAAGGACAAAGGGAGGGGGAAAAAAAGAAAGAAGAAGGAAACATGCAGATATAACTGGAAAGGTGACAAAATCTGAACAGCTCTAACAGAAATGTTCAGACATATACCGGGAATTGTGCCAATGCAAGAAAAAGGATAGTGACCATTGAGAAGATAGTATATGACTTTGATATACTGTGTCTACAAAAAACTAGAACGTATCAAGAAAAACCGAAAGACTTTGAAGATTTCATAGAAATTCAAAAAAAAGACATAACAGATAAAATGCCCATGTTAGACCTAGAATGATAGCGTACTAATTCAAGAGAACTGCCAGACATACGCCTTCAAATACCAAACGAAAAACAGAACTTTGTACTCATCAATGCTTATTTACACTCAGGATCACCATCATCATCATGTGCCGTGCTGCATGGTGTTGGCGATCATGGCCTTCCATACTAATCTACCCCTTATTGCTGCAAGTAAATCTCCCACCCTCTCTGTCCTCAGCCACTCTGCAAGTCTGTCCAATATTTTCTCGCTGGGTCTACCTGGTGCTCTCTTTCCCTTCTGTTTTCCTGTTGTGGTTAGGTGCTCTAATTCCCTTGCCTCGTAAAATGTCCTAATCTTTATTAATGTTCTTCTTGTGTCTGCCTTCTTCAAGACTCTATCGATTGTTTTCTTTGCTATCCATGGAACTCTCAACATTCTTCTTAGAAACCACTTTTCAGTTGCCTCAAAAACAACGTGGGACTTCCTAGCAGAAATTGAAGAACTAGGAGACACTATTGTGGTATGTGGTGGTTACAATGCAAGATCTGCAATGTGGGGTTAGAATGGTACTATTGTGGCGGTTTCAATGCAAGATCAGCAATGTGGGGTTAGAATGGTACTATTGTGGCGGTTTCAATGCAAGATCAGCAATGTGGGGTTAGAATGGTACTATTGTGGCGGTTTCAATGCAAGATCTGCAATGTGGGGTTAGAATGGTACTATTGTGGCGGTTTCAATGCAAGATCTGCAATGTGGGGTTAGAATGGTACTATTGTGGCGGTTTCAATGCAAGATCTGCAATGTGGGGTTAGAATGGTACTAACGCCCACGGATATGCTCTGGAAGATATGCTCTGAGATATCCAGCTCAGCTGACTCACAACAACGTCATCAATCCATATTGGTGCAAGCCAAGGAGACACAGATAGTTATCCGTACCATTGAGATAACTCTCATCTCTTCTGAGTTAACGCCACTAATGAATGCAGAAACACTGAACACACACGGACGCGACCATGAACTATTTGTATTGAGAAAAATAAAGCATATATCATTAAGAAACTCTGTCAAGCTCGCTAAGGCTTGAACTAGAGTAGAAAGACAGAGAACTGACCTATCAGCTCTAGCACACCCGTTCACTAACTAAATGAGAAAAATACTTAGACAAAGTACAGTTACACAAATTTTATTACTGACAAACAAGACAATATGACCCATCATTCTCACAGATCACAAACGTAAACATAGCATTGCTAGAGGTGGTACCCCAAAACCAACATTGCATACATTTCAAACCATCAAAAACACACTTAGAATATTGTGAAACGCACACACTCACCGCAAATAAACGTCAGCAATGCATACATAAGTTCAACCACATACATAAGTCCTGCTTGCCACAGTCCTTTGCCCCATGTGTGAGGAGGAAAGATTAACTTTCAACACATAGTCTCACCAAGGGTGACAATTATGGTCCATATGAAGTCCCGATGCTATGATTCCCAATTTCTGTCGAGTCTCTTGACGCTTGGAATGGAGAACAGGCGCTGACTGAAACAAACGCTGAAACGAAGCGAAGATCCTCGAAACAGCAGACGTTGAGTCCTGCAAAGGGCGACGCCAAGGAAATGAGCCGAGTCGAACAGCTGGGCCATAGGCTTGTGGCGTGGAAATTAACGCCGATCCTGCTGGAAGTCGCTGTCGTAGAAGCGCCCACTGGCCGCACCTGTTTCGGACGCTCGTTACGTTGCCGCAGCTCGGACACATACACTTCATCGTAGAGCCAGGACCAACACGGACAGGAACGACGACTGACGCAGAACACTGGTGATCTTCTCCCCTCACACTGGCGAAACTAAGGAAACAACCTCCCCTACTGACCCATAGGTATATAAACAGCTATTATTAGACACGGCAGCAAAACTCATTCACTTGTAAAACATATTGACGACCCAAGATACCAAGAACTAACCTAAGCGCCCAAACCACACTTCAACTGCAGCAAAGGGGACAGACGTCGATTTACTCCTGGTTACATGCCTGACAGAGACACAGACACTCTAGACTTCCATATAACAACGTCGAACTAAAATTCAAATGACTGTCCTCGACACCCAACCACATACCGACTGTAGCAGAAGGGAACAGGCGTCAATTCACTCCTGGTTTCAAATCCGACAAACATAGACATTCTAGACTTACACAGTACAACGTCGAACTACAATTTCGAATAACTGTCCTCGACAACCAAACCGCATATCGACTGTAGCAGAGGGGAACAGACGTTGATTCACTCTTGGTTACATATCCAACAAACATAGACCTCTTCCCACTTCTAAGACATAAAATCCATCGACAAGTGGAGCATCTGACCAGACACTGGCCCTATCCACCCCAACTGCAAACCGTCCGTAGCAGAGCGGCACCAAACACCAACTGATTCCTACACCCAATTCTTTATTTTTTAAGCCAACAAACAAGCTCACAGAACCCTGTTCACAGAAACCAGCACCAAAAACACATAAAAATTTACACACACACAGACCCACGTAAACCATAACTTAGGCCATAAACACGGGTTGGCTGAAACATCTATTCACAGCAAAGGTACTAAATCACGTAAAACACAGGCACAGGCACAGGTAAACCGTAACTGGACAGGTGAGTTTCATCAGTTGGGCAAAATTCCACACACACGCTAACCCAACCAAGCATCCCTGTCCCCCAAATAAGAAAGGGAAGAAAGAAAAGAAAAAAATAAACAAACTGCCGTGAAAAACTCCACAACTCAACTAAGAAACATATCAATACAACAGTTTAGAATCTGATAATGTTTCTAGACTCAGAACTTTGAAATCAAAATGGAAACAAAGAACCAATTAAACATCTAGGAAACAACCTCCTAGATGGAGATTGTCTGCAAAGAAAAACAGGCTTCTGTAAGCCTGGCAAAACACAGAAGAAGATATTGTTCAGACCATGATAGTGCTAATAAAACAGACAAGTTTAAAAGAAATATGGACGAAAAAACAGAGCAGTTCAAAACCCTAGCTCATGAAGCAATATCTCATGGTGAATTATGTGTTGTTCTACAAGCAAATAGATCTTATGGTGTTCCATGTTTGTTCTAGCCACAAATAGATTTCATAAACCATACTACCTTTTATACTGTTTCAGCAATAAGAAATTATATGATAACACAAAAAGTTGTAGTTTAGTTTTAGCAATAAATAGTTCTTATAGCTCATAATATCCCATGTAGAGTAAACCACATGCACTGTTTTAGCAATATATGTTAGAGTTCATATTGCTTTATAACTTATACTGCCTTAGGTACTGTTTCAGGAATAAGCAGGTTTTATTACTCATACCGTCTTCTGTACAATAAAACATCTCAACTCTCATTGTCTTACTGCATAGTTCGTCAGTAAATAGTGTACCAGATGCAAGGCCATGTGACTTTAATGTGACCCAGCTGTTTTCCACTGTTACTTGAAAATTTTATTCCTTTGTGTTAAACATACGTTTCTCGTGGACAGTTGTCCCACACATGCATACAGACCTGTAGTCTTAAAGCAACGTGAAACACTGGATATATCACTGCCTGGTATAGATTCAATAAAACCTAAAAACTCAGGTGTGTTACCAGTGCATTAATCTGACTCTCATTAAAGTAGTTTACAAAACCAGTCATCCAAGTCACTGTGCGAAACCTGTCGAATCTTACTCTGTGTTTTGGTGAGCATTGCCACATTAGCTTTAAACAAATAATCATTGAACGGTGAATCAAAATCCACACAAACGCTCTCTACAGATATGGAGCTGACTACAACTCTAGCTACGCAACTCTTTGATAAAGAATCTCCCAGTTTCTCAGAAGACTGTATCATTCTGAACTTCACAGGACAGTTCATTCCATGGGACAACCCCAAGAACCTGGTCAGCGTGTCTGTTCCAAATACGTGTGAAAGAATCATCCATGGAATATTTCTGCCCATACTGTTTCTCATCAGTTTTCCGTGTAATTCCCTGAACATTGTAGTTTTCTTCAAGCATGGGATCAAAGAGCGTGTCAATCTGTGTTTGTTCTTTCTGTCTCTGTTCGACTGGATTTACATAACACAGGCCTTTGTGCGGTATGCAGACAGGATATATCGTGAGGTGACCCACCAGCCATTCCTGGGACCCTGGATCCAGCTCCTAGAGAACAACAAGGTGAGTGGTCTCTTTTGCTTCTATTGGGCCTCATCCTGGATGACCACCATCATTGCTTGTGAGCGGTGTTTCTGTGTGGTCAGTCCGCTGCGTTCTCAGACTGTATTGAAGACAAAAACCATGTGTGTCATTATAACTCTCTCTTCCATCCTTCTTATGGGTGGCTTTTTCGTGGCAAGGGACAAGTTTCAGATAGTGTGTGCGTTCAACCCCTCAGACAACTCCACTGAATTATTCAACACTGTTAATGAATTTTATCTGGAAAACAAAGACCAGCTGGATATCTTAGACGCTGTGGTGTACGGTTTAATCGTTCCACAGTTTTGTATCGTCACTGTCACTGTTGCCACCATTGTCACTGTCGTCAAGCTGAGATCAATGTCTGAATGGAGAGAAAAGTCATCTTTAGTTGCTGGCGCCACGTCCAGCCGTGACCTGGCCTTGACCAGGATGCTGGTAGGAACGTCTGTCTTTTACGTCATCACATGTTTACCACGCGCCGTTCTCAACTTTGGCATGCTCATCGTAAAGGACTTGAGTGCTGGAGGCAACTACTTCAACACCTACGTCACGGTCCTGCTCATCATAACTTTATTCACTTATGTCAACTCTACCTTTAACTTCTTCGTTTATTATTTCTTTGGCTCCAAATTCCGGGCTACCCTGAAAACACTGTTATATAGGAATGCTGAGAAGCTGCAGACAGTGGTATCTTGAACTAAAAACTGTATCCCTTGCTGACTTCGACTGAATCTCACCCAACGAAGAAATGCATTATTCTGACGTGAAATGGAATGATATATTCTTGTATTTATGCATTCAGTTTCTAAGTTTTCTGTGATTTCGAATTGCACATTGTAAGTACACTCATCAAATATACATTATAAACACAAAATGTTAAGCTGATAAAAAACGTCACAAATAAATCACGACTTCATCAACACTGGCAGTCCTACTCTTTTTCATAAGATTGAAAACAACTGAAATCAAAAGCTTCAGTCAGCAATCTCACATTTAGTGAACTCTCACTCGTATGAACTTTTTTCCAGATCTCACACTTGCTCACAACGCTATAACCAATATTTTGTTTGCTGATAGCAAAAGACCTACTGTTCTCCACCAGCTTCCACGTGCGATCTGTAGGTAATCATTACATCATTTTTTATTATTTCAGTCACACCTCACAACTGACAACAGTCTACTTAAGCCACTTAGCTGGCATCCCAGTCCACAACTGTTTGTGGAAGCGACAAAGTGAATACATGTAGTACCTACAGAAAGAGGAGACACTCCAGTCCAGAAAGTAGCTCCGTGTGTCCACCACCTTCTCCCACCTTTGTGAGTAAAGCCAGCTGCCAGCTTTCAACCCTGTAAGAAAATGACTGCAGCAAAAGGTGATAGTGCTTAATGTGTTGCAAATGACTGTTCAAAATCACAGAAAAACGATGGGAAATGTTTTGATTTCCCAAAGATGTTAACAGGTGAATCTGAAGGCATAATTTATTGTACAATTAAAAGAAATAACACAAATACGTATGCGTGTGTACAAACACATACTGCTGCATTTGACTCTGAGATCAGTCATGTGTTGACACTGGTTTCATTGCTCGCCTGACTTTGTGTGTGTGAATGTGAATGTGAATTTGTGTGTGTGCTTATGTATGTATGTGTGCGTGGTTGTGTGCGTTCGTGTGCGTGCGTCCATGTAATAGCTTGATGTTGATAGGCCTAACAATGTATGTGTGTGCGTATGTGCACGCGAGCGTGTGTGCATGGTGTGAACGTGTGCGCATGTGTGTATACGTGCATGACTGAGAAACAGGAAATGAGAGAACAGGAATATTTTCGTGGTAAAAAAAAAAACATCTCTGTCTTGATATTTACTGACTGTCCTTCATCTGGACAGGCACAAGAAGAGAACATTAAACACCAGACGAGAAGAACAACATAACATATTAAGAAGAACTGCTTCTTGTGAGCAGATAACCAACCAGTTCATGAATTCATTCTTCAATATGGAGTTTGATTTGGTCTGCTATCCCAATGCCGTTTTTTGTTCTTTATCATCTCGGAAAATAACCCCCTTAACTGACTGGATCACCAGAGAAGAAAACAAAGAAATGAAATAAGCACATGGGATCAAAGACAGATAAAAGAACGAAAAATGAATAGTAGTGAGAGAGAGAGAGAGAGAGAGAGAGAGAGAGAGAGAGAGAGAGAGAGAGAGAGAGAGAGAGAGTGGAACATTTTTGCGGGGTTGGGGATACAATAAAGCTAAAAACAAAACGTTGTGCAACCTGCTTTAGACAAGCTTAGACAAAAAGAATCAAGTAAGTAGGTAAGCAGTTTGGTGAATGAATCAGGAAGAAAAGCAGGAAATGATTAAGACTGGAAACAGAACGAAAGGAAATGGGATACCAAAGAAGAGGAGAAGAGAGAGGTGAAAGATGGAAAACAACAACAACAAGGACGAAAAACATATTTTAACGTTTAAAAGGTGAAGAGATATGAGATAAGAAAAGGCAAAGATAGAGACGAAGAAGGGGAAAGGAGAGAATATAGGAGAAATACAAAAGAGGAGGGAGACTTAAAGTATGTGTGTGTGAGAGAGACAGAAAGGGAACATGTTTTCTTTCTCAGAACAGAAAGGCAACGTAGACACAAACAAGTGTAAACAATGATGAACGATTTCAAAATGTATTTTAATTATGTGGATTGTAGGAAAACAAGAGGGTTCCATTGCCCCAGACGGCTTGTCAGCTATGCCTTCCACATCAGCATTATCACCCTACAGGTGGCCAAAAAGAATTTCTACGCAAGAAAAAAACGAAAACAGATCTGAAGTTTACAAAGTGCCGTTGTAGTCCCCTGACGAAGTCAAAGAACGAGCACAAATCACTTATGGTGGATAGTTGGTCTGTTTTGGATCCCACAGTGGATAGCTGGTCTGTTTTTGATCCCACAATGGATAGCTGGTCTGTTTTTGATCCTACGGTGGACAGATGGTCTGTTTTTGATTCTATGGTGCACAGCTGGTCTGTTGTTGATCCCATGGTGTATAGCTGATCTGTTTTTGATCTCACGGTGAATAGCTGGTCTGTTGTTGATCCCATGGTGTATAGTTGGTCTGTTGTTGATCCCATGGTGTATAGCTGGTCTGTTGTTGATCCCATGATAGATAGCTGGTCTGTTTTTGATCCCATGGTGTATAGCTGGTCTGTTGTTGATCCAACGGTGGATAGCTGGTCTGTTTTTGATTTTAAGGTGGATAGCTCGTATGTTTTTGATCCCATAGTGGATAACTGGTCTGTTGTTGATCCCATGATGGATAGCTGGTCTGTTTTTGATCCCATAGTGGATAACTGGTCTGTTGTTGATCCCATGATGGATAGCTGGTCTGTTTTTGATCCAAAGGTGGATAACTGGTCTGTTGTTGATCCAACGGATGATAGCTTGTCTGTTTTTGATCTCACGGTGGATAGTTGGTCTGTTTTTTATCCCATGGTGAATAGCTGGTCTGTTTTTGATCCCACAGTGGATAGTTGGTCTGTTTTTGATTAGACTCCCAATTCCTCATTGTGCGATGGGAATAGACGAAACTCAACGACGTCAAAATGGCAAAACAGAAAAGTATTCACGTTTGCTCATGTTCAACAGTGACTACAAGAACTGTTGGAAATTGTCCTTTGAGTTTGCTGTGCTTTGGCACTTAGTGCAAACAGCGTTCTTCTTGAACAATCATTTTGCCATGAACCCACAGAGAGAGAGAGACAGAGAGAGAGAGAGAGAGAGAGAGGATTAGTGTGTCAAATTGAAGGAGTTTTCCTAAAACCAGTCCTTAAATAACTACAGCTGTGAGTGCTGAGACACGTGCATGTTCAATGGTTTTGCCTGCAAAATAAATAGACTACTACATGCAACTGAAATGTTTGTGTTCATCTATACAAGAAGTTTAATTTTATCAACGGTTTCACCCATGTGTGTGTGTGTGTGTGTGTGTGCGTGTGTGTGTGTGTGTGTGTGTGTGTGTGTGTGTGTGTGTGTCTGTGTGTGTGTGTTCATGTGTGTGTGTGTGTGTGTGTGTGTGTGTGTCTGCGTGTGCGTGTGCGTGTTTTTGTAAGGAATCAGTGACCGATTTTTCCTTAGGAACTATTTTCTTAAATAGCGGTCCTTGGGTTTAATGCTTAGACCAACACCATTATTATGACACAAGAGTACTCTTCCATCCTCTCAGTCACCATTCAGGCAGTCATCACATTTTTTAGAGATGGTAGTCCATTGTGAAGAGACAGCGCCCCCCATAACATCTATATTTTCTACTGAGTTTAGCAAAAGCTGTGTCCGAAATATAAAACTCTGGATAATCCAGAGTAAATTCTAACTGAGCAGTGGCAAACAGAAATAATATTTGTATGAAAGAAGTTTACTCATCCGAAATGTGCAGTTTTGCCAGGAAAGTGACGTTTCAGCCCCCTCTTGAGATCTTTGTCAAACTAAATGGTTGTTCGTGTGGCCAGCTCAATCTTACTGGCAGAACGACGTTTACCTCTATGAGTACTCGCTTATGCTTGGTAGTTCAAATCTGATTTGAAGACACACAGATGACTTGTCCTCTATGATATTGAGTGATTCTCTAATCTTTTGTTTTTAAGCATGAGTTTTAGATATCAGAATTATCTCATTTTTCCAGGATGGATTTTGAAACGATGTTGATTGTCATCACAATGTTACTTTGCACTTGTATTGTCCTTTGTAGTTTTGTGACTAGGTGCTCAAGTTTCTCTTGCCTCATAAATTTGTCCTATAAATTTTGCTCGTATTTTCCTGACCTTTTTCGTTGATGTTCTTTTATGTTTGCATCTCTCAAGATTGTCTTTGTTTTCTTTGCATTTCAGCTGCCTCGATCTTGTTTTGACTTAGCTTGTTGATTATCCAAGCCTCGTGTCCATACAAAAGAATTGGTTCTATATAACACTGAAAAGCTCTCTTTTTGATGTTCATTGATAGGTATTTGTTAGTAAGAACGCTTTTCATTTTCTAAAAATGCTGTTTTAGCATGGCCAATTCTGCCAGATATTTCCAATGTGCGTCTGCTGTCTGATGAAATGACCGGTCTATGATACTTAAAATTTTTCAACTTGTCTCATTGTTATGCCATTTCCTATTATTTCATGCGAGGGGATTTCATGAAGTTAGTGATTGCCATAACTTCAATTTTCATACTATTTAGCTCTAGTCCTTTATTTCTGCTGTCTATTTCTATTACATTCACAAGATTTTGTTGGTCTTTTTCATTTTCTGCAATTAGCAATTAGGACAGTGTCATCTGCATAATGAAGATCGTTTATGATTTTATTTCAAATGTTTATCCCAGGGCATTTACTTAGGTTTCTCATGATGGTTTTGCTGTAAAGTGAAAACAAGTCTGTTTATAGAACACGGCCCTTCCCAACCCCTCTTTCCAAATTTGGAAAGAATTTATATCATTTTCTACTCTCTTTTTTGCTGTTTGTTCCTGATACATATTCTTTATTATTCTTACTTTTCCATCGGCATTTTCCTTTTCCATGTCGTTAATCAATTCATTGTGTCTTATCCAACCAAAAGACTTGGTATTACGAACAAAGCATAAATATAAAACCTTATTCAACTGAATTGACCCTTTTATGAGAAATCTCAGGATGTATATGGCATTATCAGGTCTTTTCCCTTCAACAAATCCACATTGTCCTTTTGCTATTTCTCCTTTAATTCTGTGCCTTGTCCTCGTCAGGATTATTCTTTATATAATCTTTGTCACATGATTCATTGAGCTCATAGGACGATGGAGTTTGCATTCTACATGTATAGCCCTTGATTTCATTGAAAGTGCAGTGAAAATTGATTTTAACACATTTGTGGGGAATTTTCTGGTGTCATTATTTTCATTCAGGTAGGTTGTTAATTTTTGAATACATATTTACATAGAGCTTTCGTAATTTCTTTAGTAAAACTGTCTGACCCTGGGGTTTTCTTTGTTTGGAGTTTTTCAACGCTGCTCTAACTTCATCTTTCATTATAGGCGGTCCTTCGAAATTCTTTTTTATGATGTGTATCTCCATTTTGCCATCCTCAAAAAAGGTCTTCAGTGTTCTTTCCCAACCTTTCTAATGTTTTGTCTTTTTTCCATAATGATCATATCATATTTTGATTTTAGGTAACCATATGATGTGCATGTCTTTTTCCGTAAGTAATGTCTTCAATATTACTGAACATAAACTAAGGGTCTGTTTCGACCTTGGTCTTCTATTTCTTTGAACTTTGCTTCTAGCAATTCTTTCTCAACTTCATTGCATCTATTCTTGATTTACTTATCTCTCTTTTAGTATTCTTTCTTTTTCCCCTTTACCTTCTTACGTTCAATCATCAAGCTGAAAATCTCTTTTGTCATTCAGTTCTTCTTTGTTTGACTTTTGTCCAGTGTTCCTCACTGTCCCCAACATTTCCAGAGCACTGAATTAGTTTTGCACGAGTTGATTCATCTGTCTTCAAAAGTCCAGGATTTAGTTTACTGTCATTTTTGGTCTGTTTTCTTTTCTGGGTCTGTTTTCTTTTCTGTTTTTTTTATACAGAATTATGATTGCTTTTGCAGTCTGCACCTGAGAATGTTTTTGCTATCAGTAAAGAATTTCTACATTTCATGTTTATCAAGATGTAATCAATTTGATTTCATGTGCTGTCTTCCAGATTCATCAATGTCCGTTTTCATGTTTTAGATTGCTCAAACCAAATGTTTTCTATTGTGAAGTCATTTACTTGTTCCCACTCACCAAGTTCCTCTCCCCTTTTGCGTGCCCTGGACATGAGGTCCAATTGTCATCTACTTTTCCTAACCCACTTTGGCATTAAAGTCTCTGATTACAACTGTAACATAATGTAATTTACGTTGAGCTTTTGTTGTCACTGATAGGCGCCTTACACAATTCGATTAATCGAATGAAAACCAGTTGAAAACAATTTTTCAGTCAAATAAAAATCCGAGTTCCGCTCTAATTTTCTCCATTCTGGTTGAGAGGTAGGGGAGACAACACCGTCGTTACAAACAAATCGAACAATGTGTGGAAAACAATCGATCAGTCGTTGCAAACTCTATGATTCGACCAGCTGATCAAACTTAAGACTCGAATCGTGTGAGGCTCCATTAACTCCA
>JAPXFY010000026.1:13054447-13070136 GCA_030674185.1 Monoplex corrugatus | reverse complement strand
ACAACCAGCGACACTTGCCAATAACTATTTGGCAGACGCTCTGATTGTACACAAAACCTTTGCATTGGCAAAGTCTTGAAATCGGGAGGACGCATGTGTGTGCATGCGTGTGTGTGTGTGTGTGTGTGTGTGTGTGTGTGTGTGTGTGTGTGTGTGTGTGTGTGTGTGTGTATGTGTGTGTGTGCGTGTGTGTGTGTGTGAGCGTGTGTGTGTGTATGCGTGTGAGTGCGCGAGCGCGTGCGCGTGTGTGTGTGTGATGTGTGTGTGTGTGTTTTTTCCTTTGTGTGTGTGTGTGTGTGTGTGTGCGTGTGAGTGCGCGTGCGCGTGTGTGTGTTTGTGTGTGTGTATATATGTGTGTGTGTGTGCGCGTGTGTGTTTGTGTGTGCGTGTGTATGTGTGTGTGTGTATGTGTGTGTGTATGTGTGTGTGTGTGTGTGTGTGTGTGTGTGTGTGTGTGTGTGTGTGTGTGTGTGTAAACAAAACCTATGAAACACTGAGCTGACACCACTAGAATGACGGAAACATTAAGATGGACGGTAAGCAGGCCAGTTTCTAACGTTGCTGGCTGGGATTGAATTCGAGATATCATATCTTGAGGCCACAGCTCTATCAAAAGAACCAGCCAGCCCGTAACAAATAGCCAACCGCACCCTGTGTTCCAAGGAGGTCCGACATCTATCCAAGAACTAGCCAGGGCTAACGTTAATTAAATTAACTTAGTGACCGGACGATAACTAGTTTTTCAAAGCTGGTGTGGCCTTGGTGGATGAGATTGACTTAGTGCGGTGAGGCCCTCCTGAACAAACTGCAAACTTTCGTACTGGAGTTTGAAGAATGCCAGGGATGGGACATTCCAGTGCCCTCTTGATACTTTTCCAGTTCCTCACAAACCAAGGTTACATAACGGTTAGTGGCATCTACATTTGTTTTTTGTTTTTTTTTCAAAGTTGGAATACCCGATATATATATAATGCTGTATTGGCAAAATAGCCCCTCACTGCCCATGCTGAATTCAGTGATGGTGGGATCGATGTACCAAAAAGTACACACTACAATGGCAGAGGAGGGACATCATTTTGATAATAATTTCTGAGTAAAGAAAAACAGTTGATGCTGTGGTGCATTCTAAATACTAATCATCATCATCATCATCAGGTGCCCTGCTGCATGGCGTTGGCGACCTTGGACTTCCAACCATCTCTATCTCTCGTTGCCCCCAGCATCTCCCCCACCATCCCTATCCCTAGCCACTCTGCAAGTCCGTCCAGCATTCTCTCCCTGGGTCTACCTGGTGATCTCTTTCCCTCCAGCTTTCCCGTTGTGACCAGGAGCTCCAAATCCCTCTTCCTCATAAAATGGCCTATAAATGTTGCCTGTCTTTTCCTAATCTTCCTTATGAGTGATCTACTTGTGTCTGCCTCCATCAAGACTGACTCCTTTGTTTTCTTTGCTGTCCATGGAACTCTCAACATTCTTCTTGGAAACCACATCTCGGCTGCCTCAATCTTGCTCTAGCTTTGCTTGCTGACTGTCCATGCCTCGCATCCGTACAACAGTATTGGTTCTATATAACATTCAAGGACTCTCTTTCTGATGTTAATTGATAGGCATTTGTTGGTAAGAATGCTTTTCATCTTCTTGAATGCTGTTTTGGCTTGGCCGATTCTGCCAGCTATTTCCGATGTGCATCTGCCATCTGATGAAATGATCGTTCCCAGGTATTTGAACTTATTAACCTGTGTCAAGGTTGTGCTAAATACTAATGACTACCCAAATTACAATTCTGAGGACATAATCACCTAATGTGTGAAATCATTCTTCTGCTGTGAACTCTCCGTGTACAGACTTAGGACTGCTCTCTGACCACCCACACTGTATTGTCTCATTGCTTGTCAAGAGGGCAGAGTGAGATATGGGCTTTGTTTCCTTTCTCCTCTAGTTGTGCATGTATAAGTCCTTGGTCAGGCGACATCTATCGATGAATGTGGCTGGTTTTTGTTTGTTTGTTTGTTGTTTGTTTGTTTTTTCCTAGTTTCTGCCTGGTCTCATGGAACTTGATGGTCAAAGGAATTGTAGCCGGCCATGCATTCTGTGGCTCCACTTAATGAAGGCCACATCACTGTAATGTACATGTAATTATGCGAAGCAGTTTGGTCCTCTTCGCCCGTAGAGGCCAGTTTGAACCTATGGCTGACATTGGCATCAGCTGGTTGTGACCAGTGTGGAGCCTCATCAGTACCACCTGCAGCTTTCTTGGTTGACGATAGTTGTCCCCTCTGTTAAGTTTATTTGCTTTTTGTTTATTTGTTTGTTTTGTTTTTGTTGTTTTTTCACTTCGGCATTATTGATCTAATCTCGGAGGACGCTGGTATCTAGGTGATTTTTTTCAATTAGCGTGATGTCGTTAGAATATTGCAGACTTGATATCGTCCATCCTCCAATTTTTGTGCCATACTTATTGTTGCTTGCATCTGTCATTATCTGTTTGGCGTATATGCTGAACAGGTGAGGAGAATGAATGCACCCTTGTTTTACACTTTGATGAATATTGAATGATTTTGTATGTTTCTGATTCTAACGAATTTAACTTTTTGATTCGTCTATAGATTTTGATAAGAGCAACCAGATGTTGCGGAAGCTCCAGTTTTTCGAGAATAATGAAAGATGCCTGTCACCCATATTGTGAAATACTTTTCTGTGGTCAATGAAAATGGTGTAAGCTTCTTGTTTGATTTCAAGCAATTTCTCTATGATGACTTGAATGGCACATGACATGTCCCCAGTGCCTCTCCCCTGTCTGAAACCCGCCTGCTCATCTGCCAGCTCTGTGCCCACTTTTGCTTTTATTCTGTTGAATGCAATGCAGAGCAGGATTTTACTACTGTGGCTTATGAAGGCTGTTGCCATACTTGCTGCATTCTTTTGAACCACAGGCTTTTGTAGCATAATTGTTTCCTGCTGTTTCCAGCCATTTGGCCTTTGACATATCTTCCATATCTTGCAGCATACGTGTATTAGTTTCAGTCGCTTTCAGGATTTTCGCTAGGATATTGTCAAGTCTTCTTATCAACTTCTTTTTCACCTCGTCAACTTGATGTAGAGGAGGTGGCGGCCCTGCATCTTTTTCGAATGGAATTTCTGGTGTCTGGTCGGCGGTCCTCAAAAGAGCCTTTCTCTATATTCTTTCCTATCTTTCTGTAATAGGTGCAAGGTCAGTCAAGGTCTGGTCAGTCGTGTCTTTTACAGCTATTTGTGTTTGTTTGATCCACATTACATGTGCTTTTAACTGATCTTATTTTTTCAAATAATTCCGTTGATATGTTTTTTTACTCAAATTCAGATATTTTCCCATGTTCCTTCTCCAGCCTAATTTTTTGTCCATTTTTACTATTTTATGTTTTAACATTTCCTTTGGTAATCCCGTATAGTCAGAGTGATTTCCTGTTTTTCTTGCCTCCCTTTTCTCCTCAGCCGTCTTTAGAGTTTCTTAACTGATCCTGTTTTTTTTCTTAATATTCTTTTTCTTTTCGATAACTTTTTCGCCAGCCTCTATCCAAATGTCTTTTGTTTATTGCTGTGACTCTTCAGATGTTAAAGTAATGTTTCCAATTTGTTTTCTGTTTCAACGAGGACACGTAATTCAATACACCCGACACCAACTTTTTGGACATCACAGCGTATGAATGCTATTCCACCTTTTCTTTTCCTAGAACTTTTGAGTTTCGCGGCTGTGGTATGAGGTCCGAACCGAAGTCTGCAGCAGGTCTTGATTTGTAGTGTATTCATTTGGTAAATCATTTCTTATTTACAAGAACATAATCAATCTGGTTTCTTTGTTGTCCATTTGGTGATGTCCAAGTCCATCTTAACTATGATAGGTGTTGAAACCAGGTGTTCATAATTTTCATTTACTTGAATCACAAAAAGGAAGAAGTGTACCTACATTTTTGTTTTTATCGTCTAAGTCGAATAGACCTAGTCCTTAGGGGTTTCAAGATTCCTTAACCTGTTTCTGCATTGAAATAATCCATGATGATGTACACGTCTCTTTTTTCATTGATTTTTGTATGGATTGGAGTTGAGAGCAAAAGCCTTCGATTTCGATGTCGTTTTGTGTTGATGTTGGGGTATAGATCTGACTGATTGTGGTTTGTACGGGCTTTGTGTCGAGCTTAACGACTACAATCCGGTCAGAGATAGTGTCAGTGCTGATCAGTCCTTTAGTTGAACTCTACATGTATCTAAAGTGACAGCTACACCAATCAGTCCTTTGTCTCTACCATCGTATATGACAAGATGGACATTTGAGTTAAAGACCCACTTCCCTTCTGTTTCGTCTCATATAGTCCTGTGATATTCATCTTTTTTGTGATTCAGTTCTTTGATTGGTGGAAATAGTTTGCATGAATCCTTCTTTGCCCTAACGTTCCATGTTCCGGCATTGATGATCCCTTTTACTCTTTTCCTCTTGTTCATCACTTTCTGTCTTCGAGTGCTTGCACACGAGAAGCTCCCCAGACATCTCTGTGTTATCTACGTCTGGTGCCAAGCTCCGCTTCTGGTTTAAGCCAACCTGGTCCTTATTAGACGACGTCCTTCTCCGATTCGCTCCCTCCCCAAAATAGTTAAACTAGGCGGTCTTGGAAGCGGTCCTGGGGGCTTCAACCGTACTGGGAAATATTCTTCCTTCCGTTGTATTCTTCATGTTCAGGTTTAGATGTAAAAAGTTACATCTAGTGGGTTGTTGCTGCTTTTCTGGAAGGTTCTGGCCGCTCATCATCTATATTTCTGGTGCGCTCCTCAGCCCGATATTAGGTCGTTCCATCCTCGCCTTTGGAGCCGTTGACCATTCTTGGTTCTTTGGCCAAGTCTGCAGACAGATGTGTACACTGATGCGGAAAAATGGATCTCAGGTTCAGTCACATAGTTTAGCTAGCCAGCCATAGCCGTTGCCTCGTTGCCTGGGGAGTGGTGGCACTGCCGTACACGAGCAGAAACTATGTGTGCTAGATAAGTCATGGGCACCAAATAGTGATGTGGCTTCTCTCACCGTGAGGTGATAACCCTCCCTTTTTATCCTACCCTCCCTCCCCCTGGGAATAGTCGTCCGAATGTTACATGGTCGATGCCGTTGACAAAAAAGAAAGTCAATTTTAAAAAAATGCAAATGCATGAATAAATGAGCACATAGGCTAAACAAACTAAGAAATAAACAAAAACAAACAAATGACTAAATAAATAAATTAGTAAAGATATAAATAAATAAATGAATGAATGAATGCACGAAAGAATAAATGAAGAATGAATGAATGAATGATATATGAATGAATGAATGAATGAATAATGAATGAATGAATGAATGAATGAATGAATGAATGAATGAATGGACTGGAATTACAATCACAAAACATAAGCAGAACACACGAATTCCCACCAGATATTTTTCCTGTTTTCAGGACTCTGAAGAGAAGGGAAATAATTTCGTCTCGTTCACGTCGTAATGTACATATACATGTAGGTACATACACACATATAAGTGTGTATAGTGCTTGTTTGCAGTTGTTGGAAAACATATCGACAGGTCTCTGCTGCAGGCAGGCTGTCAGATTCCTTCCTGCTACTTTTCTCTACGAGTTTGACAATGCATTAAATTATTCAGGAAAGTTTAGCGACGAAAACTAACATCAATTTTTAAGCTATTAAAGATAAGGTATGCATCGACTCTCTCCCTGTCTGTCTGTCTGTCTGTCGTTCAAACTCTCTCTCTCTCTCTCCGTCTGGTTGTCTGTCTGTCTGTCTGTTTATCTGTCTGTTGTACACACGCACACACACTCTCTCTCTCCCTCTCCTTCCCTCTCTCTCATTGTTTCTTTGTCTCCCCCTCTCTCTCTCCCTCTCTCTCTCCTCCCTCTCTCACTGTTTTTCTCTCTGTCTGTCTGTCTGTCTGTCTCTCTCTCTCTCTCTCTCTCTCTCTTCCCCCCTCTCTCTCTCTATCTCTCTCTCCTTCTCCCTCTTTCTGTCTCTGCCTCTCCCTTCGCTGTCTTTTTTTGCGGTTCCCTCTCCATCTATCTCTCTGTCTCTTCCTCTCCCTCTTCCTGTCTTCGTCTATCTGTATCTATTTCTCTATTTCTCTTCTTCTGCTTGTCTGTCTGTCTCTTACTCTTTCTACATCTGTCTGCCTGTCTGCCCCTCTCTCTGTCTGTCTGTCTGTCTGTCTGTTCTTTTGTTCTCGAACAAGTAATACAGCAAACGGTGGGCACGATAAGGATGTTTTACACGTTCAAATATAGAGTCGGCAGGATGTTTCAAGGCATCTGTAGTTGTTGGTTTGCCCCAATGTAGAAGCTCATTACAAAACTGAATATTGCTTACTTTTTTAAAGAGTAAGGGTTTTATCAAATAAAGGTCTGACTTTTATGACCATTGTTTTGTGAAATTATAATAGGCACAATCTTATTATAATTTTACACATATATCACGCCTAAACGAATATTATCCATCAAGGAATTTCACTTACTTTTTGTTAGGCCTGATCGATTCAGCGACGAGGTGATAAAGAAGTTGATAAGAAGACTTGACAATATCCTAGCGAAAATCCTGAAAGCGATTGAAACTAATACACGTATGCTGCTTACCGCCCATCTTAATGTTTCCGTCATTCTAGTGGTGTCAGCTCAGTGTTTCATAGGTTTTGTTTACACACCACACACACACACACACACACACACACACACACACACACACACCCCACACACACACACACACACACACACACCCCACACACACACACACACACACATACACACACACATATACACACACACAACACATACACACGCACACACAAACACACACGCGCACACACACACATATATATATACACACACACACACACACGCGCACGCGCACTCACACGCACACACACATACACACACACACACAAAGGAAAAAAAACACACACACATACACACACACACGCGCACGCGCTCACGCACTCACACGCATACACACACACACACGCTCACACACACACACACGCACACACACACACACACACACACACACACACACACGCATGCACACACATCCGTCCTCCCGATTTCAAGACTTTGCCAATGCAACGGTTTTGTGTACAATCAGAGCGTCTGCCAAATAAACTTAGTTATTGGCAAGTGTCGCTGGTTGTCAGATCACTGAATGATGGATTTCAGAAAGGCAAGATCTCATCAACACAAAATGAAGGTATCACAACATGTATACCAAAAGGCAACGAACAGATAGACCTGTATAACTAATTGATTGAAATCGTTCTTCACTCGTTGATAGATGGAGGACTAAACCAGGCTTATTTCAGGCAGATGTATGAGTGATAATATTCATCTTATATATGTTCTGATCAGTTATCTCAATAGCAAAAACTTACCTGGATTACTCTTACGTTTAGACTTTGAGAAAGCATTTGATTCAATAGATTGGAAATTCATGCTCAAAGTGTTGAACGCTTCTGGTTTTGGACCAGATGTTTCCCCATCGATTTCTGTATTTCACAAAAGCATGAAATCAGCTGAAGCAGTTAATGGTAAAATGTCTGATTGGTTCCCTATCCAGAGCGGATGTAGGCAAGGTGACCCACTATCTCAGTATCTCTTTGTTTTAAGTGTATAAAATTCTAGCATTAATGGTTCGACAAAACAAAAACATTAAAGGCAGTTTGATACAACAAACTGAGCATAACATTTCACAATAAGCCAACGATACTTAAAGTTTTTCTACACGATGACAGAAGATAATTTGAGGAAGTAATATCTATTGATTGCTCTGGCAAAAAAAGCTTGACTTCTCTAAGCCACAGCAAAAATAATGTTGTGTGGGTTGGCGGTAGAAATAAATAGTGGATCATTTACATATGAAATGGAACCCATTTAAATTTAACATCTTAGAGATATGTATCATAAATGATTTCAAATCTTATGAAATACTGAGTTTTCATGAGAATTTTGAAGAAATCAAGGTGTTACATAGAATTTGGTTTAAAAGACTAATCACTTCCCTTGGCGAGCTCACTGTTCTAAAATCCCTCATTTTATCCAAAATATTTCACTTGTTTATTTTGCTTCCAAATCCAGCAGATAATCTTATAGATTCTGTGTAAAAATCAATATTTGAATTTGTGTGAAATAGAAAAAGAGACAAGATCAACAGATTAAAAACAAACAAACGTTAAATGTGTTGAGAATTGTGGCCTTGGAATATCTGGCATGAGGAAATATATAAACCCACGAACAGTGACTTTGATAAGAAAGTTGCAAAGCATCAATCATAGATAGAAAAGGATACTCATATCTTTATGCAATAGAATGACCTTGTTAAAAAAACTTAGGTACTAATCTCCCAGTACAACAGTTTGCTAATATAAATATATTCTGGAAAATGTCCCGCGTGCATATAAAGAGTTTGGCAAGATTTTGCAGCTCAAACATCTGAAGAGTTTCTTGCAGAGCCAATGTTTTGCAACAAAAATATAAATAGAAAACACAAAGTTCTCTTCTACGAGAACTGGATGAGTAATGGTATGTGTTTTGTCAAGAATGTTATAAATCGGATGGTACATTATGTCATTTATGAAGTTTAGAGGTAAGTGTGCAGTAAACACAAACTTTGTAACGTACGCTGGAGTGTTATAGGCTATTAAATCATATTTAAGAAAATGTGACATACGTATTCAAAACGACGCATTAGTAAACCAATCAAAAGTTCTTAAATGTATTCTGTTGGTAAACAGGGGTACACAGCTGTACTATGTTAACCAAAGATAAAATCAAATCGAAAAGTTGTAAGAGATGGTTGTCAAAATTCATTGAAGAGATAGAATGGCCTGCCATATTTTAAAAGTACGAAAATTGAGAAAAATCAGACTTACATGGTTACAAATTAGATTAATTCAACGAATATTGCCAACAATATTATCTTGATGAACATGCGTGTACAAAATGATGATGTCTGCTATTTTGTAGAAACGAACAAGACAGCAGATGCCATCTTTGTTGGGAACCGCAGAAGAATACAATTATTCTGGCATTCAAGTAACGATCAATAATCCCTGTGACAACGCCACCCCCTAATGTTTAATGAAAAGATTATGTCATTTGGATAAGACAGACCTTTTAAATCAGATCCCATGTTTGACTTGATTTTGTTGCAAGCCAAGTCGTACATCCACAAATGCAGATACAAAGATGATATTCCATACATTAATTCGTTCTGGATATACTTGCAAATTGTGTACAACATGGAAAAAACATGTCAGTCATAAATCTGACCTACATCAGATTTCAAACTGCCTGGTTTTTCAATAACACATCGATTGAAAATGTTACACATCTGCATGGTAATGTTTGACAATATCGATGCATGTCTGTTTATGTAATATGTACATGTGTATATGTGTTGTGTGTGCGTGTTTATTCCATCTTTGAAATATATTTTAAAAAAATCATAAAAAAATGTCGGCACGTATGGATGGAACCTATAGAGAATTGTGTGTTTGCGATGAATCTCGCTTAAACAAAATTCAACGTCCAAAGAAACTCCAAACTCTAAAAATACTTCCAGCCAATCTGCCATCTGTTGTCTGGCATATTTCATGAGCCTGCAGAAAGCCCTATGCGATGGTAAGGTCTTGCAATGGAGGTGAACCAGAACCTTGAATACATAACTCCATTACAAGAACCAGCCAGTCAACTGTCAAAAAAACTGAGGCTACCTGAATCCACAACCTCTGCTTTATCTATATAGCTATTAACCTACTGATTTAACCTGGCCACTAGGAAAAGGAGAACTGTTATTATGTAAAACATGGCAGATGTAGAGTGTAACCATGATGATGACAATAATAACAATAATAACAATTATAATAATAATCATGCTACTACTACTACTACCACTTACCACTGCTACTACTACTACAACTGATACTATTACTACTACTATTACTTATAATGATGATGATGATGATGAGAAGAAGAAGAAGAACCGAGAATATCTGGGAAGAGCCAGACAGCAAAAGGTCCTCAGAGGAGAAACCCTGGACAAGCAAGTGTTTTGGCCCATATTTCCCGACACTCTAAGAGGGCCAGGCCATATCCAGGTCATGACACCTCGATGCCCGTCTGCTATCTCCTTTCTTTTAAAATAGAAATTTCTCCTCCACATGGATACGAACATGCGCATCCAAGGTGGTCAGGTGCCTCAAGGCCTAATCACCCTTACAGTGTATGTCTTAACCATTTAGCCATCAGACACAAGAAACATACAGGGGAATTTTAAGCTTTATAACGTTGACTGTTCCTCCTGGTCCATATCCAGCTGAAACTCTTTTCAGCTGCTTCTACCATTACCATTGCCTGCAGGGCTCTGGTCCCAGTGTGACGCCTAACTATTTCCATGTGTATTTGTTGATTTTGGCTTCCACTGATTCTACTGTGCTAGGTAATAATAATAACAGTATTATTGATGATAACAAGACTAAGAAGACGAAGAATAAAAATGATAGGAGTAATAATAGTGGTGATGATGATGATAATGACACTACTACTACTACTACTAATGATTACAACAACAAGAACGACGATAATAATAATAATCATAATAATAGTAATAATAATAATAATAGAAGAAGAAGAAGAAGAAGAAAAGAAGAAGAAGAAGAAGAAGAAGAAGAAGAAGAAGAAGAAGAAGAAGAAGAAGAAGAAGAAGAAGAAGAAGAAGAAGAAGAAGAAGAAGAAGAAGAAGAAGAAGAAGAAGAAGAAGAAGAAGAAGAAGAAGAGAAGAAGAAGAAGAAGAAAATAGAAGAAAGGAAGAAGAAGAAAAAACCAAGAGAAGAAGAAGGAGAAGAAAAAGAAGAAGAAGAAGAAGAGAATTACCATGATAATGATGATGTGATGATGATGGTGATGAGGATAATGATGATGATGATGATGATGGTTTAGATATTCATCATCATAGTCATAATCATAATAAATATAATCTAGTGCTCCAAAAAATGAACTGAGAGTGATTTTACAAGAATCAAGTAAAGGGAAGTAAATCCCGTTACAGAGGGATTAAGTACGTCAGTGCAAAATTCGAATAGTAGAAAAGAAATTTGCAGTTTGTGATTTAAAGTTTGTTCAAGAGAGATTCGTCACAATTGGACAATTCAATATGCACTTTATTCGAACTTAGGCACATCATGTACAGCGTATAGCTAATTCACAATATAAGTCTACATTATCTGAATAGAAGAAATAGTTTGTGATGGTTGTTTTGTGATCAGACGGAGCATGGAGGAATGTCAACATTCAATAATATATGAAAGAATATGATTTAAGCAAAATATATTCATTTTTTCTCTTAACCGCACAATAAATGTTGTTATACTGATGTACAACAATGAAGCATCAATGTTAATAATAATAATAATAATTACAATATTTATATAGCGCAAAATCTCGATAAAAATCAAATCTAAGCGCTGAACATACACTTACGCACGCGCACACACACACGCACACACACACTTACATATGGCTATAAATGGGGAAAAAGAATAAAAGCAATGGAAAATTATAGAGAGCATATTATATACAAATATATATTACAATGTGATTCCCCTCCGAGTGGAGACAGGCTACAGAGGGGGATGAGTGAGGTCAGGATTTTATGCAGAGGAGAAAAGGTGAGTTTTGAGAGCGGACTTGAAGGAGACAAAAGTAAGTTGCTGACGGACAGAGAGAGGAAGTTTGTTCGAGGAAAGTGGACCAGAAACAGAGAAGGCTCGTGGACCATAGGTATTGAGCTTGGTGCGTGGAAAGCGAAAAGTCAGAGGATCGGAGGCAGAGCGGAGGGTACGTGAGGGAACATAGATCTCAAGTAGGCTTGACAGGTAATGGGGGGCTGCGTTATTGAGGCTTTTGTAGCACATGGTGTCTAGTTTGTACTGTATGCGCTTTGATACAGGGAGCCAGTGAAGTTGTGCCAGGAGAGGAGATATGTGGTCAGCTTTTTTCTTTTTGAGTACAAGGCGTGCAGCATTGTTTTGAATGCGCTGTAGGATGTGAATGGTGGAGGCAGGAAGACCAGACAGGAGTGAATTGCAATAGTCAATGCGAGACATTATGAAGGAGAGAACGAGTTTTGCAGTTGTTTCGACAGAGAGATACTTCCTGATCAAGCTTATACGATGGAGGTGATAGTAGCAAGATCTGGCAGTTTGAGAAACAAAGTTGTTCATGGAGAGGGTAGAGTCAATGCAGACACCAAGGTTTTTAGCTGAATCAGAAATTGGGACTGATGTGTTACATAATGGGAGAGAAAGAGGAGGCAGCTGAGAAAGTTTCTGACGGGTGCCAATGAGGATAGCTTCTGTTTTGTCGTCATTAAGCTGAAGTTTGTTTAACATCATCCAGTTCTTAATGTCCGAGTAACACTCAGTGGTGCGAGTCAAGAGGCGCTGTATATTGTTTGGTGTGTCACTGTGGACGTCTCCACCGACTTTGGCACAACCTGCCTCCTGCTGTGCCAGCCCGACGCCACTTTTCTTTTTCTGCTTCCTCGTCTCCTCCACTGCCCCTGCCTTCGACCTCGCTGCTGCGGGCTTTGTCTCCTCCTCTGTCATCTTCGCCTTCGTCTTCTGACCTGGTGGTGCCGCCTTCGCCTTCTGTCCCGCCGGTGCTGCCTTCGTCTTCTGTCCCGCCGGCGCTGCCCTCGTCTTCTGTCCCGCCGGTGCTACCTTTGTCTTCTTCTTCTGTTCCATCGTTGCTGCCTTCGTCTTCTGCCCCGCTGGTGTCGCCTTCGTCTTTTGTCCCGTCGGTGCCGCCTTCTTCGCCACCTCGGCCGCCGCCATATGATAAACTTAAACTATGCCTTTTTAACGCTCAATCAATATGTAAAGATGGCAAAGCTGAGGTCATTGCCGATTTTATCGCTGATGAGCACGTTGACATTGCTTTTATTACAGAGACATGGCTTAACCCCCTTGGTCATGAACCTATACATGCTAGCCTCACTCCGAGTGGTTACAGGCTTGCTTCTTTCCATCGCTCATCTCGAGGTGGCGGTATCGCCATCCTCTACAACGACTCACTCCATTCCCGCCTATCTTTCTCGCAGTCTCTGCCTTTCTCCCATCCTTCTTTCGTGCACGTTGAAGTATCCTTCCAATCCACCCCTCACCCCATCACCTTCTCCTGTGTCTATCGACCTCCACCTAGCTCTGCCAACAAACTCACCACATCCACGTTTCTCTCTGACTTTGACCAACTGCTTGACCACTACTGCCTCTTACCTGGAAATCTCATCATTCTAGGTGACATCAATGTCCACTATGACAACACTCACCGTTATGACACAAGACATATCATCAACTCTCTGTCCAATCACAATATGACTCAACACATTTCTGAACCAACCCATCAGAAAGGTCACATTCTTGACTGGATCATTTCTCGTGATCACCACAATTCAGCTACTAACAACTGCTTAGTTCTTTCTACCCGTCTAACTTCAGCCCTTCCATCTGACCACTCTGCAATTCTCTGTTCTCTTGACATTTCTCCTCCTTCCCGTACCACACGCACAGTGACTCGACGCAATCTCAAATCTATCGACCTCTCCACATTTTCATCTGATGCCTCCCGTCTCCTTTCTGAAAAGTCACATAACCTTGCCGATGAATTCTATACTACTCTCCACCATTTTCTGGACACTCATGCTCCAGCCACAACCCGTCTTTTACCTGACCGCCCCCCTACCCCTGGCTCACTCATGAGATTGCCTGTGCAAAACGTGCCCGCCGCAGAGCAGAGCGCCGCTGGCGCAAATCCAAACTCACTGTACACAGGCAACTTTTCCAAGCCTCTAAAACAAAAGTATCCACCCTCATTGCATCTGCAAAAACAAGCTATTTCCAAACCAAAATCCTGAATGCCTCTTCTTCAAAAGAACTCTTTACAACCATGAATCATCTCCTTGGCACACGAAAAGACTTACCTCTCCCAACAAAACATACAAATAAAGAACTCCCATCTGTATTCTCTAAGTATTTCACCACCAAAATACAAACTCTTCGTGACAGGCTTGACAGGACACCCTGTCAACCATGCCCACCTGACCCTTCCTTCTCTGGCACACCTCTCACTACTTTTACCCCAGTCTCACAAGAAGAAATTTTCAACACAATCAGATCCATGTCGTTCAAAACCTGCGAACTGGATCCTCTTCCAGGTTCTCTCTACTCCGATTGTCTCCCTACTCTCCTCCCATTCATCACTGACATCATCAACACTTCTTTTCAAACTGGAACTGTCCCAGATTCTTTCAAGTCTGCTATTGTTCACCCTCTCCTCAAGAAACACAATTTAGACCCAAATGAACTGAAAAATTACAGGCCTATCTCTAATCTCTCTTTCTTGTCAAAACTCCTTGAAAAAGTCGTCCTCAACCAGCTGAACTCTCACCTGTCTGCCAACAATCTCCTCAATCCTTTCCAGTCAGCCTACCGCCAGTGCCATAGCACTGAAACTGCCCTACTACACATTCTCAACAATCTCCTCCTTGCAACTGATACTGGCAAAGTCTCTCTCCTCACACTCCTTGATCTGTCTGCAGCTTTCGATACCATTGACCATGGTATTCTCCTTTCTAGACTTCATCATACTTTTGGCATCTCTGACATTGCTCTCTCCTTTTTCACTTCGTATTTATCAAACAGAAAACAAACTGTTCTCATCAATGGCACTTACTCTCAACCTGCATACCTGACCTGTGGTGTTCCACAAGGATCTGTCCTTGGCCCTGTTCTTTTCACTCTTTATACCTCCCCCCTGTCCACCATCATCAACTCCCACTCTATAAAACACCACTTCTATGCTGATGACACCCAACTTCAAGATAGTGACTCACCTGATAATATACAGCGCCTGTTGACTCGCACCACTGAGTGTTACTCGGACATTAAGAACTGGATGACACACAATAGACTTCAGCTTAATGACGACAAGACAGAAGCTATCCTCATTGGCACCCGTCAGAAACTTTCTCAGCTGCCTCCTCTTTCTCTCCCATTATGTAACACATCAGTCCCAATTTCTGATTCAGCTAAAAACCTTGGTGTCTGCATTGACTCTACCCTCTCCATGAACAACTTTGTTTCTCAAACTGCCAGATCTTGCTACTATCATCTCCATCGTATAAGCCTGATCAGGAAGTATCTCTCTGTCGAAACAACTGCAAAACTCGTTCTCTCCTTCATAATGTCTCGCATTGACTATTGCAATTCACTCCTGTCTGGTCTTCCTGCCTCCACCATTCACATCCTACAGCGCATTCAAAACAATGCTGTACGCCTTGTACTCAAAAAGAAAAAAGCTGACCACATATCTCCTCTCCTGGCACAACTTCACTGGCTCCCTGTATCAAAGCGCATACAGTACAAACTAGACACCATGTGCTACAAAAGCCTCAATAACGCAGCCCCCGATTACCTGTCAAGCCTACTTGAGATCTATGTTCCCTCACGTACCCTCCGCTCTGCCTCCGATCCTCTGACTTTTCGCTTTCCACGCACTAAGCTCAATACCTATGGTCCACGAGCCTTCTCTGTTTCTGGTCCACTCTCCTGGAACAAACTTCCTCTCTCAGTCCGTCAGCAA
>JAPXFY010000026.1:13044447-13049447 GCA_030674185.1 Monoplex corrugatus | reverse complement strand
ACACACACACACATGCACACACACACACAAACACACGCATACACAGGTCACATGTACCTGCTTGCACACATGTATGCACGCACATTTTCGCGCACTACATCTCCACCTTCCAAAAGGTATTCATATTTCCATCATTTGAGAGATGTACTGGGAAAAGAGTTTATTTTATATCATAATGATCATTGAAAAGAAAACACGAGGATTGTCAGAATCGTTCGACCATCTTGTTTGTGCGCAACAGTCCTGCATTGGTCCATTTTTTTTCCACAGCCTTTTTCTCTCTGCCATGGCCAATAAATTGTCAGGTATTTTGAATATTTTGGACAGAACACAGCATCCGCCAGGTATTTCGAATATTGTTTACTGACGACAATACATTTTTTTCAGATATTTAAACAGTGCTTTACTATAGACAATACATCTGCTGGCGTTCTGAAAATATTTTGCCATGGACAATATGTTTCCCAAATATTTTGAATAATATCTTTCGAGGGAGTTAACAATTAACAAGAAACACCAGGAAGGCGTGGATTGACCCAGACCACCAATGCTAATGCCTCATCACTCCTGCAGGCAATTACCACCCAAGCTCCAGACACCACTCGGTAGTCATTTCATCAAACAAACAACAAACAAACAAACAAAAAAAAGGGGGGGGCGGTCTGTCCATGCGTTGCATGACCCATTTGGACCCAGCATCAGTTGCCTTCTTTACAAATCGAATAGCAAGGTTCGGTGATGACAACCCCAGGACATAGCCACACAACGCGCACCAGCCAGGTCCAGCCGAGCCACCAGACCAAGAGGGAAAGGAAGAGCCCTCTTTGGCTCCTGTCTGGATCTTCATCTCTCTTACGGACGATACATTTGCCTGGTAATATGAATAACATTTTGCTATAGACAATACTTTTGCCAGGTACTTTGAAAAACATTTTGCTATTGACAATATTTCTGCTAGGTATTCTGTATAACATGTTGCTTTGGACGATACATTTCCCTGGTAATTTAAAACATTTTGCTATAAGAATACATTTGCGTGTAATTTGAATATTGTGCTTTGGACAATACAGTTGCCTGGCAACTTGAACAATATTTTGCTATGGACAATACATCTGCCTGGTATTTTGAACAACATTTTCCAATGGACATTGCATTTGCTAGTATTTTGAACAACATTTTGATATGGACAATACATTTGTCGGGCATCTGGAATGACGTTTTGCTGTGGACAATTATTTGCGGGGTATTTTAAATAGACATTTTCCAATGACATTGCTTTGCTGGATATTTTGAATGACATTTTGCAATGGACAATACATTTGCCTCGTATTTTGAATAACACTTTCCTTTTTACGATATATATTCGCCTTGTATTTTGAATAACATTTTGCTATGGACAATATATTTGCTGGGTATTTTGAATGATATTTTGCTAGTGGACAATACATCTGTCTGGTATTTTGAATAACATTTTGCTTTAAACAATATATTTGCCTGGGAGTTTGAATAACTTTTTTTCTAATGAACAATACATTTACCTTTAATGATAATTTTCCTATGGAAATACTTCATTATTTGCTATGGACAATCATTTGCTGGTAATTTGAATAACATTTTGCTTGACATACATTGCGGTTTTGAATAACATTTGGTGGCATACATTCTGGATGAGAAAAATTTTAGTACATACTTTGCTGGTATTTGAATAACATTTGCTATGGACAGTATCTTGCCGGTATTGGATAATATTTTGCTGTAGACAATACATTTGCTGGGTTTTTGAATAACATTTTGTTGTGGCAGTACATTCTCTGGTAATTTGAAACATATTGTATGAACAGTACTTTTGCTGGTATTTGAATAACATTTTGCTATGGGACAATACATTCGTGGTATTGGAATGACATTTTGCTAGGGACAATACATTCGCTGGGTATTTTGAATAACATTTTGCTATGGACAATACTTGCCGGATATTTTGAATAATATTTTGCTATGGACAAGTACATTTGCCTGGTATTTTGAATAACATTTTGCTATGGGCAATACATTGGTGGTAATTTGAAGAAATTTTGCAGAGGACATACACTTGCTAAGTATTTTAATTACATTTTGCTATGGACAATACATTTGCCTGGCATTTTGAATAATATTTTGCTATGGACAATATATTTGGCTGGTATTTTGAACAACATTTTGCCATAGAAAATACACTTGTCTGGTATTTTGAATATTTGCTGTGGACAATACAGTTGCCAGGTATTTTGAATAATGCTCTGCTAGGAATATCCGTTTGCTGTGTATTCTGTATGATATTTGACTGAGTACAATACGTTTGCCAGGTATTAGTATTACCTATTGCGACGTACTCTACATCCTAATAATATGTTGCTAGGGACAATACATTTGCCAGGAGCTTTGAATAACATTTTGCTAAGGACAGTATTTTTGCCTAGCATTTTGAATAACATTTTACTATGGACAAAACATTTGCCAGGTATTTTGAATAACATTTTCTGAGGACAGTATATTTGCACGTATTTGGGAAAACATTTTGCTGAGGATAGTATATGTGCCACGTACTTTGAATAAAATTTTGCTATTGACATGTTTGCCAAATATTTTGAAGAACTTCAACCATGGACAAAACCATTGCAAAGTAACAGTCTGCTGAGAACAATCAGCATCGATTCAAGAACCATTCTGAATAGTTAACACATTTCTGAAATCTGAAAATCACGCTTTAAAACAACAAATTAGAGGCTCACTCAAAAATCATACAGGAAAAGTCATCTGTAAATCGTATCATCAGGTTTAAACTGCCACGCGTAAGCAAGTATTCACAGAAGTAAATGTAAACGTCATTCAGCTAATGAGCCAGGGCTGGCCACACAGTCAAGTATTTGATTTGACAAAGAACTCGAAGAGGAGGCTGAAACGTCACTTCCCTAACAAAACTGACAAGCTCCAGGAATAAACTCCTTTCATACAATCGTTATTTCTTTTTTGCCATGTTCTGTTAGAGAATGCTCTGGCTTTACATTTTCGACAGTTTTGGATAAATCCAATAAAAAAAAGCATGATATTGTGTGCGCTATCTTTTCACAAAAGGCTATCGTCTGTAAAAATGATGACTAACCCAAAGGTGGCTGGGAGTATGAAATAATGATTTTGTGTTGGCATAAACAGTGTTGGCCCAAGCACCAAACCCCAGGTCTGCTATGACGAACAGTTGTGGACTGGGATGCCGGCTAGGTGGTCTATATAGGTTGTGGTCAGTTGTGAGGTGTGACTCAAATCACACGCAAAATGTTAAAACTTTACCTAAAATCACATGTGGACGCTGGTGCAGCACATGAGGCCTTTTGTTATCAGTGACCAAATACTCGTTATGGCTTTGTTAACAAGTTTCAGATCTGGTATAAAGTTCATAAAGGTGGGAGTGCATTGAACGGGAGAGCATTGACGTAAATCGTTGATTTCACATTTGTCTTCAATATTATTAATAAAAAGATCAAACTGCCAAATATTGATGATCTTGTGAGTTGTTTGTGATGGGTTTTTTTTTCGGCTGAACATTTTGTGTTCATAATGTATGTTTGATGGCTGTTTTTTTTTATGCTTACTTAAAATGTGTTCATAATGTATGTTTGATGGCTGTACTTAAATATTGTGTTTCTATTAAATGTCATATGATTTTGGTGGCTGTACTTACAATGTGCAATTCGAAATTACAGAAAGAAGCATCAGAAAATGAATGCATAAATACAGGCATATATCAAACCATTTCACGTCAGAATAATTTCTATAGTTGGGTGAGATTCAGTGAAGTCAGCCTAGGATACAGGTTTTGGTCTGTTTAAGATATCGCCATCTGCAGCCTTCTCAGCATTCCTACATAACAGTGTTTTCAGGGTAGCCCGGAATTTGGAGCCATAGAAGTAATAAATGAAGAAGTTAAAGGAACAGTTGACATAAGAGAATAAAGTAATGGCCAGCATGATTGTGTTGTAGGCGTTGAAGTAGTTGCCTCCAGCACTCAAGTCCTTTACGATCAGCATGGCAAAGCTGAGAACGAAGCGTGGTAAACAGGTGATGATGTAAAAGACAGACGTTCCTACCAGCATCCTGGTCAAGCTAGGTCACGACTGGACATGGCGCCAGCAACTAAAGATGACTTTTCTCTCCATTCAGACATTGATCTCAGCTTGACGACAGTGACGATGGTGGCAACAGTGACAGTGACGATACAAAACTGTGAAACGATTAAACCATACACCACAGCTTCTAAAATATCCAGCTGCTCTTTGTTTTCCAGGTAAAATTCATTAGCCGTAATGAATAATTCAGTGGAGTTGTCTATAGGGTTGAACGCGCACACTATCTGATACTTATCCCTTGCCACGAAAAAGCCACCCATAAGAAGGATGGAAGAGAGAAGAATGATGACACACATGGTTTTTGTCTTCAGTACAGTCTGAGAACGCAGCGGACTGACCACACAGAAACACCGCTCACAGGCAATGATGGTGGTCATCCAGGATGAGGTCCAATAGAAGCAGTAGAGACTGGTCAGCTTGTTGTTCTCTAGGAGCTGGATCCAGGGTCCCAGAATGACTGATGGGTCACCTCACGATATATCCTGTCTGCATACCGCACAAAGGCCTGTGTTATGTAAATCCAGTCGAACAGAGACAGAAAGAACAAACACAGATTGATACGCTCTTTGATCCCATGCTTGAAGAAAACTACAATGTTCAGGGAATTACACGGAAAACTGATGAGAAACAGTATGGGCAGAAATATTCCATGGATGATTCTTTCACACGTACTTGGAACAGACAAGCTGATCAGGTTCTTAGGGTTGTCCCATGGAATGAACTGTCCTGTGAAGTTGAGATTGATACAGTCTTCTGAGAAACTGAGAGATTTATTATCAAAGAATCGTGTAGCTTGTGTTGCATTCAGCTTCATATCTGTAGGGAGCATTTGTAGGGATT
>JAPXFY010000026.1:13006947-13039447 GCA_030674185.1 Monoplex corrugatus | reverse complement strand
ACGAGACTGTATTACCTCCATGGCCAAAGTTTTAAATGTTTGTTTGGACTGCAAATGATCGACACTCTCCCTGAACACTAACTCAATGCTTGTCGTGCTAACCAAGATTAGAACACAAACTCACAAGATAAAAAGAAAGTTTGCACTTATACACACACACACACACACACTCTCTCTCTCTCCCTCTTCCTATCTCATCTCTCATCTCTCATCATCACGCGGAAGTGTTACACGCGGTAGTGCTACTCGCGTTAGTCTTACACTCGCGACAGTGTTACACTCGCGGAAGTGTTACACGCGGTAGTGTTATTCGCGGTAGTGTTATACTCGTGATAGTGTTACACGCGGTAATATTACACGCGGTAGTGACGCTCGCGGTAGTGCCCCGCACCCTCTGACAGCATCATTGAAGAGGAAACTGTCAACTAGACATGGGCATCCTAGCTGTGAACAATACTAGAAATAGCTCAGTGGCAATATCAGATTGTGCTAAGGATTATGACAACCAGCCTCCCACGTAGACTATTAGAGTTTTAAAGGGGCTGTGTGCCTTAACATCTGAATGTAGCAGTATTGACTATTTTCGCCAAAGCTCCTTTAGCTAATTAGGACAAAGTTAACGCGTTCCAAGATAGGGATACCTGACTGGAGGTTGAGGTTGTAGTGGTTGATGACTTATAGTGTATCCATGCATAAGGATGAAGAGGTTGTGGGTCTGCTTGAACGAATCCTGGCCTAAGTTGATGCAGAAAATCTGGAACCATCGCAGTTTTTCCCAATCAAGCTTTCCTGAATACCTTACATAAGATTGGGAAAAGCTGAGAGGTATGGGCCAGTAGACTACTCCCTTGCAGTGCAAGACCACTGTGGCGAGGCTTCGGAATCTTGAACCAGAGATGTGTAAGAAGGAAGTTACAGTTAGAACCTGGTCAAGAAGAAGTCTACTATTGAGTGGAACCAGTGTTCCCACACTTGAAAGAATACTGCAGCGTTACTGGTCAGTCTGTGTCGACTACACTGTAAAATGGAGGAGTCTGCTATACGGTTCAACTAGTCTGAATGTATTGGCTATCAGGTTTGCATCTTGCTCTATCATAATTGAAGGAGAACTTATATCAGTATGGCGAGAACAGTCGAGGGGAAGATGCAATCCTGCTTAATGGACTTAAGAACAAGTAGGTAGGTAATGGTATCTGGCATAAACACAATGTACATACCAGCTATTAGTGGCAGACTTTTTTGGCCTCAAAAATCGTGCGCATTTATTTACTGTTACTGTTTTATTCTGACTACTGCAATATATACGAGAAATCAAACTGATTACATCCTCCTAAGAAAAAGATTTTGAAATTCTTTACTGCTGGGAAAACTATTACTAGGCACAGACTGCAACAGTGACCACAATCCTGTAATGGAAAGACAGGCTGGAAAAAAACCAACAACAACCGAAAACAGACCAACCGTATGACCAACTTAAATCTTGGACTCAACGACAGATGAATCGACACGTGGAAAAGTTAACAAACGTGTTCAAAATTTTAACGAACATATTCAAAACTAATTCAGTGTTCTGGAGGACGTTGGTGACAGTGAGGAACAATGGACAGAGTTGAGAAACTCGATAAATAAAGCTTATGAAGAAATCCTTAGAGCTGAAAGAAAAGCAAAGAAGAGCTGGGCGACAATAATGTTTAGCCTTGATGGAAGAATAGAGGAAGGAAAAAGGAAAGGAGAAGACTACAAACAAACCATACACAAGGAAATCAAGAATAGGTGCAATAAAGAAAAAAAAACGCTTGGCTGGAAACAAAGTGCAAAGGAATAGAAAACCGATACTAAACAGATCCTCAGTTTATGTACATAAACACCGAAGAAACTGCCCACAGGAAAAAGACGTGCACATCAACTGGTTGCTTAAGATCTAATGATGGTACGATTATTATGAAAAAAGACAAAACTTTAGATAGATGGGAAGAGTGCATTAAAGTCGTTTTTGATGATGACAGAAACGAAGAACATATTACAAGAAGGAAAGTTGGAGGACTACCCCTAATGAAAGATGAAGTTAGAGCAGCGTTGAAAAAGATACAACAGGGAAAAGCCTCAGGACCAGACAATATTACCACAGAAACGATTGGGGCCCTATATGAATTTGGAAGTAAAACATAACAGTCCTCCTAAATGAAATTTATGACACAAGAAAAATCCCTTAAGATATGTCAAAATCAATTTTCATTGCACCTCCAAAGAACGCAGGGGCTATAGAATGCAAACTACAGCGTACTATCAGCTTGGTTACTCATGTAACAAAGATTCTGTTAAGAATAATCGAGGTGAGGACAAGAAACAGAATCATAAGAGAAATAGCAGGAGAACAATGTGGATTTGTCAAAGGGAAAGGAACTACAAATGCCATATACATCCCAAAAACTCTCATAGAAAGATCAATAGTTGAACAAGGAATTCCATTATCTTTAGTTGATTATACCAAGGCTTTTGATCTGGTAAGACATGAAGAATAGATCGATCAATTAGAAAGCGCTCAATGTTGATGGAAAAGATCTAAGAATAATCAGAAATGTGTATTGGGAACGAACAGGAGCAATGATAAACACACTTTTTTAACATATTTGGGCATCTGTAATACTTTTGTGGGATAAACCTTGAATGAAGAGCAAGAGGGAGAGAGAAAGACAGACAGAGAAAGAGAGAGAGAGAGAGAAAGAGAGAGAGAGAGGAAGATAGAGAGACAGAGAGACAGAGAACAACGAAACAAACAACGGTTACTGGGGACTACCCATGTCAGAACCTGCTCCACGAACCATCACCAAAATGATTATGGACAAGGTTCCAAAGCGTAAAACCTCCAGTGCTGTAGTTATGTTCCAACAGCTTCTTCAACTGACTCCTGCTGAGAATGAATTTCATATACTGATGACAGTACCTCTATTGTTTTCTCTTGATTTGCCATTTTAAGTCCCGTGTTCCAAGCGTCATAATGCATTGCTATTACAAAACCAGGATTTGTTGCTGCGGTTGTTGTTGTCGTTGTCGTTGTTTTCGTTGCTGTTGTTTTATTGTTGTCGTTGTTGTAGTTGTTTCCTGGCAGCAGACATAGTAGCTGGTAGGCAGGTAGTGGTGTATGACATGAACTACAACAAGCACACCAGCCACTGGTGGTGAGCTTAACAACAGCTAGGGTGAAGAATGGAAGTAAGTATGCAACCTCTCTGTTAGGGGCAAGTGGGTGCTACCAGCCACCGTCCTTGGTTGGGAGGAGATTGCGATGTGACTGGGATCTCCCTGTCTGGCTGGCTCCAGGTGGAGGAAGACAAAAGCTGCCAAACCCCAGCTTGAGACGACCAAAGGGTGGAATCAGTTCGTTTAAATGGCATAACACGTCAGGAATATCACCTAGAGGGACGCAGAGGGATCAAGCACACAATGAGATCTCTATCACCTCGTCCTTTGTGACTGTCCTTGTCTGTGGACGAGGGCTGAAAATAATCTCGTAGTGGGGGTATAGCAAATCCAGGAATGCCGCCTCGTACTGCCAGTCTTCGGCGATTTGATAATAAGGACAGATTTCGCCTGATGGAGTGTGTGTCTAGGCAGTCAAGACCACTGCATCACGTCTGCTGGTGCAGTGTCGACCTTACCATGCCCTACAGGCCAGGTGATCCTTAATGAGCTCTGCTTGTGGTTGTCAGAATCTCCAGACAAACCCACAAACAGATGTCGCCATGGTCGCATGCACCACGTCCTCTCCACAGCGTATCATGATGACGTGTCAGTCTCGTTACTGTGGAGATCTGACAGGGCAACCAGCCTCACACTGGCTTGACCCATCTTTGTTTGAAACAAAATCAAACTGGTTCCAGTTCCCCAGATGCCACGATGTAGCAGTCGAGCGCATGGTGTTTCCCTTTCCCGATCTGATAGAGTGAGTTGATGGGAACCAATTCTTTGTGATGCGACCAATGTAACAGGCTCCTTGAGTTATAAATGTTAAGATTGCAGCAGAGTCAGCTGACAAACGTACTATTTCCCAATCCTGGGGAGATGACAGTAAATGCTTGGCAAGAAGGGGTTTCTGAGCTGAACCCCCCTCTGCATTTGAGACACGAGACACTGAATTAAGCATATTCGTCAAGGTCAGCGGTTTATAAAAACTGATCCTGTTTCTTTGCACCACTGATCTGCTTTGATCACATATTCTTGGACTGCCTTAGCTTCTATCTGGTGCATGCTTACCTGTCTTGAAAAATGACACCATCATCAGCAAAGGTGAGTAATCGAGCTGTTACATTGTTATTTAGATCATCAAGTCCTTTGGTACATACAAAGTTGAGAAACTCGATAGACGAAGCTTGTGAAAAAAAACCCTAGAGTTGAAAGAAAAGCAAAAAACTGGATGGCAAAAGAAATTCTAGGCTTGATGGAAGAACGGAGGAAGGCAGAGGGAAATGAGCAAAGATACTGGAAGATAAAGAAATCAGGAATAGATGCAATGAAGCTAAGGAAGCTTGGCTGAAAACAAAGTGCAAAGAAATAGAAGACTGACACAAAACAGATTCTCAGGGTATGTACAGAAGAACTGAAGAAATTGTCCACCGGAAAAAGACATGCACATTAACTGGTTGCTTAAAATCGAAAGATAGTAGCTTATTATGGAAAGAGACAAAACATTAGAAAGATGGGGAGAGTACATTAAAGACCTTTTTGAAGATGACAGAAATGAAGAACACATTATAAGAAAAAACGTTGAAGGACAACCCATAGTGAAAGATGAATTTAGAGCAACACTGAAAAAGACGAAACCAGGAAAAGCCCCAGGACCAGACATATTACTACAGAGATGATTGAAGCCCTGGAGGAATTTGGTATTGATAAGTTTAAAAATCTGGGAACGATCATCTCACCAGATGACAGATGCACATCAGAAATAGCCAGCAGGGTCGGCCAGCCAAAACAGCATTCACGAAGACGAAAAGCATTCTTACCAACAAATGCCTATCAATTAACATCAAGAAGAGAGTTCTTGAATGTTATATACAACTGATAATGTTAACGTTTGTGTGGCGTGTACAGTCAACAACAAAACCAGAACAAGATAACACCAGGTAGATCCAGGGAGAAAATATTGGACGGCTTGCAGGGTGGCTGAGGACAGAGAGGGTGGAAGATGTGCTTGTGACAACAAGGGATACATACATATGGAGGACCATGATTGCCAACGCCATGCAGCAGGGCACTTGATGATGATGATGATCTTTCCCAGTTTGGGTAAAACTGGCCTTTTTCAAAACTGTCTTGATAATGAACATACAGTTTAATCATGTTATCTTCAGACATATTTGATATCTGAATATCGAACAGTGTCCTTACTACTACTATAACAGAAAAAACAAAGATTTGATAGGTAATGAGTGTATATTCAAGACCTTTTTGACGATGACAGAAGGGAGGAACACATCATAGAAAAAAGATGAAACAGGGAAAAGCCCCAGGACTGCACAACATTATTATAGAAGTAATTGAGACTCTAGATGAATTTAGTACGAAAAAGTAAGTCCTCCTAAATGAAATTTGAGACACAAGAAAAATCCCTAAAGATACGTCAAAATGAATTTTCATTGCATTTCCGAAGAAAGCAGTAGATATAGAATTCTTCCTCCATCGTCGAATCTGCTCGATGAATCATGTAACAAAGCTTTTAAGAATAATCATGATTAGAACAGGGGAAAAGAATCGAAACAGAAATAGCAGAAGAACATAGTGGATTTGTTGAGACAAATGAACTACTATTGCAGAAACATCATAAGAACTTTCATGGTTGAGCTGAATAATGATTTATACTTAAGTTGTGTTCATTATCTGAAGACTTTTGATATGGTAAAACACGACGAATTGAGCAACCAACTGGAAAAGCTTAATATTGCTGGAAAGATCTCAGCATGCCAGGGAATATGTATTGGAAACAAACAACAGCAATGAGACTAGAAATGATATAAGTTCTTTTCAAAATATCAAAAGAACAATTAAACAGGGATGTTTCTGTCACCAGATGTTTTTGCTTCACAGAAAACCCATCATGAGAAACCTAGAATGTGCTAGGATAAAGATAGGAGAAAAATGATAAACAATCTTTGCAATGCAGATGACACCATTCTTATTGCAGAAAATGAAAAAAAAAATCTTGTGAATGTAATAGAAGTAGAAAGCAGAAATAAAGTGCTAGAACTAATTAGCGAGAAGACTGAAGTCATGGCAATCAGCAAAGAAAAAAAAAAGAAGAAGAAATCCGCTCATGTAGAATACCAACAAATGGCACAACATTAAGAGAAGTTGATATGTTTAAATATCTGGGAACTGTCATCTCACCAGACAGTAAATACACATTAGAATATCCAGCAGAATTGGCCAAGTTAAAACAGCATTCCAGAAAATGAAAATAGTTCTTACCGACAAATGCCTGTCAATGAACGGTTGTGTTATATAAAACCAAGTGTTGTATGGATGCGAAGCCTGGACACACAACAAGCTAAGTTAGAATAAGATCAAAGCAGCTGAAATGTGGTTCCTAAGAAGAACGTGAAGTGTCCCAGAGACAGCAAAAGAAACAAACGAGAAAGTCTTGAAAAAACAAACAAAACAAACGCACAAAAAGAACATTAATGAAATGACTACAGAAAACAAGCAACATTTATAGGACAGTTTATGAACCAATACAAGTCTGAGCACCTACATGTAGTTACAACAGGAAAGCCAGAGGGAAAAAGAACACCAGTTAGAACCTGAGAGAAAAGGAATAGTTTTACATGAATAGTTTTACAGAGTGGATGAGGACAGAATCGGTTGGGAGCTATGCCTGCAGCGACAAAAGATGGATTCGTCTATGTGAAACAATGGGACAAGTCGTTGTTTTTCTAGACGTCAGTTTAATCTTGGAAACTCCAGCAAGCTGTAAAGGCAACGTGAACATAATAAAGTTTCTGTGTTCAGAGTTGATAAGATCGAAGAGCCAAAATGCAAGGGCATTTCTATTCTATTCTTTATTCTGTTATTTTGGTCAGAGGAAGTATTCTGTCTGTTACAAGGACTGTTTGACTATTGTGTGGAGATCTAGTTAACCAAGTAAGAGTCTGGTAGGTGGAAAACTTTGACAAGTGAAAAATGTAACCATGATGGGTTATCTAACTTTGACAACTTGTTGAGGAAAAGTGACTGACCCGAGTTGAAGTGTGTTTGTGAGTAAACTGAATACTTCTGAAAATATCTCTTTTAACAATGGCTGCACTAGAAGATTTTTTTTATTAATAATGGTGGATTGTGCTATGTACGTCATGTTTTGTTGACTCCATAGACAAAGACTAACCTGTCATTGATCATTTTGTGTATGCTGGTGGTGTGCATAACCTTGCACTGGTGGTTATTATGCCAGGTGTGTCATGTATTCAATGCGTACACAAGGAGTGGCTGCCTTGGGTTATTATGTGTACATTGGTGATGTGCATATCAGTATCAGCCAGTAGTAGGCATAATGTTGATGTATTGTGTTTTTTGAATTGAAATGTTTTCTTTTTCCGTTTGTTGTTCAGAGCAAGAGGGCTGGCTTGATGTGGTGAACAGCCACAGCGCTTATCAGATAGCAGTTTTGGGTATTTAAACTTAGGAAGCGACTACTAGTCCTTATTGTTTCAGATTTGGTTTCGGTTTTGGTTACAATATGGGATCATCTGGGGGCAGGCATATGACTCTGAGTCATTGACTGACAGGGCTACCAAGATGAACCGTGCAGTCTTCCCCTAAATTCATATTGCAAACCAGAAAGTGTCTGAGTGCCAGTGCTCTTCGTACTACCTACCAAGAAAGAACCTGGGCTAATGGACTTCTTCTCTCTGCATATAAGTGTATGGAAACAGAACCACGACTGGTTCTTTTGAGGTGTAATGGATGCTGTCAAAGAATATGCCCAAATGTGGTGTACAAGACAGTTTAAGGTTAGACAGCATGGTACGAGCAGCACTTGGCGTCTTCTACCCAGACCGACTCTCGACAGACGAGCTCTACAACCGGTCAAAGCTCTCTCGTCTCAGCATCACACTACGCAAACGGAGACTTCAACTCATTGACCACGTCCTCTGGATGCAAAATAGGTCACAGTCGCCACTCGCATGCTCCTGATCGACTTTGACGACAACGGATTCCACCTGCGACAAGGGCAAGCGAGAACGCTCACGTTGAGAGCCGATTTGAACGATGACTTGAATTCGATCAGTATTAGTACAGTACAAACAGTGATAAATATGCCAAAGAGACAATATTCAAATTTGATTGATTCGTTTGATGCCTGATATACTATTATGCTATCTAATATTTGAACGTGAAATATATATATAAGGTTATTAAGATAAACTGATTGAAGTAAATTAGTGTGTAGTAATAGTAGTATTGAGAGGTTGGTTAAAAGCAGAACTTAGTAATCGTGTCATTTGTTTTCATTTGAAAGAATCAAACCTATTGTGTGGAATAAATTATTTCACATTCAAAACACATAATCTAAACAATAGCAAACAGTAGCATTCGTGTGACAATACTTTTTCCTTGCACTGGCGCAACCGTGAGAATTAATTCTAAAGTGTTATTTGAGAGACGTTCAGCTTTTATTAATGTGCCACCTCTGCTTGCATTTTGTCCTTTTTTCTCTGCTTCTTCGTAGAATTGGACCTTTCATAGATTTTGTTAATCCAGTAGCATACTTTTCTCCTCTACTCTGAAGTTTGCCAGTGATCAGAGTTACAGAATTACTTCAAGTGATGAAGATGAGATAAATCATATCTTCCTGATGATGAAGATATTTTTCAAAGTTGGAATCGATCTCTGTTTGTTTGAAACATACATAAAAACATAGCATAAAAAGATGGTAGCACAGAACTTAGGACATTATTGTTCTTTTTTTTAATGACAAGAGCAAAGCATGTTCAAAGGCGTGTGGATTTCTGTGAAATGTGACTGGGATAAGCCTTTCTCGTCTTTCTTTCAGATCTGGACAGCATAGACTGAAATGTGAATTATTTTCAATGAAATCTCTGCCAAACAGACAACGAAAATCTGCTTCTGTATGAATTTCATGCTACATAGATTTTGGATACAGCAGCATCACTGACATCAAATCTAAATTCGACATGAGTATTTTTACACACTTATACATGTTTATATAAATAACACTCTCTGGAAACGGTGTGACTTAAATGCTCTGCAAACCTTTTACTCCAGTTTATATTGGGGTCCCAGTCCTGCCTCAAATTGTCTATTATTGTTTAGAAACAACCTAAACTAATGTACATGTACTGATTCAACGCTGTGGTTATCTGAAAATGGATTCACCTTCCCAATTATGTGTTCCATCATTACACATCAGTAGGTTTTATAAAACCGTATGGTAATTGATTTTCGTGCATTGTAATACTCCTTGCAGCATAATTTGATTGTTTAAGAGAGAGAGAGAGAGAGAGAGAGGAGAGAGAGAGAGAGAGAGAGAGAGGAGAGAGAGAGAGAGAGAGAGAGAGAGAGAGAGAGAGAGAGATATAGCATGTATATGCAAGCGCGCTGGGGTGCATGAGTCACATGCATGTGTGTATGTGCGCGAGCTTGTGTGTGTGTGTGTGTGTGGGGTGTGTGTGTGTGTGTGTGTGTGTGTGTGTGTGTGTGTGTGTGTGTGTGTGTGTGTGTGTCTGTGTGTGTGTCTGTGTATATTTGCGTTCATGTTCATGCTGGTGTTTATTTCTCGATATCTGCGAATAACTCGCGCATTGAAGCATATGTAAATATGCACGCATGTGCAAAGGTTTGTTTCTGAGTGTGTGTGCGTAGATGTGTAGGTAGGTGTGTGTAAGTGTGCGTGCGTTTGTGTGCGTGCGTTTGTTGTTGTGTGTGTGTTTGTGTGTGTGTGTGTGTGTTGTGGCGTTGTGTATGTGTGTGTGTGTATAGCACTGCGCACGATATGTGTATGTCTACTGATGTAAGATATTTTCGATTTTTATGTATGTATTCGGTGTGTGTGGATTTTTGTACTTCTGTCAGTGCAAGGTGTCTGATGATCGTAGAGCTTCTGATGTGCTGGGCTGTGTGTGTGTGTGTGTGTGTGTGTGTGTGTGTGTGTGTGTGTGTGTGTGTGTGTGTGTGCGTGCGTCCGTGTGTGCGTGTGTGTGTGTGTGTGTGTGCGTGGTCCGTGTGTGTGTGTGTGTGTGTGTGTGCGTGTGTGTGTGTGTGTGCGCGCGCGTGCGATATACATATATATATATATATGTATATGTATATGAGTGTATATATGTGTATATATATATATATAGAGAGAGAGAGAGAGAGAGAGTTTGTGCATGATTTTGTATATGTGTATATGAATGACGTATGTAGAGGCGAATCGATAAGAAGCCAGACAGAAAAGTGATGTTAATTATACTGGTGTACTGCAGGAGTGCTGTGTAATTATCAACAATTCTTAAAGATTTATGCTTTTTTCTCATTTTAAATTCTTAACGACTAATAACTGCAGGTAATTGAAGGAGCCATGTTTTACCAGAACAGATAAAATACGGACTGGGTTCAGTCTTTTGGCATCAGTGTCTTTCTGGAAAGCAAAACACAATCTACGGCGCCACATTTTTTTCCTGTTCTCTCTCTTTCTCTCTCTCTCTCTCTCTGGCTCCTCTGTCTCTGTCTCTCTTTATCTCCCTGTCTCCCCGTCTCTCTGTCTCTGTCTGTGCCTCTGTCTCTCTTTATCTCCCTGTCTCCCGTCTCTCTGCTCTCTCTCTCTCTCCGTACTTTTTTCTTCTTCTTACCGACAGCAGTGGACTTTTCTCCCTGAATTCTGTCCAGGGACAACTCTTTTGTTTGCTGTTGCAGAGAAGAAACAACTCGATTGCAGTTGGACAGAAGAGAGAGAAGAATAGCTGTGACAGTGACCAGCCACAACCATCAGCCTTCTGCGTGATAGCCGCGCCAAGGACTTGGCGCCACTCAATAAACATCCCGTTCAGCCACTGCCGACATGTTTCACATCCAACTCAGTCCTTAACCGTGCACAACTATTGTCTAACCAGACAGACGGAGCCATCATAAATACATGCTGCACGCGGGACATCAGTTGAAATTTCGACCGAAATACTAGCATGTAGACAATTATTCAAGAACGGGATAGATCCCTGTCTGACGGGGTTTTGAACCTGGGATTCTCACGTTGGAGACGGGTGGTTTATCTGCTGGATCACATACACTCCATAAAAATTGACAAAGCGTACGTGAACAAAAGACATGTTAAGAGGTTTTTCATGAATTTTTCATACTTAGTTCCATAAACGCTCTGCTCAATCTGCCATCTTATCTTCCAGACTCCTCGGGCCTGCACAAAACCTTATTTGCTGGCAAGTCTTGAAATACAAAGGGATGGGAACGTGAGAGGGTGTGTGTGGGTGGGTAAGAACATGATCCAGCTGAAACACTAGGCTGACATCACCCAAATGATGAAAAGGGCAGCAAACAGTTCAGTTTTTAACATCGCTGGCTGGGATAAGACTCAGTGTATCAAACCTGAAGTCCACAGGTTCTCTTCACAAAAGCCAGCAAACCTGCTGAAAAAGAAAGGAGATGAACGTTAAGTCGATATGCATTCATGCAGACCGTACATGCGCGCATGCACTCACTCATTTACACAAAGCTATGAAGCCATGCTTAAGTCTGAACAACAACAAAGCAACAACAACAACAAAAACCAGCCAACCATCCAGCCAACCAACCAACCAACCAACCAACCAACCAACCAACCAGCCAAAACAAATTCTCTCCCAAGATCAAACATTATCCTGTTACCACTCAGACACAACAGCTCCCCAAGAAGATTTTTTGGTAAATTCAAGTCAAGTTTTATTTATGTATAAATAGGCGTCCTTCGGTCTCGGAAGACTATGGAGTTGCGCTCTGGGTGTTTATTCCGGTGCAGCGTCGGGTGTGGCTGGCCAGTCCGACGCGGGAATGACAGTCCCTGTGGCAGAGGGCACAGATGAAGTCTGACGCTGGTCTGTCTGCCTGGGCTGCAGCCTTTCTTCTCGTTTTCTTTTCCTCGTGCCGCTGAGCGAGTGTCTCTTCTAACTTGGAGAGACCTTTCTGCACAGTCTGTCTCCAGGCTGACCGTTCGAGGGCTGTTGCTTCCCAGTTGTCCTTGTCGATATTCAAGGCTTTTAGGTCCCTCTTGCACACGTTTTTGAATCTCAGCTGTGGTCTGCCTGTGTGACGTTTTCCCTGCACCAGTTCTCCGTAGAGGAGGTCTTTGGGGATCCGTCCGTCGTCCATGCGAACGGCATGGCCAAGCCAGCGCATGCGTCTCTGTTTCAGCAGCGTGTGCATGCTGGTGCATCCAGCTCTTTCCAGGACAGTGTTGTTTGGGACCTTGTCCTGCCAGGTGATGTTTAGAATGCGTCGGAGGCTACGCATGTGAAAAGCATTGAGCTTTTGCTCTTGTCGGGCACGCAAAGTCCAGGACTCGCTGCCATACAGGAGGGTGCTCACGACGCAGGCTCTGTAGATCTGGATTTTTGTGTGCTCAGTCAGCTTCCCGTTGTTCCATGCTTTCCTTGTCAGTCTGGCCATGGTGGTAGCTGCCTTGCCGATGCGCCTGTTGAGCTCTGTGTCAAGTGAGAGGGTGTCTGAAATTGTTGAGCCCAGATAAACAAAGTCATGGACGACATCCAGTTCATGGTCATTGATGCTGATGGCTGGGGGAGAGTCGACATTCTGTCCCATGACCTGTGTTTTCTTCAAGCTTATGGTAAGCCTGAAGTTTTGGCAGGCATCGCTGAAGCGAGTCATGAGCTGCTGTAGGTCTTCAGCTGAGTGGGCGGTTACTGCTGCGTCGTCTGCAAAGATGAAGTCACGCAGGCACCTCAGCTGGACTTTAGTCTTGGTTCTTAGTCTGGAGAGGTTGAAGAGCTTTCCGCCTGTCCTGGTTCGGAGGTATATGCCTTCAGCTGCAGGACCGAATGCGTGTTTCAGCATCACAGCAAAGAAGATTCCAAACAGAGTGGGAGCCAGGACGCAACCCTGTTTCACTCCACTCCGTATGTTGAAGGCAGCTGATGTTGAGCCGTCAAAGACGACGGTGCCTTTCATGTCTTCGTGGAAGGATCTGATGATGCTGAGAAGTTTGGGTGGACATCCAATCTTGGGAAGGATTTTGAAGAGGCCATCCCTACTGACCAGATCGAAGGCCTTTGTGAGGTCTATGAAGGCAACGAAGAGTGGCTGCCTTTGCTCCCTGCATTTCTCCTGAAGTTGTTTGAGGGAGAAGATCATGTCTATAGTGGATCTGTTGGCACGGAACCCGCACTGCGATTCAGGGTGGACTTGCTCTGCGAGTACCTGGAGCCTCTTCAGTACTACTCGTGCAAAGACTTTCCCAACGATACTGAGGAGGGATATTGCGCGATAATTATTGCAATCGCTTCTGTCACCTTTGTTTTTGTACAGTGTGACGACGTTAGCATCCCTCATGTCTTGTGGTACTTCGTCTTCACTCCAACAGAGGCAGAGGATTTCATGCAACTCGGTGATGAGTGTCTCTTTGCAGCACTTCAGTACTTCGGCGGGAATACCGTCTTTCCCTGGTGCCTTGCCAGAGGCAAGAAAGTCCAGGGCTTCGTTGAGCTCATCTATGGTTGGTTCTCTGTCAAGCTCTTCCAGCTCTGGTAGGCACTCTATGGCATTCAGGGCGTCTTCTGAGACTACAGTTTCCCTTGCATATAGCTCAGTGTAGTGTTCTACCCAGCGCTCCATCTGTTGTTCTCTGTCTTGAATCACCTCCCCTGTAGCTGATTTCAAAGGGGCAGTTTTCTTTTGCGTTGGGCCCAATGCCTGCTTGATGCCTTCATACATCGCCTTGATGTTGCCTGTGTCAGCCACAGTCTGAATCTGGGAGCAAAGCTGAAGCCAATAGCCATTGGCGCATTGTCTGGCACATTGCTGGACTTTGCTGCGAGCAGCACGGAGAACCTGGAGGTTCTGCTCACTGGGATTGGTTTTGTATGCTGTCAAGGCGTTTCTCTTGTCCTCGATGACTGGTGTCATTTCTTCTGAGTGGGCTTCGAACCAATCAGCTGACGTGCTGGTCTTTTTGCCAAATGTAGACATGGCGGCATTGTAGACAGCATCTCTGAAGTGTTCCCATCGGTCTTGGGCATTTGCAGTGGGTGGGCCAGGGAGAGAATCCTCCAACACACGCGCAAACTCCTCCACTTTTCTTTGATCGCGTGTTTTGCTTGTGTCGATGCGAGGTCGGCCCTCCTTTCTCGTACGGTGCAGTCTCTTCGCGCGGAGCTTCACATTGCTGCACACCAAAGAGTGGTCAGTGTCACAATCGGCGCTCTGGTAGCTGCGAGTGATCTTGATGCTGGAAAGGTTGACACGTCTGGTGAGGATCAGGTCGAGCTGGTGCCAGTGTTTGGATCGCGGGTGTCTCCAGGAGACTCGATGCTGAGGCTTCGTGTTGAAGAAGGTGTTACTGACGCACAACCCATGATGACAACAGAGCTCTAGCAGGCGCTGGCCATTCTCGTTCATTTTCCCAGTGCCGAACTGACCCAAGCAGGTGGGCCAGGAGTTGTAATCGACACCCACTCTGGCGTTGAAATCGCCGGCGATGAACAGTAGTTCTCTGTCAGAAATTCTCCTTATCGCAGCACTGAGGTCGTCATAAAACTTGTCTTTTGCTTCTGCTGTGGATGCCAAAGTTGGTGCATAGACACTGATTAGACTGACTGGTCCTGAGGATGTTTGGAGTCGGAGAGACAGGATTCGCTCTGTTCCTTCTGCTGGTGGGGTTATGGATCCCAACAATCTGTTTCTAACTGCGAATCCCACGCCGTGTTCTCTGACCTCGTCTGATGGTTTGCCCTGCCAGAACAGGGTGAAGTCTCTCTCCCTCACAGATCCTGTTTCTGGGAGCCTGGTTTCTTGAAGGGCGACGATGTCCATCTGCAGTCTGCTCAGTTCTCTGTCGATGACGGCTGTCTTGCGAGCATCATTTACTTCCTGCAGGTCGTCAGAAAAGCCTGGTGTCATTGTCCTCACGTTCCACGTGCCCAATTTCAGGGCGGGAGTTTTCATTTTTCTGTTGCCTGGTGCACAGTTGATCCGCTTGTCGGTTTTCATCCTAAACTCCACGCACCCAGTGAGGCTAACGGACCGTGGCGGGGCAGCACCTTACTGGCTGGGGGCTGCCCAGCATAAGGCGGGTGGTAGCTGCCCAGTGAGATACGATGACCTCTCCCACCGTCGGAAGCAGCCCCTGGCGTCTGACTCTACGCCAATTGAGTATGCAGACTTAAAACCGGTAAACTGCTACTTCCCGTGTTTAGTCGACGCTGCAAAGCGAAGCTGGAGTGACCTCTCCAGAGCGCAAGGCCTGGGTAAGTAAGTGTGGAGGGCAAACTGTTACCCATGCAGCAGACCTCCCCTCTCCACGTCGCTGGAATGGTCCATTGGAAAGGCAAGCGCCGATACACATGGTTCCAGTGCCGTCGCAGGAGTTGCCAGAACGTTGCTGTATACAGCCTCGGACTGCCTTGGGGACTCCGGCTCCGGATTTTTCCTCAGGGTTGACTCCCGAAGCCTTTCCTATGAGTGGGTTTGGCCGCAAGGCAGTGGAGGTTTGAAATCAGAGTTTTCCTTCTCTTAGATGAGGTGTCTTCCCAGACTGATGAGCCCCATCTACCCAAAGCACTGGTTTTCAGGCCCCAGTAACCCGCCTTCACCCCTTCTCCTATCAGTAGTAGCAGTTCCGCCGGGCTTATATCTAAGCCACACGAGCAGGCTAGGAGCTGGACTTAGTTGTCAGAGGCTGTTGGAGACGCGCGCCGTGAGGGGCATTTTATATACAATGGGAGCTTGTCCCCATTGCCACCCCTCGGCACAGACAAAACAACCTCAAATCAAATGCACCCCCTACACACACACACCACACAACACACACACACACACACACACACACACACACACACACACACACACACACACATACACACACACACATACACATACACATACACACACACACACGAAGGTGCACTATACAGTGCTTCAAGCACGTATTGTCTATGCTTTCGCTAGGTAAGTATGTCTCCTGACACAACATGGGCCCCAAGGTGTCTCCTGACACATCAGTGGGCCCCAAGGTGTCTCCTGACACAACAGTGGGCCCCAAGGTGTCTCCTGACACAACAGTGGGCCACAAGGTGTCTCCTGACCCAACAGTGGGCCACAAGGTGTCTCCTGACCCAACAGTGGGCCCCAAGGTGTCTCCTGACCCAACAGTGGGCCACAAGGTGTCTCCTGACACAACAGTGGGCCCCAAGGTGTCTCCTGACACAACAGTGGGCCCCAAGGTGTCTCCTGACACAACAGTGGGCCCCAAGGTGTCTCCTGACACAACAGTGGGCCCCAAGGTGTCTCCTAACACAACAGTGGCCCCAAGGTGTCTCCTGACCCAACAGTGGGCCCCAAGGTGTCTCCTGACACAACAGTGGGCCCCAAGGTGCCTCCTGACACAACAGTGGCCCCAAGGTAGGTGCCTCCTGACACAACAGTGGGCTCCAAGGTGTCTCCTGACACAACAGTGGGCCCCAAGGTGTCTCCTGACACAACAGTGGGCCCCAAGGTGTCTCCTGACACAACAGTGGGCCACAAGGTGTCTCCTGACCCAACAGTGGGCCCCAAGGTGTCTCCTGACCCAACAGTGGGCCCCAAGGTGTCTTCTGACACAACAGTGGGCCACAAGGTGTCTCCTGACACAACAGTGGGCCCCAAGGTAGGTGCCTCCTGACACAACAGTGGGCCTTAAGTAACGTTCTTTCATCTGGACACCCTTTACGTACTTTATCAACATCATCATCATCATCATCATCATCATCATCATCATCATCATGTGCCCTGCTGCATGGCGTTGGCGATGATGCCCCTCCATATGAATCTATCCCTTGTCGCTGAAAGTACATCTCCCGCCCTCTCTGTCCTCAGCCACCCTGCAAGTCCGTGAGATATTTTCTCCCTGAATCTACCTGGTGTTCTCTTTCCCTCCAGATTTCCTGTTGTGACCAGGTGTTCTAAGTCTGCTTTCCTCATAAAATGTCCTATAAATGTTGCTTGTCTTTTCCTAATCTTCTTTATCAATATTCTTCCTGTGTCTGCCTCCTTCAAGTCCGTCTCGTTAGATTTCTGTGCTGTCCATGGAACTCTCGACATTATTCTTAGGAACCAACTTCAGTTGCTTCAATTCTGTTCTGACTTTGCGTGTTGACTTCCACGCTTCACAGCCGTACAACAGTATTGGTTCAATACAACATTCAAGAACTGTCTTCCTGCAATTAATTGATAGGCATTTGTTGGTAAGAACGCTATTCATCTTCTTGAGTGCGGTTTTGGTTTGGCCGGTTCAGCTGGTTATTTTTGATGTGCATCTGCCATCTGGGGAGATGACCGTACCCAGATATTTAAACTTATCTACCTGGTTCAAAGTTGTGCCGTTTGCTGTTAATTTGCATGAGGGAATTTCTTGTTTTTTAGTGATTACCAGGACTTTAGTCTTCTTGCTATTTAGCTCCAGCCCTTTATTTTTGATTTCTTTCTCTATTATATAATAAATCACTTTTATATAGCACTATTCTCCTACACATAGGTAAAGACTCATTGGCTTTTCTTTAATTAGCTCATTTTTCCCAATCAGCCCTATGCCTAGTGATCAATCATACTAACTCCCACTCCTAGTCCCTCCCCCCCAACACACACACTAGCACATCTGTTGCAAGCAAGTACTAATATATACATTACTGAATCAGAAAGATCAAAAATCATGTTTCATTACTGGTAGTATTTATTAACAGATGAGTTTTGAGGCCCGCCTTGAAAGAAGAGAGAGATTATGAACCGCGAAGAGAAAAAGAAAGGTGTTCCAGACAAATAGGGCCTGGCAACGGAAGGCTCGGTGTCCTGTGGTTTTGTATTTTGATTTTGATTTTGCCAGAAGCTTCTGGTTGCTTGACCTGACACTGGTTCAGGCCTGTATATTTTAAGCACAGAAGAGAGGTAGATAGGCAAGGTGCCATCAAAATGCCGATGAGCCAGAGTAGCTAGTTTATATTTTAATCTTGCTTCCACTGGGAGCCAGTGGAGCTGCTTCAATAGGCTGGTTGCTGAGGTGGTCTTTCACTTTCTGAATACCAGCCTAGCTGAACTATTTTGTACCCTCTGAAGGCGCTTAATCGGAAAGGATGGGAGAACTGCAGAAATTGCATTACAATAGTCCAGTCTTGACAGTACAAAGGACACAACAAGTCGTGCTGTATCGTTTATAGAAAGGTATGATCGAATCAGTCAGTTCATAGCCTCTCCATCAGCAAGCCGTACGTTGTGCCTACTCGTGGCGACAGGCGGTAACTGAGCACCTCACGGACTCAGGCTAAATCTCGTGGGACTCGGAGAAGAGTCTGGCCCCCAGACGTGTGGCATGCAGGCCCACCGGCGTGTGGATATACCCTGGTGCCCACGAACCAGATCCCCAAGCTATGGGTAAGTAGTTCCACTGCCTTGTGGACATCTCGGGAGAGAGTAAGGCTAAGAGAGTTAACCCTGAAAAAAAAAACGATGGAAGGCAAGGGGAAACCACCATCGTAGTGTCCCCAGAACAATCATGGACAAAAGAAAGATGAAGAATGAAGTTAACGACGTGAATAGGTGCTCCTGTGGAGCACCTTCGTCCAGTAGGGACTGTCATGCGGTGCAAGTGATACCAGACCGTCAGCAAGCTACTGCGACCAAAATCAAACATAAAGTCAAACTTAGAAACGCCTAAATAGCAACATGGAACATCAGAACACTGTTGCAGAAGGGAAAATTAGACAACATCAAAATGGAGATGGAAAGGCTTAACATTAGTATTTTAGGACTAGAGGAAGTGAGATGGAAGGGGGCAGACATGATAACATCAGGAGAATACACAGTGATTACTCTGTGGTAACTTTACATGAAAGAGGAGTAGGCATCATAATGGACAAAAACGAACCAAAAGCAGTTAAGGGATACTGGGCTGTGTCCGACAGAGTTTTGCTGGTCAAATTGGGAGGCAAACCATTTGATATCAACATCATCCAGGTGTATGCACCAACATCCGCAAGTACTCAGGAAGACATCGACAACTTCTACGAAGTATTAGAGATGGCCAAGACCCGAATGTAAATCACAAGAAGTTACAATCATAATGGGAGATTTTAATGCTTAAGTGGGACAGAATAGGGTGGAGGATATAGTTGGACCTCATGGCCTTGGTACACAAAATGAAAGGGGAGGGAAACTTGTAGAATGGGCACAGATGAATGAGTTCATAGTAGGAAACACCTGGTTTGAGCAGCCTAATAGCCTAATAGAATAAAATGGACTTGGATGAGTCCAGAAGATAATACCAAAAATCAGATTGACTACATCCTGTTCAACAAAAAGATTGAAAAATTCTTTAATGTCAGCAAAAACACTACCAGGCGCAGACTGCAACAGTGACCACAATCTTGTAGTGGGAAGGTTTAGGCTGAAATTAAGGAAAAAGGAAACAGACCAAAAGCAACATCAAACTAAACCTTGGACTCTTAAAGACAGATTAGTTGATACGTAAAAAAAGTAATGTGCATGTTTAAAACAGATTCAGTGCTCTGAAAGACGTTGGTGACAGTGAGGAACAATGGACAAAGTTGAGAAATTCGATAAATGAAACTTGTGAAGAAATCCCTAAGACAGATAGAAAAGCAAAAAAGAGCCGGATGACTAATGAAATTCTGGGCTTGATGGAGGAAAGGAGGAGGGCAAAGAGAAACGAGGAGATATACAGGAAGATAAACAAAGAAATCAGGTATAGGTGCAATGAAGCTAAGGAAGCTTGGCTGAACACAAAATGCAAAGAGATAGAAAACCGACACAAAACAAATCCTCAGGGTATGTACGGACAAATTGAAGAAATTGTCCACAAGAAAAATACATGCACATCAACTGGTTGCTTAAAATCGAAAGATGGCACGCTTATCATGGAAAAAGACAAATACTGGACAGATGGGGAGAGTACATTAAAGACCTTTTTGAGGATGACAGAAACGAAGAACACATTATAAAAAAGAACTTTGAAGGACCACCCATAATGAAAGATGAAGTTAGAGCAGCACTGAAAAGGATAAAACCAGGAAAAGCCCCAGGACAAGACAACTTTACTACAGAGATGATTGAAGCCCTGGAGGAATTTGGTATAGAAAAAATAACAGTTCTCCTAAATGAAATTTACGACACTGGAAAAATCCCCAAAGATATGCCAAAATCAATTTTCATTGCACTTCCAAAGAAGACAGAATGCGAACTCCATCGCACAATAAGTTTGATGAGTCATGTAACAAAAATCCTGTTAAGAATAACCAAGATGAGGACAAGGAATAGAATCAAAAGAGAAAATAGCAGAAGAACAGTGTGGATTTGTGGAAGGGAAAAGGAACTATTTATGCCATATACATCCTAAGAACTATCATAGAGAGGTCAATTGAGATGAATAAGGATTTGTATATATGCTTTGTTGACTATACCAAGGCTTTCGATCGGAAACGACATGAAGAATTGATCAACCAACTGGAGAGACTCAATGTTGATTGAAAAGATCCACGAATAATCAGGAATATGTACTGGGAACAAACAGCTGCAATGAGAATAGAAAACAAAATGAACTCTTTCCAAAACATCAAAAGAGGAGAGGAGTCAGACAGGGTTGTGTTTTGTCACCAGATCTGTTTTCACTTTACAGCGAAAACATCATCAGAAACCTAGAAGAAGACCTGGATTAAAGATTGAAGGGAAAATGGTAAACAACATTCGATACGCAGATGACACCATGCTAATTACAGAAAGTGCAAGGGACCTACAAAACCTTGTGAGTGTACTAGAAATAGAAAGCAAAGGTAAGGGATTGGAACTAAACAACATGAAGACTGAAGTCATGGTGATCAGTAAAAACCATGAAATTCCCTCATGTAAAATAACAGCAAATGTCACAACCCTGACACAGGTTAATAAGTTCAAATACCTGGGAACGGTCATTTCATCAGACGGCAGATGCACATCAGAAATAGTCGGCAGAATCGGAAGAGCCAAAACAGCATTCAAGAAGATGACAAGCATTCTTACCAACAAATGCTTATCAATTAACATCAGGAAGAGAGTCCTTGAATGTTATGTAGAACCAATACTGTTGTACGGATGTGAGGCGTAGACAGTCAGCAAGCAAAGACAGAGCAAGATTGAGGCAGCCGAGATGTGGTTTCTAAGAAGAATGTTGAGAGTTCCATGGACAACAAAGAAAACAAACGAGACAGTCTTGATGGAGGCAGACACAAGTAGATCACTCATAAGGAAGATTAGGAAAAGACAGGCAACATCTATAGGCCATTTTATGAGGGAGGGGGATTTGGAGCACCTGGTCACAACGGGAAAGCTGGAGGGAAAGAGAGCACCAGGTAGACCCAGGGAGAAAATGTTAGACGGACTTGCGGAGTGGCTGAAGACGAGGAGGGTGGAGGAGATGCTTGGGGCAACAAGAGATAGAGACATGTGGAGGTCCATGATCGCCAACGCCATGCGGCAAGGCACCTGATGATGATGATGATGATGATAATGATCGAATCGAACTGGTTCTTCTGAGATGATGAAAAGCAGACTGGCAGACGGAAGAAATGTGCTTGTCCAAGGACAGTGTCTCATCAAGATAGACTCCCAAGTACTTTGCTGAGGACTGAAAAAGGCACCGATTCAGAAGAGAGAGTTAGAGGATCAGGCTTTTTCTCAGAAAGACGAACATGGTCACCGATGGCAAGAAGTTCTCAGTCTTATTCTCATTTAACTTAAATCTGTTTTTGTTCATCCGTGATTCTATCTCATTGATATTCACATGGTGTTGTAGGTCTTTTTTTCATTTTCTGCAGTAAGCACGGTGCTATCTGCGTAACGAATGTTGTTATCATTTTTCCTCCAGCATTTATTCCACGGCATTCTTCTAGGTTTCTAGTGATGGTTTCACTGTAAAGTGAAAACAAATCTGGTGATAAAACACAACCCTGTCTGGAACGAGCTTACGTAGTCTTCTCTTATCATTGCTGCTGTTTGTTCACAATACATGTTTCTGATCATTCTTAGATCTTTTCCATCAATGTTGAGCCCTTCTAGTTGGCTGATCAATTCTTTCTGTCTTACCTGATTGAAAGCCTTGGCATAATCAGCAAAGCAGGAATATAAATCCTTAATCAACTCGTCTGACCTCTCTATGATAGTTGTTAGGGTGTGTATGGCATTAATAGTTCCTTTCCCTTCAAGAAATCCATATTGTTCTGCTATTTCTCGTTTTATTCTGTTCCTTGTCTTCATCATGATTATTCTTAATAGGATTTTTGTGACATGACTCATCAAGCTGATTGTACGACGGAGTTCTCATTTTAAAGCCCATGTTTTCATTGGAAGTGCAATGATAATTAATTTTGACATATCATAGGGGATTCTTCAGATGTCATAAATTTCATTTAGCAGGTCAGTTATTCTTTCAATGCCAAATTCTTCTAGGGTCTCATTCAGTTCTGTAGTAATATTGTCTCGTCCTGGGGTTTTTCCTGGTTTCATCTTTTTCAATGGTGCTCTAACTTCATCTTTCATTAAAGGTGGTCTTTCAATGTTCTTTCTTATAATGCGTTCTTCGTTTCTGTCATCGTTAAAATGTCTTTAATGTACTCTCCCCATCTATCTAATATTTTGTCTTTTCCGTGATAGGCTTACCATCATTCAATTTTAAGGAATCAGTTGATGTGCATGTCTTTCTCCTGCAAGTAATTGCTTCAATGTTTCTCTGCATACTTTGAGGAGCTGCTTTGTGTCTGTCTTCTATTTCGTTAATCTTTTGTTTCTCGTCAAGCTTCCTTAGCTTCATTGCTTTTAATCTCTTTTATCATCCAGGTATTTTTTCTTTTCGTTCAACTCTAGGGAATTCTTCACACGCTTCATTTATCGAGTTTCTCAACTCTGTCTATTGTTCCTCACTGTCACAAATGTCCTCCAGAACACCTGAATTTGTTTTGAGCATGTACGTTAAAATTTTCACGGGTCGCTTCAATTGTCTTTAAGAGTCGAAGATTTAGTTCAATGTTACTTTTGATCTATTTTCTTTACTTAAGTTTCAGCCTAGATTTTGCCATTACAGAATTGTGGTCACTGTTGCTGTCTGCTTCTGGTAGTGTCTTTGATATCAGCAAAGAATTTCTAAAACTTGTATTTATCAGAATGTAATCAATTTGATTTTTAGTACTGTCTCCTGGACTTATCTACGTCTATTTTCTTCTGTTAGGCTGCTCAAACCAGGTGTTTCCTACTATGAACGCATTTATCTGTGCCCATTCCACAAATTTCTGTCCCCTTTCATTTTGTGTACCAAGGCCATGCGGTCCAACAATGTCCTTCACCCTCTCCTGTCCCACTTTAGCGTTAAAATCTCCCATTATTGTCGTAATATCCTCTGATTTGCATTGAGCCTTGACCGTCTTTAATACTTCAAAGAAGTTGTCAATTTCTTCTTGAGTACATGTATTTGCGGATTATGTTGCATATACTCAGATGAGGTTGATATCAATGGCTTGTCATCTAACTTAACTAGCAAAACTAGGTCTGACACAGCCCATTGATTGACTTTGACTTGCCCCTTTCCATCATGATGCCTACTTCTTTTTCACGTGTGTTTCCACCAGAATATATTACTGAATGCTTGCCTGATGTTATCATATCTGACCCTTCCACCTTATTTCCCCTAGTCTTAAAATATTGATGTTAAGCCCTTCCATCTCCATTTTGACATTTTCCAATATTCCCGTTTGCAGCAATGTCCTTACTTTCCATTTTGCAATTTTGTTATATTTGTTTTAAATTGATCGCAGTAGCTTGCTGACGGTTGGGTGTCACCTGCACAATCTGACGGTCCCTGATGGACAAAGGATCTCCACAGAAACCCTTACATCGTTGTCATTCTTTTTCGTATTTGGCTGGCCATGATAAATTTGGGAATACACGATTGTGGTTTCCTGTTGCCTTCCATAGGTTTTTGTATGGACTCTCTGCTAGCCTTTGTCGTTTCCACGATAACCAACAAGGCAGTAGGGGTGATTTTCTGTCAGAGTTTACTCCTCAGCCTTCTTCTCTCCAGAGATAACCAGAAGACAGTGGTGTTTCTTTCTATCAGGGTTTATTCCTTTAGTGCTACAGTCCTACGGAATTACATAATTTATATCACACGAAACAGAAATGAAACAAACAAGATTTGATAAATAAACTGATAAGCAAGCAACCACCAAGTGATGTCCCTGATATCTTATTTATCGATAACTATGTGTGGACACTGAGCCCAGAAGTTCCAGAATGTCAGAACAAATAAGTTTTTAAAAAAGCAGTTTGTTGAACATGCAAGCATTCTACATATTAGTACTATGCCCATCGCATGATAAATACTATTTGGTTACTCACATCTACTCAAACGTTATATCTTATTTCATTTACATGTAATAATAATGATAATAATAATAATTACAATATTTACATAGCGCAAAATCTTGTTAGAAATCAAATCTAAGCGCTGAACATACACATACGCACGCATGCACACACACGCACACACACATACACACACATGGCTATAAATGGGGAAAAAAGAAGAAAAGCAATGGAAAATTATAGAGAACATATTATATACAAATATATATTACAATGTGATTCCACACCGAGTGGAGACAGACTGCAGAAGGGGTTGAGTGAGGTCAGGATTTTATGCAGAGGAGAAAAGGTGAGTTTTGAGAGCGGACTTGAAGGAGACAAAAGTAGGTTGCTGACGGACTGAGAGAGGAAATTTGTTCCAGGAGAGTGGACCAGAAACAGAGAAGGCACGTGGACCATAGGTATTGAGCTTAGTGCGTGGAAAGCGAAAAGTCAGAGGATCGGAGGCAGAGTGGAGGGTACGTGAGGGAACATAGATCTCAAGTAGGCTTGACAGGTAATCGGGGGCTGCGTTATTGAGGCTTTTGTAGCACATAGTATCTAGTTTGTACTGTATGCGCTTTGATACAGGGAGCCAGTGAAGTTGTGCCAGGAGAGGAGATATGTGGTCAGCTTTTTTTCCTTAAAGTATTATGGTCCTTTCTATTGTATTATTTATCTCGTTCAATTTATTACTGCAAGACGTTCTCAAGGTGTCGTTTCATTAAAACGACTCACACCTTTTTGTTTTAAACATTGATATTTCATTTTGCTGGAATCTTATTACTTTTTTGCATTCAACTTTGGGTAGCTTACATTTCATAAGATATTCTAGCTCCTGTTGGAGGTGAGAACTGGACCCCATGTGTGCGGTAAGTGTGCTCGTTGGGTCCATTAGTCTGAGAGAAGACCAGTGTCGTAGTCCTGTCTGGTGGCTTTGGACATTGAAGAAAGGAAGAGTTTGTCCCCTTCACAGTCTATGTTTTGTGTGATTTTTCCATGGCTTGAATAGTGTGTTCAGATATTTATTTGTATAGTATTGCAGATTTAAGTTTTAATATTATTATCTGTTAAGGGAGGACAAGGACTGAATTTTTGTTTTTATTATATCACATTCCACTTTGCCTCATTTACGGCCCATCACCCTTTCATCTTACCCCCAAATCACGCTTGTTTCTTGTCTATGGATTTTCTCTATACAGTTCTACTTCTTCTGGCGCTGAAGGACGTGCATCGTTTGAATGGGCCAAGACTTGAACCGTGGCTTAAATCAACTTCCCAGATGTGGATTATATTCTTCTTACACTCTGAAGTGGAGACCAGCCTCATAGAAACGACGACAAAAACACGACGGCAGATCTACACATTCCTTCAGACGTTGACGACCGTGAGATTGCAAGCACGGCAACGACAAACTCTTCCTTTCTTCAATGTTCAAAGCCACCAGACAGGACTACGACACTGGTCTTCTCTCAGACTAACGGACCCAACGAGCACACTTACCGCACACATGGGGTCCAGTTCTCACCTCCAACAGGAGCTAGAATATCTTATGAAATGTAAGCTACCCAAAGTTGAATGCAAGTTCATAAAAAATAATTAATGCAAAATACACACGTTATACGTGGTATCCGAGGACCACACTTAACACGAACGAGCAAGCATATGGCAAGTTCTATGAGTGCATCCATACGTACACACAAATATGCATAGACAGCACAGACCTACATATAAACACACAAACACACAGAGGAATCCACACACATACACCTATGGCTTTACACATGGCAAGGCGGAATCCGTACATGGATTTTGGAGGTTAACACGGTGAACAGACACCATGGACAGAGGGAAAAAGGAACAGTCGTGGATCAACTGCTCTAAAACCAACCTACCAAAGAAAAGTGACTCTTATTTTTAATCGTGTCGAGAGCTCCATGTGCACCTTTGACAAAGGTACACGTTCTGTTGCTCAGTGGACCAAACGTGGTCAAAGAAGGTCAAACCTCTGAGGCCTGACTGGCACACAGATAGAACACTTGTCTTCCATTCTGTCTGCAGGAGTTCACATGAGTGCCAGTCATGCCTCGAGAATTTTTTATGTGTATGCAGCCTCCAGTCTATCCAGCTGTGAATGGATACCTGACTTTCTCAAAAATTAGACAACGGTAAAGCAGAGAGAGAGAAAGAGAGAGAGAGAGGAGAGAGAGAGAGAGAGAGAGAGAGAGAGCGAGAGAGAGAAAGAAAGAAAGAGAGAGAGAGAGAGCGAGAGAGAGAAAGAAAGAAAGAGAGAGAGAGAGAGAGAAAGAGAGAGAGAGAGAGAAAGAGGGAGAGAGAGAGAGAGAGAAGAGAGAGAGAGAGAAGAGAGGAGAGGAAAGAAGAGAGAGAGAGAGAAAGAAAGAGAGAGAGAGAGAAAGAAAGAGAGAGAGAGAGAGAAGAGAGAGAGAGAGAGAGAGAGAAAAGAGAGGAAAAGAGGAGAAAGAAAAGAGAGAGAGAGAGAAGAAGAGAGAGAGGAGAAAGAAAGAGAGAGAGAAGAGAGAGAGAGAGAGAGAGGAGAGAGAAGATGGGCACTGCCACGAGAAAAGTTGATGTCTCTGCAACCTCAGCCTCCTATGACTTCAGGTTTATGTGACAGCATTTTTAATACGTTCAGTATGACGTCAAATTCAAATACAGTAATGTACATTATATATGGTAGGCAAATGAACACAATTATTATGGTGAAAAAAGATGTATTGTTCTATTTCTTCATTTATCTGTCGGCTTGTACCATCAAGGGTGCTGCAGGGAGCAAAAATGGACGGTCAGCAGCGAAGGGAAGGCCAGACGTGGAGAAATGCAGAGTGATGTCAAGTTTTTTTTCAATCCGTTAATTAAAGTCTTCTTTGGTCTGCCTCTCGCTTTAAGTCCACATATCTTTTTATTGTGTGCTTGTTGAGCCAGCTATAAGGGTTACAGTCTGGTCAGAGGGGCTGTGTGCACTTCACACTACTAGCTAAGGAGACCTGGGTTCCTTGTAAATAAGCAAACCATACAGATCCATGTCTGGATAAGATGATGCAGTCCAACAATTAACAATATCAAGAGCATACCTTGATCATGCCGTACTGAAGAGGACAAACGTGTGCTTGGCAAAAGCATTTTGTACAAGATCAAAAGGACAAACGTGTGTTTAGCAAAAGCATTTTGTACAAGATCAAAAGGACAAACGTGTGTTTAGCAAAAGCATTTTGTACAAGATCAAAAAAGTACAAAATAAGTGTGTTTAGCAAAAGCATTTTGTACAAGATCAAAAGGACAGACGTGTGCTTGGCAAAAGCATTTTGTACAAGATCAAAAGGACAGACGTGTGCTTGGCAAAAGCATTTTGTACAAGATCAAAACGACAGACGTGTGCTTGGCAAAAGCATTTTTGTACAAGAACTTTGAACTCTAATTCGTTCTTCTCTAGTTTAATTAAGATAAATTCAATAAGAACCAAAATCACACACAAAATAGCATCAAAAAGCGTCTTTTCTTCATGTTCGTCTTGTGTCTATACAGATGCGAAGGGTGGACAATCAACACAAAGTCAGAATAAGATCAAGGCAATTGAAATGTGGTTTCTAAGAAGAATGTTAAGATTTCCATGGACAGTAAAGAAAACAAACAAGACAGCCTTGAAAGGGGTAAACACAAAAGGCACTTAAATGAGAAGATTAGAAAAAAAGAGACATTTAGAGGATATTTTATGAGGTAAGAAGAAATTGTAGGCAGCAGGTCACAACAGGAAAGGTAGACGGGAACAGAGCACTAGGTGGATCCAGGGAGAAAATATTGGAGGGATTTGTGGAGTGGATGAGGACAGAAAGGGCGGGAGATTTTCTTGCAGTGACAAAACATAGATTCGTATGGAGGGCGATGATCGGCAACGCCATACAGCAAGGCACGTGGTGATGATGTCTGTGTTTCAGCTCTGATCAACGTTAAGTTATGAAACTGACTACTGATTTCTTCTTCATCATTCTTTGTGTATCTATTCTTTGTTGTCTTTTGTATACACTTCACAAAGGGAACATTTGCCCCTGCCTTGTCTTGTTACATCAGAAACGTGAGTTGATTTACCTGTTGAGCAGTTCTGATTTCTGTTTGTTTGAAATTCTGGCGGTCACTCAAGTCAGTAAGTAAGTTAGGTTAGTATTAGTAATTATGATGTTTAGAGGTTAATAAGTTGTGGACATTTCCTCCTTTTCAAAATGTTTTATTTGTAAGAATCCAGCCCATTGTGTGGGACGAATTATTGCTGCTTCCAAACCCCATATCCCTGCACAGTAGCGAGCAGTGGCGGTGGAGTCGCAGTTACAAGTACCATCATCATCGTCATCATCATCACAGCATTGTGAAATGTTCCATAGATTCTGTGATCATTGATATGACGTAGAAATTGGGTAATAAAGGGAAGGGGGGAGAGTGAGAGACAGAAACATACAGACAGACAGAAACACAGAGAGACTCAGAAAGAGACACAGAGAGACAGAAACAGAGAAGGACAGACAGACAGATGGAGAGAAAGACAGAAAAAGAGAGCGAGGGGTAACTGAAACTGAAGCTGAAAATAGTTTATTGCCATTGACATTTTTGTCCTTGTGGCAAGGAACATAAAACAAAGTCATTAAATTTTACGGCGACGTTTTCGCAAAATAAAGATTTATAAATATAGTCATGGCTGACATTACATTCATTTGAATTTTTTCCTAATGATGAAGAAAAAATTGAAGGAAAAAAGTTGAACAAAAAGTTGAAGAAACAGTTGACCACCCGACGTAATTAGTCATATAAGAGGAAGACCCAAATCCGGCAAATAAACATAAAAACAGTATAGAGTGATATCTTCACTGGAGATAAACTTACATTAATTTAAAAAGTTGAACAAAAAGTTGAAGAAACAGTTGACCACCCGACGTAATTAGTCATATAAGTAAGAGGAAGACCCAAATCCGGCAAATAAACATAAGAACAGTATAAAGTGATATCTTCACTGAAGATAAACTTACATTAATTTAAAAAGCTGAAGAAAAAGTTGAAGAAACAGTTGACCACCCGACGTAATTAGTCATATAAGTAAGAGGAAGACCCAAATCCGGCAAATAAACATAAAAACAGTATAAAAGTGATATCTTCACTGAAGATAAACTTACATTAATTTATTGCTGTGTTGTTTTCTTTCTCCGACTTTCAAAAGCAAGGGCGATAAATTTCGCGAGGGATTTTTGATATTTTTCATCTTCAGTGAGAGCGAGGGGTAGAGAGACGGAGAGAAAGTGAGAAACAGATCATGATGAAGAGATAGAGAAGGAGAGGCAGAGAGAAACATAGAGACAGGAAGAGACAGACAGGGACACAGACATAAACAGTGACAGAGACAAAAAGAGGAGGAGGGACAGACAGACAAAGAAGAGACTGGGACAGGTACAGGGAAATGAAATAAAAGAGTTTTTATTAACGTTATAGATATTAGCACATATGCTGACTTAATATTGTCTGCCATTGCTAATCTATTTGTTTCACAGCAAAAGAAAGTAAGGGAGACTGACAGAGAGCAAGAGGGACAGACAGACAGGCAGAAAACGAGACAAAGACAAAGAACAGATGAGAGAGAGATTCAGAATGAGACAAAGCGAGAAGGAGAAAGAGAGAGGGCACAAGACAGAGAGACACAGAGAAAAGACGGATAAGATGGAGATGGATAAAGAGAGGAGAGAGAGAGAGAGAGAGAGAGAGAGAGAGAGAACGAGAACGAGAAAAAGAGAGAGAGCGAGAAAGACACAGAGAGAGAGAGAGAGAGAAAGAGCGAGAACGAGAGAGTGAGAAAGACCGACAGACAGACAAACAGACAGACAGATGAAGACAGAGAGGGAGACAGAAAGAGAGAGGAAGGAAAGAAATAGACAGACACTGGGAAAAGAAAGGCAGAGACAGGGAACAGAGGAGAGACAAAGAAGACAAAGAAGAAAAGAAAGAGAGAGAGAAAGGGACAGAGAGAGGGAGGGAGGGAGGAAGAGAGTTGTTAAAGACTTTATTCTTAATAGGATTAAAATCAACGCTTTTTGTTCGTCGCTAGGATGTCTTTAATGGTTGTTAGACCTTGCCACAACTCATACACGAAATTAGCAGGAAGGACTCTGACAGCTCTGCTTACACCAGAGGCCAGTCAATGTGATTTTCACAACATTATAAACACGATCAGTCCTACAACTACACACCTACAAGTACACAACGACTTGAGGGAGGCAACATTATTTCTTTTCTTTTCAGACTCGTGAGGAAAAAAATGTGTTTTCTGCGTATATTTTGTGCTTGTAATTTCAATTTATATATTTATCATCCTCACCAATTGTCCTCACCAATCCGCAGCTGTTTCTTGAGAGTGGTTCTCCAGCTGTTGCGGTCGTCTGCGAGGTCCTCCCAGGACTCAGTGTCGATCTCAAGCGCCTTCATGTCACGTTTGCAAACGTCTTTGTATCTCAGCTGTGGGTGGCCAATGTTTCGCTGCCCTGTGGCAAGCTCACCATAAAGGATGTCTTTTGGGATGCGACCATCTTCCATGCGGCGAACGTGGCTCAACCAGCCCAGCCGACGCTGTCTCAGCATGGTCAGCGTCGGCTGCGCTAGTTGGGCCACGTTGGAGGGCAAGCCATTTGATATCAACATCGTCCAAGTATATGCACTGATATCTGGAAACACTGAGGAAGAAATAGACAACCTTTATGTGGAGTTAATGGAGCCTCACACGATTCGAGTCTTAAGTTTGATCAGCTGGTCGAATCATAGAGTTTGCAACGACTGATCGATTGTTTTCCACACATGGTTCGATTTGTTTGTAACGACGGTGTTGTCTCCCCTACCTCTCAATCAGAACGGAGAAAATTAGAGCGGAACTCGGATTTTTATTTGACTGAAAAATTGTTTTCAACTGGTTTTCATTCGATTAATCGAATTGTGTAAGGCGCCCATCAGTGACAACAAAAGCTCAACGTAAATTACATTATGTTACAGTTGTAATCAGAGACTTTAATGCCAAAGTGGGTTAGGAAAAGTAGATGACAATTGGACCTCATGTCCAGGGCACGCAAAAGGGGAGAGGAACTTGGTGAGTGGGAACAAGTAAATGACTTCACAATAGAAAACATTTGGTTTGAGCAATCTAAAACATGAAAACGGACATTGATGAATCTGGAAGACAGCACATGAAATCAAATTGATTACATCTTGATAAACATGAAATGTAGAAATTCTTTACTGATAGCAAAAACATTCTCAGGTGCAGACTGCAAAAGCAATCATAATTCTGTATAAAAAAAACAGAAAAGAAAACAGACCCAGAAAAGAAAACAGACCAAAAATGACAGTAAACTAAATCATGGACTTTTGAAGACAGATGAATCAACTCGTGCAAAACTAATTCAGTGCTCTGGAAATGTTGGGGACAGTGAGGAACACTGGACAAAAGTCAAACAAAGAAGAACTGAATGACAAAAGAGATGTTCAGCTTGATGATTGAACGTAAGAAGGTAAAGGGGAAAAAGAAAGAATACTAAAAGAGAGATAAGTAAATCAAGAATAGATGCAATGAAGCTGAGAAAGCATTGCTAGAAGCAAAGTTCAAAGAAATAGAAGACCAAGGTCGAAACAGACCCTTAGTTTATGTTCAGTAATATTGAAACATTACTTACGGAAAAAGACATGCACATCATATGGTTACCTAAAATCAAAATATGATATGATCATTATGGAAAAAAGACAAAACATTAGAAAGGTTGGGAAAGAACACTGAAGACCTTTTTTGAGGATGGCAAAAATGGAGATACACATCATAAAAAAGAATTTCGAAGGA
>JAPXFY010000026.1:12996947-13001947 GCA_030674185.1 Monoplex corrugatus | reverse complement strand
GTATTTCTCCTATATTCTCTCCTTTCCCCTTCTTCGTCTCTATCTTTGCCTTTTCTTATCTCATATCTCTTCACCTTTTAAACGTTAAAATATGTTTTTCGTCCATGTTGTTGTTGTTTTCCATCTTTCACCTCTCTCTTCTCCTCTTCTTTGGTATCCCATTTGCTTTCGTTCTGTTTCCAGTCTTAATCATTTCCTGCTTTTCTTCCTGATTCATTCACCAAACTGCTTACCTACTTACTTGATTCTTTTTGTCTGAGCTTGTGTAAAGCAGGTTGCACAACGTTTTTTAGCTTTATTGTATCCCCAACCCCGCAAAAATATTCCACTCTCTCTCTCTCTCTCTCTCTCTCTCTCTCTCTCTCTCTGTCTCTCTCTCTCTCTCTCTCTCTCTCTCTCTCTCTCTCCTCTCTCTCTCTCTCTCTCTCTCACTACTATTCATTTTTCGTTCTTTTATTTGTCTTTGATCCCATGTGCTTATTTCATTTCTTTGTTTTCTTCTCTGGTGATCCAGTCAGTTAACGGGGTTATTTTCCGAAATGAAGAAGAACAAGAAATGGCATTGGGATAGCAGACCAAATCAAACTCCACTTTGAAGAACTCATGAACTGGTTGGTTATCTGCTCACAAGAAGCAGTTCTTCTTAATATGTTATGTTGTTCTTCTCGTCTGGTGTTTAATGCTCTCTTCTTGTGCCTGTCCAGATGAAGGACAATCAGTAAATATCAAGACTGAGATGGGGTTTTTTACCACCAAAAAATAAATTCCTGTTCTCTCATTTCCTCTTTCTCTGTCATGACGCATACACACATGCGCACACGTTCACACCATGCACACACGCTCGCGTGCTCATACGCACACACATACATTGTTAGGCCTATCAACATCAAGTTATTACATGGACGCACGCACACGAACGCACACAACCACGCACACATACATACATAAGCACACACACAAATTCACATTCACATTCACACACACAAAGTCAGGCGAACAATGAAACCAGTGTCAACACATGACTGATCTCAGAGTGAAATGCAGCAGTATGTATTTGTACACACACATACGTATTTGTGTTATTTCTTTTAATTGTTAACATCTTTGGGAAATCAAAACATTTCCTTCGTTTTCCTGTGATTTTGAACAGTCATTTGCAACACATTAAGCACTATCACCTTTTGCTGCAGTCATTTTCTTACAGGGTTGAAAGCTGGCAGCTGGCTTTACTCACAAAGGTGGGAGGAGGTGGTGGACACACGGAGCTACTTTCTGGACTGGAGTGTCTCCTCTTTCTGTAGGTACTACATGTATTCACTTTGTCGCTTCCACAAACAGTTGTGGACTGGGATGCCAGCTAAGTGGCTTAAGTAGACTGTTGTCAGTTGTGAGGTGTGACTGAAATAATAAAAAATGATGTAATGATTACCTACAGATCGCACGTGGAAGCTGGTGGAGAACAGTAGGTCTTTTGTTATCAGCAAACAAAATATTGGTTATAGCGTTGTGAGCAAGTGTGAGATCTGGAAAAAAAGTTCATACGAGTGAGAGTTCACTAAATGGGAGATTGCTGACTGAAGCTTTTGATTTCAGTTGTTTTCAATCTTATGAAAAAGAGTAGGACTGCCAGTGTTGATGAAGTCGTGATTTATTTGTGACGTTTTTATCAGCTTAACATTTTGTGTTTATAATGTATATTTGATGAGTGTACTTACAATGTGCAATTCGAAATCACAGAAAGAAAACTTAGAAACTGAATGCATAAATACAAGAATATATCATTCCATTTCACGTCAGAATAATGCATTTCTTCGTTGGGTGAGATTCAGTCGAAGTCAGCAAGGGATACAGTTTTTAGTCTGTTCAAGATACCACTGTCTGCAGCTTCTCAGCATTCCTATATAACAGTGTTTTCATGGTAGCCTGGAATTTGGAGCCAAAGAAATAATAAACGAAGAAGTTAAAGGTAGAGTTGACGTAAGTGAATAAAGTTATGATGAGCAGGACTGTGTTGTAGGCGTTGAAGTAGTTGCCTCCAGCACTCAAGTCCTTTACGATGAGCATGCCAAAGTTGAGAACGGCGCGTGGTAAACATGTGATGACGTAAAAGACAGACGTTCCTACCAGCATCCTGGTCAAGGCCAGGTCACGGCTGGACGTGGTGCCAGCAACTAAAGATGACTTTTCTCTCCATTCAGACATTGATCTCAGCTTGACGACAGTGACGATGGTGGCAACAGTGACAGTGACGATACACAACTGTGGAACGATTAAACCATACACCACTGCGTCTAAGATATCTAGCTGGTCTTTGCTTTCCAGATAAAATTCATTAGCTGTAACGAATAATTCAGTGGAGTTGTCTGCTGGGTTGAACGCACACACTATCTAAAACTTGTCCCTTGCCACGAAAAAGCCACCCATAAGAAGGATGGAAGAGAGAGTTATAATGACACACATGGTTTTTGTCTTCAATACAGTCTGAGAACGCAGCGGACTGACCACACAGAAACACCGCTCACAAGCAATGATGGTGGTCATCCAGGATGAGGCCCAATAGAAGCAAAAGAGACCACTCACCTTGTTGTTCTCTAGGAGCTGGATCCAGGGTCCCAGGAACGGCTGGTGGGTCACCTCACGATATATCCTGTCTGCATACCGCACAAAGGCCTGTGTTATGTAAATCCAGTCGAACAGAGACAGAAAGAACAAACACAGATTGATACGCTCTTTGATCCCATGCTTGAAGAAAACTACAATGTTCAGGGAATTACACGGAAAACTGATGAGAAACAGTATGGGCAGAAATATTCCATGGATGATTCTTTCACACGTATTTGGAACAGACACGCTGACCAGGTTCTTAGGGTTGTCCCATGGAATGAACTGTCCTGTGAAGTTCAGAATGATACAGTCTTCAGAGAAACTGGGAGATTCATCATCAGAGAATTGTGTAGCTGAAGTTGTATTCAGCCCCTTGTAGGTTGGCGACGCTTCCATATCATTCAGTTCACTGTTGTATCTTTATTTAAGATTATGTAGCAATGCAGAACAAAACACAGAATAAGATTTGTCAATTTTTGTTTATGACATGGGCAATTGTTTTCGTGTGACACACTGGTAAGGGGGGTCAATTTTGAGCACAGATGAATCATCCAAGTTTCAGGTTTCATTGAATCTGTCAGCAGACACTGATATATTCAATAGTTCAGGTTGCAGAGTGATGTAAAAAATCAAACGTCACCTGAATAATAATCGAGTTGTTCAGGTTTTGATGCGCTCAGTCCAGTGACGTTGGATATTGTAACCTATGGAGTTTGAGTGGACAAAAACATGAAATAATGACCAGTTAGTAAGGCAATGATAGTTACATGTCTTATTGTGCATAAGGCCTTATGATGTACATATTAGTACGCTTATGTCACATATGTAGGGTAGCAAGGACTGGCTGTAAGACAGGTCCAATGTGGCTCAATACTATTGCACTTAAGTAATAAATTTGAAGTCAGAAGATCTAATTGATTCTACAGTGACAATATAACTTATACGGTCTTTTTTTTATTGTGCATAAGACAATAATTATGGGTAATAAAGTCATAGGGATCATGAGTTAAACGATCTCTTCATTGCTGAAGCATGCATACAGCAGTATGTGGATTATTTCACTGTGCACAGGGGACTATCAGTTATAACATCTGTTTTATTGTACATAAGGCACTATGAGTTATACGATCATTGTCTCGCGTTGACTATTGCAATTCACTCCTGTCTGGTCTTCCTGCCTCCATCATTCACATCCTACAGCGCATTCAAAACAATGCTGCACGCCTTGTACTCAAAAAGAAAAAAGCTGACCACATATCTCCTCTCCTGGCACAACTTCACTGGCTCCCTGTATCAAAACGCATACAGTACAAACTAGACACCATGTGCTACAAAAGCCTCAATAACGCAGCCCCCGATTACCTGTCAAGCCTACTTGAGATCTATGTTCCCTCACGTACCCTCCGCTCTGCCTCCGATCCTCTGACTTTTCGCTTTCCACGCACCAAGCTCAATACCTATGGTCCACGAGCCTTCTCTGTTTCTGGTCCACTTTCCTGGAACAAACTTCCTCTCTCTATCCGTCAGCAACCTACTTTTGTCTCCTTCAAGTCCGCTCTCAAAACTCACCTTTTCTCCTCTGCATAAAATCCTGACCTCATCATCCCCCCTCTGTAGCCTGTCTCCACTCGGAGGGGAATCACATTGTAATATATATTTGTATATAATATGCTCTCTATAATTTTCCATTGCTTTTATTCTTTTTCCCCATTTATAGCCATGTGTAAGTGTGTGTGTGCGTGTGTGTGCGCGCGTGCGTAAGTGTATGTTCAGCGCTTAGATTTGATTTTTATCGAGATTTTGCGCTATATAAATATTGTAATTATTATTATTATTATTTTGTGTGTGTGTGTGTGTGTGTGTGTGTGTGTGTGTGTGTGTGTGTGTGTGTTGTGTGTGTGTATGTGTGTGCGTTGTTGTGTGTGTGTGTGTGTGTGTGTGTGTGTGTGTGTGTGTGTGTGTGTGTGTGTGTGTGTGTGTGTGTGTGTGTGCATAAGACTATATCAGTTATCACATCTATTTATTGTGCAAAAGGCACTATGAAATGCAAGTCGTATTTGTCAAACACTTAGGCTGTGAGGAAATAAAACAAAGGGATATATGTGGAGCGTGTTCTCTCTTTCATCCAATTCCTCGAGCACATAATGGATAGACAAGAGAACTAACATACTGGGCAATACAATTAATACACTCACACAGATCTGTAAAACATCCCAGCTCAAAGTTCTGAAAATAGCAAATACTTTAAACTGAGTTCTTTTGCAAAAGAACTAACAAAAATACAGTGTTGTGTTAATTTTCGAGCACACTGTCTTAAATCAAAACAGCAGAAACCAGCGATTTGATTGTTATTGATGATAACCACAGCATTGAAGACGATATGTAGTTAGTGACAT
>JAPXFY010000026.1:12981947-12991947 GCA_030674185.1 Monoplex corrugatus | reverse complement strand
CCATTACCATCCAGTCACAACAAAACAACAACCACCATAACACAAGACAAACTGTTGTCCACTTAGCTGCCTCACACTATGACACTACATATATCTTGTATTAAGATCGCCACAGTCCACAAATCCTTGTATTAAGATCACACACATTCTGCAGATCCTTGTATTAAGATCACACACATTCTACAGATTTGGCATTAAGATCACACACATTCTACAGATTTGGCATTAAGATCACACACATTCTACAGATCTTGCATTAAGATCACACACATTCTACAGATCCTTGTATTAAGATCACACACATTCTACAGATCCTTGTATTAAGATCACACCATTCTACAGATCCTTGTATTAAGATCACACACATTTACAGATCCTTGTATTAAGATCACACACATTCTACAGATCCTTGTATTAAGATCACACACATTCTACAGATCCTTGCATTAAGATCACACACATTCTGCAGATCCTTGTATTAAGATCACACACATTCTACAGATTTGGCATTAAGATCACACACATTCTACAGATCTTGCATTAAGATCACACACATTCTACAGATCTTGCATTAAGATCACACACATTCTACAGATCCTTGTATTAAGATCACACACATTCTACAGATCCTTGTATTAAGATCACACCCATTCTACAGATCTTGCATTAAGATCACACACATTCTACAGATCCTTGTATTAAGATCACACACATTCTACAGATTTGGCATTAAGATCACACACATTCTACAGATCTTGCATTAAGATCACACACATTCTACAGATTTGCCATCAAGAGCACCACATTATACAGATCTTGCATTAAGAGCACCACATTCTACAGATTTGGCATTAAGAGCACCACATTATACAGATTTGGCATTAAGAGCACCACATTATACAGATCTTGCATTAAGAGCACCACATTCTACAGATTTGCCATTAAGATCACACACATTCTACAGATCTTGCATTAAGATCACACACATTCTACAGATCTTGCATTAAGAGCACCACATTCTACAGATCTTGCATTAAGAGCACCACATTATACATATTTGGCATTAAGATCACACACATTCTACAGATTTGGCATTAAGAGCACCACATTATACAGATCTTGCATTAAGATCACACACATTCTACAGATTTGGCATTAAGATCACACACATTCTACAGATTTGGCATTAAGAGCACCACATTATACAGATCTTGCATTAAGATCACACACATTCTACAGATTTGGCATTAAGAGCACCACATTATACAGATCTTGCATTAAGAGCACCACATTCTACAGATCTTGCATTAAAATCACACACATTCTACAGATTTGGCATTAAGAGCACCACATTCTACAGATCTTGCATTAAGAGCACCACATTATACAGATCTTGCATTAAGAGCACCACATTCTACAGATCTTGCATTAAAATCACACACATTCTACAGATTTGGCATTAAGAGCACCACATTCTACAGATCTTGCATTAAGAGCACCACATTATACAGATCTTGCATTAAGAGCACCACATTCTACAGATTTGGCATTAAGAGCACACGCACATTCTACAGATCTTGCATTAAGAGCACCACATTCTACAGATCTTGCATTAAGATCACACACATTCTACAGATTTGGCATTAAGAGCACCACATTCTACAGATCTTGCATTAAGAGCACCACATTCTACAGATCTTGCATTAAGAGCACCACATTATACAGATTTGGCATTAAGAGCACCACATTCTACAGATTTGGCATTAAGAGCACCACATTATACAGATCTTGCATTAAGAGCACCACATTCTACAGATTTGGCATTAAGAGCACCACATTCTACAGATCTTGCATTAAGAGCACCACATTATACAGATCTTGCATTAAGAGCACCACATTCTACAGATCTTGCATTAAGAGCACCACATTATACAGATCTTGCATTAAGAGCACCACATTCTACAGATTTGGCATTAAGAGCACCACATTCTACAGATTTGGCATTAAGATCACACACATTCTGCAGATCTTGCATTAAGAGCACCACATTCTACAGATCCTTGTATCAAGATCACCTCATATAAACCTTGTATTAAGATCATCACATGCAGTATCTTGCATTAAGATTACCACATGCCAGAATATTGTCACCTACTTCATCTTCTAGTTCCTTTAGGAATATCCAATTTTTTTCTTAGTCTAGAATCTTACGTGTGTATAGACGCTTTTGCTTATAAAGCTTTTCTTTTTTTGCTTTTTATCAGGTGTTTGAAGATGAATGCCCAACAATGGGTCTAAATATTACGGAAAAACCTTGTCTTGTAAGCTCATTTTGATGATGATGACCAATTCATTTCCATTATGTTTGTAAATTCCAGTGAGATCCTCAATTAGATGATCTTTTCAGACTGTTCTGTCTTGTGGGCAAGATAAATCTTATGCTTTTTTTTTCAGTTTAGTGACAATTCTTATCTATAGCTATAAGAAAGTGGAATTCCTGAATGTCCTTTCAGTGAAAAGTGTTTTAATTCATTACACGTTAGTTAACGCTTTTGAACACTTGTTTGCCATTTTCATTCTTTTAGAGGGTGTATCAGGTAAAGTGTGTCAAGGGAAATAACTGCAAAGTCTCCTTATGGCTGAACTGTAAAGAGTTCTGCGGAATATCGTAACTCGTCACAAGGCTGGTAGCGCTGATATTTGTGTCCATAGCGTGGATGGGTGCAGCCCTGTCCCACTTTTAGTCAAAGATTTGTCTGTGGCCAGATATTTGAGTAGATCGTCTGTTATGTTTGCTGAGCGAGTAGACAGGCATTGTTATCGATTGTCCTTGTCTATGTGAGACAAATCACTTGCTCTGTATGATGTTAGCTTTTGTATAAACAGTTAAGGCAATATAAGGAGAACGAAGTTTGTGAGTTCAGTGATGAGGAACACAAAGTGCAACGTCATTTGTGACCTCCCACCACGAAATCAGTCTTAACTCGCAGTCAGTCGAACAGCACTAGGAGCTGAAAAGGTGACTGGGGGTCTATCTGGGGTGTTTTGACTTTTTCTCAAAATTGATTTCTGTAGACTATAATCTATCCCCCACAGAATTTTTTTCTTGAAAAAATATTATTAATCAATTTAAAATGGTATTTTAATGCACTGATCGCAGTAGAAAGAACACACAGAAGCTATCCTCATTGGCACTCGTCAGAAACTTTCTCAGCTGCCTCCTCTTTCTCTCCCATTATGTAACACATCAGTCCCAATTTCTGATTCAGCTAAAAACCTTGGTGTCTGCATTGACTCTACCCTCTCCATGAACAACTTTGTTTCTCAAACTGCCAGATCCTGCTACTATCATCTCCATCGTATAAGGCTGATCAGGAAGTATCTCTCTGTCGAAACAACTGCAAAACTCGTTCTCTCCTTCATAATGTCTCGCATTGACTATTGCAATTCACTCCTGTCTGGTCTTCCTGCCTCCACCATTCACATCCTACAGCGCATTCAAAACAATGCTGTACGCCTTGTACTCAAAAAGAAAAAAGCTGACCACATATCTTCTCTCCTGGCACAACTTCACTGGCTCCTGTATCAAAGCGCATGCAGTACAAACTAGACACCATGTGCTACAAAAGCCTCAATAACGCAGCCCCCGATTACCTGTCAAGCCTACTTGAGATCTATGTTCCCTCATGTACCCTCCGCTCTGCCTCCGATCCTCTGACTTTTCGCTTTCCACGCACTAAGCTCAATACCTATGGTCCACGAGCCTTCTCTGTTTCTGGTCCACTCTCCTGGAACAAACTTCCTCTCTCAGTCCGTCAGCAACCTACTTTTGTCTCCTTCAAGTCCGCTCTCAAAACTCACCTTTCTCCCCGCATAAAATCCTAACTTCACTCACCCCCCCCCCCCCCCCCCTCTGCAGCCTGTCTCCGCTCGGAGGGAATCACATGGTTATAATATATAATTGTATATGCTATGCTCTCTATAATTTTCCATTGCTTTTATTCTTGCTTTTATTGCTTTTATTCTTTCTCCCCATTTATAGCCATGCGTGTGTGTGTGTGTGTGTGTGTGTGTGTGTGTGTGTGTGTGTGTGTGTGTGTGCGTGCGTGTGTGTGCGTGCGTGCGTGCGTGCGTGCTTGCGTGTGTGTCTGCTTCAGCGCTTAGATTTGATTTTATCAAGATTTTGCGCTATATAAATATTGTAATTATTTTTACCAAAAGTACCTCTTTTGTCTCTTATTATGAACCGTAACCTGTACAGTACCCACACATGTAATATACTGACGGAAAGTTCTTTGGTGCACCTTTCAGATAATGACAGCGAAAATTAGAAACAAACTGGGTCAAAGCCACCAAATAAAGAAATTTAAGAAAAATATGTTGGAGAGCACACAAAAGCTTTAGAGGCCGTTTTCTCAAAATGGCCGTCATACAACTTAATGACTTTAAACATACATAACTTCTACATTTTTTTGAGTACAAGCTTTATTCAAGTATCAGAATAATCAGCAGAATGTACACTTTCCAGTGATATGTATATCTCAAAATACCCAAAATGCTAGTAAATTCTGATATCGTGGTGGGAGGTCACATTTAGTTATTATTCTGGCATTTGGGTCAGAGGACGTATTCTGTATGTTGCTGCTACTGGAGCTGATCAGCTATTGTGTGGAGATCTAGATGATCGCAGGAGGGTCTGGGAAAAGGAAAACTTTGGCAAGTGTAAAATTTAATCATGATGGATTATTCAACTCTGATGACTTGATGAAGAATAGCTGCTTCACCCGAGCTGAAGTGTGGTTGTGTGTGGACTGTGTGAATGCTTGACTGGAAATTGGCCAGTTAACAATGGCTGTTCTAGGAGTTTCTCAATCAAAGTGCTAGTTATTTGTGCTATGTACACCAAGTTGTGGTTCCTGCAGAGACAAAGACCACCAGTCACTATTTTGTGTATGCTCATGTTATGTAGACATCTTGACTTCTGTACTGTAGGCATCAAGCTGTACTGACTTACATAGACACAGAGCGACTGCATTGGATTTTTGTGTGTACGCTGGTGTTGTGCACATCATTATTAGCTTGTAGTGGGTATGGTGTTGATGTAGTGTGTGTTCAATCGGACATGATTTTTCCATTTCTTTTTCAGTGCTGATGGGGTGATTTGGTGAGGTTGAAAGCTATGGATCTTTGTGTGTGTCCACAGCCGACAATTTACCGTTCGCACAAAATTCCGCCTGTGGACTGCAGTCGACAAATTGTCTGTTGTGACTACCACTATCAGTTTTGGTTGGTACTTGGGACAACAGAAAAAAAAATGAAGACTTGGCCACGTAACATTTTCAAAGAAATACTATTCTCTGTGTTTCCTGTAAAGTGTGACTTTTTTTAATTCAAAAGTATCGCAAAGCAACGTTTTTTTTACACCACATGAAATCTTCATGCACGAACATACCGTTGCAGACAATGAAGACTTCAGCGATGGTTCTGAATGATTTTGGCAATAAGTCCAATGAACATCTTTTCAGAAGTAGTGGCATTGATGTTTGATTGGTGTGCGATGACGTTGATAGCTGTTCAGTGTTTTTTCACTGTTGTGAACACCACGAGAAACAACCATCAACATATTCGAGGTGACAGTATGGACCTACACATAATCCTGGATGAATCAATTTTTCACATGTCATTTTGTTTTCCATAGAAAATTGCACAATATAACAAGCAATTATTTTTACACGATTTTACAAAGTTACGCAACCTTTAGCACTCAGCAGTGGTTAGAAAGAGGTTACAATACATTTTAAGTTTAAATAGATAAATCCACCAAATCAGTTAAGTCAGTGTTGAGTAAAATGATAGTATTTAAATATCAATAAAATATATTTTTTTCCTTCTGCCAATATTTTGTTTGAAAGAGTCAACCATATTATGTGGGATAAGTTGTTGCTCCTTTAAAGACCATACCTCAGACAGTAGCAAGCAGTGGTGGTGGTGGTATAATTCATTGGGGGCTCATCAGGTTTCGAACAGATTAGTGGAAAATTATTTGTTTTGGGTGGTTCATGGTACGTGTTTTGGTGGATTCTAGTATTATTTGTTTACACAATTTGTTTTGAGGGGGTAGTTAAACTTACGTGTAATTTATTGAGTCCCTCTCGCCCAACTATGTGTGTTATTGTGAAGAGCGTGCACTCAGGGAAAGGAAGCTTAATAACAACAGAGCGCTGAATGAGTGTGTCTATTGTTGTGAGAAAGTGCAACTGTTCCAGCAAGACAGGATGCAGCAATTCAATCAGCAACGTTTCTGACTTAATGTTCCACATTTCGAAGACGGACATGACAGTAATAGCTTCATACATTAATCAGGGGAAAAAGCCAGAAATTTGGGCAGTGCATGTTAGGGCCATGCTGAAGGGATAGGCCTAGTGAGGTATACTCTGACCTAACAGAGAAGGAAGACAGTAGCTGCTTGGCTTACTGTAAAGCACCAGATTGCTCGCAAGTCCTACAAGCTGAAGTTTTACATCACCAGGAAGGAGGTAAGTTAGTCATATCCCTGCTTGATTATCGTTAAGCAAAGGAATGTGGTTTTTGAAACTGATTCACAGGGGAAATGTTGACATGTGTTAAATCTGAATTTCATTTCATTTTTAAACTTCCAATGTGAAAAATATCATTCTGTACATTCTGTATATTATGCGAGTTCATGTGTCAACATCTTTTTTTCATTTTGTATACAATTTTTGTTTTGTTTTTTCGTTTTGTTTGTTTTGTTGTCACCTTCGTTGCCACATTGTATGTTAGATGTCTGTTTGTTTTGAAACAAAACATGAAAACAAATTTAAAAAGAAACTTAGTCATATCGCTAACGTCAAAACGCTTCAGTTTTAGATGGACAGGTCGTGCTGGAAAACGTTTGCGAATCTGCAGGATATGTTCCTTTGCCTGAGTGTACCTATTCAGATGGCTACTTTCATCAAGGAGCAGCAGCCCTCAACTGTTCAGGAATCTGCTGACTTTGCTGAAGTCTACACAGAGGCTCATCAGGCTGTAAAGAAGCTGAGCAAGGTGATGAAGTTCTAGTATGCCTGAAAGGAACCTCTCTGGCAAGTTTGAAAGTCTTATGAAGCCAGGGAAGAGTAGACAGTTGTCCAAAAGCAGTCAGGATGTGATCTGCTTCTGTTGCTAGAAAAAAAGCCACAAGAGTATCAATGCCTGCAGTGGAGAACAGACAAGGAAAGGACGGGGTCAGAGCCCTGGGTAGTACCGTACAGTTCTGCTCTCATGTATCTAATTCCATCAGTGAGCTTTGTTTAGATTGTTTCACTTTACTGAGCAAGAGCTGGTGGTAACGCGATACAGTCTATTAATAAAGACTGTTTGTGATCCGTGCTGATCAAGTCAACAGAAGGTCAGCTTGGCTGATTCCAGTAGGGAATAGGAGATACTGCTTGCTTGAATGGAGGTCTGATCTCCATTTTTTTCAGGTTCAGCTACAGTAGTAGTTACGAAAACTATGGTTGTAGTATCTGTTGATGGGGAACAAAGCTGTTCTGAAAAATAAGAGAGAAGTTGCTGCTCTGGTTTTCAAAGTCCCGCAGAAAGACAGCATTATAGCTGTGAATCAAGCTCAGGCAGCAAGAGAGAGAAAGCCTTTTAAGGCTGTCAAACCTTTTACTGAAGCGTTTGGTAACATCAAACCAGATGACTTGAGAAAGTCTCACGCAAAGGAAGGGTCTCTGGACGAGTTCAAGGCACTGAGATAAAAGAAGAGTAATTGCAAGTGTGGAAAGTCTGCACTAATTTCCTTCTAGTAAGTGAAGACACTGGAAAAATCCCCAAAGATATGTGAAAATCAATTTTCATTGCACTTTCAAAGAAAACAGGGGCTATAGAATGCGAACTCCATTGCACAATCAGTTTGATGATGAGTCATGTAACTAAAATCTTGTTAAGAATAATCATGATGAGGACAAGGAATAGAATCAAAAGAGAAATAGCAGAAGAACAGTATGGATTTGTGGAAGGGAAAGGAACTTTTAATGCCATATACATCCTAAGATCTATCATAGAGAGGTCAATTGAGATGAATAAGGATTTGTATTTATGCTTTGTTGACTATACCAAGGCTTTCAATCGGGTAAGACATGAAGAATTGAAAAGCTGCAATGAGAATAGAAAACAATATAAGCTCTTTCCAAAACATCAAAAGAGGAGTCAGACAGGGTTGTGTTTTGTCACCAGATCTGTTTTCACTTTACAGCGAAAACAACATGAGAAACCTAGAAGAAGACCCTGGATTAAATGTCGGAGGGAAAATGATAAACAACATTCGATACGCAGATGACACCGTGCTAATTGCAGAAAATGAAAGGGACCTACGTCGTACAAAACCTTGTGAATATACTAGAAATAGAAAGCAAAGGTAAGGGGTTGGAACTAAACAGCAAGAAGACTGAAGTCATGGTGATCAGTAAAAAACATGAAATCCCCTCATGCAAAATAACAGCGAATGGCACAACCTTGACACAGGTTAATAAGTTCAAATACCTGGGAACAGTCATTTCATCAGATGGCAGATGCACATCGGAAATAGCCGGCAGAATCGGCCAAGCCAAAACAGCATTCAAGAAGATGACAAGCATTCTTACCAACAAATGCCTATCAATTAACATCAGGAAGAGAGTTCTTGAATGTTATATAGAACCAATACTGCTGTACGGATGTGAGGCGTGGACAGTCAACAAGCAAAGCCAGAACAAGATTGAGGCAGCCGAGATGTGGTTTCTAAGAAGAATGTTAAGAATTCCATGGACAGCAAAGAAAACAAACGGGACAGTCTTGATGGAGGCAGACACAAGTAGATCACTCTAAAGGAAGATTAGGAAAAGACAGGCAACATTTATAGGCCATTTTATGAGGAAGGAGGATTTGGAGCACCTAGTCACAACGGGAAAGCTGGAAGGAAAGAGAGCACCAGGTAGACCCAGGGAGAAAATGCTAGACGGACTTGCAGATTGGCTGAAGACGAGGAGGGTGGAGGAGATGCTTGGGGCAGCAAGAGATAGAGACAGATGGAAGTCCATGATCGCCAACGCCATGCGGCAAGGCACCTGATGATGATGATGAAGTGAAGAGGATTTTGTACTGGCTCCTTCTGTCTAGCTGGTTGGTGCTATCTCAGTCAGGCATTGTCAGCTGTGCCAAACTAGATTCTAATACCACTGGCCCCTGTTTTGAATGAAAGTAGAGTTTCATCGTAAACCAGATGGTGTTATCAGCTCAGATTACTTACAACTTTATTTACAGCTATGGGAAAGAGGAAAGCTCAGTTTTCCTTTCGGTGAACGTTATTCTAAAGTGTTACTCGACAGTTAATGGTATAGAAAAGAAGTTCGCCGTTCTTTTCAAGCGTGTTTTGGGTAAAGGAACTTGCGAGTGTGTGTCAAGGGGACTGACTGCAAAGTCCGTGGAGATTGGCTTGTTGAGAGTTATGGGTATACCGAAACTCACCACTGAGCAGCGGGTCCACAGCGTGTATGCAGCCCATACCCACTTTTAGACAGTCATCTTTGGCCAGATCTTTAGGTAGGTCTCTATCATGTTTACAGAGATAGTAGACACCCTGTGTTATCCAGTGTCCCTGTCTGTGTGGGACCGGGGGACGTGTTGATTTTCTAGATATCAGTTTTATCCTAGGAAGCTTCTCATGGCTGTAAAACTAACGTGAACAGAACAAAGTGTCTATATTCAGTGCTGAAAAGAACGCAGTCAAGTGCAACCTCATTTCTTTGTCCTGTTATCTGGGTCAGAGGACGTATTCTGTATGTTGCTCTGGGGACTGTTGAGTTGTTGTGTGGAGGTCTAATCAACCTCGGGCCGTATGAAGACCTGACTTCAGTGAAAAGACGCAAACTGAGGTGGTACGGGCACGTCACACGATCATCTGCACTGGCCAAGACCGTCTTGCAGGGAACAGTTCAGGGAGGGAGACGAAGAGGCA
>JAPXFY010000026.1:12966947-12976947 GCA_030674185.1 Monoplex corrugatus | reverse complement strand
ATAAGTGCATATGAGAACTAAGACAAACGATAAGTGCATATGAGAACTAAGACAAACGATAAGTGCATATGAGAACTAAGATAAGCCATAAGTACCTATGAGAACTAAGATAAACGATAGTACATATGAGAACTAAGACAAACGATAGTACATATGAGAACTAAGACAAACGATAGTACATATGAGAACTAAGACAAACGATAGTACATATGAGAACTAAGACAAACGATAGTACATATGAGAACTAAGACAAACGATAGTACATATGAGAACTAAGACAAATGATAGTACATATGAGAACTAAGACAAACGACAAGTACATATGAGAACTAAGACAAACGATAAGTGCATATGAGAACTAAGACAAACGACAAGTACATATGAGAACTAAGACAAACGATAAGTGCATATGAGAACTAAGACAAACGACAAGTACATATGAGAACTAAGACAAACGATAAGTGCATATGAGAACTAAGACAAACGACAAGTACATATGAGAACTAAGACAAACGACAAGTACATATGAGAACTAAGACAAACGATAAGTGCATATGAGAACTAAGACAAACGACAAGTACATATGAGAACTAAGACAAACGACAAGTACATATGAGAACTAAGACAAACGATAAGTGCATATGAGAACTAAGACAAACGACAAGTACATATGAGAACTAAGACAAACGACAAGTACATATGAGAACTAAGACAAATGATAGTACATATGAGAACTAAGATAAACGATAGTACATATGAGAACTAAGACAAATGATAGTACATATGAGAACTGAGATAAACAATAAGTACATATGAGAACTGAGATAAACAATAAGTACATGAGAGAACTGACATAAACGATAGTACATATGAGAACTGAGATATACAATAAGTACCTATGAGAACTAAGATAAACGATAAATACATATGAGAACTGAGATAAACGATAGTACATATGAGAACAGAGATAAACAGTAAGTACATATGAGAACTAAGACAAACGATAGTACATATGAGAACTGAGATAAACGATAAGTACATATGAGAACTGAGATAAACGATAGTACATATGAGAACTGAGATAAAGATTAAGTACATATGAGAACTGAGATAAACAATAAGTACATATGAGAACTAAGACAAACGATAGTACATATGAGAACTAAGATAAACAATAAGTGTATATGAGAACTAAGATAAACGATAAGTACATATGAGAACTGAGATAAACAATAAGTACATATGAGAACTAAGACAAAGGATAGTACATATGAGAACTAAGACAAACGATAGTACATATGAGAACTGAGATAAACGATAAGTACATATGAGAACTGAGGTAAACGATCCGTACATATGAGAACTGAGATAAACGACAAATACATATGAGAATGAAGCTAAACAATAATTACATATGAGAACTGAGATAAACAATAAGTTCATAAATTCAGAGCAGCGTAAAACAAGGGATTCGTCTTTGCACTTAGCTATCCATACTGACTGATGGTGTTGCAGGGACATCGTGACCCATAATATGGCTTTTCTTGATGCTGATAGTCATCCCAAGCTCCTTACAAGCATGGACAAACTGGTTGTTCAGATGCTGGAAGCTCTCTTTGGTGTGCGACGTCAGGGCTGCGTCATCAGCGAACAACATTTCTCTGATGAAAATTGTGCAAACCTTGATCTTTTGCCGTCAGGTGGACTAGGTTGAAAACTTTCCGTAGTTTTTGCGTGCAAGAGGGCAACATCTGCAGAGCAACAAGCACGCGAAACTTGGCAACAGCGGAAAAAAAAGCCAAACAAAGCCCGTGCAAAGACGATCCCTTGTTTTACGCTGCTCTGAATTCTTAAAGACTCAGAAGTTTTCTCACTCGTGGCTGACCACACCCTTCATGTCCTCGTGAAAAGAGGTGGTAATGCTGAGCAACTGTGAGGTGGGAATGGGGCAAACGATCTTCTTCAGCAGCTGAAATAGACCTCTCCTGCTCACGAGGTCGAACGCTTTTGTGAGATCGATGAAGGTGATGTATAATGGCATCTGCTGTACTCGACATTTCTCCTGGAGCTTACGTACAGAGAACGTTTTGTCAACTGTGGATCTGCCAGCCTTGAATTCGAACTTGGATTCAGGATAGATAGGTTTGGTAAAAACTTGAAGTTGAGTCAGAACCTCCCGAGAAAAAGACTTTACCCACGATGCTCAACAGGGGGATACCATGGTAGCTCTTACAGTCACCGTGATCACACTCATTTCTGTGCGGAATGACGATCTTGGCATTGCGTATTTCCTGATTACCTTGCCTTTTTTCATGCAGAGACACAAGAGCTCCTGAAGTTGTTCCAGTAAAGCTGGAGTCCTGCATTTGATGATCTCAGGTTATATACCATCCTCATCTGGTGTGGTTTTTTTACGGTACATTATTGGTTTTACTGAACTCTTCCACTGTGGGTTCAAAGTCCAGTTCTTCCAGAACAAGTAGGTCCTCGATATCGTCGAGCGTTTCTTAGGTGACAGAGTTTTCTCTGGAGTAGAGGTTCAGGTAGTGTTTAAACCACCGTCACATTTCCTTGTCTTTGTTTGTAATCACCTCGCCTGTCTTTGATCTCAGGGGCGCATATTTCTTTGACGGTTTATCGGTTGCTTGTTTGATGTCCACCTACATGATCCTGACGTTGCCAGTGTCTAACGACTGCTGGATGTTATCTGACAATTGGAGCCGGTGGTTGTTTACACAGCAACATGCAGTTTGCTGGGCCTTGTTGCCGGCAGTTTTCGATATTTGCAGGTTTTGCTGACTTGGTTTATACTTGTAAACTATCATTGTGCAACGTTTAACATTGATGACCAGCTCTAAAACCGAGATGTTAGCGTCAAACCAGTCTATGTTCTTGCACTCCTTCATGCCGTAAGTCATGACTACGACACTGTCGATGATGTTCCAAAGGTTCCATCTATCTTCGGCACGCTGTAGCCGATCACTGATCAGTGTGTCCTAAAGCTGCTCCGTTAACTTCAGGACTTTGTTTGCACATGCAGTCTTGCTCTTTCTCAACTGACATTTCTTCTTACAATGATGGAGTTTGTTTGGTTTTAGCTTTATCTGTGAAACAGTCAGGGAGTGGTAAGTGCTGCACTGGACACTGTGGTGATGGAGAAGCCGTTTAGGGAGTCACGTCTGGTGATGGCCAAGTGCAGCTGATTGATTAGATATCTCCAGGATGCTTTGTGGCATGCCTTTTTCTGGAAGTAGGTGAACTCACAGCTGTAAAAATGACGCTAGCATGCAAGATTTGGTCACGTCATGTACCATGATATACTGTCTTGGACAATTCTTCGGGGCATCCTAGAAGATGGCCATGGCCAAGGTCGACAAAGAAGAAGGCCATGGCTGAGGTCGACAGAGAAGAAGGCCATGGACGAGGTCGACAAAGAAGAAGGCCATTGCTGAGGTCGACAGAGAAGAAGGCCATGGACGAGTTCAACAAAGAAGAAGGCCATGGCCAAGGTCGACAAAGAAGAAGGCCATGGCCAAGGTCGACAAAAAATATGACCATGGCTGAGGTCGACAAAGAAGAAGGCCATGGCCGAAGTTGACAAAGAAGAAGGCCATGGCCGAGGTTGACAAAGAAGAAGGCCATGGCCGAGGTCGACAAAGGAAGAGATGAATGGCAGCTACCAAAGACTGCACCAATCTCAGTATGCTTGACGGGCTTGAAGGACATCCAAAAGACTGAGATGGAGAATCCTGTCTGCTGCTAGGTCTCATCAGTCTCTTCACCAGGACCATGCTGACTATGGGATTTGAAGCAGAAGAAGACGAAGAGAAGAAGGCTAAAGCCACCTGAAAAGAGGCCAGAATAAGAATGGAAAACTAAACTCACCCTGAAATACCACAGTCCCTACAGAGCGGGCACGGTGAAAGCTGCAAGCTGCGTGGGTACAAGATGAATGTTGTGAAAGTGAGTCAAGCAGAATCTAGCACATCTGGTACATTCTTGTCGAACCATATGTATTTGTCTGTTTCGTTTGTCTTTTATCCTCTTATGTCATGTTGATATAACTGATTGAACATTGATTGATAAGAAAAAGAAAGAGTAAAAGACAAGAAGAAGAAAAAGAAGAAGAAGAAAAAGAAGATGATGATGAAGAAAAAGCTTAAGCAGGAAAAAAAGAGGACGAAGAAGAAGAAAGAGAAAGGAAAGTAGAAGGTTTAGCAGAAGAAGAAGAAGAAGAAGAACAAGAAGAAGGAGAAGAAGAAGAACAACAAGAACAAGAAGAAGAAGAAGAAGAAGAAGAAGAAGAAGAAGAAGAAGAAGAAGAAGAAGAAGAAGAAGAAGAAGAAGAAGAAGAAGAAGAAGAAGAAGAAGAAGAAGAAGAAGAAGAAGAAAAAGAAAAAGAAGAAAAAGAAGAAGAAGAAGAAAAAGAAGAAGAAGAAGAAGAAGAAGAAGAAGAAGAAGAAGAAAAAGAAACAAGAAGATTGAGCAGCAGAAGAAAAAGAACCACAGCAGCAAGACATGTAGAAGAGCAAGGAGAAAAAGAAGAAGAAAGAAGAAGATCATATTGATTAAGAAAAAAAATTAACGAAAAAAAAAATTACAAAAAACGACAATAACACAAATACGACACCACAATGAAATAGTCGATAATTAGAGTCCCAGCCCTGAAACGTCCCAACATTTCTGTTGAAAAGGCCTTCCACACGAATATATCTTTTGTCGCTGTAAGAACATCTCCCACCCTCTCTGTCTTCATCCATTCCGCAAGTCTGTCCAATAGTTTCTCCCAAGGTCTATTTTCCCCACCAGCTTTCCTGTTGTAACTGGGCGCTCAAATTTCTCATATATACTTATCGTTTATCTCATTTCTCATATACATTTATGGTTTATCTCATTTCTCAATTTGCTTATCGTTAATCTCATTTCTCATAAGTATTTATCGTTTATCCCAGTTCTCGTATGTACTTATCGTTTATCTCAGTTCTCATATGTACTTATCGTTTATCTCAGTTCTCATGTGTACTTATCGTTTATCTCAGTTCTCATATGTACTTATCGTTTATCTCAGTTCTCATATGTATTTATCGTTTATCTTAGTTCTCATATGTACTTATCGTTTATCTCAGTTCTCATATGTACTTATCGTTTATCTCAGTTCTCATATGTACTTATCGTTTATCTCAGTTCTCATATACACTTATCGTTTATCTTAGTTCTCATGTGTACTTATCGTTTATCTTAGTTCTCATATGTACAGATCGTTTATCTCAGTTCTCATATGTACTTATTGTTTATCTCAGTTCTCATGTATACTTATTGTTTATCTCAGTTCTCATGTGTACTTATCGTTTATCTCAGTTCTCATATACACTTATTTTTTATCTCAGTTCGCATATATACTTATTGTTTATCTTAGTTCTCGTATATACTGATTGTTTATCTCAGTTCTCTTATTGTTTATCTCAGTTCTCTTATCTACAGATCGTTTATCTGAGTTCTCATATGTATTTTTTCATTTATCTCAGTTCTCATGTGTAGTAGTGTAGTAGGCCTCCTTCGGTCATGACTGACCATGGACAAAGTACATCCGTTCTAATGTCTAGATAGGCTGTCTGCTTGGTCCAAGCAGCGTCGCCTGTGACTGTACAGACCAATGCGAGAGAGGCAGTCTCTGTCGCAGCGGTCGCATGTGTATGCCGATGCTGGCCTGTTGGCTGTCATCCCTTTTCTGCGAACTCGCTTTTCTGCTGCAGCAGCTGACAGTTTGTCATCACCAATCCGCAGCTGTTTCTTGAGAGTAGTTCTCCAGCTGTTGCGGTCGTCTGCGAGGTCCTCCCAGGACTCAGTGTTGATCTCAAGCGCCTTCATGTCACGCTTGCAAACGTCTTTGTATCTCAGCTGTGGGCGGCCAATGTTTCTCTGCCCTGTGGCAAGCTCACCATAAAGGATGTCTTTTGGGATGCGACCATCTTCCATGCGGCGAATGTGGCCCAACCAGCGCAGCCGACGCTGTCTCAGCATGGTATGCATGGTTGGGAGGCCAGCGCAGGTTAGGACTTCGGTGTTGGTCACCTTGTCTTGCCAGGAAATGCCAAGTATGCGCCGTAGGCTTCTCAGGTGGAAGATATTGAGCCTTTTCTCCTGATGAGCATGCGTGGTCCATGCCTCGCTGCCATACAGCAAGGTGCTGAGGACACAGGCGTTGTATACAGCCATCTTTGTCTTTGTGGTCAGCTTGGGATTTGTCCACACCCTTTGTGTGAGGCGGGCTAGTGTTGTGGCTGCCTTCCCGATCCTCTTGTCGACCTCTGTGTCAAGGGAGAGGTTATCGGTGATGGTGGACCCAAGATATGTGAATTGATGGATGGCTTCAAGCTCGTAGTCATCAATGGTGATGGCTGGTGGAGATGGCATGTCTTGGCCCAGGACGTTTGTCTTCTTAAGACTGATGGTCAGACCAAAATCTTTGCAGGCCTGGGAGAAGCGGTCCATTAGTGACTGCAAGTCCCGCTGAGTATGGGTCACAACTGCGGCATCGTCGGCAAATAGCATGTCTCTGATGAGGGCTTCACGGACCTTTGTCCTTGCTCTGAGGCGGGCGAGGTTGAAGAGCCTGCCATCTGATCTGGTCCGCAGGTGGATCCCTTCTTGAGCTGTGCTGAACGCATGCCTCAGGAGGACAGCGAAGAAGATTCCAAAGAGGGTTGGGGCCAGGACACAGCCTTGTTTCACACCGCTGCGTACGTCGAAGGGCTTGGAGAGGTTTCCGTTGAACTGCACCATCCCTTTCATGTTTGAGTGGAAGGACTCAATTAAGCTGTGCAGTTTGGGGGGCCACCTCTGCTGACTAGGTGAGGTCAATGAATGCCACATACAGGGGCATCCGCTGCTCTCTGCACTTCTCCTGGATTTGGCGAAGGGAGAAGACCATGTCTACCGTGGATCTCTCTGCTCGAAAACCACACTGTGATTCCGGGTAGACGCGTTCAGCCAGTTTCTGCAGGTGGATTAGGAGGACCCGAGCATACACTTTGCCAACAATGCTGAGGAGCGAGATACCTCTGTAGTTGTTGCAGTCGCTCATTTCGCTCTTGTTTTTGTACAGGGTGACGATCTTGACGTCCCTCATGTCCTGTGGTACAGCTCCCTCATTCCAACACTGACAGAGAACTGCGTGCAAAGGGTGCAGAAGAGAAGTCTTGCAGTGCTTGATGAGGTCTGGGGGAATTCCGTCGTTGCCAGGTGTCTTCCCTGATGCCAGGCTATCAATGGCCTTGCTGAGTTCGTCCGCAGTTGGCTCTGCGTCAAGTTCTTCCATTACCGGCATGCACTTGATGGCATCGAGGGCTAAGGGGGACACCATGTTCTGTGTGGAGTAGAGGTCGGAGTAGTGTTCCGCCCATCTTTCCATCTGTTGGCTAGGATTGCTGATTACTTCCCCAGTGGAGGATTTGAGGGGGGCGATCTTGCTCTGTGTTGGTCCCAGTGCCTTCTTGATGCCATCATACATTCCTCGGATGTTGCCTCTTTCAGCAGCACTCTGTATCTCTTCGCTGAGCTCTGTCCAGTATTCGTTTGCGCAGCGCCTGGCGTTAAGCTGAACCTTACTTCTGGCAGCCCTGAGGATTTGCAGGTTCTTCTCACTGGGTGACCGCTTATACTTTGTGAGTGCGGCACGCTTGGCCTCAACAGTGGGAGTCATCTCTGATGATTTGGCCTCAAACCAGTCGTGGGACTTCACAGTTTTCTTCCCAAAGGTGGCCATAGCAATGCGGTGCATGGTGTCTCGTAGCGTTTCCCATCTCTCAGTGGCAGAGTCTCTGGGCTGCAATGCATCGTATTCTCTCTGAAAGGCCTCTGCGAACTGTTCTACAAGATCTGGCTGAGACATCTTGCTGACGTCAATGCGAGGGTTCCCTTGTTTCTTTGAGCAGTGGAACTTCTTTGGTTGTAGCCTGATCTTGCAACATACCAGAGAGTGGTCTGTGTCGCAGTCTGCGCTGTGATAAGAGCGAGTGTGGAGAACGTTTTTGATAGCGGCACGTCTTACTAGGATCAAATCCAGTTGGTGCCAATGTTTTGAGCGGGGATGCCTCCAGGAGACTTTGTGCTGAGGCAGAAGGGCCATGAGTCATTGTCTGCACCCACTCTGGCGTTGAAGTCGCCCAGGAGAACAAGTTGTTCTGTCCTGGGGATGTTCCTTATGGTTGATGCAAGATTTTCGTAGAACTCATCCTTGGTGTCTGGAGAGGCGGACAGAGTTGGGGCATAAACGCTGATGAGAGTGACATAGCCTTCGGTGGTGTTGAGGCGCAGAGTCAAGAGTCGTTCTGAACCGCCGCTGCCTGGTTCAATCATGTTCAGCAGGCTGTTCCTTACTGCAAAGCCTACTCCGTGCTCTCTTGGGGCATCAGAACTCTTTCCTTGCCAGAAGAAGGTGTAGTCCCTTTCCTTTAGTGTTCCTGAGTCAGCCAGCCGTGTTTCCTGCAGAGTGGCAATGTCCACATTGAGCCTCTTTAGTTCGCTGTTTATGACGGCGGTTTTTCTGGCGTCGCTGATGTCTTGCAGATCTTGGGAGACCCAGGCATCATTGTTCGGACATTCCAACAGCCCAGTTTCACTGCTGATCCTTTTCCTGATCCGTTTCTTGAATTTGAATTTTTCTTTTTGTTTGGTGCGGTAATTAACGACCTGCTTGTCAGATTTTCCCTAATCTTCATGCACCCAATGAAGAAGGCAGGTCGTGGCGGGACAGCACCTAACTGGCTGGGGGCTGCCCAGCTTAGGTGGGCGGTAGCTGTCCAGTAAGACACGAGGGTCTCTCCCACCGTCAAAAGCAACCCCTGACGTCAGCTCTACGCCAGTTGAGCAATGACTTATCACCGGTATCTGTTGCTTCCCGTGTTGTGCCGACACGAGTGTTAGTAGCGAGGCTGGAGTGTCCTCTCCAGGTCGTAGGTGCAGAGTGTTTGTGGATGAATGGACGAATGTAAGCCTGGGCAGTGTAATATGGAAGACAGGCTGTTGCCCATGCAACTTGTCCCCCCTCTCCACCTCGCTGACAGCTCCAAAGGAACAACAGGGCTGTTACGTTTTGGTGCCAACGCGGCCGCAGGAGCTGCCGGAAAGTGACAAAGTTTGCCATCCAACCGCCTTAGGGGCCCCACACCGGATTTACTGTCAGGGTTTACTCCCTTAGCTAGATGGCCGCGGGTAGCTCTCCAGAGCTGGCGCCCTTTGATGGATCTAATTTATTTCCACCAGGGTTTCTAGCCACCCTCCTCACCATCCTCCTGAGAGGACTGGTGGGGTTGCTGGTTTAGTCGCCAGCAATTCGACCCTGCAACAGGTAGTACTGGGTTCCAGGTTACCAGTAGCGGATACATCTATCCGACCTGATATATGTACGTATCGTCTATCTCAGTTCTCATATGTAGTTATCGTTTATTTCAATCATCATATGAACTTATTGTTTATCTCAGTTTTCATATGTACGGATCGTTTACCTCAGTTCTCATATGTACTTATTGTTTATCTCAGTTCTCATATGTACTATCCTTTGTCTCAGTTCTCATATACACTTATTGGTTATCTCAGTTCTCATATGTACTTATCGTTTATCTCAGTTCTCATATGTACTATCCTTTGTCTTAGTTCTCATATGTACTTATTGTTTATCTCAGTTCTCATATGTACTTATTGTTTATCTCAGTTCTCATATGTACTTATTGTTTATCTCAGTTCTCATATGTACTTATTGTTTATCTCAGTTCTCATATGTACTTATCGTTTATCTCAGTTCTCATATGTACTTATTGTTTATCTCAGTTCTCATATGTACTATCGTTTGTCTCAGTTCTCATATGTACTTATTGTTTATCTCAGTTCTCATATGTACTATCCTTTGTCTCAGTTCTCATATGTACTTATTGTTTATCTCAGTTCTCATATGTACTATCGTTTGTCTTAGTTCTCATATGTACTTATTGTTTATCTCAGT
>JAPXFY010000026.1:12939447-12961947 GCA_030674185.1 Monoplex corrugatus | reverse complement strand
CCTGTCTTTAGGTGATTTCACATCCCATCCTAAAGCGGAAATCAAATTTGAAATCAAAAGAAACTCATAAGCTTCCTGAGTTTAAAAAGAACACTGCTGTTGATGTACTGCAAAGATATAAGGCCATAGCTTTCAACCACATCAGGCCACGATGCCAGGATTAGAAGAGAAATGGAAAATCTTTTCCAATTCAGAACACAGTATATCAACATAACGACTACTGTTGGCTGACAATGGTATACACAACACCAGTCATCATCATCATCATCATCAGTCCCGTAGTCTGGTTGACCGTTGGGGCACCACTGAAGATTTTGTTACCAACTTCCTCCACTCTTCACGGTCCTCAGCTTTCGGCAGAATGATGTTCCATTCAAGGCCAGTCCACTCTCTGATATTGTCTTCCCATCTTTTTCTCTGTCTGCCTCTTCGTCTCCCTCCCTGAACTGTTCCCTGCAAGACGGTCTTGGCCAGTGCAGATGATCGTGTGACGTGCCCGTACCACCTCAGTTTGTGTCTTTTCACTGAAGTCAGGAGGTCTTCATACGGCCCGAGGTTGATTAGACCTCCACACAACAACTCAACAGTCCCCAGAGCAACATACAGAATACGTCCTCTGACCCAGGTAACAGGACAAAGAAATGAGGTTGCACTTGACTGCGTTCTTTTCAGCACTGAATATAGACACTTTGTTCTGTTCACGTTAGTTTTACAGCCATGAGAAGCTTCCTAGAATAAAACTGATATCTAGAAAATCAACGACACGTCCCCTGGTCCCACACAGACAGGGACATTGGATAACAGAGCGTGTCTACTATCTCTGTAAACATGATAGAGACCTACCTAAAGATCTGGCCAAATATGACTGTCTAAAAGTGGGTATGGGCTCCATACACGCTGTGGACCCGCTGCTCAGTGGTGAGTTACGGTATACCCCATAACTCTCAACAAGCCAGTCTCCACACACTCGCAAGTTCCTTTACCCAAAACACGCTTGAAAAGAACGGCGAACTTCTTTTCTATACCATTTACTGTCGAGTAACACTTTAGAATAACGTTCACCGAAAGGAAAACTTGGCTTTCCTCTTTCCCATAGCTGTAAATAAAGTTGTAAGTAATCTGAGCTGATAACACCATCTGGTTTACGATGAAACTCTACTTTCATTCAAAACAGGGGCCAGTGGTATTAGAATCTAGTTTGGCACAGCTGACAATGCCTGACTGAGATAGCACCAACCAGCTAGACAGAAGGAGCCAGTACAAAATCCTCTTCACTTCATCATCATCATCAGGTGCCTTGCCGCATGGCGTTGGCGATCATGGACTTCCATCTGTCTCTATCTCTTGCTGCCCCAAGCATCTCCTTCACCCTCCTCGTCTTCAGCCAATCTGCAAGTCCGTCTAGCATTTTCTCCCTGGGTCTACCTGGTGCTCTCTTTCCTTCCAGCTTTCCTGTTGTGACCAGGTTCTCCAAATCCTCCTTCCTCATAAAATAGCCTATAAATGTTGCCTGTCTTTTCCTAATCTCCTTTAGAGTGATCTACTTGTGTCTGCCTCCATCAAGACTGTCCCGTTTGTTTTCTTTGCTGTCCATGGAATTCTCAACATTCTTCTTAGAAACCACATCTCGGCTGCCTCAATCTTGTTCTGGCTTTGCTTGTTGACTGTCCACGCCTCACATCTGTACAACAGTATTGGTTCTATATAACATTCAAGAACTCTCTTCCTGATGTTAATTGATAGGCATTTGTTGGTAAGAATGCTTGTCATCTTCTTGAATGCTGTTTTGGCTTGCCTGATTCTGCCGGCTATTTCCGATGTGCATCTGCCATCTGATGAAATGACTGTTCCCAGGTATTTGAACTTATTAACCTGTGTCAAGGTTGTGCCATTTGCTGTTATTTTGCATGAGGGGATTTCATGTTTTTTACTGTTCACCATGACTTCAGTCTTCCTGCTGTTTAGTTCCAACCCCTTACCTTTGCTTTCTATTTCTAGTATATTCACAAGGTTTTGTAGGTCCCTTTCATTTTCTGCAATTAGCACGGTGTCATCTGCGTATCGAATGTTGTTTATCATTTTCCCTCCGACCTTTAATCTAGGGTCTTCTTCTAGGTTTCTCATGTTGTTTTCGCTGTAAAGTAAAAACAGATCTGGTGACAAAACACAACCCTGTCTGACTCCTCTTTTGATGTTTTGGAAAGAGCTTATATTGTTTTCTATTCTCATTGCAGCTGTTTGTTCCCAGTACATATTTCTGATTATTCGTAGATCTTTTCCATCAACATTGAGTCTCTCCAGCTGGTTGATCAATTCTTCATGTCTTACCCGATTGAAAGCCTTGGTATAGTCAACAAAGCATAAATACAAATCCTTATTCATCTCAATTGACCTCTCTATGATAGATCTTAGGATGTATATGGCATTAAAAGTTCCTTTCCCTTCCACAAATCCACACTGTTCTTCTGCTATTTCTCTTTTGATTCTATTCCTTGTCCTCATCATGATTATTCTTAACAAGATTTTAGTTACATGACTCATCATCAAACTGATTGTGCAATGGAGTTCGCATTCTATAGCCCCTGTCTTCTTTGGAAGTGCAATGAAAATTGATTTTCACACATCTTTGGGGATTTTTCCAGTGTCTTCACTTACTAGAAGGAAATTAGTGCAGACTTTCCACACTTGCAATTATTCTTCTTTTATCTCAGTGCCTTGAACTCGTCCAGAGACCTTTCCTTTGCGTGAGCCTTTCTCAAGTCATCTGGTTTGATGTTACCAAACGCTTCAGTAAAAGGTTTGACAGCCTTAAAAGGCTTTCTCTCTCTTGCTGCCTGAGCTTGATTCACAGCTATAATGCTGTCTTTCTGCAGGACTTTGAAAACCAGAGCAGCAACTTCTCTCTTATTTTTCAGAACAGCTTTGTTCCCCATCAACAGATACTACAACCATAGTTTTCGTAACTACTACTGTAACTGAACCTGAAAAAAATGGAGACCAAACCTCCATTCAAGCAAGCAGTATCTCCTATTCCCTACTGGAATCAGCCAAGCTGACCTGTTGACTTGATCAGCACGGATCACAAACAGTCTTTATTAATAGACTGTATCGCGTTACCACCAGCTCTTGCTCAGTAAAGTGAAACAATCTAAACAAAGCTCACTGATGGAATTAGATACATGAGAGCAGAACAGCACGGTACTACCCAGGGCTCTGACCCCGTCCTTTCCTTGTCTGTTCTCCACTGCAGGCATTGATACTCTTGTGGCTTCTTTTCTAGCAACAGAAGCAGATCACATCCTGGCTGCCTTTGGACAACTGTCTACTCTTCCCTGGCTTCATAAGACTTTCAAACTTGCCAGAGAGGTTCCTTTCAGGCATACTAGAACTTCATCACCTTGCTCAGCTCCTTTACAGCCTGATGAGCCTCTGTGTAGACTTCAGCAAAGTCAGCAGATTCCTGAACAGTTGAGGGCTGCTACTCCTTGATGAAAGTAGTCAATTCAATAGGCACACTCAGGCAAAGGAACATATCCTGCAGATTCGCAAACGTGTTCCAGCAGGACCTGTCCATCCAAGACTGAAGTGTTTTGACATGTTAGCGATATGACTAAGTTTCTTTTAAAAAAAAAATTTTGGTGTTTTGTTTCAAAACAAACAGACATCTAACATACAATGTGGCAACGAAGGGTGACAACAAAACAAACAAAACGAAAACAAAAAAATTGTATACAAAATGAAAAAAAGATGTTGACACATGAACTCCGCATAATATACAGAATGTACAGAATGATATTTTTCACATTGGAAGTTTAAAAATGAAATTAAATTCAGATTTAACACATGTCAACATTTCCCCTGTGAATCAGTTTCAAAAACCACATTCCTTTGCTTAACGATAATCAATCAGGGATATGACTAACTTACCTCCTTCCTGGTGATGTAAAACTTCAGCTTGTAGGACTTGCGAGCAATCTGGTGCTTTACAGTAAGCCAAGCAGCTACTGTCTTCCTTCTCTGTTAGGTCAGAGTATACCTCACTAGGCCTATCCCTTCAGCATGGCCCTAACATGCACTGCCCAAATTTCTGGCTTCTTCCCCTGATTAATGTATGAAGCTATTACTGTCATGTCCGTCTTCGAAATGTGGAACATTAAGTCAGAAACGCTGCTGATTGAATTGCTGCATCCTGTCTTGCTGGAACAGTTGCACTTTCTCACAACAATAGACACACTCATTCAGCGCTCTGTTGTTATTAAGCTTCCTTTCCCTGAGTGCACGCTCTTCACAATAACACACATAGTTGGGCGAGAGGGACTCAATAAGTTACACGTAATTTTAACTACCCACTCAAAACAAATTGTATAAACAAATAATACTAGAATCCACCCAAACACGTACCATGTACCACCCCAAACAAATAATTTTACACTAATCTGTTCGAAACCTGATGAGCCCCCAATGAATTATACCACCACCACCACTGCTTGCTACTGTCTGGAGGTATGGTCTTTAAAGGAGCAACAACTTATCCCACATAATATGTTTGCCTCTTTCAAACAAAATATTGGCAGAAGGAAAAAAATATATTTTATTTATATTTAAATACTATTATTTTACTAAACACTGACTTAACTGATCTGGTTGATTTATCTGTTTAAACTTAGAATGTATTGTAACCTCTTTCTGACCACTGCTGAGTGCTAAAGGTTGCGTAATTTTGTAAAATCGTGTAAAAATAAGTGCTTGGTATATTGTGCAATTTTCTATGGAAAACAAAATGACGTGAAAAATTGATTCATCCAGGATTATAATTATGTAGATCCATACTGTCACCTCAAATGTGTTGATGGTTGTTTCTCGTGGTGTTCACAACAGTGAAAAAACACTGAACAGCTATCAACGTCATCACCACCAATCAAACATCAATGCCACTACTGAAAAGATGTTCATTGGACTTATTGCCAAAATCATTCAGAACCATCGCTGAAGTCTTCATTGTCTGCAACGGTATGTTCGTGCATGAAGATTTCATGTGGTGTAAAAAAAAAACCGTTGCTTTGCGATGCTTTTGAATTAAAAAAGTCACACTTTACAGGAAACACAGAGAATAGTATTTCTTTGAAAATATTACGTGGCCAAGTCTTCATTTTTTTCTGTTGTCCCAAGTACCAACCAAACCTGATAGTGGTAGTCACAACAGACAATTTGTCGGTTGCAGTTCACAGGCGGAATTTTGTGCGAACGGTAAATTGTCAGCTGTGGACACACACAAAGATCCATAGCTTTCAACCTCACCAAATCACCCCATCAGCACTGAAAAAGAAATGGAAAAATCATGTCCGTTTGAACACACACTACATCAACACCATACCCACTACAAGCTAATAATGATGTGCACAACACCAGCGTACACACAAAAATCCAATGCAGTCGCTCTGTGTCTATGTAAGTCAGTACAGCTTGATGCCTACAGTATAGAAGTCAAGATGTCTACATAACATGAGCATACACAAAATAGTGACAGGTGGTCTTTGTTTCTGCAGGAACCACAACTTGGTGTACATAGCATAAACAACTAGCACTGTTGATTGAGAAACTCCTAGAACAGCCATTGTTAACTGGCCAATTTCCAGTCAAACATTCACACAGTCCACACACAACCACACTTCAGCTCGGGTGAAGCAGCTATTCTTCATCAAGTCATCAGAGTTGAATAATCCATCATGATTAAATTTTACACTTTCCAAAGTTTTCCGTTTCCCAGACCCTCCTGCGATCATCTAGATCTCCACACAATACCTGATCAGCTCCAGTATCAGCAACATACAGAATACGTCCTCTGACCCAAATGCCAGAATAACAACTAAATGTGACCTCCCAACACGAAATCAGAATTAACTAGCATTTTGGGTATTTTGAGATATACATATTACTGGAAAGTGTACATTCTGCTGATTATTCTGGTACTTGAATAAAGCTTGTACTCAAAAAAATGTAGAAGTTATGTATGTTTAAAGTCATTAAGTTGTATGACAGCCATTTTGAGAAAACGGCCTCTAAAGTTTTTGTGTGCTCTCCTACATGTTTTCCTTAAATTTCTTTATTTGATGGCTTTGACCCAGTTTGTTTCTAATTTTCGCTGTCATTATCTGAAAGGTGCACCAAAGAGTTTTTCGTCAGTATATTACATGTGTGGGTACTGTACAGGTTACGGTTCATAATAAGAGACAAAAAGAGGTACTTTTGGTAAAAACGTGCATTCTTTCTACTGCGATCAGTGCATTAAAATACCATTTTAAATTGATTAATAATATTTTTTCAAGAAAAAAATTCTGTGGGGGATAGATTATAGTCTATAGAAATCAATATTGAGAAAAAGTCAAAACACCCCAGATAGACCCCCAGTCACCTTTTCAGCTCCTAGTGCTGTTCGACTGACTGCGAGTTAAGACTGATTTCGTGGTGGGAGGTCACAAATGACGTTGCACTTTGTGTTCCTCATCACTGAACTCACAAACTTCGTTCTCCTTATATTGCCTTCACTGTTTATACAAAAGCTAACATCATACAAAGCAAGTGATTTGTCTCACATAGACAAGGACAATCGATAACAATGCCTGTCTACTCGCTCAGCAAACATAACAGACGATCTACTCAAATATCTGGCCACAGACAAATCTTTGACTAAACGTGGGACAGGGCTGCACCCACCCACGCTATGGACACAAATATCAGCGCTACCAGCCTTGTGACGAGTTACGATATTCCGCAGAACTCTTTACAGTTCAGCCATAAGGAGACTTTGCAGTTATTTCCCTTGACACACTTTACCTGATAGACTAAACGTGGGACAGGGCTGCACCCATCCACGCTATGGACACAAATATCAGCGCTTCCTTGTGACGAGTTACGATATTCCTCAGAACTCTTTACAGTTCAGCCATAAGGGGACTTTGCAGTTATTTCCCTTGGCACACTTTATCTGATACAGCCTCCAAATGAATGAAAATGGCAAACAAGTGTTCAAAAACGTTAACTAACGTGTAATGAATTAAAACACTTTTCACTGAAAGGACATTCAGAAATTCCACTTTCTTATAGCTATAGATAAGAATTGTCACTAAACTGAAAAAAAAAGCATAAGATTTATCTTGCCCACAAGACAGAACAGTCTGAAAAGATCATCTAATTGAGGATCTCACTGGAATTTACAAACATAATGGAAATGAATTGGTCATCATCATCAAAATGAGCTTACAAGACAAGGTTTTTCCGTAAGATTTAAACCCATTGTTGGGCATTCATCTTCAAACACCTGATAAAAAGCAAAAAAAGAAAAGCTTTATAAGCAAAAGCGTCTATACACACCTAAGACTCTAGACTAAGAAAAAAATTGGATATTCCTAAAGGAACTAGAAGATGAAGTAGGTGACAATATTCTGGCATGTGGTAATCTTAATGCAAGATACTGCATGTGATGATCTTAATACAAGGTTTATATGAGGTGATCTTGATACAAGGATCTGTAGAATGTGGTGCTCTTAATGCAAGATCTGCAGAATGTGTGTGATCTTAATGCCAAATCTGTAGAATGTGGTGCTCTTAATGCCAAATCTGTAGAATGTGGTGCTCTTAATGCAAGATCTGTATAATGTGGTGCTCTTAATGCAAGATCTGTAGAATGTGGTGCTCTTAATGCAAGATCTGTATAATGTGGTGCTCTTAATGCAAGATCTGTAGAATGTGGTGCTCTTAATGCCAAATCTGTAGAATGTGGTGCTCTTAATGCAAGGTCTGTATAATGTGGTGCTCTTAATGCAAGATCTGTAGAATGTGGTGCTCTTAATGCAAGATCTGTAGAATGTGGTGCTCTTAATGCCAAATCTGTAGAATGTGGTGCTCTTAATGCAAGATCTGTATAATGTGGTGCTCTTAATGCCAAATCTGTAGAATGTGGTGCTCTTAATGCCAAATCTGTAGAATGTGGTGCTCTTAATGCCAAATCTGTAGAATGTGGTGCTCTTAATGCAAGATCTGTATAATGTGGTGCTCTTAATGCCAAATCTGTAGAATGTGTGTGATCTTAATGCAAGATCTGTAGAATGTGGTGCTCTTAATGCAAGATCTGTAGAATGTGGTGCTCTTAATGCAAGATCTGTAAATGTGGTGCTCTTAATGCAAGATCTGTAGAATGTGGTGCTCTTAATGCCAAATCTGTAGAATGTGTGTGATCTTAATGCAAGATCTGTAGAATGTGGTGCTCTTAATGCAAGATCTGTAGAATGTGGTGCTCTTAATGCAAGATCTGTAGAATGTGGTGCTCTTAATGCAAGATCTGTAGAATGTGCGTGTGCTCTTAATGCCAAATCTGTAGAATGTGGTGCTCTTAATGCAAGATCTGTATAATGTGGTGCTCTTAATGCAAGATCTGTAGAATGTGGTGCTCTTAATGCCAAATCTGTAGAATGTGTGTGATTTTAATGCAAGATCTGTAGAATGTGGTGCTCTTAATGCAAGATCTGTATAATGTGGTGCTCTTAATGCCAAATCTGTAGAATGTGTGTGATCTTAATGCAAGATCTGTAGAATGTGGTGCTCTTAATGCAAGATCTGTATAATGTGGTGCTCTTAATGCCAAATCTGTAGAATGTGTGTGATCTTAATGCCAAATCTGTAGAATGTGTGTGATCTTAATGCAAGATCTGTAGAATGTGTGTGATCTTAATGGCAAATCTGTAGAATGTGTGTGATCTTAATGGCAAATCTGTAGAATGTGTGTGATCTTAATACAAGGATCTGTAGAATGTGTGTGATCTTAATGCAAGATCTGTAGAATGGGTGTGATCTTAATACAAGGATCTGTAGAATGTGTGTGATCTTAATACAAGGATCTGTAGAATGTGTGTGATCTTAATGCCAAATCTGTAGAATGTGTGTGATCTTAATACAAGGATCTGCAGAATGTGTGTGATCTTAATACAAGGATCTGCAGAATGTGTGTGATCTTAATACAAGGATCTGCAGAATGTGTGTGATCTTAATACAAGGATTTGTGGACTGTGGCGATCTTAATACAAGATATATGTAGTGTCATAGTGTGAGGCAGCTAAGTGTACAACAGTTTGTCTTGTGTTATGGTGGTTGTTGTTTTGTTGTGACTGGATGGTAATGGGTACACAAGCTCTTTCATTGATCGCGCATGCGCAGTCTCATGCCCCATCCCTCCTCTCTCTCTCTCTCTCTCTCTCTCTCTCTCTCTCTCTCTCTCTCTCTCTGTTAGTTAGTTAGTTGAGTGAGTTTTAAAGTCCTACCACTCTTAGAGTATACGAGGACTAGCGAAAAAATTTTTTGAAGAAGCTTTCAATAATTTTAAAGCATTGTGAGAAACGGATGTTTTATTCGGTTCTCTGATCCACCCTGGATGGCAATCGAATGGGTGAATGAATTTCTCTCTCTCTCTGTCTGTCTGCCCTTCTCTTTATCTCTCTCTGTCGGTCTCTGGCTTCGTTTGTTACATATAAACACAGCATAAACATTCTGACGTCGCTATATTCTTTTACGACAAAAGATGAACAGTATACAGCAATGACAAGGCGCCAAACAAACACAAAGACAAAGTACTTGAATTACACAGTCACTGTTGCTGTCTGTGTCACTCCATGTCACCACAGTACACTGTCTGCTGGGGTCGGTTCATCGATCACATGGAAGGAGAAGACACACTGCACTAGCGCCTGGGGGATGTCGGCAACCTAAAACAGCCAAAGCACTGTCTGGTCATGGCAGATGGCTGACACAGAACACTGGGGATATGAGCAGACTGGAACAGCCAAAGCACTGCCTGGATAGACATAGCAGACTTGAAATCCACATGTTTGTATTCTTCAGACACTAGTGTCATTCTGAATCTCTTTACTGAAATCCTCAGATCTTCCAAGCATTCCTTCTTAAATCAACCATGAGTCATGAAAGCATCAATTGCCTGACTCAAATGAAATAGTCAGAGGAAGTGGCCTGAAATCTGCCATGAAGGGAAGGACAATAGTTGTTATCAATCAGACAAATGGTGGCACTATCTCAAAGACGACTCTGCGCACTTTCCTTCAAATTCTACGCACAATGAGCTGATAAAAAAAATGGTCAGCTTCATTACTACACAGAATTACATTTTATCCCAGTTCAAAGCTGTTATATTTGTACAACAAAATACGAAATCTCATTCTCTCTCTGTCTCTCTGTCTCTCTCTCTCTGTCTCTGTCTCTCTCTCTGTCTCTCTCTCTGTCTCTCTGTCTCTCTCTCTCTCTCTTCCCTCTCTTTTGTCCCATTTTTCTAATATAATTTGATGATAACTATCAATTTCTGGTTTATTTGTTTGTTTGTGTTATTGTTTGTGTAAGCAAATTTATGATAATGATAGGAGAGTTTTCATGATCACTCTCCCTTCTCTTATTACTGTTTTACACACACGTCTCATCCCTTTCTGTCTCTTTCACACACACACACACACACACACACACACACACACACACACACACACACACACACACACACACACACACTCACACACACACACACACTCACACACTCACACACTCACACACACACACACACACACACACACACACACACACACACACACACGCACAGCACACACACACACACACACACACACACACAATCAATCACACACGCACACACATCAATTACTGTTTTCCTACCTTCGTTTCTCTTTTGGTAAAGGGACCAAATGTTCAAAGTATCACTACATCCACCAGCATACCGATGGCAAGTTGTTTTCAGGGTATGGCAGCGAGTCACGTTAAGGCGATATCCAGTTCTGGAGACAGCTAGCCTTCTGCTTCCTACCTGGTCAGCTAGCAGATCTGACATGCTTGTCATGCTAATTCACATAAGCTTACTGCTGAGCAATATTGACCATGCCCTCTATGCTTGCACTTGTTAATGAGTAATGAATTGTTTACGTTGAAGACCATGTAAGCAGTCGTGGGGTCACTAGTGTGTTTATTATCCTTCATTATTTTCAAGACCTCATAAGCGATTATAGGTCACTGGTGTGTTTATTTTACCCTCATTCATTATTTTCATGACCTTGTACGCAATTATAGGCCATTAGTTTGTTTATTATCCTGCATTATTTTCAAGGCATCATAAGCAATATTACATGTCATTGGTGTGTTTATTTAACTTCATTCATTATTTTCATGACTTTGTCTGCAATTACAGTTCACTAGTGTGTTTATCTAACCTATATTCACTATTTTCGATGAAGTTTCTTTTTCGTGTCATCATATTTTTGTTTTTCATCATTATTTTCATAATCATCTGTGTCAACTTTTCACGCATGTATCTTGCATTAATATGTCATTGACTAAATCAGTTGTCCTGATCATGGCATAAAATACTTAGACCCACTGTTAATCGATTGTTTTTAGATTTCAGTAGCCTATGGTGACACGTACTGTTTCGTTCTTTCTACAGCCAACTCGGAAGACAGGGCAATGCTTCTACGTCTTTACTCGTCGCTCCCCGATTCTCAACTGACTACAGTATATATACATATCACAGTGAACAGCAATCAGTTATCATTTAAACGAATATCATGCCGTGCTATTATCCGCACGCTGTTTACTGTTAACACACGTCACATCTCCCTTTCTTTAAGGAAACAAAATCAATAAATCATTTTTCCTATCTTTCAGTCCATACGAAATAAATGTGTTTCCCACCTTTATCACAACATTAACTTAACAAACACTCATTCTCACGCACAGGGCCTAATCATTCATTCACCTCATTTTATCTCTGATCATTATACTATCCATCATCGTCATGTCCATATTTCGCAATGCTTTCAGTTTATCTGATTGTGGTAGAGTCTTCAGTTTCATTCATATTTCAGGAAATCTGGCCTTTTGCTTTGTCTTCAAGATCTTGTTCTGTAAGGAGAACTAACTGGTTCGGATTGTCCTGTGCTTGTTTGTTTGATAACTTCATCTGGCTCCTTGATGCTGGTTGTCTCAGACATTTTGATGACTGGTGACTGATCAGATGAGTTCTCATGGACAGACGATGTTGGCGTCCTGACATCTGTTCCAGTTCCAGTTTTCTTGTTATCTTCCAGCATCTGTTTTGATGGAATGATGATTTGCTGTTGCTTGCCCGATGTGTCGCTTTCCTGATGTCTTCCAGAAATCATCCTTCTCTGGACAAGTCGTTGAGGGTTGACTGTTTGCTGAAGCTCCGTTTCTGTTGTGTCTCGTAGCTGACGACGATTCCTTCTGTACTGACGTCCATCCTCTGTGCGAATGTTGTATGACCGGATGTTCACCTGTTGGTCTACTTTGGCGCTGATCCACTTTTTGGATCCTGGAGGTTGGAATTTTACAATCTGTCCCGGACTCAGTTCTGTCAGCTCTACTGCGCTTCTGTTGTAGTAGTGCGCTTGCTTCAGTTTCCTTTTCTCAAGTTCTTTCTTGATTGGTACAACTGTAAGTTGGAGTAATGTCTTTGACGTCGGCACTTGTGTTCGTGTTCTTCTGCCGAACAGTCTCTGAACAGGCGAACTGTTTACAGTCTCTGTCGGGATGTTTCTCAGCTCAAGTAAAGCAAGGAAGGGATCTAGATTGTTGTGTTCTGCTTTCTTCATGCACGTCTTTGCAGCTTCACCGCGCTCTCTGCTTTTCCATTGGACTGAGGGTAGTGTGGTGAGCTTGTTACGTGTTCAAACCCATATGTTTTTCTGAACTTTCCAAACTGGTTTGATGTGAATTGAGTTCCACAGTCTGTTGTCAGGCGTTCTGGTATTCCGTGTCTTGCCAAGTGTCTCTTCACACAGATGATGATCTCTTTGGATTCTCTTGTTTGTAACCGATCAATCTCAAAGAAATCAGAGTAGTGATCGACCGTGACCAGGTATTCATTGCCATTATGTTCAAAGATGTCACAAGCAATGTGTTGCCAGGGCAGGTCAGGGATCTCTGTACTGATAAGTGGTTCCTTCTGCTGACCACGTTGGTATGTGTTACAGGCGCTGCATGTTTTGACAAAATTTTCAATGTCCATGTTCATCCTGGGCGTGTCTACTTTAGTGACCACGTCCAGTTTTTTCAACCTCTTCAGCTCGTCCTTCACTTTCTCTTGCACTGCTATCGGCCACTTTCTGCAAGGCATCTTCACTGGAGCAATACTGGGGTCTGTTTCTAGGTGTAATTTCCCTTCTAGTTTTCCTTCTTCAAAGACATCGTTGTACTTTGTGAGCATATCTTTTGCATTTTCCTCCTCTTTCTGATTCGCCGCTATCGTTGCAATGTTCTCTTCATTGATCGTCAACAATTGCATGTGCTGTACAGCTTTCAGTCCCAGTACTAGCTTACAGTCCCTTTTGGTGATCGCGAAGTTGACTTTGTATTTATTTCTGTTCTTGGGGTTTTCCACTCGCAGCACTATCTCCCCCACAGGCTTCATTTCTGTTCCGTTGAACATCACCAGCTTCTTCTTCGTCTCTTGCAGGTCAGACTTTCTTTCATCTCCTGTGACTTCTCTGTACAGGCTATCAGACATCACGTTTGTTGTTGCACCTGTGTCAAGAAGAAATCTTACCGGCATCTCATTTATCAGCATCTTTGCTCGTATGTTTCTCTCCTTTTTTCTGGTTTTGTCTTCGATCCCGAGGATTTCATTATCGCTTTCAGTGTTAGTCTCTTCTTCTTCGAAGTGCCGAACTCTTGTTTTCTTTTGATTTTTCTTGGGCGTTCTGCAGCATGAAGCAAAGTGATTATTTCCTCCACAAGCTTTGCATTTTCTTCCAAATGCTGGACATTTCTCTTTTGCTCTTGGGTGCTTTCCACCACAATATCCGTATTTCTCTCTGTACTCTGGTTTGTTTCCTTTGCTATACTGCTTTGCTGTCTTCTTTTCTTTGAAAGCTTGGACTTCCTGCGTGTCCTGCGTTTTTCTCATCATTTGGACGGTTTGATGTTGACTTGATTCATGCGCTCTGCACATATCAATACATGCAGTCAACGTCAGCTGTCGCATTTCCAGTAATTTTGATCGCAGAGTCTCGTCATGTACACCCAGTACGATTTGATCTCTCAACAGTATGTCTTCGAGTGTACCATAGTTACAGGTCTTGATCAGTCTCCGCAGTTCTGCTACAAACTGTTCGATAGATTCTCCTGCTGCTTGATGTCTGCAGTTGAATCTGAATGCTTCGTAAGTTTCATTGGTTGAAACCACACAGTATTCTTCGAATTTCTGGAGAACAGTGTCAATGTCATTTCTTTCAGCTTCATTAGCAAATGCCAATCCTTCATAGATGTCCATAGCATCCAGCCCGATACAAGAAAGAAAAACTGCTGTTCTGTATGTTGAGTCTTCTTCTGTCTGTGTTGTCACAATTTCATAGCTGTCCCAAAGCCTCTTGAATTTCCTCCAGCTGCTCTGCAGGTTTCCTCCATTCACATCAAGTTTAGGAGGCAAGGGAATCTTGGCATGTCGTCGACTGGCTTTTCTCTCTTCTTGTTCATCTTCCATGGTTGAACTTTAGTCTTCAATATTCTGGATTTTTGTTGGAGTTCGTAATCACGATTCTGACACCATGTTTCGTTCTTTCTACAGCCAACTCGGAAGACAGGGCAATGCTTCTACGTCTTTACTCGTCGCTGTCTGACTCTCAACTGTCTATAGTATATATACATATCACAGTGAACAGCAATCAGTTATCATTTAAACGAATATCATGCCGTGCTATTATCCGCACGCTGTTTATTGTTAACACACGTCACACGTACATGCACAGCTGGTCAGTTTCACTTTACGATAATGTCATTAATTCCTTCAATGTTTATTATTGCTAAACTTTTTTATTGTTATTGTTATCTTATTATTATTTTTGAAGATGATAGGGCTGACATGTATTAGCTTTACATGTCTACCTTTTTGTCTCTTGTGCTTTTGTAAAGTGATTAATCGTTTGATATATAGAAATTAATGTTTTATTACAGTTCATTTCTGTAACTTCTTTGACATTACACATGTTATGATTCACCTCTTGTTATCGTAGCATTAGAGTTCACATGTACCACGCCCTTGTTTGTGATAAATGCTTCCTTTATTTTCTGCTTTTCCTATATTTGTGCTAAATGCTTCCTTTATTTTCTGCTTTTCCTATATTTCTATGTCAATATTTTCCCTGCTATTATTATTTTCATTGTTATTAATGTGATCTGAAACATACTTTGCTATTACCACTATTATTGTTATGCTGTTGTTGTTGTTGTTTGGACTTAACATGGATTTGCATTACATGTGTCTGTCTTTTTGTCTTTTATGCTTTAGTAAACGGTCTGACTAATTGACACATAAAAATAATCTTTCACGATAATTACTTTTTATAACTTCTTTTACACTGTGTGTGTCATGGTGCACCTGTTTTTATCATAGCGTTAGAGTTCACGTGTTTATCCCTCCCCTGTGTGTTTTTAAGACTTCCTTTTCCTTTTTTAAAACATGTTTTTGTTGTAATTTTATGTGTCGAGTAGCAAGGCTGTAAGACAAGCCCGGTGGGACCTGATGCTATTTATTGAGTAATAAAGTGCTTTGAAGTTTTGAAGTTTAAACTTATAAATGGAATGTTTGGGGCTTTTCCTGAACCAGAAATCACAGAAACATAAGGAAATAACGTGAAAAAAGAAGAGAGTAAAGATTGGGAGGACAGAGAGTATAAATAGTGTGAGGAGAGAGAATGGTGGATAAATAGTGTGAGGAGAGAGAATGGTGGGCTGGGAGGATGTTAGTACTTCTGTATGGGGATGAACGAATGAATGTGCTGATGGTAACCATGGATTGCTTGCGGAAGACGGTGTAGAAGTTGTGTTTTGTTACTGGAATTCACCAGTGAATTTGTGTGGCGAGTTGGTGCAGTCCATTTATGATAGTCGAGCTGACATGCTTCGACCTTTGCATTGGACGTTATGCATCCCCCAATCTAGAACAGCAAAGAACAGCAAAGAAAACAAAAACGAGACAGTCTTGATGGAGGCAGACACAAGTAGATCACTCATAAGGAAGATTAGAAAAAGACAAGCAATATTTATAGGCCATTTTATGAGGAAGGGGGATTGGAGCACCTGGTCACAACGGGAAAGCTGGAGGGAAAGAGAGCACCAGGTAGACCCAGGGAGAGAATGCTGGACGGACATGCAGAGTGGCTGGGGTTGAGGAGGGTGGGGGAGATGTGGGGGCAACGAGAGATAGAGATGGTTGGAAGTCCATGGTCGCCAACGCCATGCGGCTGAGCACCTGATGATGATGATGATTCACTAGATACATAATGGGACCCTTTCTGAATGAGGCACAGACGGGGTTTAGAAGAAGGAAAAGGGTACACAGACACTATCTTTGCCCTGACACAACCTTGTGAAAAAAACAATCGAGCATGATAAACAAAAAGATAACCTTGTATCCACTGCCCAGGAAATTGCATTTGACAAACACAATGCTGGAGACTTATGACGTCAAAGACAGGCGTTTAGGTAACATCAGAGAGTGATACCTCCCTCGTCCTCTTCATGAGGCAAACTGGACCTTGCTCCTTGGCTTCCAGGACGACTAACCTCACGACTGGGTCATTGTCTTCGTCGCTATCTTCGTGATGACATCGCTGACTACGTTATGACGCTTCAACACGTCGTTGTTATTTGTGTGTCAACATTGTCTCTGCCTTATTGTGGTGGTTGCTGTATTGCTGTGGCTATGTACATGTCACTAACTACATATCGTCTTCAATGCTGTGGTTATCATCAATAACAATCAAATCGCTGGTTTCTGCTGTTTTGATTTAAGACAGTGTGCTCGAAAATTAACACAACACTGTATTTTTGCTAGTTCTTTTGCAAAAAAAAATCAGTTTAAAGTATTTTGCTATTTTCAGAACTTTGAGCTGAGATGTTTTACAGATCTGTGTGAGTGTATTAATTGTATTGCTCAGTATGTTAGTTCTCTTGTCTATCCATTATGTGCTCGAGGAATTGGATGAAAGAGAGAACATGCTCCACATATATCACTTTGTTTTATTTCCTCACAACCTAAGTGTGTGGCAAATACGACTTGCAGTTTATAGTGCCTTATGCACACTAAATAGATGTGATAACTCATAGCACCTTATGCACACAACACCACACACACACACACACACAACACACACACACACACCACCACCACACCACCACCACCACCACCACCACCACACACACACCACAACAACACACACTCACACACACACATACACACACACACATACACACACACACATACACACACACACACTACACACACACACATACACACACACACACACACACACACACACACACACACACACACACATACACACACACACACAAAAGGATCTTATAACTCATAGTGCCTCATGTACAATAAAGCAGATATTACAACTGATAGTCCCCTGTGCACAGTGAAACAATACACGTACTGCTGTATGCATATTTCAGCAATGAAGAGATCGTCTAACTCATGATCCCTATGACTTTATTATCCGTATTTCCTTATGTAGAACTGAAAATACATTATGAGTCGTACTGCCTGGTGTAAAATGAATTAGATCTTCTGACTTCAAATTTATTACTTAAGAGCAATAGCATTAAACCACAGTGGACCTGTCTTACAGCCAGTCCTTGCTACCCTACATATGTGACATAAGCGTACTAATATGTACATCATAAGGCCTTATGCACAATAAGACATGTAACTATCATTGCCTTACTAACTGGTCATTATTTCATGTTTTTGTCCACTCAAACTCCATAGGTTACAATGTCCAGAGTCACTGGACTGAATGCATCAAAACCTGAACAACTCGATTATTATTCAGGTGACGTTCGATTTCATTTTACATCACTCTGCAACCTGAACTGTTGAATATATCAGTGTCTGCTGACAGACTCAATGAAACCTGAAACTTGGATGATTCATCTGTGCTCAAAATTGACCCTCACCAAAGTGTCACACAAAAACAATCGCCCATGTCATTGAACAAAACCTGTCAAATCTTATTCTGTGTTTTATTCTGCATTGCTACATAATTTTAGATAAAGATACAACAGTGAATTGAATGTTATGGAAGCGTCGCCAACCTACAAGGGGCTGAATACAACTTCAGCTACACAATTCTCTGATAATGAATCTCCCAGTTTCCCAGAAGACTGTATTGTTCTGAATTTCACAGGACAGTTCATTCCATGGGACAACCCCAAGAACCTGATCAGCTTGTCTGTTCCAAATACGTGTGAAAGAATCATCCATGGAATATTTCTGCCCATACTGTTTCTCATCAGTTTTCCGTGTAATTCCCTGAACATTGTAGTTTTCTTCAAGCATGGGATCAAAGAGCGTATCAATCTGTGTTTGTTCTTTCTGTCTCTGTTCGACTGGATTTACATAACACAGGCCTTTGTGCGGTATGCAGACAGGATATATCGTGAGGTGACCCATCAGTCATTCCTGGGACCCTGGATCCAGCTCCTAGAGAACAACAAGCTGACCAGTCTCTACTGCTTCTATTGGACCTCATCCTGGATGACCACCATCATTGCCTGTGAGCGGTGTTTCTGTGTGGTCAGTCCGCTGCGTTCTCAGACTGTACTGAAGACAAAAACCATGTGTGTCATCATTCTTCTCTCTTCCATCCTTCCATCCTTCTTATCAACAACAAGCAATGCATAAGTCCATCAGCGACAAAAACACTTAAGTTCACTAACAACAAACAACACACAAGTTCACCAACAACAAACAACACACTAGTTCATTAACAACAAACAACACACAAATTCACCAACAACAAACAACACACTAGTTCACCAACAACAAACAACACACTAGTTCACCAACAACAAACAACACACTAGTTCATCAACAACAAACAACACATCAGTTCACCAACAACAAACAGCACACTAGTTCACCAACAACAAACAACACACTAGTTCACTAACAACAAACATCACACTAGTTCACCAACAACAAACAACACACTAGTTCATAACAACAAACAACACAACAGTTCACCAACAACAAACAACACACTAGTTCACTAACAACAAACAACACACTAGTTCACCAACAACAAACAACACACTAGTTCACTAACAACAAACAACACACTAGTTCACCAACAACAAACATCACACTAGTTCACCAACAACAAAGAACATACTAGTTCATCAACAACAAACAACACACAAGTTCACCAACAACAAACAACACACTAGTTCACTAACAACAAACATCACACTAGTTCACCAACAACAAACAACACACCAGTTCACTAACAGCAAACAACATACTAGTCATTAACAACAAACAACACACTAGTTCACCAACAACAAACAACACACTAGTTCACCAACAACAAACAACACACCAGTTCACTAACAACAAACAACACACTAGTTCATTAACAACAAACAACACACTAGTTCACCAACAAACAACACACTAGTTCACCAACAACAAACAACACACTAGTTCACCAACAACAAACAACACACTAGTTCATTAACAACAAACAACACACTAGTTCACCAACAACAAACAACACACTAGATCACCCAACAACAAACAGCACACTAGTTCACCAACAACAAACAACACACTAGTTCACCAACAGCAAACAACACACTAGATCACCAACAACAAACAACACACTAGTTCATTAACAACAAAGAAGGCACCTGTTCATCAACAACAAACAACACAACTAGTTCACCAACAACAAACAACACACTAGTTCACCAACAACAAACAACACACTAGTTCATTAACAACAAACAACACACTAGTTCACCAACAACAAACAACACACTAGATCACCCAACAACAAACAGCACACTAGTTCACCAACAACAAACAACACACTAGTTCACCAACAGCAAACAACACACTAGATCACCAACAACAAACAACACACTAGTTCATTAACAACAAAGAAGGCACCTGTTCATCAACAACAAACAACACACTAGTTCACCAACAACAAACAACACACTAGTTCACCAACAGCAAACAACACACTAGATCACCAACAGCAAGCAACACACTAGATCACCAACAGCAAACAACACACTAGATCACCCAACAACAAACAACACACTATTTCACTAACAACAAACAACACACTAGTTCACCAACAACAAACAACACACTAGTTCACCAACAACAAACAACACACTAGTCATTAACAACAAAGAAGGCACCTGTTCATCAACAACAAACAACACACTAGTTCATTAACAACAAAGAAGGCACCTGTTCATCAACAACAAACAACACACTAGTTCATTAACAACAAAGAAGGCACCTGTTCACCAACAACAAACAACACACTAGTTCATTAACAACAAAGAAGGCACCTGTTCATCAACAACAAACAACACACTAGTTCACCAACAACAAACAACACACTAGTTCATTAACAACAAAGAAGGCACCTGTTCATCAACAACAAACAACACACTAGTCATTAACAACAAAGAAGGCACCTGTTCATCAACAACAGCAGCCTTGATCTTTCTCACCAGACTGGACACATTACTGAGTCAGCAAGTTACGTTTGTGGTCTCTTAGTCAGTGAACTCTTAATCGCATACACTCTAACCCCCGAGTTCTCACCTGTTCACAATGATACCATTAATATTCGATCATTTATCATAATAGTTCTACCCTCTTCCCTTTGCTACTGCATCTCTTGAGCCAGCAGGTTGAGCAATTGTGTTGGAGTCACACCTGACCAACTGACCACAGCCTGAATCATCATCATCATCAGGTGCCTTGCCGCATGGCGTTGGCGATCATGGACTTCCATCTGTCTCTATCTCTCGTTGCCTCCAGCATCTCCCCTACCCTCCTTGTCCCCAGCCACTCTGCAAGTCCGTCCAGCATTTTCTCCCTGGGTCTACCCGGTGCTCTCTTTCCCTCCAGCTTTCCCGTTGTGACCAGATGCTCCAAATCCACTTTCCTCATAAAATGGCCTATAAATGTTGCCTGTCTTTTCCTAATCTTCCTTATGAGTGATCTACTTGTGTCTGCCTCCATCAAGACTGTCTCGTTTGTTTTCTTTGCTGTCCATGGAACTCTCAACATTCTTCTTAGAAACCACATCTCGGCTGCCTCAATCTTGTTCTGGCTTTGTTTGTTGACTGTCCACGCCTCGCATCAGTACAACAGTATTGGTTCTATATAACATTCAAGAACTCTCTTCCTGATGTTAATTGACAGGCATTTGTTGGTAAAAATGCTTGTCATCTTCTTGAATGCTGTTTTGGCTTGGCCGATTCTGCCGGCCACCTCCGATGTGCATCTGCCGTCTGATGAAATGATCGTTCCCAGGTATTTGAATTTATCAACCTGTGTCAAGGTTGTACCATTTGCTGTTATTTTGCATGAGGGGATTTCATAAGTCCATTATAGGCCACCTAAATGAACTGACATTCTCAATCAACAACTGTTTGTCAAGTCATTCCTGTGGGCTGGGTACTAGGACTTACCCTGCTCGTGCTTACACAAAACCACTCATCATTACTTTCGGTTACCATTCACTTCTCATTCAGACAGTCATAAGGTATTTGCACATGACCTATTTGTTTATGGAATATTGAATTGTTTTGTCCACAGTGTAAAACTCTGGATGCTGAAGCAACCATTAATTGAAAAATGGCAACACAGAAATAATGTTTGTATGGAAGAAGTTAACTTATCCACAGTTTGCAGTTTTGTCAGGAAAGTGGCGTTTCAGCCTCCTCTTGACATTCTTGTCAGTTTGAATAATTCGCTGTGTGGCTGACCCTGTCGTACTGGATGACTATGTTTACTTTTGTAAGCCCATTCTTTATGATTGCCAGTTCAAACCCAATGTCCCAATCTAAAGATTCTCGGGTCTCGGTGACCAGCTACCGCCCACCTAACTGCTGTCATGGCACAGTCTGCCTTCTCCACTGGGTGCTCGGAGATTAGGTAAACACCAACAAGCAGACTGCCAGATTTGCACCATTCAAAAAAGACAGAAAACCAAACATCAAACAAGAGGCCAGCTCTCCAAGTGGGATGCTGGAACGTCTGTACAATGGCAACAGGGCTATCAGAGAACTCCCAAGACATCAGCCATGCAAGAAAGACAGCTTGTTGTCAACGACGAGCTCCTGATATGACATAAAGACAGCTTGTCAACGACGAGCTCCTGATATGACATAAAGACAGCTTGTCAACGACGAGCTCCTGATATGACATAAAGACAGCTTGTCAACGACGAGCTCCTGGTATGACATAAAGACAGCTTGTTGTCAACGACGAGCTCCTGATATGACATAAAGACAGCTTGTCAACGACGAGCTCCTGATATGACAGAAAGACAGCTTGTTGTCAACGACGAGCTCCTGATATGAAATAAAGACAGCTTGTTG
>JAPXFY010000026.1:12924447-12931947 GCA_030674185.1 Monoplex corrugatus | reverse complement strand
GGACATGTTTTAAAACAAAATTGTTCAGTTTTAGTTTTCCTGAGTATGCTGCATGCAGATTGGATGATTCCATGTGCCCTAAAACCATCTTTATCATTTGCTATAAATCATTCTTGTATATCGCTGTTAACCTTGTGTATATATAGAAAGCAAAAGTAAAGAGTTCCATCTAAATAGCAAGAAGACTGAAGTCATGGTAATCAGTAAAAGAAAACACTCATGCAAAATAACAGCAAATGGCACAACCTTGACACAGGTTGATGAGTTTGACTATCTGGGAACGATCATCTCACCAGTCGGCAGCTGCACATTAGAAATAGCCAACAGAATCGGCCAAGCCAAAACAGCATTCAATAAGATGAAAAGCATTCTAGCCAACAAATGCCTATCAATTAACATCAGGAAGAGAATTCTTGAATGTTATATAGAACCAATAATGTTATACGATTGTAAGGCGTGGACAGTCAACAAGAAAAAGCCAGAACAAAATTGAGGCAGCCAAGATGTGGTTTCTAAAAAGAATGTTGAGAGTTCCATGAACAGCAAAGAAAACAAACGAGACAGTCTTGATAGACGCAGACACAAGAAGATCATTGATAAAGAAGATTACAATAAGATAGGCAACATTTATAGGTCATTTTATGAGGAAAGGGAATTAGAGCACCTGGTCACAACAGGAAAACTGGAAGGAAGGAGAGCACCAGGTAGACCCAGGGAAAAATATTGGACGGACTTGCAGAGTGGCTGAGGACAGAGAAGGTAGAAGATGTGATTGCGGCAACAAGGGACAGATACATATGGTGGGCCATGATCACCAACGCCATGTGGCAGGACACTTGATGATGATGACGATGATGACGATGACGATGATGATGATGACGATGATGACGATGATGATGATGATGATGATGATGATGTTCTCCAAACTGACTTACACATAGGCTTTTCCAGTGGAGCACAGAAAACGCAAGCTGTAAGGTGAACCGACCATATTGTGCACAATGTACAACATGGTGGGCATGTTGGGTGTTGTTATGTTTCTATGAGCAGCCAGACACTGACATGACTTACTTTACCGTTTAATCTTTATGCATAAACAGATCTGCACACACGGGAACCAGGAAAAAAAACACGAAAAAAAATAAGAACGCGTATTTAAAAAATACAACAAGACAAGACAGGGGCAAATTTTCGGTCATCTGGCCTTTGTCAAGCGTAAGATCACAAACAAACAAACACCAGATACAAAAATTAGGAGAGAAAGACTGAAACTTCCGCTGCTCCCTACAGTGTGAGAAAAGGAATGAACTGACTAAAATGACATCATAATGTGTTTTTGAGTAAATATGACGTCAGAGCGGAAGTGAGATGTATTCTGCAATTCTGAAAAGTGGTCATGCCATATTAATATTGTTCTATCCTGATGAGGGTCCGGGGCTAAAATTAAAACTGTGATGCACTAGCTAAGAGCAGTGTTTTGAATGTAAAGGATCCCACTATCAAATAATGCATAAGAGAAAATATAAGCGTATGATCGACTGAATGAAAAAATATATATAATCAAGAGGTATGGCTGATGTAAATAGATTGTGCCTAGAGCAACGAATCCAGTCTGACCTTGGAATAGGAAGAAAAAGATCCTAAACCAACAGCAGAGGGGCTGAAGGGAAAACTGGAGTCCCGGAGAAAAAGAAACTAGTCAGATGCAGCTGGGCCTGTCTTGTGAAAGGAGAATTAAAACAGATTGAATTTAAAACAAAACTGAAAATAAAAAAGGCACATGTGCAGCCACAAAGCCAAGACCTCATGGGATGGGAAAATGGTGATAATATGGTCTATTTCAGTAAATCATCATCGAAGTAAAACATACATGGACTTAAGGGCATATGTTGACCTGGAAGCCGGGAAAACCTTCACTATTCACTCAACAGATTGGAGGTACACCAAGGAAGACAAAATCCCAGCTGCTCAGACTTGAATTCTGATGTTTAACCCATTTATTGTTATTGTTATTGTTGTTTAAAGCCCAGCCGACTGCGTAGAGCCATATCAGGGCCATAACTGCTTCAAACATACAAAACTTCAACCGGAAAAAAAAGAAAGAAAAAATTAAGTACACATATCAGTGCATTCGTGCACATAATCTAAGGACATGCCCTCGGCGCAAGAGGGATTTCAATACACACCTGAATACAAATATAAGCATACATAAGGATACCAAAACATATGTAAAAACAGGCATGAGTTACCTAAAATTGTTTTCACATATCTCACCTCCCTAGAGCCAAATATGCACTACACACACGTACCCAATTCTCAATCCCAAGAAAAAATACCTAAGACTTTATCGAACACATACAGGTGAATGGACCATCAAGGCAGAAAATGATACGAAGAAATAACAGAAAGCAATGGAACAAGGCAGAAACGAACATAGTGACAGAAAAGAGGAAATTTCTAGCACAGAATTTCAGAAGGTGGGGATACTATTTATACAGAAAGAGCCCCCGATATTCCCCCGGAGGGTGGGATGGGGGATACCCATTTGACCACTTCATCTGATGATGCTGACATGATAATAACAATAGAACAGAAAACCGTTAAAAACGTTGAAATGAACTAGTACTCAAAGAGAAACACGGTTGTGTATGTGTTTAAGTACACAGAATAAAAGGAAGGTGGAGCAGAAAGGATGTTGTTCCGTATGACTTAACTATGATAATTTTCTCCATATCAGTATAAACACTCACTTGTGTCCAACCAGTCCCTTTGCTGCCAATGTCACCATACGTTCCCTTCCTGTAGTAGATGACGTGCTTACTGCTGACTCCCCAGACGCCAGAGAATCCTGCAGAGATCTGCATGAGAGAACCATCAACCAGTGTCCAGGAGTCGCCACCTGGGTTACAGTTGTTGGCTCCCATACGAAGGAAGATTGGTTACTGCTGTTGACGCCCCACACGTGGCCCTGGTTGCTGACTGAGACGTGTTTCAGGTGACCACTGACGTGGACCCAGTCGTCACCTGTGGGACTGAGCACACACTGGGATATAGAGAACTTTGGCTGATGGTGGTGATAATGACACTGACCACGGTGTTTGTTGAACTGTTGGGTTATATATATATATATATATATATATATATATATATATATATGTGTGTTGTGTGTGTGTGTGTGTGTGTGTGTGTATGTGTGTGTGTGTGTGTGTGTGTGTATGTGTTGTGTGTGTGTGTGTATGTGTGTGTTCGTTCATTGCTTGATTTAACGTCTTTTCATTATGTGATATTAGACAGGTATGTGTGTGTGTGTGTGTGTGTGTGTGTGTGTATGTGTGTGTATGTGTGTGCATACGCATGTGTCTGTTTGTGTGTGTTTGTGTTTGTGTTTGTGTGTGTTTGTGTTTGTGTTTGTGTGTGTGTGTGTGTGTGTGTGTGTGTGTGTGTGTGTGTGTGTGTGTGTGTGTGTATGTGAGAGAGAGAGAGACAGACAGACAGACAGAGAAAGAGAGACAGACAGACAGACAGAGAGAGAGAGGGAGAGAGAGAGACAGAGAGAGAGAGATTGATTGATTGATTGATTTGGTTCAGTTATTACGTCGACACCCACCTCAGGTGATATGGCCGACGGGGATAACCATCCCGGGGAAGTGGGGGAAGGGGAACCTATCTAATCCTATACTGACACCACCAGAACAACCATGATGTTAAGATGGGGCTGTGAGATGGCCAGTTTTAATATAGCGCATCCCGGGATTCGAACTCACAACCATTAGCATGTGAATCCGACGCTCAAACCAACTGAGCTATCGAGGCCCGCAGACAGGAGAGAGAGAGAGGGAAAGAGAGAGAAAGAGAGAGAGAGAGACAGACAGAAATGCTTAAATAGATGGACAGGAAAGTTTCTTGATATTGACCGAGAGGAGACTTCTAAAAGGTATGTCTTTGACTACAAAGTACTAAAGACAGCATAAGTGTGTAATGCACACTACACCACACTACACCACACCACACCACACACACCATTCCACATCACACCACACCTTTCCACACCACACCACACCAACCATTCCACACCATCATCATCAGATGCCCTGCCGCATGGCGTTGGCGATCATGGACTTCCATCTGTCTCTATCACTTGTTGCCCCAAGCATCTCCTCCACCCTCCTCGTCTTCAGCCACTCCGCAAGTCCGTCTAGTATTTTCTCCCTGGATCTACCTGGTGCTCTCTTTCCTTCCAGCTTTCCTGTTGTGACCTGGTGCTCCAAATCCCCCTTCCTCATAAAATGGCCTATAAATGTTGCCTGTCTTTTCCTAATCTTCCTTATGAGTGATCTACTTCCTTATGAGTGATCGACTGGTGAGATGATCGTTCCCAGATAGTCAAACTCATCAACCTGTGTCAAGGTTGTGCCATTTGCTGTTATTTTGCATGAGTGTTTTCTTTTACTGATTACCATGACTTCAGTCTTCTTGCTATTTAGATCGAACTCTTTACTTTTGCTTTCTATATATACACAAGGTTAACAGCGATATACAAGAATGATTTATAGCAAATGATAAAGATGGTTTTAGGGCACATGGAATCATCCAATCTGCATGCAGCATACTCAGGAAAACTAAAACTGAACAATTTTGTTTTAAAACATGTCCTCTCCCAACTAGCAGGTATACAGGGCATGTCATGTCATCGTCTTAATGTGTCTTGCCACATGGCATTGACGATCGTGGCCGTCCATACGAATCTGTCTTTTATCATCGAGGTCTCCCCTTGGGGATGCCGGGGGCTCTTTTAGTATAAATAATATCCCCCACTTTCTGGAAATTCTATGCTAGAAATTTACTCTTTTCTGTCACTCTCTTTGTTTCTTTCTTCCTTCTTTGCTTTTTATCATTTCTTCCTATCATTCTGCCTTTCTGGTCCATTCACCTGTATAATAATTAATAATAATTACAATATTTATATAGCGCAAAATCTCGATAAAAATCAAATCTAAGCGCTGAACATACACTTACGCACGCGCGCACACACACGCACACACACACTCACACATGGCTATAAATGGGGAAAAAGAATAAAAGCAATGGAAAATTATAGAGAGCATATTATATACAATTATATATTACAATGTGATTCCCCTCCGAGTGGAGACAGGCTACAGAGGGGGGATGAGTGAGGTCAGGATTTTATGCAGAGGAGAAAAGGTGAGTTTTGAGAGCGGACTTGAAGGAGACAAAAGTAGGTTGCTGACGGACAGAGAGAGGAAGTTTGTTCGAGGAAAGTGGACCAGAAACAGAGAAGGCTCGTGGACCATAGGTATTGAGCTTAGTGCGTGGAAAGCGAAAAGTCAGAGGATCGGAGGCAGAGCGGAGGGTACGTGAGGGAACATAGATCTCAAGTAGGCTTGACAGGTAATCGGGGGCTGCGTTATTGAGGCTTTTGTAGCACATGGTGTCTAGTTTGTACTGTATGCGCTTTGATACAGGGAGCCAGTGAAGTTGTGCCAGGAGAGGAGATATGTGGTCAGCTTTTTTCTTTTTGAGTACAAGGCGTCAGCATTGTTTTGAATGCGCTGTAGGATGTGAATGGTGGAGGCAGGAAGACCAGACAGGAGTGAATTGCAATAGTCAATGCGAGACATTATGAAGGAGAGAACGAGTTTTGCAGTTGTTTCGACAGAGAGATACTTCCTGATCAGGCTTATACGATGGAGGTGATAGTAGCAAGATCTGGCAGTTTGAGAAACAAAGTTGTTCATGGAGAGGGTAGAGTCAATGCAGACACCAAGGTTTTTAGCTGAATCAGAAATTGGGACTGATGTGTTACATAATGGGAGAGAAAGAGGAGGCAGCTGAGAAAGTTTCTGATGGGTGCCAATGAGGATACTTCTGTCTTGTCGTCATTAAGCTGAAGTTTGTTGAACGTCATCCAGTTCTTAATGTCCGAGTAACACTCAGTGGTGCGAGTCAAGAGGTGCTGTATATTGTCTGGTGTGTCACTGTCTAGAAGTTGGGTGTCATCAGCATAGAAGTGGTGTTTTATAGAGTGGGAGTTGATGATGGTGGACAGGGGGGAGGTGTAAAGAGTGAAAAGAACAGGGCCAAGGACAGATCCTTGTGGAACACCACAGGTCAGGCATGCAGGTTGAGAGTAAGTGCCATTAATGAGAACAGTTTGTTTTCTGTTTGACAGATATGAAGTGAACCAGGAGAGAGCAATGTCAGAGATGCCAAAAGTATGATGAAGTCTAGAAAGGAGAATACCATGATCAATGGTATCAAAGGCTGCAGACAGATCAAGGAGTGTGAGGAGAGAGACTTTGCCAGTATCAGTTGCAAGGAGGAGATTGTTGAGAATGTGTAGCAGGGCAGTTTCAGTGCTATGGCACTGGCGGTAGGCTGACTGGAAAGGATTGAGAAGATTGTTGGCAGACAGGTGAGAATTCAGTTGGTTGAGGACAACTTTTTCAAGCAGTTTTGACAAGAAAGAGAGATTAGAGATAGGCTGGTAATTTTTCAGTTCATTTGGGTCTAAATTGTATTTCTTGAGGAGAGGGTGAACAATAGCAGACTTGAAAGAATCTGGGACAGTTCCAGTTTGAAGAGAAGTGTTGATGATGTCAGTGATGAATGGGAGGAGAGTAGGGAGACAGTCAGAGTAGAGAGAACCTGGAAGAGGATCCAGTTCGCAGGTTTTGAACGACATGGATCTGATTGTGTTGAGAATTTCTTCTTGTGAGACTGGGGTAAAAGTAGTAAGAGGTGTGCCAGAGAAGGAAGGGTCAGGTGGGCATGGTTGACAGGGTGTCCTGTCAAGCCTGTCACGAAGAGTTTGTATTTTGGTGGTGAAATACTTGGAGAATACAGATGGGAGTTCTTCATTTGTGTGTTTTGTTGGGAGAGGTAAATCTTTTCGTGTGCCAAGATGATTCATGGTTGTAAAGAGTTCTCTTGAAGAAGAGGCATTCAGGATTTTGGTTTGGAAATAGCTTGTTTTTGCAGATGCAATGAGGGTGGATACTTTTGTTTTAGAGGCTTGGAAAAGTTGCCTATGTACAGTGAGTTTTGGATTTGCGCCAGCGGCGCTCTGCTCTGCGGCGGGTACGTTTTGCACAGGCAATCTCATGAGTGAGCCAGGGGGTAGGGGGGCGGTCAGGTAAAAGACGGGTTGTGGCTGGAGCATGAGTGTCAAGAAGATGTGGAGAGTAGTATAGAATTCATTGGCAAGGTTATGTGACTTTTCAGAAAGGAGGCGGGAGGCATCAGATGAAAATGTGGAGAGGTCAATAGATTTGAGATTGCGTCGAGTCACTGTGCGCGTGGTACGGGAAGGAGGAGAAATGTCAAGAGAACAGAGAATTGCAGAGTGGTCAGATGGAAGGGCTGAAGTTAGACGGGTAGAAAGAACTAGGCAGTTGTCAGTAGCTGAATTGTGGTGATCACGAGAAATGATCCAGTCAAGAATGTGACCTTTTTTATGGGTTGGTTCAGAAATATGTT
>JAPXFY010000026.1:12891947-12919447 GCA_030674185.1 Monoplex corrugatus | reverse complement strand
GAGGTGGGCGTCGACGTAAAAACTGAACCAAACCAAACCAAGCAGTCAATGAAAATGGCGAACAAATAAGGAGAGCCAGGAGACGGTCAGGGTGAGATTAGTTCTCGATAACATGCGTGTGTTAACGCCTTATCGGTATACTTGAACGTATCGGTACGGAAATAGGTCATTTTCCAGCACACACATGTCAACTAACAACTCCACTCCAGTACAGGAGCACTAAGAACTGGCCTAGTTCGTCACTGGAATGAAGCATCATGAATCGATCAGAACCAAGCATTGCAAGCGCCGCATGTGCGAATTCTTGACACGAAGGGGACTAAGGAAAAAGAGGGCAAACGGGATCTGTTACATGTCATTTCATCATTTCATCGGTGGTTAGCCAGGAGGCATAGCCATGCGAAAATTAACGCTTTGGCTCCCGCACCCTATCCTCCAACTGCGAAAACTTAATCCTTTGACCCCCTCACCATACGCACCATAGATTATTTATTTATTTATTTATCTATTTATTTTATTTATTTATTTATTTATTTTTATATGTTTAATTATATGTTTATTTATCTATTTATCATTTATTTGTTTGTTTATCTATTACTGATTGACTGATTGATTGATTGGTTGGTTGATTGATTGATTGATTGAAAACTTCATGTTTTGAGTTCACCCTGTGGCATAAACCTTGGTTTGTTCGCTGCCCACTTGTCCTTTGACTCCTGCACCATGTCCTCCAGCATCCTACAATGTCAACCACGCTAGCAGAAAGTTGGTGGATAGGGTGAGGGAGTGAAAGGGTTAGATCTAATTCTGGAAGTCAAGAATTTCGTTCAGCTCTTTCACTTTCTCGTGTCAAATAACCTTGTCAGCACATAGAATTCACCGCGTGCTGAAGACGACTGTCACATAACTGCTGACAGATTGTTGGGGGTGTGGGGTGGGGAGGGAGAACATATGGCATTGTCCGAGTGTGATGAATCTCTCTTGACCAACCAGCTGACTTCGAAGTCCTGTGGTTCAAACAATAGTAGCTCTGTGGATATCTGGGCGAGCTGAACACACAATGGTTGATAAGGGTGTGTGTGTGTGTTGTGTGTTGCGTGTGTGTGTGTGTGTGTGCGTGTGTGTTGTGTGTTGCGTGTTGTGTGTTGCGTGTGTTGTGTGTGTGTGTGTGTGTGTGTGTGTGACTGTGTGTGTGTTGTGTGTGTGTGTTGTGTGTGTGTGTGTGTGTGTGTGTTGTGTGTGTGTGTGTGTGTGCGTGTTAGAAGGAGTAGCGGCGGCGGAGGAAAGGTGGGGAGAATTAAACAATTGAGTTGTGAAGCCCACACACACACTCACACACGCACTCTCTCTCTCTCTCTTGCCTCTCTCTAGCTGTGTCTCTTGTCTCTGTCTGTCTGCCTGTCTCTCTCTATCTCTCTCTTTCTCTATAAGCGGGCCTCTGTAGCTCAGTTGGTTTGAGCGTCGGATTCACATGCTAATGGTTGTGGGTTCGAATCCCGGGGTGCGCTACATTAAATCTGGCCTTCTCACTGTCCCATCTTAGCATCATTGTTGTTCTGGTGGTGTCAGTATAGGATTAGATAAGTCCCCCATTGCCCCCATTTTCCTGGGATGGTTATCCCCGTCGGCCATATCACCTGAGGTGGGTGCTGACGTAAAACTGAATCAAATCAATCAATCTCTTTCTCATACATGTATATATATATCTCTGTCTGTCTGTCTGTGTCTGTCTGTCTCTCCCTCTCTCTCTTTCCTCTCTGTCTCTCTCTCTCTCCTTGTCTGTCTGTCTCTCTGTCTGTCTGTCTCTCTCTCTTTCTCTCTCTCTCTCTCTCTCCTTGTCTGTCTGTCTCTCTGTCTGTCTGTCTCTCTCTCTGTCTCTCTCTTCGGAGGAAGGGGGTGTCTGTGTTCAAATGATAATAATAATACAATTATAATAATTCCATTTATATAACACAACCATGCATGTCACAGAATGTTCGTAACATTTTACAAACAACATAAACATTGCCATGCAGTGTAAACATTTCCGTGCCGATACATCATAACGCCGTACAAAGATACGTGATACATATATATATCTATAGATCTACATCGATGGGATACGAACATAGTTCATCAAAAATTACAACGAATATGTTTTTTCAATTTATCAATGCCAATCACACACACGAAAACACACATATAAGCACACATACATACGTACATACATACACACATACACAACCTTTGCACGCACACGTACCTAAACACATACACACACACACACACACACACACACACACACACACACACACACACACACACACACACACACAACACACACACACAAGACAAATTGCAACACCATTGGAATTAAAAGAGTCACAAGCTTCAATTTCATGATTTTTGAAGATATTTTTGAAGTGAGTAATCTTTGTATACAATGGCCCGTCGTCTCTCTCTGTGTGTCTGTCTGTCTTCTGTCTGTCTGTCTGTCTCTCTCTGAGTTAAACTGACAATCAATGCTTTATGATGACGAAAATGTGTGTGCATGCAGGAGGGAGAAGTACAAAGGATATGATAACGGTAATAATACATCATTTTTCAACAGTAGACGTCATTAGCCTACAGCCATTTTTTTCAAACATTCTGTCGTTTGTGTGCTGAGTGTTTCCATGTTTCCATGAGCCAGCCACTGACATAACTTACAGGATCTTTAACGCGCATACTTTGATATTCTGTATGCGTATGCACACGCTACACACACTACCAGTTCTACAACACTTTGGCCTGGGATATCGTTACAAAATCGACACAAGGTGTTCCACCATGCGGAGGTGTGTACAATACCAGTATAAAATACAGACTTGGTAAAACTAGTCTAAGTAGGGCCTCAGGACCTGGCCACATCATGGGTTTATGTTGCAGGCTCAAAGCTTGTGCCATGATCGCCATACACATGACACCTGTGACGTTAGTGCATATGGAATTTGTTCCGAGCGCGGAGACGTCATCTTGAGAAACTGAAACTGAAACGGAGGTGTGTAGGCGGACTGAACCCAGGGCCGTCTGAATGTAAGTTCGATGTTTACCCAACAGCCTGGGGCGCCCGTCAGGAGAAAGAGAAGTCTTGTGTTCAAACGGCCCACATTCTTTATCAGGCGGTCCACCTCCCGTCCAACGGCTGTTGGCGACGTGTCTCTACACCCTACTCTGAACGGAGCCAGTCACTGTTGCTCCCGCAACCAGCTCAGTGTCACACGGTGGATACCAAGTCAAATTCGGCCCCTGGTCATTTTTAGCGTACATAACGTCGTTGGTTAGCTTAGATTGCTTAGTTTTTGTGTGTGTGTGTATAAACAAAAAATCAGTTTGAACAAGCCTTTGACGCATTTCCACTGGGATAACATGTTTTATAACTGTAGATCTATATGATATGCTCTCTATAATTTTCCATTGCTTTTATTCTTTCTCTCCATTTATAGCCATGCGTGTGTGTGTGTGTGTGTGTGTGTGTGTGTGTGTGGTGGTTTGTGCGTGCGCGTGTGTGTGCGTGCGTGCGTGTGTGTCTGTTTCAGCGTTTAGATTTGATTTTATCAAGATTTTGCGCTATATGAATATTGTAATTATTATTAATTATTATTTTACATGTTTAAAATTGTCAAAGCTTTTGGTTTTGGAAACGATATGTTTAGATGATTTGGTTTTGGAAATGATATATAGATGGTTTGGTTTTGGAAACGATATGTATAGATGGTTTGGTTTTGGAAATGATATATTCAGACGGTTAGAGAGGCGAGGCATTGATGCTCCAGGTCCTATCTGCACCGTCGTGGTGTTTCTTGTTAACTTCGGCTTGTGACTTGGCCACTGACTTCAGGGAATCAAGCCTGATGACCACAGGGAAAGACCTGCTGGCTGCTCGGAAAGATGGCAAACTTGGGATCCCGTTCGAGGCATGTCAGATCTTGCTGAACAGCAAAATGGGCTGTGTCTGGAGCATCATGCCTGGCCACTCTTGCAGCCGTTCAAACAACCACTGTGGTTGAAGTAAGGCAACGCTGGGGACAGCTATGCGAGCTGGTGGCAGGGCGGGCTGCCCGAAAGAGAGATGAAGACCACAGTGGGGCAAGAGAGGGGTCTTCCATTTTCTCTTGGTCCAGAGACTGGGCCATGTTGTGTGGATATGTCCCAGGGTTTTTCATCTCCCCACCTGGCCATTCGGTTTGTGAACAAGGTAATTGATGACTGGGTCTGAATAGGTCATACAATGCGTGGACAGACTCCCTTTGCTTGAAAGAAGTGACTGTCGATTGGCATCGGGAGCTTGGGAGGTGAGTGTCCTGAGAGTGGCGAGGCATTTGATGCTCCAGGTCCCATCCACACCCTCCTGGTGTTTCTTGTCAGTTTTGGATGGATAGAAACTTCTTAATTATCTGAGTGTGATTGTACAGCATAAATGTATTAGCCATATCTGTGTGTGATTGTACAGCATAAATGTATTAGCCATATCTGTGTGTGATTGTACAGCATAAATGTATTAGCCATATCTGTGTGTGATTGTACAGCATAAATGTATTAGCCATATCTGTGTGTGATTGTACAGCATAAATGTATTAGCCATATCTGTGTGTGATTGTACAACATAAATGTATTAGCCATATCTGAGTGTGATTGTACAGCATAAATGTATTAGCCACATCTGAGTGTGATTGTACAGCATAAATGTATTAGCCACATCTGTGTGTGATTGTACAACATAAATGTATTAGCCATATCTGAGTGTGATTGTACAGCATAAATGTATTAGCCACATCTGTGTGTGATTGGACAACATAAATGTATTAGCCACATCTGAGTGTGACTGTACAGCATAAATGTATTAGCCACATCTGTGTGTGATTGTACAACATAAATGTATTAGCCACATCTGAGTGATTGTACAACATAAATGTATTAGCCACATCTGAGTGTGATTGTACAGCATAAATGTATCAGCCACATGTGAGTGTGATTGTACAGCATAAATGCATTAGCCACATGTGAGTGTGATTGTGCAACATAAATGTATTAGCCACATCTGTGTGTGATTGTACAGCATAAATGTCTTAGCATGGCAGTGTGTATGCTGTTTGTAAAGCACAGTGAGTATTCTCCAACATGGATTGTTTCTCCTATATAAAAGGAATTATTCTTTTCATTAATATCAAATTAATTGTCAGTGAAAATGGGGCATGCTTCTCCTTGTTCTCTGTCTATAGAAGATATAGTCAGGGAGACCCAATTTCACCCCAATTATTCTGTGTGTTGAGATATTGACTATCAGGATTAGAGATAGTAAGGATGTTAAAGGCATTACCGTGAAGTACGTTGAACACACGGTATGCTGATGATGCAGAATTTATGTTAGATGGAAATGAACAGTTTTGATAGAAGATCGGGTTTCCTTTTAAATGCTGAGAAATATAGTGCAATTTATCTGTGATGCAGGAAAATCTCACCTGTTGTTTATATGCAGCACCTTGGAATAGACTGGGACCCTTCGAAATTTAAAGTTCTCGCAAATGGCACAACATTGAGACAGGTTGGTAAGTTTAAATATCTGGGAATGGTCATCTCACCAGACGGCAGACGCACATCAGAAATAGCCAGCAGAATCGGCCAAGCTAAAACAGCATTCAAGAGAATGAAAAGCGCTCTTACCAACAAATGCCTATCGATTAACATCAGGAAGAGAAAGTTCTTGAGTTTTATATAGAACTGATACTGTTGGACGGATGTGAAGTGTGGACAGTCAACATGCAAAGTCAGAACAAGAATGAGGCAACTGAAATATGGTTTCTTAGAAGAATGTTGAGAGTTCCATGGACAGCAAAGGAAACAAACCAGACAGTCTCGATGGAGGCAGACACAAGAAAAACATTAATGAAGAGGATTACGAGAAGACAAGCAACATTTATTAAACATTTTATGAGGCAAGAGATATTAGGTCACCTAGTCTCAAAAGGAAAGCTGGAGGGAAAAAGAGCATCAAGTAGACCCAGGGAGAAAATACTGAATGGACTTACAGAGTGGCTGAGGACAGAAAAGATGGGAGATGTTCTTGCAGCGATAAGGGATAAGTTTGTAGAGAGGGTCATGATCACCAACGCCATGTGGCAGGGCAGGTGATGATGAAGACAGAAAAGCATAATGCAAAATTATACATGATACAATCTGTATTTACCCTCACATGACACAGTGATGGTCACATGACAGAAACAAGTATTCAGACGATTTTGTACTCCTGAGCCATCCAAAGTGTTTAAATAGTATTGTGCTTGCTGTAGTACAACTCCACAATTACTTATGTGCCACAGTCTGAGCACAAGGAATTCTGCTTGAATAAAAAGCCAAACTCTACTGAACTGAGAATGTTGGAAAAGTGCTGTAAACAGTCTGCTAGGGGAACATATCTGGCAGGTCACCGTATAGTGAATCACAGTATCTTGGGGCGTAGAATGGACAAAGCTTACTATACCGGCCCTACACCAGTTCGAATCGGCGTCTTCCTCTCACTGTGTCCAGACCTGTCGGGCAGATCGTTACCACAAACGAGCGAGGTGAGGTAAAGTGAACTCCAACACTTTTCTACTAAATTAACCAGAGTAGTTACGCATATTCTTGTGTAGATTTTATTATCGTGAACCTAGATGCATGTGTGCATGTGTGTGTGTGTGTGTGTGTGTGTGTGTGTGTGTGTGTGTGTGTGTGTGTGTGTGTGTGTTGTGTGTTGTGTGTGTGTGTGTGTGTTGTGTGTGTGTGTTGTGTGTGTGTGTGTGTGTGTGTAGGTATGTTACAAAAAATTTCAAATATTTTTAATAAATATGTAGGCCTAATTACCATCATTGAAAAGAGCAAAAAAAAGAACTTTAAAATGGTAGCCTATAAAAAGTTCTTTGATTGATTGTCTGTGACGAAAGTTACGATTTTTTGAATAATTAAATTTTCGACGTTTTCCTTCATTGGATTACATAGCAAAAACTGTGACCGCGTATGTGCCATTTCATCACAAAAAGCACCATAACTTTGGAACGACTGAACCGATTGAAAAAAATCAAGTATCCATAGAAAGGTCTTTGTTTAGCCAAGATGATTAAGACCTTCATGAATCTCTGGGTTTTTGCATTAATTAGGAATTAATTCATTAATTGCCTCAACTGGCAAAAGCGAAAATTAACTGAGATTCCTAAAATCTTTACAGTTTCCAAAATCATCAAATTTCTGACTTGAAAATTGTTGAGTAAAGCCTCAAGATAATTATCAACAGTTATTCAATACCATTAGGCTAAATCTTTATGTAATAATCAATTAATTACAGTTTTTCATGAAAAAACGCCTTTAAGAAGTTGTCAACCTGTGCATTTATTATAAATACCTCTTGGCTTTTATATACAGATGTTTATGATATGTATGTGTATCATTATATATCATATACATGTGTGTATAGATGTATGTGATGTAAATATATTCACATTGTTAATTAAAATAAAAAATTGAAAGCCTGTGATGGTAATATAAAAACCTTAAAAATAGAAATGAAAATTGAATATTTCACTGAAAAGACCTCTCTCAAGTTTCCTGGTAACATAGAACTTGAGTCTTTATTAAGACTAAGAGATTACAGATTAATTACTAATTAAGCTATTTTGAGGGGAAAAAAGATTCACAGACTGAATTGGTTTATAGCTTGCTCTTCTGGAAAGTTCATATTGCAATTTTGATTTAAAATTCTACTGGTAGTAAGGACAGTGTATCTTTTCAATTATTTACCCTGACAAGCAAATCTTTTTGAAAAAGTTTTTGTTTTTTTTTCATGTGTGTGTGCGCGTGTGTGTTATAAGTGTGCATATGCATATATATATATATATATATATATATATATATATATATATATATATATATATATATATATATATATATATAATATATTATATAAGCTACGCACAAAAAGTTAAGGATCACTATGAGAAAACAGGTGCGTAATAAACTCAGTTCGCTACTGTTATTTATTTCTCAGTCCAGCCAAATTGTTATGAATTCTCGTTCAGCTGTTAGTGGGCGATGTTGTGTTAGTGCGAAAATTGCACGGGATTCTCTACTACTGAGCTTGGCCGCAAACGGAAAAGCGGAAACTTGCGAAAAAGGACCTTGTTTTGGACCGTTCTGCCTGAACACATTGCACAAGCCAGATGGAAAAACGATTATGCACGTGCAAGCACTGCTGTTTATGTGTGAGATGCTGTCTCTTGCTTGGCTTTATAAGAAGACATTCCACCAGTAGTAGGCCTGATCTGACAATGCCTCCACGACGAAAATTGAGCGAGTTTGAGAGGGGACGAGCTGTTGCATGGTTCCAAGATGGTGTTCCCAAGCGAGAAGTGGCCAGGCGACTTCAGGTGTCCATCTCGGTCATTGTCAGAATGATTCAACGCTTCACAGCCACTGGGAGGGTCCATGAAAGACGCAGATCTGGTCGACCGAAGAAGACAAACCCACGTGAAGATCGTCTCATTGAACGACAAGCCCTGCAGACAAGAACAGCCTCTTCCAGCATCATTCGAAGGCAGCTGAGGGTGGCTACTAACATCAACATCAGCCAGCAGACCATACGGAACCGCCTTCATGAGTTTAACCTCCGTTCTCGTCGCCCAGCTGTACGGCCACGCTTAACTCCAGCCCATAGGGCAGCACGCCGCGCCTTCTGCAGACGTCACGTGAGGTGGACACGTCAGCAATGGTCCCAGGTCCTATTCAGTGATGAATCACGCTTCACCATGAACCACAACGACGGCCGACTGAGGGTCTGGAGGCGCCCAGGGCAACGCTTTATTGACACAACACTGTCCAAGAAAAGGTGGCCTTTGGTGGAGGTTCTGTAATGGTCTGGGGGGCCTTCAGCCTTCACCACAGAACACCCTTGTATCATGTACAGGGTAACCTGACTGGCCTCCGATACCGGGATGAGATCCTTCGACCGCTGGCTGTGCCTACACTGCAGCAGATGGGACCGACGGCTGTCTACCAGGATGACAACGCTCGCCCCCACAGGGCAAGGGTGGTCAACGACTTCCTGCAGCAGTCTGGAGTCAACAGAATGGAGTGGCCAGCATGCAGTCCCGATCTCAACCCGATTGAGAACCTCTGGGGTGAGCTGGATCGCAAAGTGAGGAGCAACCACCCCCCTCCCAGGGATGCCCAACACCTCTACCAGATGCTGCAGGCTGAATGGCAGGCGCTTCCACAGAGGATCTTCACCAACCTGGTCAACTCGATGAGGACTCGCTGCGTCGAGTGCCAGAACAGCCATGGCGGTTACACGCATTACTGAACTTTTGGGAGCATCAGAATGCCCTGTCTTGTGATTTCAATGACTTTGGGAAATCAAATTTCGATACGTACCCACTTTGATCAAATGTACACACCAAACGATTGCTCGAAATTGAAGGCAATTGTGTATCGTTATCACTAAAGCATGGAATTAAATGTTTGCCAAACTTCAACGCATTGGCTTTCTTATTTTGAAAGTTATGAATTTTTGTGCAAGTGATCCTTAACTTTTTGTGTATAGCTTATATATACAATGTATTATGTACATGTACCAGTATGTGTAAACACACACACACACACACACACACACACACACACACACACACACACACACACACACACACACACACACACACACACACACACACAATTTATGTAAATATCTATATGTATATCACTCAAAAACAAAATTAAATGCAAACAAAAACACAAAGACTGACAATATTTGGTTACAAATGTTTTAATGCATAATGCTACATCAAAATAAATCCACAGAACAGGTAACAAGATGAAAGGGGTATTAGCAGAAATATATCATAACATACACGCACAAACACCAGACATAGAAATAAGCTACATTGCAAAAACAAAAAAATTCTGAAACGTATTTACACAAGTTACATACAAATAGTCCACACATACACAAAAAAGCACAGAATCCGTAGTCACATTTACAGCTTGCTAAATGAAGAGATTATAAAAATGTGCAGGCATTCTAAGAATGGAATCATGAAAGTCATCTGTGTAAAAACCAAATATGTCAAATGCAAATATAAACAATAACAAAAATGGAAAAAACAAAGCACTATTATACATGAAGGGTATCCAAGTGTCATTACCTAGACACACCCCAGTCCCCTTATAGTGTACACACTTGACAGGAAGGCTTCTCTTGACATCATTTTGCTGTCCATCTCCCCTTTTTTTGCTAAATACATGCAGCATACAAGTCACTGTTCTTCTCAGTACAACCATGCCATTTCCTCCTCTCCATCCAATACAGTGATGAAAATGATCATCCACATCATTAAATTGATAAGAACGGGTGGCTATGTAGATCTATCCCTGATGATTATTGGCATTATCATTATTAGTGTTTAAAGCCCAGCCCACTACTCAAAACTATATCGAGGGTACAACCATCTCAAACAAACACACATGTATGTAAACACATGAAGGACCATGCAAAAAACAAACATGGAAAAGAAATTAGGTAGGGCCTACACATATCACAGAATTCACACAAATAAATAATATGCCCTCGGCATTGACAACCCCACCCAGATTATCACCGGAAGCACATACGTACACAAAAGCATTCATGTGTGTAAAAACTGGCTAATGTTACCTAAATTGCCACTTAGCAGTTCACATTTACTTACAGCTAAAAATACAATTCATTTATGTATCCAATTATCAGTTCAAAGAGGATGTACAGGGTGTTCCAAAAGTCTTGGGCACATTTTAACATTGATTACCCCAAAAACCCTGAAGAATACAACAATGCATGTTACAAAACCATCATTATCGTCCCAAATAAAATTCATGGATTCAGCTTTAAAATGATACCAGTTTTATCTTACTACCGCTCATAGTTCAGCAGATATGAGGACTTGAAATGTGCCCAAGACTTCTGAAACACCCTGTATATACATGTAATTATAAGGCTTTATGGAAAACTTACCAGAGGTGAATGGATCAGCAAAACAGAAAATGAAAAAGGAAGATATGACAAAGGATAAGATCAAGGCAAAGAAAAAGAGAAACGAAGGAAAGGAAATTTCTACCACAGATTTTCCAGAAGGTGGAGATATACTGAAACAGCCCCTGACATCCTCATGGGGGGGGGGGGGGTAAAATCTTTGCTTTCTTCTTACAGTAACACCAACATAATACTACTTACCTATCATTTGTTCACTTGTTATCCTATGAAACAAAATACAACACCAAGATGGCAAATGGGACCCCTATATATTCATCTCCACTTCTCTATTTCTTCAGCATTATGATTCACGTTAAATAATGTACATGAAAGTATATGTTGTCAGCACACACACACACACACACACACACACACACACACACACACACACACACACACACACACACACACACACACACACACACACACACACACACATACACACACACACATACACACAGTGACACACACACACACGAGATAAAATCTCTTGATATTTCTTTACAAAACAAAAATACTAATTGAGTAGGCCTAATTCAGAAAAAAATCTGCCATGGAATGTATGGTTTTGTGAACTAAACCGAGTAAAACGCTGTGGTGTGCTTATATGGACCGTTTTCATGGCAGTGCAGCCAGGAGTTACTTGTATGTTACTATGAGACATTTGAATGACAACGGTAATAGTAATGATAGACTAGTCATGACAAATACTAGCACCTAATAATCATTCTACTTAGGCCTATACAGTGCCAACAGTCCATACCAAAAACATCCTTGTGCATTTTAGATAGGAACAAAAACTAATAGTGAAAAAAGATGGGGGAGTTTTGTCATGCCCATACATTAATGCAGTATAGGCCTCAACTCAGTTGGACACATACCAATTTAAAAGGCATGCTGAATATTTGAAATAAAAAATATCACATTTAAAGCACTAATCTTAATCATTCATTCATTGCACCTAGGCCTTAAAATAGTTAAATTTGGAAAATTCAAGATTTTTTTTTTTTAGTATTATAATATTAATTTGAGAAGTTCAGCCTAGTTGTGCAAGTTTTATTCTTATCCAATCTGACAATCTAAAGTCCAGAAGTCTAGAAGCTGATAATGAGGGGCAGCAGACCTTCGAAGTTCGGCAGCCCATCGCCGCAGTTTGCCGAGTCATTTAGATCTAGAGTAGACTGACAACCAGCGTCTACTAGATCTCGATTGACAACCGTCTACTAGATCTAGACTGACAACCAGCGTCAAACTGAAGCTTGTATTTCAAGTTATACCATACCATACCATACCATACCGCTGCAGACTGGTTTAGGCTATTCAGCCTTTAGTCTGGTCTTTTTCACGAAAAAAAACTTGGTTATTCATACAGTTGAAAAACTTCTTGCGTGGGTACTGATGGCGCAACCGTCTGAAAGTCTACCTAATCAGATACATGCGGTCTGCCCAATGGCGATCCAGACTGGCCTTGAAGCTGTCAAGAGATGGTGCGTTGACCACTTTTTCTGGGAGCGCGTTCACCACTCGATAGAAGAAAAAGTGCTGGCGCAGCAAACTACTGCAACTCCCTTTCTTGAGCTTTAGACTAATATAATAATAATTAATAATTACAATATTTATATAGCGCAAAATCTTGATAAAATCAAATCTAAGCGCTGAAGCAGACACACACGCAAGCACGCACGCGCGCACGCACGCACACACACACACACACACACGCACGCACGCACGCACGCACGCACGCACGCACGACACACACACACACACACACACACACACACACACAGCATGGCTATAAATGGGGAGAAACAATAAAAGCAATAAAAGCAAGAATAAAAGCAATGGAAAATTATAGAGAGCATAGCATATACAATTATATATTATAACCATGTGATTCCCCTCCGAGCGGAGATAGGCTGCAGAGGGGGGGGGGGGGGTGGGGTTGAGTGAGGTTAGGATTTTATGCGGAGGAGAAAAGGTGAGTTTTGAGAGCGGACTTGAAGGAGACAAAAGTAGGTTGCTGACGGACTGAGAGAGGAAGTTTGTTCCAGGAGAGTGGACCAGAAACAGAGAAGGCTCGTGGACCATAGGTATTGAGCTTAGTGCGTGGAAAGCGAAAAGTCAAGAGGATCGGAGGCAGAGCGGAGGGTACGTGAGGGAACATAGATCTCAAGTAGGCTTGACAGGTAATCGGGGGCTGTGTTATTGAGGCTTTTGTGGCACATGGTGTCTAGTTTGTACTGTATGCGCTTTGATACAGGGAGCCAGTGAAGTTGTGCCAGGAGAGGAGATATGTGGTCAGCTTTTTTCTTTTTGAGTACAAGGCGTACAGCATTGTTTTGAATGCGCTGTAGGATGTGAATGGTGGAGGCAGGAAGACCAGACAGGAGTGAATTGCAATAGTCAATGCGAGACATTATGAAGGAGAGAACGAGTTTTGCAGTTGTTTCGACAGAGAGATACTTCCTGATCAGCCTTATACGATGGAGATGATAGTAGCAAGATCTGGCAGTTTGAGAAACAAAGTTGTTCATGGAGAGGGTAGAGTCAATGCAGACACCAAGGTTTTTAGCTGAATCAGAAATTGGGACTGATGTGTTACATAATGGGAGAGAAAGAGGAGGCAGCTGAGAAAGTTTCTGACGGGTGCCAATGAGGATAGCTTCTGTCTTGTCGTCATTAAGCTGAAGTTTGTTGAACGTCATCCAGTTCTTAATGTCTGAGTAACACTCAGTGGTGCGAGTCAACAGGCACTGTATATTATCAGGTGAGTCACTGTCTTGAAGTTGGGTGTCATCAGCATAGAAGTGGTGTTTTATAGAGTGGGAGTTGATGATGGTGGACAGGGGGGAGGTGTAAAGAGTGAAAAGAACAGGGCCAAGGACAGATCCTTGTGGAACACCACAGGTCAGGTATGCAGGTTGAGAGTAAGTGCCATTGATGAGAACAGTTTGTTTTCTGTTTGATAAATACGAAGTGAAAAAGGAGAGAGCAATGTCAGAGATGCCAAAAGTATGATGAAGTCTAGAAAGGAGAATACCATGGTCAATGGTATCGAAGGCTGCAGACAGATCAAGGAGTGTGAGGAGAGAGACTTTGCCAGTATCAGTTGCAAGGAGGAGATTGTTGAGAATGTGTAGCAGGGCAGTTTCAGTGCTATGGCACTGGCGGTAGGCTGACTGGAAAGGATTGAGAAGATTGTTGGCAGACAGGTGAGAATTCAGCTGGTTGAGAACGACTTTTTCAAGCAGTTTTGACAAGAAGAGAGATTAGAGATAGGCCGGTAATTTTTCAGTTCATTTGGGTCTAAATTGTGTTTCTTGAGGAGAGGGTGAACAATAGCAGACTTGAAAGAATCTGGGACAGTTCCAGTTTGAAGAGAAGTGTTGATGATGTCAGTGATGAATGGGAGGAGAGTAGGGAGACAGTCAGAGTAGAGAGAACTTGGAAGAGGATCCAGTTCGCAGGTTTTGAACGACATGGATCTGATTGTGTTGAGAATTTCTTCTTGTGAGACTGGGGTAAAAGTAGTAAGAGGTGTGCCAGAGAAGGAAGGGTCAGGTGGGCATGGTTGACAGGGTGTCCTGTCAAGCCTGTCACGAAGAGTTTGTATTTTGGTGGTGAAATACTTGGAGAATACAGATGGGAGTTCTTCATTTGTATGTTTTGTTGGGAGAGGTAAATCTTTTCGTGTGCCAAGGAGATGATTCATGGTTGTAAAGAGTTCTTTTGAAGAAGAGGCATTCAGGATTTTGGTTTGGAAATAGCTTGTTTTTGCTGATGCAATGAGGGTGGATATTTTTGTTTTAGAGGCTTGGAAAAGTTGCCTGTGTACAGTGAGTTTGGATTTGCGCCAGCGGCGCTCTGCTCTGCGGCGGGCACGTTTTGCACAGGCGATCTCATGAGTGAGCCAGGGGGTAGGGGGGCGGTCAGGTAAAAGACGGGTTGTGGCTGGAGCATGAGTATCCAGAAGATGGTGGAGAGTAGTATAGAATTCATCGGCAAGGTTATGTGACTTTTCAGAAAGGAGACGGGAGGCATCAGATGAAAATGTGGAGAGGTCGATAGATTTGAGATTGCGTCGAGTCACTGTGCGCATGGTACGGGAAGGAGGAGAAATGTCGAGAGAACAGAGAATTGCAGAGTGGTCAGATGGAAGGGCTGAAGTTAGACGGGTAGAAAGAACTAAGCAGTTGTCAGTAGCGGAATTGTGGTGATCACGAGAAATGATCCAGTCAAGAATGTGACCTTTTTGATGGGTTGGTTCAGAAATGTGTTGAGTCATATTGTGATTGGACAGAGAGTTGATGATATGTCTTGTGTCATAACGGTGAGTGTTGTCATAGTGGACATTGATGTCACCTAGAATGATGAGATTTCCAGGTAAGAGGCAGTAGTGGTCAAGCAGTTGGTCAAAGTCAGAGAGAAACGTGGATGTGGTGAGTTTGTTGGCAGAGCTAGGTGGGGGTCGATAGACACAGGAGAAGGTGATGGGGTGAGGGGTGGATTGGAAGGATACTTCAACGTGCTCGAAAGAAGGATGGGAGAAAGGCAGAGACTGCGAGAAAGATAGGCGGGAATGGAGTGAGTCGTTGTAGAGGATGGCGATACCGCCACCTCGGGATGAGCGATGGAAAGAAGCAAGCCTGTAACCACTCGGAGTGAGGCTAGCATGTATAGGTTCGTGACCAAGGGGGTTAAGCCATGTCTCTGTAATAAAAGCAATGTCAACATGCTCGTCTGCGATAAAATCAGCAATGACTTCGGCTTTGCCATCAGTGCATGTTGACTGAGCATTAAAAAGGCATAGTTTCAGCCTATCACAGTCATATGGTGGCGGCCGAGGTGGCGACGAAGGCGGTACCGACGGGTCAGAAGGCGAAAGCGGCACCGGCGGGACAGAAGGCGAAGGTGGTACCATCAGGACAGAAGGCGAAGGCGAAGAAGGCAGAGGAGGAGACGAAGCTTGCAGCAGTCACCTGCACGCCATATTTATAGACAACTCCCCACTAGGCCTAGTGATGACGTTGTGCCCATGTGATCAGCAACCAAAATGGCGTGCAGGTGACTGCTGGAGCTGTGGTCGCCAGTCATTCAGGGATATTTTGTGCATGTTTGTGGGGAAGGACTGGTCAAAGTGAGTAGGTAAGGGTGTCTTACGTCTCTTTACATCGAGCAGAACCGAAAACACCCGTATAAGTGCGTGAAATTAGCTCCAATTATTTTCGTATTCTATTCTACAAGATTACCTTATCCGGACACATGTATACATTAACGAAACAAGGCGCGATTGTTTGCCTACCCTCTCGCATGTGCCGCCACGCCGGAAACAGTCTTCCGTTGATTTTTTCGCGCACGCGTAATCGCCGATTGTGACATACCTACCGGGCGGTGTGTGTACACGTGTGTGGTTTCACCTGTCTTGTCACGACTTGTGTCTTTGTGTGACTTGCGTCAGTGGTTGTCTGGTCAAGAGTTTCTAAAAAGAGATTCCTGAGATTTCACGTGTATTGGATCATCACTGAAGGTTTTGACTTGTTTGTCATATTTGAATTGTTTTATCCTCATATGTGACAGCTTTTGCGAAAACCCGGCTTATGACGCAGCCGGTCGTTTCAAGCTATGCACGAAAAAACGGTCACAGCTGTCAAATTCATCAAATAGAGATTTTTACAAATTTCGCATCTATGATATCTTATTTTTACTGCCCGTAAAACAATAGGCCTCTTATGCACTTTTTTGCTCTACTTTCGTCCCAAGTAAAACTGCTTTCCTGGCATGGAAATTCCCATCTGCGGAGTATTACTATTAGGCCTATATAGTATATATATATATATGGAAACGAAGAGTGAATCGGTGTGTGTTGTCTCCTCTAAACCACAGCAATAACTTGGTGGCGTATGAATAACGTGTAATTTTGGATGTGTATTATAATTATTACTATTAACATAACTTAGCAAACCTGCGATTGCGTCTTTAGCCGGGTGCTATTTATCTTTACTGTTACACAATTTCTTTCTCGGAAGTGTACTATTTTGTTATTTTTCTCGAAAGATCAGCCCTTTGGTGATCACCTCCTGTAATATTGTGCTGTTCTGTAGTGTTTGGGACTTGCAGTAATTCAGAGTTTAAGGCTAGTGTGTGTTTCGACTGACTCGAACTGGTAACCATTACCAAGAAATTATCCAAAATGGCGTCTTCATTGTCTGCTGAGCGAATCGCTTCGCTCCTCAATGAGTCCCATCAATTCGGCTTACGTTCGGAAGAATTTACCAACGTAATAACTGATTATTTTGCTGGTTCTGGCGGAGACAGTTTAGATGAAGACAGTGGATCTGAAGGAGAATACGATCAAAAGGAACATTCCGACGTGAGCGAAGGTGGGTCAAATGTTAGGTACGGATCGCTAGAGAACGACAACTAAACGCCATTGGCGGACATTTATAGTAACGCTAGCAGCCATCTTGTTTGACGTCATTCATGGATTCCCATTTTTTATTTTGTCAGTCATGGGGCAACACCACGGCAGCCTGCCGACTCGGATTATTTTCTTTGCAACTTGCAGAACTGTTCGGTTCGGTTGTCTGTGATTGTGCAGCACCCGTCTTTCACCCAGATTGTTTCTGATTCTGTACACTACGTGAACTGAGAAGAAGACTACGTCAATTTGGATACGAAAGAAACTTAAGCACTGCAAATTAATGTTAGTAATGGTAAAAGATATTTTTAGAAACACGATCATGTGACGTGGCGGTCAAACAAGATGGCTGTTACTATAAATATCGGCCAATGGCGTTTAGTTGTCGTTCTCTAGCGATCCGTATGTGGTCATGTTTACATCGTACGTGTGCACGTTTTCTCTCGTCCTTAAACTTTGATCAGCATCGCTGTTGATTTCATCCAGTTGTGTGCGCGTGAGTACACGCGCGTGCATGTGTGTGTGCGCATGCATACGTGTGTGTGTACGTGTATGTGTATGAGAGTAAGCATGCGTGTGTGACATCAACATACAAGTGTCTCAGAGACTGGAAAAGAGAATGGATTAATGAATGCATCTGTGCCACTGTGTGTGTGTGTGTGTGTGTGTGTGTGTGTGTGTGTGTGTTGTTTGTGTTTGAATGAATGAATGAATGGATGCCTCTGTGTGTGTGTATGTGTGTGTGTGTGTGTGTGTGTGTGTGTGTGTGTGTGTGGTGTGTGTGTAACATTGCCATACATGAATGTAAAAAAATATTATAAATGTGTGGGCATGTTAAGTGTGTGTGTGTGTGTGTGTGTGTGTGTGTGTAGACTTGCAAATGTTATTATTATCATTTAACAGTGGTTGTAGTAGTAGTAAGAGTAAGAGTGTGTGGCTGTGTGTTACACTTACAGTGAAATGAAATAATTATTATTGATGTGTTTACAATCTGATCATGTAGGCCTATGCATGTTTTTTGTTGTTGTTTTTTTGTAAAAATAGTTGGCTGTGAGTGTGTGTGTGTGTGTGTGTGTGTGTGTGTGTGTGTGTGTGTGTGTGTGTGTGTGTGTGTGTGTGTGAACTTACTTAACCTCACAAGTTGCTTAATGAATCTGTGGTGTGTGTGTGTGTGTGTGTGTGTGGTGAGAGAGATGTGATATGTGTGTGCGTGTGTGTGTATGTATGTGTGTGTGTGTGTGGTAGAGAAATTTACCTGAATACAGCAACTTTGTTTAACTCAAGCAAAGACTATGAGGATAATGCCGTTTTATACTTTTTTTCAGATCATAATGGTGGTGAAGAAGGTGATGAGGACAACTTTTATCTGATCAACACTGATGTTGATCAGAAGGCCAAGGTGGACCCTGTCATCGTCCAGTTTGCAGAAAATGCTGGCAAGGAAGACAAAAAATGCCAGCTTCCATTTACCTGCAGCTGCAAGTATAACAATGGAACACCTTGCAGTCTCCTATTCAGCACAACACAGCTTCAGGATCTGCAAGCCACCCACCAAAGTCTTTCAAGAGATGAACTGGACCTAGTCATCCTCTCACAAATCCAGGCTGGCATTCATGTTGACAACATGACTCAACGTCCAAAACAGAAGCTGCAGACAGAGAGGAAGAGAGTGGGAGTGGATTATTTCCACAAAGGCCACAAGATATGCCGGGACACATTCATGTTCATTCATGGAGTGTTCAAAGATAGGCTAACAAATTTGATAAGTCATTATCAAGAAAATAGAGTTGGTGACGAGAATCCATGGAAATAAACATCGCAGTCCTCATAATGGTCTTACGTTCGAGCAGAGACTTGACGTTGTAAGATTTATTTCAAATTTTGCAGAACAGCATGCCATCCTCCTTCCTGGCCGAATTCCTGGTTACGCCAGGGATGACTTGAAACTATTGCCCACTTCATGCACTCAGTCCTATGTCTATGGTGTCTACCTGGAGTCCTGCTATGCCTCAGGGACAGAACGGATTGTGTGCCAAAGTGCATTTCTCAAGCTGTGGCGAGAGTGCCTTCCTGAGATTTTGCCAATGAAGCCTTCCACAGACCTCTGCTGGACATGCCAAAAGAATAGCATGTTCTTCAGCCAAGCCCGCAACTTGTCGGAGGAGGAAAAGCTGGAGAGGATGGAAACAGCCCGGGCACATCTCATGCATGCTACCGCAGAGAGGACATACTACAGACAAGTTGTCCAGACGGCTAAGGTAATTGATAGAGTGAGAGAATGTGTGTGTGTGTGTGTGTGTGTGTGTGTGTGTGTGTGTGTGTGTGTGTGTGTGTGTGTGCGCGTGTAACTGTGTGAATATGTGTGTCTATGTGCGTGTATTGTGTGTGTGTGTATGTGTCACTGTGTGTGTATAAGTGTGTGTGTTTGTGCATGTATGTGTGTGTTTGTGTATGTGTGTTTGAGTGTGTGTGTGTGTGTGTGTGCATGTGTGTGTGTGTGTGTGTGATTGTGAGTCTGTGCTTGAGTTTGTGTATGAGCCTGTGTGTGTACTATGTGTGTGAGTGTGTAACATTGAAAGCCTTTTCAATATGTCAATAAAAAATCAAACTAAAATGAATAATAAACATTACTTACAGTTTTAGTGTTCATAATACAGTGACTTGAATTTGAAATGTTCACTTTTGGTATGTTTCAGGATGCAGTGACTACACAGCATCCCTGTGCCCGACTCCTGAAGCCTGGCCACAATTACCCGGATTGTGGTGTGGACATTATGATACTACAGTTTTGACTTTGCCCAACAGGTGCACTACCCTTCGAACCCTCAACAGCCGGGCCCTGTCTACTTCAAGACTCCACGCAAGTGTGGGGTATTTGGAATTATGGCTGAGGCTATACCCCAGATGGCACTGTTCCTGATGGATGAAGCTGTGGAGACAGGAAAGGGGGCCAACACTGTGGTGAGCTTGTTGGATTTTTTTTTCCAGAACTATGGTCTGAAGGAAACACAGGTCCACCTCCATGCTGACAACTGTGTTGGACAAAACAAAAATAATACAATGCTCCAATACCTTATGAAGTTATGTGGCAGGTCATGACAAAACGTCACAGAAGTATAACGCTTTCGTTCCTGGTTGCAGGCCATACCAAATTTTCGCCAGATTGGTGCTTTGGCTTATTCAAGCGCAGTTTTAGGAGAACCAAAGTTGACTGTCTGGAGGACATTGTCAAAGCAGCCTACCAAGCATCAACATCGGGAATCTTTATTCCTCAGCTGTGTGGCACCAAGGATGGCAGCCCTCTTGTCCCAGTGCGCAACTGGAATGGCTTTCTGGACACCTGGTTCAGAAAGCTGCAGGGCATCAAAAATTACCACCACTTCATCTTCCATGAAACAGGGGAAGTCCATGTGAAATTAACATGTGACTCAGACATTGAGATTTTCAATCTGCGGAAGAACACAGAAGTGCCAGCCCCTGACATGCTTCCTCCTATAATCAAGCCAGCAGGTCTGTCCCAGCAGCGAGCTGATTACTTGTTCCGTGAGATCAGGGAGTTTGTCTCTCCAGAACACCAAGACCGTGTGTGTCCACCTGTATCTTCCAGTACCTCCAAAAGTGACAGCTCCATCCCATCTTGTTCTGCTGCTGTTCCTTCAACTCCAACAGTTCAGAAAAAAGTTGGCAGACCCAAGAAGTCACCCAGAGGCCTGGCTGCAAAAAAAGTCTCCAAGGAAAACTAGCATGCACTTTCAATTCCATACCTGAATATGGCTTACTATATTTAACCAGCGTTTGCTTGTTATTGGGTTTTTTGGTTGTTGTTTGTTTAAATAATGTTTTGAGAAAAAAAGGTACTAATACTACTATGAAGTTTACTTTTAGATAGTGTAGCTAATTCAGTATAAATGTTCAGTGTGATTTTTTTCACAATTGATATTTGCATTGGAGTGTGTTCCAAGGACTTTCAGAAAATTAGCTGCTCTGGACTGTGTTTGAAATTAACATTCTAACTAAACACAGCTGAAACATTACAATAACTGTGAGTTGCTTTGAATTTGATAGTTATTTTATTTTTGTTTGTAAGTCAAGGAATAACTTTAAGCATGCTTCTTTTTGTAATGTTTATTTGTTATTTTAAATCTTTATAATTGCTTTTTTTTCTAACTGTAAAGCTGGTTGCCCATAACCTTGTCTTAAAATCTGTACTGGATTTCTGAATGACGTAAAAATTATCGGCAAGGCGCTCGACTTTCTTATGAATACTACAAAAAAATAATAATTTTCCTATGAAGTTTTTGTGTAATTTTTGATACTAGTTTAAATTCTGAATCATTTGACATCATATGTATACATGTTCAAGAAAATTCTTGTTCTGGAGATATAGGCTGATGAATGTTGTGAATTTTTAAAGGCAGATTACTCCCCTTGGCTATTTTTAGTCATATCAACCTTAAAAATTCATAGAAAAAAATCTATTACAGATAACTGAATTCTGTTTTTTGCATGTTATTCTATGGTTTTTAATCTATTAGAAATTATAAAAATGTCATAAATGAAAATTTTTCACTTTAGCTGGGTTTTTTGCGTGCTCCATCACATATGTTCTTAGCATTCAGACCAATGGAGCTAATGTGACGTTCAAATAATGTAAAGAATGTTCATCAGATCAGTTTGTATTATACTGTGACTGGGAGGAGTCGGCCTGGATGTGTTTTCGCCCATTTCCAGACAGATCCTTTTGAATTGCAGATGGAGATCATACGTATAGCCTACGTTTTACTATAACATACAACCCATACGCTAGGCAGGACCTCTTGTCTTCGGCTAAGACTTGCATCATTTGCTTTTGGCAGTTCATTGTTAGCGTGCCGTTTTTCTTTTTTTTTTTTTCTTTTCTTTTTACGATTTACTCGCGCACAAGTGGACGGACGCGAGGCGGTGGTAGATTTTTACGAACGTACAGCATCTATTATAAAGGCGTCATTTAATTCAAAGGCCAGACGGGGGCCCCAGTAGCTCAGTTGGTTTGAGCGTCGGATTCACATGTTAATGATTGTGGATTCGAATCCCGGGGTGCGCTACTTTAAAACTGGCCTTCTCACTGCCCCCATCTTAACATTGTTCTGGTGGAGTAAGTCATCATCATCATCATCAGGTGCCCTGCCGCATGGTGCTGGCGACTTTGGACTTCCAACCATCTCTATCTCTCGTTGCCCCCAGCATCTCCCCCACCCTCCCCATCCCCAGCCACTCTGCAAGTCCGTCCAGCATTCTCCCCCTGGGTCTACCTGGTGCTTTCTTTCCCTCCAGCTTTCCCGTTGTGACCAGGCGCACCAAATCTCCCTTCCTCATAAAATGGCCCACAAATGTTGCCTGTCTTTTCCTAATTTTCCTTATGAGTGATCTACTTGTGTCTGCCTCCATCAAGACTGTCTCGTTTGTTTTCTTTGCTGTCCATGGAACTCTCAACATTCTTCAGAGAAACCACATCTCGGCTGCCTCAATCTTGCTCTGGCTTTGCTTGCTGACTGTCCACGCCTCGCATCCGTACAACAGTATTGGTTCTGTAGGCCTATAACATTAAAGGACTCTCTTTCTGATGTTAATTGATAGGCATTTGTTGGTAAGAATGCTTGTCATCTTGTTGAATGCTGTTTTGGCTTGGCCGATTCTGCCAGCTATTTCTGATGTGCATCTGTCGTCTGATGAAATGACCGTTCCCAGGTATTTGAACTTATTAACCTGTGTCAAGGTTGTGCCATTTGCTGTTATTTTGCATGAGGGGATTTCATGTTTTTTACTGATCACCATGACTTCAGTCTTCCTGCTGTTTAGTTCCAACCCCCTACCTTTGCTTTCTATTTCTAATATATTCACAAGGTTTTGTAGGTCCCTTTCATTTTCTGCAGTTAGCACGGTGTCATCTGCGTACCGAATGTTGTTTATCATTTTCCCTCCAACCTTTAATCCAGGGTCTTCTTCTAGGTTTCTCGTGATGTTTTCGCTGTATAGTGGAGTAAGTATAGGATTATATAGGTCCCCCTTACCCCACTTCCCTGGGATGGTTATCCCCGTCGGTCATATCACCTGCGGTGGGTGTCGACGTAAAAACTGATCCAAAAACGAAAAAGGCCACATGCACGACCGCCATCTTTACATACGGGCCGGATCCTTTCGATGCTATCTAGCCTTACCTGGTGAATAGTTAAAAATGAAAAAAAAATCCATATGCTAGGTAGGACCTAAGAACCTGGCCGTCAGGGGTTGGCCGTCGTTACTGGGCGTGCATCCTGCATGGGTGAAAATAGTCCGGAATAATCCGAAATTCCGGATTGAAAACGTCGGCAGAAAGAGTTTTCCGGATTGGCAGGTCAGCATCCTGATTACTAACCCCCCCCCCCCCCTACACACACACACACACGCCCAATAGGGGAAAAAAGCGGAGGAGGGGGGAACCAATGTCAGACAGGTGTTTCCAAACTCGCCTGAATTCATTAATCGGCACAATGCAGATGATAACAACTAAACTGAAGAAAAAAAAATTCCGTCCGAAAGTGTCGGGAAGTAGGCCTATTGATTTTCCCTTGCGTCTTGGCAAACCTATGGATTCAGAGAGGCGAGAACAGTAACGCGCATGCGCAGTTTAACACCGGAAATGCCGCACTCGTGTGAGCAGTAGTTTGAAAGAGGCGATCTCATTGAGGTCTGCCATCAAAACTACTGCATGTGCAATCCTCTCCTGTACCAGCAATGCTGACACCCTCCTTACTACTAGTACTGTAGTAGTACTGCTATATCTGCAAAGAAAGCTGCTGAAAACAGTGGTGCAGGGCTCCCAGTTTTCTGATTTTTTTTCTCAGAAATCCGAGAAAATCCACAGGTTGCTTTTGACAAAAAAAAATCGTGTGCTTTCCGAGAAAAAAAATGGACGGATATATTTTTTCTTCTGCGAAACAGTAGGCCGTTTGTCAGACTGTCGATCTCTCGTAGCAGACGACGAAACATCAGGAACGGGGATAAATCCGGTATCAATTTCTGCTAAAGTCACTTCCGGAGTTCCTTTTTTTCTGTGAAGTGCGGCTTGTCCTTGGAGCCGATTGCAAAACTTTTGAGGAGCGTGACCATGTCTTGAGCCGATATTCTGGAGAGGTGGTCTGCCACAGCAGAAACATTTGACAAAGACTGCAAAAATAAGTGGTGTTGGGAGTGAGTTTCACGAAAAATCGAGGTCGTGGAAATGAGCACATGGCTTTCAAAAATAGCCGAGGCTGGCATAGTATACTACTGTGTCTTGTACCGCTGCAGAGTCAATTAACTATAGTCGAGCAGGCATCCACAAACTTTCAGACCATTTCAAGCCAAAGATGCAGCAGATGAGATAAAAACTGATAGGAACCACGAAGATGTTAAGTCTGTTACTGCATTTTGTTGAAGCACACGTTAGAAAAATACACAACTTTTTTTTTCTTGAAATCTGACACCAGTGTGTATAAATTATAAATTATCTGCTTCAGTACAAAGGATCACAAACAAGCCCAAAATTGTCCCAGACAGCGTCAGATTGCACTATTTTGCATCTATATTCAAAAATATTTCCGGGGGAGCATGCCCCCAGACCCCCCCCCCCCTACATTTTCAGAGACTTTTTTCATTTGCCTTTGGGAGGCCTGGTGGTTGGAGTAGGCCTACAGGACAGACTTACGTCAAGCTAGGCAAAAAGAGAAAAAGCTGAAGAAGAGCTGAAAGACATTAGATCTTTCTTCAAGAGAAAATTTGAGATTTATTTGATTAAGTGCACTGTAAACTAGTGTATACTTACAAGTACCATGAAATATAGATGTATATGATTGACTTAAAGTGTGTAGTTTAGATTTGTATGGCGGGACTTCCTTTACTTTAATTTCTATATGAAGAGAGTTGTTCCCAGTGTGAAGAACCGTGATACTCAAGAACTTAATGACATCAGAACATTTTTGTACATAATTCTTACTGGTAACTAGTTTTGAAAAGTTGAAAATGATCAGAGTGAACTATAATTATCAAAACAATGTCTGTGACTTACCATCTGCAGCTTGAACTTTGTGTATGTGTAGACCACGAAAACTCAAACTGTTCTATTTTGCTGAAGGTAGGATGCTGATAACATGATTTTTTAGCGATTAAAGCCATGTATGACAGATTGCAATGTCCAGTGTTTCCATTGCTTCAGGAATGGATGCAGGTTTTCAGGATTGGGAATACTTAGAGGACGTGGAAATTTAGGATTTCAGGATTGAGAGATTTTTTCACTTCCACCCATGATCCTGTGCATGTTCATGTTTCCATTAGCCAGTCAGTGACTGACATTATTATTATTATTATTATATTATTATTATTATCATCATCATTATCATTAATTCTACAGCGCTATTCTCCAAACCATTTGGGCTCGCTGCGTATTAGCAGATATAAATTACTACATGTAGGCTATCTTAATTTAATTGGATTTTATCGTGGAGCATGGGGAACACAAACTGATCTCTAGGTGAGCTGACCACATCCACTTTGGTGTTTTGTGTGTGTGTGTGAGAGAGAGGGGGGGGAGAAGGGAGAGAGAGAGAGGGGAGAGAGAGAGAGGTGTGTGTGTGAAGGGAGAAAAACTTTTTGTACATGATACGTGTGTGTGTGTGTGTGTATGTATGTGTGTGTGTATGTACGTGTGTGTGCGTGTGTGTGTACGTGCGTGTGCGTGTTTAATGTGTGTGTGTGTACGTATGTACGTACAGAAGATTAAAACAAGTTTAAGCATGATTCAGGCATGCATAGTTGATATTCTGCAAGCGTATAATATATGTATAATGTATAGGCTATATGTATATATATCATTATATGTATGTAGGCATATATATATATATATATATATATATATATATATATATATATAGAATCTATATATATATATAAGGCTATATATATATATATATACATAGGCCTACATATATATTTCAGCGGCAACCCTATCCCCCTTATCAGTGCCGCGCCCTGCTGGCCTGCTGGCACCGGACAGACCTGTTATTCCCTATTGTGGCATGCTAACGTGTAGTGGATTTTACCAAAGTTTACGGTGCTGTGGTTCCTAAACCTGACTTATTGTGGATGTGATATTTATGTATGTTGCTTGTTGGACATTTCCTCTACACTATGTGAGTGTTTGATTTACTATACAGTTTGACTTTAACGTTATAGAGGAGTTGAAAAGAAGTGTGTGACTGTATAGTTTGTGCTTCAAAGCATGTGCTACTGCAAGTAGTATCACGGCACAGGTCTAGCCATGATGGAAGGAGAAAAACATTTAGACAGTGACATGCCTTTCGTCTCATTTCTTTATGTAGAGTTTGTGGTGAGAGGTCAAAAAGGAACCGTGACTTGAACCCCCCAAAGTTGTGCAGAAACTATGCTTCTGACATGGAAAATTTTTATGGTTTAGTTGTGTCTAATGACTCAAGCAGTACACACACCACAACACTTTGCACAAAATGTTACACAAGGCTGTTGAGACTAAAGAACTCATCATCACCATCTGAGCAAACAATACTATCAGCCAAAGAGGCTATACAGAAATGTGCTATGTTGTGGACTTAACCCTTTGATCCATCAGTTGCAGTCAGTGACTGTATTGTGTGTAAAACCTTTTTCAGTCAGAACACAGCTGGTAGACCGTCCAAACCCAAACGTGCTATCCCCCAAAATATATCAGTCACAAACGCCACCACAAGTAGTGATTGTAGTGATATTGATATCGGGTTAGATTGTTCATTCCAGCCTACATGCATATCAACTCCTGAAAAGGATCACACTTTTGACAAAAATGCAGACCAAAATCCAACGACAAACACATGTGTACAAACACTCTCTCAGACTAAGGAATGTGTGGTGTCAGATCAGATAAGGCCACGGATACCGGCCCCCCGCCACACGCCCACGGTGCCAGAACAGTGTGGTAATTAATCACAGCCTGCCAGCCGATGTACACTGAAACAGGTCAGTGTA
>JAPXFY010000026.1:12751947-12886947 GCA_030674185.1 Monoplex corrugatus | reverse complement strand
AAAGGAAAGGGGAAGCACTCTTTTGTGAATGAAGCTTTGAAAGTTAATGCACATGCTCCGTTGCGAAATCTCGCATCAACTTCCGTGAAATCGCTGCCATTTTCTAGCTTCGCATGTTGAGCAAACTTCACGATGCCAGCAGTGAAAGAAGGCAAATATGTTGCCTTAATCGACGCAACTGTCAAGAATAAATGGCGTTTGGAATGGGTAGAGGAGAAAGATACAAAGATAATTCCCGTCACCTGTGGTGTGTGTGAAAATCGACCGAGCAGTTATAAAGATACTTGAAATTGTCTCAAATAGGATGAAAAGCGTCTGCTGTTTTTCTTGAATCTAATTGCAGGAGAAAGCTTAAGATTCAGTTTTATTTTTACAAAAGCTTCAGCGTCTGAGCAGCTATGCCCCCAGACCCCCATACGGGCGCTGCCCCTGTACCTCACGAGGAGCCCGTAGGCTCCTGGACCCTTTTCTGTTTTTTTGACTTTTTCTAAGTTGCACCCTTGCAAGAGTCCTCCAAATTGCCCATAAATAAGTCGCTAAGGTCTTGACACACTTCACCTCACTTTTTTCTGTCGTTTTGTTTTTGAAGAAGTAGAAGATTTTTTTTTTAAAATGGCTGGCAGGGTAGGGTGGGGGGGGGCACAGAGAGAGAAAAAACAAGAAGAAAACTAACATGTGATTTTTGCCTCAAAGTTGTTCAAATGACAGTCAAGGCAGATAATTACACAAGATTAGTGAAGGACAATTGAAATGCATGCACTTTTGTCACGTGAATCTTTAAAAGAAACGCGTGTCAGCATGGATCGTTTTGTTAACGTCATTTCTCATTGTTGTTTGTTTGATTGTTTTTTTTTCTTTTCAGAAGTTGGAAAGATCTGGTGTAATCGCCACAGAGTGCAAGTTCGTGTTCTTTTCTGGTGCTTCTGTACTCGGTACCCGTTGTAACTGGTAAGGTAAGAAGTTTGTGTTTTGTTTGTTTTTGTTTCGTTTTTAAGCGCTCCAATTTTTCTTGGATATTCGTATGGACGTTGGTCGGTGGGGTTTCCACATGGTGCATGTGGTATAGTATGTTACTGCACAGTCTGCATACTCCATCTTTAATCAGCATCCATACCTGGGTATTACATTTCAGCAAGTCAGTGGTATCGACATTCAGTTCATATCGCTTATAGCCCAGCCGACTACTAGAGCCATATTTGATATTAGGATATCGACATACTTGCAGGATCTTTCAATCTTTTACTCCTGCACCCTGTCTGCCAACTGCAAAAACATGACCTGTTCAGTCCCTCATCTTATCCTGCACGAAGCTGGTGGAAAGGGTGAGGGAATCAGAGCGCTATGTTTTTGCTTTGCTAGCATGGTTGACAGTGCAGGATGCTGGTGGACAGGGTGAAGGAATCAAAGGGTTAATGTGCACCCATGATGTTCTACATGCGTAAACACACGAACAGGGTCTAGGCAATAACAAGTCTGCACACATATCAAATAACCTTGGATATCGGAAACATCTCCATCCTTTACCCATTTCATCTATATTACAGTAACCTTGGATATCAGAAACATTTCCGTCCTTTACCCATCTTATCTATATTACAGTAACCTTGGATATCGGAAATATCTCCATCCTTTACCCATTTCATCTATCTCATCTCAATTATCTCCATCGCCGTGGACAACGGTGGGAGCTCCACTCTTTGTCACGAAGGATCGCCAGGCGACATGGTCTCTGCTCCTGTAGTGATGGTATCCACAGTACTATGGTATCCACCATACTTATGGTATCCGCCATACTGATGGTATCTACTATACTGATGGTATCCACCGTACTTAGGTATCTGCCATACTGATGGTATCCACAGTACTATGGTATCCACCATACTGATGGTATCCACCATACTGCACTACATCAGCTATCATCCATTGGTTGCTGATCTTTATGTTCCTCCATGCTGATCTTATCAGTTTGTGGAGCCACTCAAGGACACTGGGACACTTCTTGTACAATAATAAGGTATTCCGTTAGGCCCAGGTGACGATGTGGCTCTGGCTTTCTCCACCACTTTCTTTACGTCATCCAGTATTGGTGGCTTGTTATTTTATATATTTTATCACGTTGTGAATTTTTGTGTATGTATTTTGTCACGCTGTGAATATTTTATCACGTTGTGAATTATGTCAGTGCAGTCACTTGTTGGTAATTTGTTTTAACCCTTTGACTCCCGGATCTATCCACCAACTGCAAAAAACTTGAGCCTTTGCCTCCCTCATCCTATCCACCAGCTCCCTGCAAAAAGCTGGTGAATAGGATGAGGGAGGCAAAGGCTCAAGGTTTTGCTTTGCTAGCATGTTTGACAATGCAGGATCTGGTGGACAGGGTTGGGAGCCAAAGTGTTAACTAATTCGAGCTGTTGTTTGAATTATACTGTAACCCTTCATGTTCCATGATAAAAGTATGGTCAAGTTTTACTCGTGTGTGTCTAGTAGATTTGTTTGTTTTTATCAGAAGTGGAAGATGGACAGCAGAAGTTGGCCACAATGGAGACAATAATTCACTCATACTGGTAGCAGATGAGGCTATGTAGTGTATTGATTGGTAGTGGTGTCTGTGATGTGATTGCACGTGTCGTTGGTAAAGTACATGTAAGTTTACTTTTGTATATATACCAAGTCAAAATCCGTAGCTTATCCAGTGTAAGCACTTTGTCGTTGGCCAAAAGTTGATGTACCTGGGTACTTCCCAATAGAATGAGACCAACGAACTTATACGTCAAAGACTCACCGGCAAAAAAAATGATTCATTTCATCTGTTCAAAGTATTCACCTCCTGCTGCCACACACAGTTCTGCATTCGCTCGATCCACTGTAGAAATGCTGATCTGTAGGCTTCTTTGGGTACATGTGACAGACACTGGAAAACCGCCGTTCCCAAGGCTGCTCAGCTCTTGAAACTTCTTCCTGCCAGTGATTTCTTCGGATGTGGAAACAGGTAAAAGTCACCGGGTGCAAGGTCTGGGGAGTAAGCAGGGTATTGCAAAGTATGGATATTCTCAGTTGCAAGGTATTCTCGTACGAGCCTTGACTTGTGAGCAGGTGCGTTATCATGAAGAATCTTGATTCCTCTCATGCCTGCGGTTGGTCGGGAAGCTGCATAAAATCTTCTTGATGTCAGACAGTACTGAGTCTCTGTAGAACTTTCCAGTGGTGTTCTCTCCTCGAGTCCTTGTGTGCATGGTTTCTGTAGTACGATCCCCTTTGTGTTGAAAAAGATGGTGTATAACAATTTCTTTTGCGAACGTTGACGACGAGCGATTTGAGGAGGAATCCTACCTTTAGGAATCCAGGCCTTGTTCTGTGACTTCGAGGTTCATACATGTACACCCAGGTTTCCGTACCTGTCACAATTTCATCCAACCGCTTGGGGTCGCAGTTCTTGTAAATTTTCAGCATATCTTGGCAGAAACGTAACCTACCCCCCTTATTTTCTGGCGTCAAAATATGAGGTATCCATCTTGATGACACCTTCCTGTAGCCAAGTTGATTTCTTAGGATCCTCGATGCAGTCTACGAATGAATGTCTAGACAATCAGCGATTTCTTCAAGGCTGACTCTTGAATCAGCATCAACCATTGCCTTCACACTAGCCACTAACTTTTCATCGCACTTTTTGCTTTTTCGCATTCTCCCCCTGTTGTCTTCAGTGCTGGCCTGGCCACTTGCAAAATGTTTTATCCATCTGAACACAGCTGCTTTCGCTGCTTTCCAAGGAGCAGAAGGTTGTCCCAAAGCTCTCATGTCCGCAAGTATTTCGGAAAGAGGGCGACATGTACTTTGATGTAGCTGCGATAATCCGTTGTTGAAAACGCCATTTTCTTTGCCATTTTTCAAATCAGTGTCTGACAGGGCCTTGACATACACTGTCAGAACCGTAAGACGGATCAAAGATGAACAACGAAATTTGGCACAGAATTACATCATAGACTGATGTTTTCTGTGACTTATTTTTCCATTTTCTGTAAATGCGTTTTCAAGCTATACAGACGTGGTCTCATTCTACTGGAAATTACCCTCGTAGCTGCCCATGGTTCACACGTGATGGGCACGTGATCTGATTTGACCAATCCATGGTCCTTACGCTCACTGGCTGCTGAATTGTCCCATGACCCTTCTTTCTTCTGGCCACAACAAGGGACGACCGGACGCAAGTTGACTCTTGTCTTGCCTTTTCTTTCTCCTCGTTTTGTCCTCTCTGAATTTGTCTCATGTCTGCATTGCTCACTCTTTTCTTTACATTTTAAGTAGTAATATGTCATCATGAGCGATTTGAGCCGCCATCGCGTGGAACTCTCGTCTGCTCAGCTAGATTACCACCTGAGTGAACGGAACATGTCGCCTGGAAAAGTTGCGCTTTGCTGCGACGATTGCGCTCCAAATGAGATCAGACTATTTCAGTCCCATCCACATCGCGATCGTCATCCGTGAATGATCGCAGGGTCCGTTCTTTCAAGCCCCCAAAAAGCCCCCTGGGCTGATTGGGGTTTTTTTTGCTAGAGCCATGCACTTGAGATCTGGTATCTCCCAGCAGCATTAAAAATGGCCTATTTGCTGTCCCTCTCGTATAGATACATACGTTTTTCATCATTCTGGTGGCGTCATTTTGGTATTTCATAAATTCTTCTTCCCCATTATTTCAATTCCTCCTCCCCATTTCGAGATCTTGCCAGCACCTATGATTTTGCACAGGCTCAGATATAAGTTCTGGAAGACTTGGTTGGAGCACATATGCAACTGTCTGAGTGCGATGACTCCTTGAACAAACTCCAATCTCCAGTCTGAGAACGCTTTTGGTTTTCGGTTCCCTCTTCTGTTTCCTCATCTGCCTCTTGTTGTGTCCCCTGCACAGGCGTTGCCTGCTCTTCGGTCACTCTTCCATCTCCAGCTATGCCAGTTGAGACAATTTTTCTGATCCATTGTACGTGATCTCGGTGTCATTTTGCCAGAGGATTGTGAGAATCTGCTTACAAAAAGTTGTGTGTACGCAGAGCCTCTTGTTGACTTTTTACAGGAATCATTTGGTGGTCAGATTGACACAAGATTGTGTGTGTGTGTGTGTGTTTCAGGGTTTTTTGTTGATGTCATGCTCAGAATGAATCCACATGAAGTCAACGCTCAATGCAGTTTAGATGAGGCAAGAGTCATAAGATTGTGTCCTGAAGGAATGTATCAGAGAAGTATCTGTCAAAAAAAAACCGAGTTTCTCGAGACGTCCACGGCTGGGACTTTCGACATGGGTATATGTTAGATAGCTTCGCTGTCTATGGTTCATTTAAACCGAGGTGTCGATTCCTGCACGGCTTGTACAACATCATGACGACGGATCCAGTGTATATGTGTTCTCTTGCTCCGGGGTTTTACAAGAGTTTCTATTCAAGGAATGTGCATGCTATGTCTGAGAGAACCACGGGGTTTTACAAGAGTTTCTATTCAAGGAATGTGCATGCTATGTCTGAGAGGACCACGGGGTTTTACAAGAGTTTCTATTCAAGGAATGTGCATGCTATGTCTGAGAGGACCACGGGGTTTTACAAGAGTTTCTATTCAAGGAATGTGCATGCATGTCTGAGAGGACCACGGGGTTTTACAAGAGTTTCTATTCAAGGAATGTGCATGCTATGTCTGAGAGGACCACAGGGTTTTACAAGAGTTTCTATTCAAGGAATGTGCATGCTATGTCTGAGAGGACCACGGGGTTTTACAAGAGTTTCTATTCAAGGAATGTGCATGCTATGTCTGAGAGGACCACGGGGTTTTACAAGAGTTTCTATTCAAGGAATGTGCATGCTATGTCTGAGAGGACCACAGGGTTTTACAAGAGTTTCTATTCAAGGATTGTGCATGCTATGTCTGAGAGGACCACGGGGTTTTACAAGAGTTTCTATTCAAGGAATGTGCATGCTATGTCTGAGAGGACCACGGGGTTTTACAAGAGTTTCTATTCAAGGAATGTGCATGCTATGTCTGAGAGGACCACGACAGCCAAGAACCAGGCCAAGATCATGAAAAGCTTGTTAACTGATGTTGAGATTCATCTTTTCCATCATCTTTCCTCGATGGCCGTCCTGGACAGAAGGCCGTTATGTTCATGTTCAATACGCGACCAAGGAGGTGATCATACGCCGTCTTGTCCAGTCAACAACCAAATAAGCGTCTACATGAGTTTTGCTGACATTCTATTTTCAGCTGTAAACCTCTACACTATGGCTGTTCCATGGATTGTCTGAGATCTTTGACCTATGACCGTCTTGCTAGTATCGACATAGCTGACCCACGTCTGCGTGATGTGCATGCATGCCATTACCCCTTGTTTGCCAAAGCTGTCAGTTGTAATTTGCTGGAGGAGGCCAGATTTCTGTATGCGAGTGGAGCGGTAAACAATAAGGAGTTGAACAAGCTGGCCCAGGAGGCGAGTATCCAGGATACGTTGAATGGAGATGAAGACACTCCTATGGCAACATTTCTTCGCTCAGTTATGAGGAACCCTCGCAGTTTGATGTCTGCAGCTGCCATTGAAGTGTCCACACTTTTGGGGTGTGATCCTCGGGGCCGAGAGGAGAGAGCAAGGAGCCTGGAACTTCCTCAGTCTGCCTATGACGAAGTCATGTTGAACAATCAAATAGCTGCTTATCAACGTGCAGTCATGTCGAGATATGCAAAGAAAAGTAAAGATGAAGGCACTGAAGATGAAAGCCACTAAAGATGAAAGGCACGTAGCTGAAAGTCACTAAAGCCGAAAACCATAAGCCACTAAAGCTGAAAGCCAGTAAAGCTGAAAGCCACTAAAACTGAAAGCCACAAAAACTGAAAGCCACTCGTATATGTGAAATACTTTGGGTCGCTGGTGGTGGTGTTGACCCTGCAGTGGATGACAATTGAATTGATGTCTTTCATAGTTTGTCATGGTGCATGTTTGTATGTGTGCTTGTATCTTCGTTTTATTCTTTTTTTTTTTTTTTGCCTGTTTGGTTTTCCACATTGTCTTGTTTTCTGATATGTGTGTATTATTGTTATTCCTGTTGTTGTTGTTGTTTTTTTTTTTTTTTTTTTTATCGGAAGTTCCCTCTTCTGTTTCCTCATCTGCCTCTTGTTGTGTCCCCTGCACAGGCGTTGCCTGCTCTTCGGTCACTCTTCCATCTCCAGCTATGCCAGTTGAGACAACTTTTCTGACCCATTGTATGTGATCTAAGTATCATTTTGTCAGAGGACTGTGGGAATCTGATCATAACAAGTTGTGTGTACGCAGAGCCTCTTGTTGACTTTTTACAGGAATCATTTAGCGTTCAGATTGGCACGAGAGAGAGAGAGAGAGAGTGTGTGTGTGTGTGTGTGTTTGTGTGTGTGTTTGTTTGTTTGTGTGTGTGTGTGTGTGTGTTCGTTCTTTGATTTAACATCTGTTCACTATGAGTGATATTAGACGGGGGAAAAATGGAGGATGGGAGATGGGCGAGTTGGATTGGGGGCAGAGGGGAGAATGAGTATGAGACATGAGTAAGCGGGTAAATATAAAAATGGAACAAAATCTTAACACTAACAGTTAACATTAACAATGCGAAGGGAAAATTTAACGCTAAAGTACAAACTTCATAAACTTAAAAGCAATACATTAACAGGACTGTGAACCAATGATTCTGAAATTTTAACTGACAAAGATTGATCTGAAGTTACTTCTTTAAAATGAGTTTCAGAATAGTTTTCTTGTGTAAACATTTTTGGTAAAAAGGAACGTAGCTTTTTGCAGTAAAATAAACGGTGAAACAGTGTGAACTGTTCTCCACAAATACACATATTTTTACAATATTTTGTTTTCAACGCGTTTAGCTGAATACGAAAATGAACAGCAACAATTGATCTCGAATGATATATGGAAGAATACTGCAATTTTTTACATACATTTTGAAAAGAACGTTTTATCATTTGTTGTGTCACAAACTTTTCATTGAAATGTTCATGAAAACGAATCCATCAGGCTGATTCTAGCAAGCCGCAAGCTTCTTTTACGGAAGTTTTAATACGTAATTCTATAGTATTATCAGTGTTGTGTGCACCTTGCTTAGCTGCTCTGTCTACTACTTCGTTGCCATGAAGACCAACGTGAGAAGGCACCCAGCATAAACTGATATATGTACCTTTTGTCCTTAAACGATGTATAAGATGATTTGCCTCAGTAATTAAGTCAGGTCTTGTGTCTGTATCAAAAGACTGTAAGGCATATAATACAGATTTTGAATCAACAAAGAGAACTACTTTGACAAATACAGGTTTAAGGTCTACTAAATAATGCAACGCTTGTATAATAGCGACTAATTCCGCTGTAAATATAGATATATTTGGCCCAATGAAAAATGACTTTTGTATTCTAAATTTTGGAACATAAAACGCTGCTCCAGCAGATTTATTTTCTAAGACTGACCCATCGGTAAAAATATGGAGGTGGGTACGGTAATTTTCATCCACATGTTCTCTCGCTGTGCATATCGAAATGTTAATATTTTCATATTTCCTAGCATCTGTATAATCAATATCAAAAGTGGCTTTAAGCATTTCCCAGGTAGGGATAGGCGTTGTGGATGGTGTCTCAGCTATTTCATCCAAATTTATGTTAGACTGTTTGACTAAGTCAGATACATAAGTTGCAACAGTCATTTGTGATGAAATGTTGCTTGCTCGTTTTGGAAAGTCAACATCATACCTAAGTTTAATTTCCTTGCTCACAAAATTGTCCGTTTGTGAAGTAGTTCTGACTGCAAACTTTGCTGTCGCTAGCTCACGATAGTTGTTCAGAGACAGAATTCCAGCAACTTTGTACGTTTCCAGATTTGAAGCATGGACTGGTACACCTAGTGCAATTTTAAGACTTTTGCAGTCTAAGCTTTGAATCTTCTTTAGTAAATATTTTGGTGCACTGAAGAACACCTCTTGTGCATAGGATAATTTAGATCTTACAAGTGCTGTTGATAGATGAAGTAGTATGTTTGTATCCATTCCCAGGGTAATCTGCTTATTATCTTTAGAAAATTTAAGGCTTTTCTTGCTTTTGTTAAAACATAATCAAAATGGACATTCCAGTTTAATTTCGATGTTATAAAAACTCCCAGAAATTTTACCACCTGTTTGTAATGTATCACTTCACCATGCAGTCTGAAAGTAGGCAAGTTATTTAAAGTACCACCAGGATTAAATAGCATCATGTTAGTTTTTTCAGTTGATAACGACAGACCATTTTCTAACATGTAGTTTCCAAGACTATCAAGATCAGATTGATACACCTTCCTGATGTAATTCTGTGCTCTCTGGGGAGTTGTCTTTTTTAAAGTAATATTCATCCATATGCATATATCATCAGCGTACTGTACCAAAACAACACGATTTGAGAGTACATTAGGAAGATCATGTATAAGGGTATTAAATAATATAGGTGCTATCACTGAACATTGAGGAATTCCCATATCAAGACATCGTGAAGTAGAATAACTTGTTCCCACTCTTGCCTGAATTGTTCTATTGGCTAAATAGGACTTGATATAATTATACATATTGCCAGACAGACCAATAGATTTCAGCTTGTACAATAATCGTGTATGCCAAACTTGATCATAAGCTTTTTTCACATCAAAAAAGTTGCTAAAAGACTTTTTCTACGTGCAAATTGTTGTTTTATCTGAGTTGTAAGTTTAACCAGGTGCTCAACTGTGGATCTCCCTTTTCTGAAACCTGCCTGGTTTACCGGAATAACGTTATTTTTATCACAGTAAATGGTATAAGTCTGTTCAAGACCAATCTTTCCATTAGTTTGCTTGTATGGGACGTCAACGCAATAGGTCTGTAACTGTTTTTATTGTTTTTAGGCTTTCCTGCTTTTAATATGGGTATAACAACAGACTTTTGCCATACCTGTGGTACAGTTCCACTCACCCAGCATTTCTGAAAAATTTTGTGTAAGAAAATAATATAATTTTCTGGAAGATGCTTAATCATTTCAGTTGAAACTGCATCAACACCTACCGAACTCCTTTTGTTGTGTAGAGACAAGATAGTGTTTTTTTTTAGCTCTTCTAGGGTGATCGGAGAATTGAACCAGCAATCATTCTGAGGTATTGGATCAGTGAAGATAGGGTTGTTAACTGCCGTTTCTCTGTAGTGTTTGCAGTTAGGAGACAACCCATCTACTTTACTATTTTCAGCAAAGAGTTCTACAAAAGTTTCAGCTTTGTCCATGTCGGAAGGAAATTTGTGACATGTATCAATCATTATTGGAAATCTAGGTAAGTTGGCTCCGTTTTTCATTTGATTCATTTTTGTCCAGACTTTATGAAAATCCTTAAAATCTGAAATTTCTTTGGTGCAGTATGATGCTCAATAATCTTTCTTTGCTTCAGCGATGATTTTATTACACTGGGTGTTAGCTTTTTTCATTTCCATGTGATCGTCCGGTTTTCTGCTTTTGATGTAGATTTTGAATTTATCTTTTTTATACTGAACTGCTTTCTCACATGCCTCTGTCCACCAAACATTACCCAAACGATTATTAGACTTAAAGTTTTGAGTTTCGGAATGGAGAGGTCTGCAGCAGCTAGAACTGACTCCTGGAACTTAGAAAACATAACGTCTACATTTTCACTTTCATAATGCTTATATTCTTGTTTAGCAAGAGCAATCTGAAACATGGTCCAATCAGCACGCATGTAATTATATTTTGGTATAATGTCAGGAGTGCTGTCTTTCATCCTGATGTTGTCATTTGTTGTTGTTATGATGATAGGTAAGTGATCACTTCCCAAAGTATCTCTGTGAGTGTCCCAGGTACAGCATGGTACTAATTCTGGTGATATTAGTGATAGATCGATGGCTGTTGCCCGGTGTTTGGAAACATCAGGAATTCTGGTGACACTCCCATCATTCAAAAGGTAAAGCGCACTGTCAACTATGTTTTCTACTAAACGATTGCTTGTAACAGTACAACAATCTTTTTCCCAAAACGGGGAGTGGGAATTATAGTCTCCACCTATTAGCCATCTACCGTGCTGCAGATCCGGAATCATACGCAGCCATTCTGTATTGTGGTCATTTGGACCTGTTGGCAGATAGACTGACAAAACGTTCAGGATGAAAGAATTAGTGAATTGTACTGTGGCGGCACAAGCGTGTAAGTCTTCAGTGGATATTAAAACTGGGGAATTAAATATGTGATACTGCAAATCTTTAAGTATATATATCGCAGTAGCTACCTTCTTCCCGGGATTTCCTAAGTCATATATTGGAGGATAATAATAATTTTGGAAGTTGGGAAGTTTGGTTGGGATAACATTAAGGGACTGCAAAATTAAAACTTCACACTGATTTGATGAGAGAAAATGTTCCAGTTATGCGGAATTGGTGGAAATAGATCTACAATTCCACTGCAAAAATTTGATTTGTGATTGTTGGCGCAGTTTCATTGTTGGCTAATCTCCTATGTTAAATTAAAGGTTATTTGTTTGATAATCACGAATACTTTGGTTTTCTGCGTACGAGAAAAAATGGCCAGAAAGAAAACATTAACTACTTAGCTACTAATAAAAGGTAGGGGGGAAAATGTAGTTAAAAGTGTGTTTAGAAAAGGTAATCTCAATTTTCTTGTCCTTTTGTCCCATTTGACGTATTGTGTATGTTTTGAAATGATATCTAATTCTCTTGTCATTTTTTCCTGTTGAACTATTCTATGTTTTGAAATGGTAATCTTAATTTTCTTGCCTTTTGTTTCTTATTGAAGTATTGTGTATGTTTTGAAATGGTCTTCTTAATTCTCAGGTCTTTTTTTTTCCTGTCGAAATATTGTATGTTTTGAAATGATAATCTTAATTGCTTGCCTTTCGTTTCTTATTGAAGTATTGTGTATGATTTGAAATGGTAAAAGTCCTGGTATGGCTGTACGCAGTCAGCTGGGCTTCGAACAAAAATAAAATTAACAACAGTAGCATTGGTAACAATAACAGTAATTTGTTCAGTCTTATGATGATGTGCGAACAAGAAGACACGCCGAAACTAGGATTCACACAACACTTTCAGTGTCATCCCATACATCACACAAAGATACTGTCACTGAAAGAACCTCTCCTTTAAAAATATGTTCCCACATCAAACTGACCGGTCATACTGAGTGCAGCACATGGCAAACATTCATGCGTGGCTATGTCAGTCACTCCGGATGTTTTTATGAAGACCTATGCCAAAACTATCGTACCATCAGCCTGATCAGCCATCCAAGTAAGGTCATGCTAAAAATCCTTCTGAGTAGACTGAAGCCACAAGCTGAGGAGATAATAAAAGAAGAGCAGGCAGGTTTCAGACCAGGAAGAAGTACCACAGAGCAGATTTTCAACCTCAGATTGCTCTGTGAGAAATTCCTGCAACACCAGCAAGGCCTTTACCACGTCTTCGTGGACTTCAAGAAGGCATTCGACAGAGTTTGGCACGCAGCTTTGTGGGCAACCATGAGGCTGTACAACATCAATGCCAACCTGATCAGAACCACAGAATGTCTCTACGAAAAGGCGACCAGTGCAGTCTACCATGACAACAACATAGGAGAATGGTTCCGAACCACAGTTGGAGTACGCCAAGGATGCCTGCTCTCCCCCACTCACTTTAACATCTTCTTAGAGAGAATAATGGCTGACGCACTTGAAGACCACGAGGGAACAGTCAGCATCGGAGGTAGAACAATCACAAACTTGCGTTTTGCTGAGGACATTGACGGACTAGCTGGGCAAGAGCAAGAGCTAGTCAGCTTGATAAAACATCTTGATGAGGCCTCCACAGCATATGGCATGCAGATCAGCGCAGAGAAAACCCAGTTGATGACAAATAATAGCAATGGCATCAGCACTGACATTACCATAGACAACAAGAAACTTGAGACCGTCCATAGATTTATATATCTGGGAGCTATAGTATCAGATGAAGGATCACAACCCGAATTAGCCTACTTTCCAGGATTGCCCAGACCACAGCTGCAATGACCAAGCTAAAAGTCATCTGGAACAACAATAATATCGCTATCGGCTCCAAGATCAGACTGATGAGTTCCCTTGTCATGCCAATATTTTTGTATGCATGCGAAAAATGGACCATAACAGCAGACATTGAAAGAAGGATACAGGCAATGGAGATGAGATGCTTCCGCAAACTCCTTGGTATCTCATACAAAGATTATATAACCAATAAGGAAGTGAAAACCCGAATCGAAAACGCCATCGGGCCGTATGAAGACCTTCTGACTTCAATGAAAAGACGCAAACTGAGGTGGTACAGGCACGTCACACGATCATCTGGACTGGCCAAGACCATCTTGCAGGGAACAGTTCAGGAAGGGAGACGAAGAGGCAGACAGAGAAAAAGATGGGAAGGCAATATCAGAGAGTGGACTGGCCTCGAATGGAACATCATTCTGCGGAAAGCTGAGGAGTGGAGGAAGTTGGTTGCAAAATCTTCAGTGGTGCCCCAACGGTCAACCAGACTACGGGACTGATGATGATGAAACCATGGGGGTTAATGTTTAACATTTCCTTTTAATAGTCCTTTTACTGCTTCATTGGAGGTCTGATAAGCAGCAGCAGACGTAAAGTCAAGTCAACGCTGAGAGTAAATCTTGAGAAAGAGAATCAACGCAGAGAATAGATGTCCAACCACAGAGGTCAATTTAAAAGCTGGATATTGCATCATCACAGACACCATCAATCAGAACATGTCTCTTTTAATTGCTTCATCTGCTTTCCCATTTTCTGGTTTCTCTTTAATTTCCACTATCTTCTGACCCTTCTGTCACTCTGTTATTCTGTTACCATTGAGAACCCTTCCAACTTTTATTTTCTCTCATTTTTTCAACTCAGGGATGGCGCACTGTATATAGTCCTTCAGGTTAAACTGACTGGAATTGATGGCTTCAATTTTTACTTTTGAATGTATTGTCATTGATGTCTACCATGACTTTTTCATTTTCTTTTTCTTCTGTTTGCCCATGGATTATCCAGAAACAAATGTGGTAAAAGACGTTGTGTGGTCCAGGGACGTAGGCCTACTTGACCCTACAGTCATAGCCAGCTATGCCCAAAGCCTGCATTCGTATTTTCCTGTTTTGCATGGGGGATTCCAGCAGGTAGGTATTTGAGGGGTTTTTGGTCGGTTTTAATGGTAAACTGCGCATTGTGGAGGTAATGAATTGTAGCGGATAATGGATTGCAAAAGCTTCTTTTTCCACTCTGCTGGAGCCGGGCGCTTTGCCGCAGGGCAAGAGGGTCCCGAATGGAGGGCGAGGTCCCTCCTGATGTCTGCCTGGTGTTTGAGGATAGCCTTCACGTGGCTCCCGAAGAGGGAACCAGGCCGAATGGGCACCACGCACAAGGAGGCCTTGGATGATGGGGAGCTGGCGACCGAGGATGCCGCAAGAACGGCATCCTGCCTCGCCATGACCGAGCTGAGAGACGTCCTGGCTAAGGCCTCGGTTGAGCATTTAAGCCCTTCTGCCATGGCCTGGATGAAGGCCACGATGGTGGCAGAGTCAGGCGATTGGCGTATGGAGAAGGATTCGTGGTCTGGGTCTTTAGGGTTGGACACCAGGCCGCCCAAGAAGGAGTCCATGGCGGAGGCTGCCACCAGCCCCCCCGCCTCGCATTCTCTTCCCATTCTGCCAGGTAGCACTCCGGGAAGGAGATATGCTGCTGCTGGGCCCGACACCTCTCGTTCACGAGCAGGACACGGCTGCATTTTCCCAGCCATTCTCTCACCTTTTAATTGCGGCAGCGGCATCGCCTGCGAGTGCTATTTTTGTCCATGCAGGGTCGACCAAAGTCCATATCACTGGCTAGCGTGCCTTTGTGTTCTGGCACTACTGATAAAGAAGGAAGCCGAGTGCAGTTTTCTGTGTGTATTGTGAATTTGTATTTGTGCAATGATCTGCATTATTTTCGTCACTTTACGGTACCTGTGTGCATTCAGTGCTGTGAATATTCATTGTTCTGAAGAAGTGATCTTTACATTTTAGATTTACCTTGTCTTTGAGTTTTTGTAGAAATTACTAATGTGATGATCGACTGACATCTCCAGGTTGCTCTTTGTTCAGTATAAAGTGAGATTATTTTCGTAATAGTGACAGAAGTATAGTAAAATTTACAGTCTTCACATAATTTCCTCAGTTTTGGCAAGATCTGATTCGTGGTCTTCAGTGCTTTAACTTTCTAAAATTAAAAAAAAAATCGCTTTAGGCTGTTTGTTTTCATTCTTTTTTAGAGGCTTACATTTGACTAAAATCGGGTGTTAACTGTTGCCTGACCAAGGCACGCGCTGCGCCGGCTATAAACTAGGCCACGTGCGTGTATTAATTAAGCCGGTCTTTATCCAGGGCAACCTCCGACACATCTCTCTCTATCTCTCTCTCTCTCTCTCTCTCTCTCTCTCTCTCTCTCTCTCTCTCTCTCATCTCTCCCTCTCTCTCTCTCACTCCTCTCTCTCTCTCTCTCACTCTCTCTCCCCCCTGTCTGTCTGTCTGTCTCTCTCTCTCTGGAGTTGAGTCTAACATACATCTGTGTGTGTGACATAGAGAGAGAGAGAGACTGAGAGAAAGAGAGAGAATTGTGTTCATCCATTTTTGCATTAGTGTGCTCGTGTGAATTGCGGTACTGTTATATGTGGAATTGCACGTGTGCCACTGACTAAATAACTATGTCTGAACACACAGAAAGGGTCCATACAGAGAGATGATCGACTGACATCTCCAGGTTGCTCTCTCCTTCATAATGTCTCGCATTGACTATTGCAATTCACTCCTGTCTGGTCTTCCTGCCTCCACCATTCACATCCTACAGCGCATTCAAAACAATGCTGCACGCCTTGTACTCAAAAAGAAAAAAGCTGACCACATATCTCCTCTCCTGGCACAACTTCACTGGCTCCCTGTATCAAAGCGCATACAGTACAAACTAGACACCATGTGCTACAAAAGCCTCAATAACGCAGCCCCCGATTACCTGTCAAGCCTACTTGAGATCTATGTTCCCTCACGTACCCTCCGCTCTGCCTCTGATCCTCTGACTCTTCGCTTTCCACGCACTAAGCTCAATACCTATGGTCCACGAGCCTTCTCTGTTTCTGGTCCACTCTCCTGGAACAAACTTCCTCTCTCAGTCCGTCAGCAACCTACTTTTGTCTCCTTCAAGTCCGCTCTCAAAACTCACCTTTTCTCTCCTGCATAAAATCCTAACCTCACTCAACCCTCCCCTCTGCAGCCTGTCTCCGCTCGGAGGGAACCACATGGTTATAATATATAATTGTATGCTATGCTCTCTATAATTTTCCATTGCTTTTATTCTTGCTTTTATTGCTTTTATTCTTTCTCCCCATTTATAGCCATGCGTGTGTGTGGGTGTGTGTGTGTGTGTGTGTGTGTGTGTGTGTGTGTCTGTATGTGTGTGTGCGAGCGTGCGTGCCTGCGTGTGTGTCTGCTTCAGCGCTTAGATTTGATTTTATCAAGATTTTGCGCTATATAAATATTGTAATTATTATTATTATTATTAGACTGAACTCTTTGTGCAGAATATGTGGTGGCAGATCATTAACGACAGCCAGTAAAAAACTACCTCCTAGGCTTTGTAGACAGTATGCATTAGACTTTGAACATTTGTATAGAGTTGTCATTTCTGAGGATACCAATGGCATTTTGTACTCAAACACATTTTGTGGAACTTGCTATTGTCGTCTGATAAAAACAAAGAATTCAACTGTATCACTACAAAAGGAATCTAGTCTTCAAGTAGTCACAGGGCTGATTGAAACTAGTAAAGGCATATGGACCCTGTTTGACCCCAATACTACAACTGATAACTGCACTGTATGTCAGGCTTTTCTGAAACAGTACAAACCAGGCAGGCCTGCAAAGAAAGGCAAACGTTTGAACATCTCTGCAATTCACAATATCAGTTCTGGTGAAACATCTAATGACAATAGGCTTTGTGAAAACAGTTCTAGCAGTACAGGTGAAGATCATGACAGAACAGCTGTTGAAACAAGTGATTATGCAGGTAAGAGCAGTATCACTGATACAGGTAAGAGTGCTTGTGACAGCCTTGTCACTGATGAACATTCTAATTATCAAGGCAGCCAGAGTGTATGTAAGCAATTTGATTGAACCAGTTCCAGCACAGTTCCAGCCACCAGCTTCTTCAACACCACAACAGAAAACTGTCAAAAGGCGGCTGTTAGAATTTCACTCTGGGCCTGGACATAATATTGTTAAGGGTAATGCTAGTGACACCAGCCTGGCTGAAAAAATCTATTGAAAAACGTATGCCAAGTCGTTCCATTTCAGGCACACAAACAGAATCAGACATGTTGCCTGCTCTGTCATCCAGCCCCAAAACGAAAACTCTGAAGCCATCCCAGTGCTTCATTTCTCACTCAGGAATTAGACACAGATCATCACAAACTGACAAAGAAAAAACTGTCCGCCCACTAGAAGAACTAAAAGCACCACTGACCAAATCAGAACAAGCTTACTTAACTCGTTTAGTTCGTATCCAAATGGCAGAGTCAAGTGATAAGCAAACTGTCATATGCAAAACTGGGGGTCAGCCAATTATCCTGAAAAAGATCACCAAACCCAGGAAATCATCAGCTCTTGCCAGTACGCCAACCAGAAGGAAAAGGATGAATCAGCTAAACAGTATTCGGAAAGACACTTCAGGATTTTCAGAGGCTGGTGTGATTAGGCAGCATAGTACAGAGCTTAGGTTCACAAGAAAAAGGAAACGAACTGAGATTCTGAAGGGCGCTGGATGTGGAAGGAGCCACATACCAGCAAAAACATTAGCAAAACTAAAATCCAAAATGTTGCTGAGCTGGGCTAAACAGAGGGAGACGAAGAAGATATCCAGGAAGTGTGGAGTTACTTTTGAGAGTGAGGAAAAGGAGAGAGAGTTTCAGACAAGTTTGATGTGTGGCACTGTCAAGATACAAAAACGTAAACTTACAGTCCATGATAGCAACATAACACATCAAGACATAAAAACGTAAACTTACAGTCCATGATAGCAACATAACACATCAAGACATAAAAACGTAAACTTACAGTCCATGATAGCAACATAACACATCAAGACATAAAAACGTAAACTTACAGTCCATGATAGCAACATAACACATCAAGACATAAAAACGTAAACTTACAGTCCATGATAGCAACATAACACATCAAGACATAAAAACGTAAACTTACAGTCCATGATAGCAACATAACACATCAAGATATAAAAACGTAAACTTACAGTCCATGATAGCAACATAACACATCAAGACATAAAAACGTAAACTTACAGTCCATGATAGCAACATAACACATCAAGACATAAAAACGTAAACTTACAGTCCATGATAGCAACATAACACATCAAGACATAAAAACGTAAACTTACAGTCCATGATAGCAACATAACACATCAAGACATAAAAACGTAAACTTACAGTCCATGATAGCAACATAACACATCAAGACATAAAAACGTAAACTTACAGTCCATGATAGCAACATAACACACCAAGACATAAAAACAGCTGTTCCAGTGGCAACTGTTGAAAATCTGTCTTTGTTTATCACAAATCTGTTGGATCAGTATGAGAAGAAACATATGTTGACATGGCATGATGATACTATTCCTGAAAGTGAAGTGTGGGTTAAGATTGGGGGTGATCATGGGGGTGGCAGCTTTAAACTTGTGTTGTCAGTGGCAAACCTTGAACATCCAAATGCCAAAGAAAACTGCTTTTTGGTTTGCATAGCAGAAGCAAAAGACAGCAATGAAAACATCAGAAAAATGTTAGAGCCACTCAAAGAGCAGATCAGCCAAATTGAGAACATGACATGGAAAGGGAAAAGAATCAAGCTGTTTTTATTCGGTGATTATGATTTTCAGCTAAAAATGTTTGGGCTGTCAGGGGCTCAGGCTGTCCATCCATGCCTGTGGTGTGAAGCCTCAAAAACTGAAATGCAATGGAAACAGACAGAGCGAAGAGCAGCTAAAAAGAGAACGCTAGACAGCCTGAAAGAGTGCCATGCAGCTTTCCAAAAAGCAGGTGGAGATAAAAAAGATGCAAAACTTTACAAGAATGTGGTCTTGCCAAATGTATGGGACATTGAAGTAGACAAGGTAGCCCCTCCCTACCTTCATATTCTGATAGGCATTGTAAACAAACATCATGATCATCTTGAAAATCAGTGCTATGATCTTGATAAAAGACTAGCTTTGGATATGGCAAAAGAAGAACACCTACCTTCAAATACTTTGAGTGCAGAATTTAGAAGAAGTGTTCAACAGGTAAAGCGCCGCTGCCAAAGACAAAGCACAACAATCCCTCCTTGGATGGCCTTCAACCATTCTCAATACATGATGGACCAATCATAGCCATAGTAAGGGAAGTTCTAAAAAGGCACAGAATAGTAACACAGGCCTATCACAGTGGTACCTTCAATGGCAACCATTGCAACAAGTACTTAAAACCAAAAGTATATAATGATGTTTGTAACAGCATTGAGTCAAGAGACCTACACACTGACAGATAACCAAGAGATCTGGGCTGTTGCCTCAAGAATAAAACAGAAATTCACTAAACTGAATACCTGTTATTCCAAAGTTCATGACCTTGTGTCATCTGTGAAACCTGTGCAAGAAAACCAGACAGGCAAAATAGAAAAAGCCATTGACAAGTACATGAGTCTGTATAGAGGACTGTTCGCTGCTGATAAAGGAGGTCGTGTCATTCCAAAGCAACACATCCTGGAGGAACATTGTGTCAGCTGGATCAGGAGATGGCAGTTTGGCTTCTGACTACATGAAGAGCAGGGTGGAGAGAGAATGCATGCCACAGTAAATAGAATGAAAAACAAAACATGCAGTATCAGAAATGATAGTCAGAGGCTTTCTTTCACCATGAAAGAACAGTGGCTTCAGGCCTCCCCCATGCTGCAAGACACCCCTAAGAAAGCGAAGAAAATAACACAATAGGGGGGAGGGGAGGGGGGGCACACACACACACACGCACACACACACACACACGCACACAACACACACACACACACACACACACACACAGAGGTAACTTTTCATGCATAAAACTTAAAGAAAAATGCTTCAGCATCAGGATCCAAGGTAAATATATTGTATTACTTTATTTACACCTTCCTCTAAAAACTAGCTGATCTGCCTAATACATATACATGTGTGCATGCACATACCTACAGAGAGAGAGAGAGAGAGAGAAGAACACACACACACACACACACACACACACACACACACACACACACACACACACATATATATATGTAATATACCCACATTCAAGATAGTTTTTGCAGTGTGTACATAATGTACCATAGAACTTGGTTTGTGAGACAGCTGTATTACCTTGTTGAAGACACTGTATATAATGGTTTGTGAGACAGCTGTATTACCTTATTGAAGACACTATATAGTGGTTTGTGAGACAGCTGTATTACCTTGTTGAAGACACTGTATATAGTGGTTTGTAAGACAGCTGTATTACCTTATTGAAGACACTGTATATAGTGGTTTGTAAGACAGCTGTATTACCTTATTGAAGACACTATATAGTGGTTTGTGAGACAGCTGTATTACCTTATTGAAGACACTGTATATAGTGGTTTGTGAGACAGCTGTATTACCTTATGAAGACACTGTATATAGTGGTTTGTAGACAGCTGTATTACCTTATGAAGACACTGTATATAGTGGTTTGTAGACAGCTGTATTACCTTACTGAAGACACTGTATATAGTGGTTTGTGAGACAGCTGTATTACCTTATTGAAGACACTGTATATAGTGGTTTGTGAGACAGCTGTATTACCTTTTGAAGACACTGTATATAGTGGTTTGTGAGACAGCTGTATTACCTTATTGAAGACACTGTATATAGTGGTTTGTGAGACAGCTGTATTACCTTATGAAGACACTGTATATAGTGGTTTGTGAGACAGCTGTATTACCTTACTGAAGACACTGTATATAGTGGTTTGTGAGACAGCTGTATTACCTTGTTGAAGACACTATATAGTGGTTTGTGAGACAGCTGTATTACCTTATGAAGACACTGTATATAGTGGTTTGTAAGACAGCTGTATTACCTTGTTGAAGACACTGTATATAGTGGTTTGTGAGACAGCTGTATTACCTTATTGAAGACACTGTATATAGTGGTTTGTAAGACAGCTGTATTACCTTGTTGAAGACACTGTATATAATGGTTTGTGAGACAGCTGTATTACCTTACTGAAGACACTGTATATAGTGGTTTGTGAGACAGCTGTATTACCTTGTTGAAGACACTGTATATAGTGGTTTGTGAGACAGCTGTATTACCTTATTGAAGACACTGTATATAGTGGTTTGTGAGACAGCTGTATTACCTTACTGAAGACACTGTATATAGTGGTTTGTAAGACAGCTGTATTACCTTGTTGAAGACACTGTATATAGTGGTTTGTGAGACAGCTGTATTACCTTGTTGAAGACACTGTATATAGTGGTTTTTGAGACAGCTGTATTACCTTGTTGAAGACACTGTATATAGTGGTTTGTGAGACAGCTGTATTACCTTGTTGAAGACACTGTATATAGTGGTTTGTGAGACAGCTGTATTACCTTATTGAAGACACTGTATATAGTGGTTTGTGAGACAGCTGTATTACCTTGTTGAAGACACTGTATATAGTGGTTTGTGAGACAGCTGTATTACCTTGTTGAAGACACTGTATATAGTGGTTTGTGAGACAGCTGTATTACCTTATTGAAGACACTGTATATAGTGGTTTGTGAGACAGCTGTATTACCTTGTTGAAGACACTGTATATAGTGGTTTGTGAGACAGCTTATTACCTTGTTGAAGACACTGTATATAGTGGTTTGTGAGACAGCTGTATTACCTTGTTGAAGACACTGTATATAGTGGTTTGTGAGACAGCTGTATTACCTTGTTGAAGACACTGTATATAGTGGTTTGTGAGACAGCTGTATTACCTTTGAAGACACTGTATATAGTGGTTTGTGAGACAGCTGTATTCCTTATTGAAACACTGTATAGCTGTATTACCTTAGAAGACACTGTATATAGTGGTTTGTAAGACAGCTGTATTACCTTACTGAAGGACACTGTATATAGTGGTTTGTGAGACAGCTGTATTACCTTGTTGAAGACACTGTATATAGTGGTTTGTGAGACAGCTGTATTACCTTGTTGAAGACACTGTATATAGTGGTTTGTAAGACAGCTGTATTACCTTGTTGAAAACACTGTATATAGTGGTTTGTAAGACAGCTGTATTACCTTATTGAAGACACTGTATATGATATCGTCCTTCCAGTGTGCACATCATTTATCTTAGATCTAGATTTCATTTACTTTTGTATTCTAGAATTGGAAGCACTTAGAACACTGTTAGGTGCACTATAATGTGCAGTATTAATGTTATCATTATCATGATTATTAGTATTTTCATTACTTGTGAGACACTTTGTATATTCCTTTCAGTGTTTACAGAATCTATCCAAAAATTTAGTTTGTGAGATAACTGTATTATCACTACACACCTATATTGCCTCATCAATATGGAATTTAAAATATGCACCGTCGTGTGGTGAGTGATGGAACTTCAAATTTGCACCAGCTTGTGGTTAGTGACAGAGAAGAGAAAAGTAATGAGGAATAGTATGCACTGCACAGTACATACACAGTATCCTCCATAATGTGTGGTTTCTTGGAGTGTGGAACATTTTCTGACCAATACCTGTGAGTATACACTTGTTTTGTGAGTGATAACTTGCTTGTGGATTGTGTGTCTGTGCTTGTTGTACATGCATGCACTTTGCAGATGTGTGTGTTTTGTGTGTTTTCAAGCATGTATTTTCAAAATGCATGGTACATGCACATCATATAACACTATGTACATGTAATGTAAGAGAGAGAGAGAGAGAGAGTTTTCAAGCATGTATTCTCAAAATGCATGTCACATGCACCACATCATAATTATAACAGTATGTAAAACAAGAGAAAGAGAGAGAGTGAGTGTGTGTGTGTGTGTGTGTGTGTTAAATGCAGGGCAATTCCAACGTAACTGACGTGGCATTCAGACAATTTCAAATGAAGTAATGCTTTATAACAAAGAAGAAAAATCTTTCTTTAATTTAAAATTGTTACAAACCTGTGTATAACAGGGCATTTCACTGGTCCATCTTGGTGATTGCAGGAAAAATAAAAAAATTATACTTTTTATTGGAACTTTAAGAATTGTAACTGACGTGGCAGCGATGCTCGCTAACATTTAAGTGAGGATATTTGCAGTTTGCTAACTATGAAATGTCAAAGTCTTCTGGTTTCTTTTCTGGATATAATTATATACACACATCCTCCTTTTAGCTGGAACATAAAAATGTGACACTGTTCAGCCAGATTTTCAAACAAACAGAAAATTAAATGTAACTGACGTGGCACTGGAGCGTAACTGACGTGGCACGTCTGTTTAGATGTGTGACTTCAGGCTCGCAAATGTTTCCTGAATGTTTGCAATGTTATTGATTGTGTATTCTCCACATCCCTGCAGTTGGAGTGGTCCAAAGAAAATGTTCTGATGAAACACTTCATCACAGTCATCAGTCTTGGGCCAGGAAAAGAACATTTTTCCCCCTTTGGATGTCTGGTGGAGAAATTTCATTTTGAAAAAGCCAGGGTTCTGTCCTTTGCCTAACACCCTCCCAATGTAGAATCTGTCAACATAATCCACAGCATAGTACTTTTCAGCTTCAATGCTGACTCCAAAAGATCCTGTCTCAGTGACTGGTACTGGCTCCACAGAAACGTAGTGCTGCATGCTACTGATGTATCCCAAGTACAGCATTGGTTTTTGGGTTGCAGGATTTCCGAAGACAATGTCAAAAGGTTCTTTGACAATTGTCATTGGTTGTCCTGAAAGCATTCTGCTCATATATTCCACAGTGATGTGGTCTGCGTATGTGCCATTTCTGCGAAGGGCAGACATGTAATCCTTCAGTTCTGAGTCTGGTAAGAAAGCTCCAAGCTGCTCCTTTTCAACTGCCGAGAGATCAAATTCCAGGTAGTCACAAATTCGTTTTCGTAGTTCATCTGGCTCAAGCACAGGAAGACTGGTTCTCTCAAGCTGGCTTTTTAATGCCCAAAAGAAACAGTTACCATCAGCTGGAGTTTCCCCACGAAGTCTGAAGTTTCTTTTGGAAAGAAATGATATGAACTGAGACATGTGTTCACTTGATGTTTGTTCGTGATCCATGTCAGGGTAGCATTCATCATCTTCACTTGGTGTTGGCTCTTGATCCATGTCAGGGCAACATTCATCAACTTCACTCATATCACTGCTGCCTGGATGATCATTCATGGGCTGGTTGGAATCAGTATCTCCAGGAGCAGACTCACTGTCACCGTGTACACTTTGGCCAGTCTGGGTAGGATTCTTTTTTCTCTTGAAGAGCACAAACGTTTTGGAGTCTGCAACATACTCTGGGATGAAAGGACTGATTGGGAAAGCTTCCACTTCAGTTGCTGAAGTAGGTCTGAAGTAGTGGAAACTGCGTGTATCAGGAATGATCTGTGGTGGTTGGTCAGACCAGAGGGCTGTCAGTTCCTTCCTTACTGCACTGACTGTAGCAGAATCCACATGAAGCACTGTGATGTTAGGGCAGGCAGCCACAGCTACAGTGACAAAGTCCTTTGATGAGTTGACTACAGCTTTGCCTTGCAATACTCTGCGCCACACAGCTCTTTTCACGGTACCACCAACTCCATCTACAGGCCCTTTACCATGAGCAGTGGCAAAGAAACTCCAGTCAGCTCTGTGTACATCTGCATGCAGAAGCTTGGGGTCCACAATCGTAGACAGTGTGAAACGGTTCTTGAACTGGCCTCCTGCACCATCAGAAAAAAAGTGAACATTCCTTATGCCAGTGCCAGAGGATGCTGCATGGTCGAGAATGGCTCTGTTAAATGCAGCCACTGAAAATTTGTCGTGATGAAGTTCATCACTAACCACGACATATGAACGACTTCCTTCCTGTGTGCTTACAACAGCTGTAAATATGGTGGTTCCACTCTGGTCCCAATGGGCAGACATAATTTCATTCTGCTGTTTCAAGGCAAAATTTTCAGAAAAGTCCTCATGAAGAATGATTTCGCCATCTTCTAGGTTATCTCTGAGGTACTTTTTCTGGCACAGTTGTGTTTTTGCAATGAAACTGTGCTTCCTGAGCGTTCCAAGCTGTTGAGTAAACTCTGCTTTTGCCTCTGACATTAACATTTCCATCTTTTCCTTTTTGCTTCTGTCATTCCACTGAAGAATGGTGCAACAAGTATCTTCATCTGAGTCACCAAAGAGGCTTGATGTTACATTTTCAGCATTGCAGCAGGTTTTACAGTTGCCAAGATGACACTGCACAGAATCTGGGTCACAAACGGTCAAACGGATAAGAGCTTTGGTATCTGGTAGGTCATGTTTCATGGCCCTCAGTCCTTGACACAGTAACTCAAAATTCTCATGATATTTGCAGCAGCAAACACTATGATCTTTGTCAGAGATTGGAACGACATGAGCTGGTCGCAGTGCAGCAAAAGTAGATTTCCCAATTTTCAGATCAGGGTTCTCTTGCTTAAATTCCTGAAATGCTTCATTAACAGTGCTGAGCATTACTTTCTTTTGCACTCTTGTTTTTTGTCCATCTCTCAAAACTGTGACATAGTCTTTGCGACCAGGCAGCTGCCATGAAATGTTGTCGCTGTTGAAGAAAGAAACCACTGCTTCATGTTTTTCACTAAGTGATTTTTGGTTTTACTGCTCTTGTCAATATTTTCAGTGCTGAAGTCTAGTGCAAGTGTTCGAACTACAGCTGTCTTTTTCCGTGGACTATATGGCAGAGATAATTTTGCCTTTTCCATCGCTCGGCCGAAAGACTGCCTGGAACCAAAAGCCTTTGCCGGACTGAAGTGCACTGGTGATTTCAAAGCCTTTTTTAACTTTTCTTTTTCTCTAAAATCAGATTTTCTTTTTGTGCTCTTGACACTTTCTTCCTTCCTTTTGTTTGCACTCCACTGTGATCTGCATTTCTTTTGCTGTTCTTTGTTTCTTTCCCTTGCTGTCAGTCGCTTCTCTTCAGACATCCGTTGACGGTACAGCCTCATCCGCTCTGCTGCTGATTTAGCCGGCATGCTTCTTCTTAGTACTGGTACAGGAACTGTTGACAGAAAGGGGTGAATTTTCATGGAAATGTAAATGTTCTTTGAATAAAAACAACTTGTTGGTAATCATAATTGAGGTTGAGCAGTGATTTCAATCAATTAAGTAAAAAAAAATTAATCATCAAACTTAAGAAGACTAAATTGTTTATTTATACTATTCAGCTTGTAAATTTAAACAATTAACATGGAAAAATAAGACATGGAAAAGACAGCATCACATTTAGAAGAAATCAGAGCAGAGCAGTAGTTCATTTACAGTAATTAACAGCTACATGCTACATGCAGACGCTCGCCGAGCAATAATTTAGGACGTCGAGCATCTCGCCGAGCATCTCGCTGAGCGTCTCGCCGAGCAATTAGTTTGAATCCTGGCCGCTTGCAGAGCCAAGAAACGTAGCGGCCGAGTAAAATTTCACACGCCGACAAACTCGCCGACTATGCTGACCATCTTGCCGACCCGTCACCATGTTAGTCAGCGTGCAATGTTATAATATATAAAGAGGGGGCCAAAATGTTTCATGTCTCATTATGACACAAACGATGGATGCATACTTCATGTATACATATGGTGCCCTTGCTGTTGTGCTGGTGCAAGAAGAGGAGAAGAGGAGGAGGAGGAGGACCTGTTGGGTTAGACCATGGCTCATAAGAAGACCCCTGTATGGACAGTTTGAGAACCTGATGGCTGAACTGCAAGTTGAAGATGTGGCATCCTTCAGGAACTTCCTCAGAGTTTCTCCAGAGTTTTTCCAAGAACTACTGGAGAAAATTGGCCCCACCATCCACAAGACAAACACTTTCTGGAGGCAGTCACTGGAACCTGGCATCAAGCTAGCTGTCACTCTTCGATACCTGGCAACAGGAAATAGTTACAGATCTCTACAGTATGGCTTCAGGGTGGCCTGCAACACTATCTGTAATTTCATCCCCGAAGTCTGTCAAGCCATCATTGATGCATACTGTGATGAAGTCCTTGCTCTACCTACAACCACAGACCGGTGGATGGCCATTGCAGAAGAATTTGAAAGCAAGTGGAATCTACCACATTGCATTGGAGCTTTGGATGGGAAACATGTGGCTATCAGATGTCTTTCTAACTCTGGATCCCTTTACTTCAACTACAAAGGGTTCTACTCCATAGTCCTCTTGGCACTTGTGGATGCCAATTACAAATTCATCTATGTCAATGTTGGTGCCATTGGAGCAGGATCTGATGGTGGTATTTTTGCAGAAAGTGATTTGAAAAAACTTATGGAAAATAACAAAATTGGAGTGCCTCCAGCAGAGCCTTTGCCTGATCGTCACACAGATGTGTCATACTTCATTGTAGCAGATGAGGCTTTTCCACTGAGGGCCTGGTTGATGAAGCTCATCCCCAAGAGAAACATGACTAGAGAACAGAGGATCTACAACTACAGAATTTCCAGAGCAAGAAGGGTGGTCGAAAATGCATTTGGACTGTTGGCCAGCCGATTCAGGTGTCTCCTGACAACTATGCCACAGAGACCAGACAGAGTGTGCATCATTGTCATGGCCTGTCTCTGTCTGCACAACCTCTTGAGGAACACTAGCAACAGGCATACAGACAACACCATTTTGGACCAAGAGGCCCCTGACACCCATGAAGTAATCCCAGGAAGTTGGAGAAGTTCCAGCCAGCTGCCTGATCTCACACAGAAGGCCAAGGGGAATTATGCAACACAACGTGCAAAATCCCAGCGAGACTACCTGTTGGAATACCTCAATTCAGTAGAAGGCAGTGTACCATGTCAAGAACACCAATTTCTTCTCCCTCTTGCTGTCCACACAGTCTGCTGCCTGACCTTGCAGAACTGACACTACCTTCTCTAGCACTCTGTCCAGGGGAATAGCAAAGTTCACAGAGAAGTGGACGGCTTCAAAGAACTGTGAAAAGGATCGAAGACCGTTGTTGGGGTGAAGAGTCTTACCCAGTGGGACACTGATTCCACTCTTGTAGATTGTGCATGTCAGTGATGAACACAAAGTCGGCCTGTTTTCCACAATCACTGTTAACTTGCATTCACTCCAGTTCTCCGACATGAACAGGCACACAAACCTTCCATCAGATCTTGAAATTAGCAGGTTCTTGTATTTCTTGCGCAACTCACGGTCAGGTTGGAAGGAATCGAAAGAAGTGATAGTGTCTTTCTGTAGAAAGTACTCCAACTGCTTGTCCTCTTTCTTCGCCGTGCGAGGTGAAGGCTTGGGGGTAGGTAGGCAAGATGCTGGCACATTCTCGAAAACACTTGGAGGAGTCGAAGGTCGGGTAGATCCCCCAGGAATCTTTATCATGGGAGCATCGGCAGGCCAGTGTCTCTCACAAATTACGAACTTCTCAGGATCTAGCTCGAAGTTTTCACGTGGCGGGAGAACATCGATCCACTTCTGCTGCTCGAGAGTGTCTTTCGGCAAACGAAATACACGGCACTTATTGTCCTTGTTGTAGTTACCACTACACCTCACTACACCACACTTTTTCGGCATCTTTGGCTGAGAAAAACAGGAGAAAACTTTGTAAACAAGCACCAACTGCGTTTGGACGAATCGCTATGTCCGGTTCATAGGTCTACGAGAAACGATATAGTGCGGACTTACCATCACCAATACTTAATTTCAGTTTTCGCACACAAACGCATTATCGGATCAAATGTATTTTCTTCCGTCGTAAAATGATTTTGGTTATAAATGAAGGAGTTAGATGAGAAAAATAACCTTCATTTGAGACAGTCAATTCTGCTCGTATTCTTGCGCCGAGTCACGGCTAAAAATAGACTTAGCCTGTCTAGCCAGCTTGCTGCGAACTGGCCCCCACTAGCGGGGCCAGGAATCTGCCTGTGCCAGTCCTGGTTAGAGTAATCCTTGGTCCAACCCTTTTCAGGACTTATGTCTGTTGAAGGCCACAGAGACTTGGGGTTTTGGTCTTAAGCTGGTGGACGGTTGCTTTCCTCAACTTCAGCCTTTCAGGACTTATGTCTGAAGATGGCCACAGAGACTTGGGGTCTTGGCTTTCAGCTGGTGGACGGTTGCTTTCCTCACCTTCAGCCTGTTCAGACTTATGTCTGTTGATGGCCACAGAGACTTGGGTCTTGGCTTTCAGCTGGTGGACGGTTGCTTTCCTCACCTTCAGCCTGTTCAGACTTATGTCTGTTGATGGCCACAGAGACTTGGGGTCTTGGCTTTCAGCTGGTGGACGGTTGCTTTCCTCACCTTCAGCCTGTTCAGGACTTATGTCTGTTGATGGCCACAGAGACTTGGGGTCTTGTCTTTCAGCTGGTGGACGGTTGCTTTCCTCACCTTCAGCCTGTTCAGGACTTATGTCTGAAGATGGCCACATAGACTTGGGGACTTGGCTTTCAGCTAGTGGACAGTTGCTTTCCTCACCTTCAGTCTATTCAGGACTTATGTCTGTTGATGGCCACAGAGACTTGGAGTCTTGATTTTCAGGTGATGGATGGCCTCTTTCCCCACCTTCAAACCCCTAAAAAGAAAGTTTGGAAAATTATTAAACAAATTAAAGGGAAAAAACACATGTCCCTCTGTTCAACATCTGAAAGTGTCAGATTGTTTGATTACTGACAAAAAAGCCATCTCTAACATGTTGGCGTCTACCATCGAAAAGAACTCTTCCGCAGCAAATAAGTCAGCGGTCTTCCGGAAACAAATCGGTGAAAGAAAAGAGAGCTTGCAACTTCGTCTTTGATAACACAGAAGAGTACAATCTTCCACTGACATTAGGAGAATTAAAAGACGTTCTTGTGACTTGCTCTGACTCTTCTCCTGGCTTGGATGAAGTTCATTATCAACTGGTGAAGCATCTCCCGGAAAAGGGTTTGGACATTCTGTTGAAAGTGTACAATTACATATGGACGGCAGGATTCTTTCCTTCCTCATGGCGGAAAGCCCTGATCGTCCCTATACCTAAACCTGGAAAGGATGTATCTAATCCATCCAATTACCGGTCAATAGCCCTAACCAGTTGTCTGTGCAAAGTGATGGAGAAAATGGTCAATAAGAGACTGATGTGGAAACTGGAGAATGACGGCATCTTGGCTAAAGAACAATGCGGTTTTTGCAAACACAATTCCACAGTAGATCATTTAATTCGTCTTGAAACAACCATCCTTAATGCATTTCTGCAGAAACAGCATGTAGTGGCTATCTTCTTTGATTTAGAGAAAGCCTATGATACCACTTGGAAATCAGGAATTCTTATGGATCTACACGAATTGGGTTTTAGGGGTCACTTACCTACGTTTATCCAAAAGTTTTTGGCCGATAGGCAGTTTCAAGTGCGGGTTGGTACTACTATGTCGGACATCCATGGGCAAGAGCTGGGTGTGCCACAAGGGAGCATTCTCTCTCCTGTGCTGTTCAGTCTGAAGATCAACGACATAGTCAAATCAGTACAGCAGGGCTTGGACTGCTCCCTGTTTGTGGATGATTTTGCAGTTTACGCAAGTGGAAGCTTGTATGCAGACATTCAGGGACGGCTGCAATTGTGTGTAGATAAGATCCAGCAGTGAGCAGAGACAAATGGTTTTACCTTTTCCGCAACCAAAACACAATGTATTCACTTCCATAACCTGCGAGAATTTTTTGCTGCTCCAGAAAATCGTCTGGGAAAGTGCATCATTCCAGCTGTAAAAGAAGCTTGATTTTTGATGAAAAGTTAACTTTCTCAGTCATATCCAACATCTAAAAACATCGTGCCAGACAGCTCTGAATATTCTTCGAGTTGTAGCTCATACAGACTGGGGTGCCGACAAGAAAACGTTACTACACGTGTACAGAGCTTTAATTCGCTCTAAACTGGACTATGGCTGTGTAGTATATGGGTCTGCGAGAGCGTCGTACCTAAAGGCACTAGATCCCATTCACCATCAAGGGCTGCGCCTATGTCTTGGTGCATTCAGAACTACTCCTGTGTATAGTTTGTATGCAGAGGCAGGGGAGCCTCCCTGAGCAACCGTAGACTGAAACTAAGTTTAAATTTCTGTTTGAAACTGTTCTCTGAACTGGAAAACCCAGCCTACGACTGTGTCTTCAACCCCAGATTTGAAAGTGACTTTGAAAAACATCCAAAAGTGACTCCTCCTTTGGGACTGCGTATCCGTCTCCATTTGGAAAAGGCAGATATAAATTTAGCAGTTGTTAACGACTTCTCCAAGTTTCCAGATAGTCCACCATGGACGTTGAAAACACCGAAGGTTTGTTTTGATCTTGCTTCCTTCCGTAAAGACAATACCAGTGCACTGGCGTACAAATCGTTTTATGCGGAATTGTGTGAAAAATCTCCATCATCCCGCAGAATCTTCACGGATGGGTCCAAATGTGATGAAGGTGTGGCTGCCGCTGCCTTCTGCTCCGAGATTCCCAATGGAGCATTTTCAAAACGTATTCCATCTGACAGTTCGGTTTACACTACTGAACTGACTGCTCTGGTTTTGGCACTAAAAATGGTGTCCCAATCCAAACACAAAGAGTTTCTCATTTTTTCTGACTCCCTTTCTGCTTTGCAGGCAATTGCTTGCCGAAACATTAGTCACCCTGAACTTGTGAGGTTCTTTGAACTGTATTCTACTCTTGCAAATGAAGGTTACGAGATTGTTTTTGCCTGGATTCCTGGCCATATTGGTATTGGAGGCAATGAAAAGGCTGATTACCTGGCCAAGAAGGCTACAATGGCAAAGATGTCTTAAGTCTGTAATCCCTTACACAGATGTCAAATCGAAAGTACACAGTTACGTAAGAAATCTGTGGCAGGAGAATTGGAATAAACAGACAGATAACAAACTCTTCCAAATCCGCCCTAACCTGACAGAAATTCTCCCATCTGCTGCAGGAAACCGTAAGAAAGAGACAGTGTTATGTAGATTGCGCACGGGTCACACATCCTACACTCACTCGTACCTTTTGAAAAATGAAGAAGCACCATGGTGTATATCGTGTGATGAGCCTTTGAGCATCCGACACCTCCTCCTAGATTGCTGGGACTTGTACGATGTGAGACAAAAGCACTACACGGCAGATTCCTTAAAGGAGCTCTTCCGAGACGTCCCTCCTGATGCAATTTTCCAGTTTCTACAAGAGATCAATAGATTTCACTTGATGTAATTTTACGTGTTTTTCTTTAATGGCATTTTAGATTTGCAAGGTTGACGGTGAGCATGGTTTTTATCTGTTTATCTTAAAGGGTTGTTCTTTTCTTTTTGACGTGGTGTTAGCCCTGATATGGCTCTAGAGGTTGGCTGGGCTATAAGCAATATGAATTGAATCCCCACCTTCAGCCTGTTCCAGGCTTATGTCTGTTGATGGCCACATAGACTTGGGGTCTTGACTTTCAGCTGATGGACGGCTGCTTTCCTCACCTTCAGCCTGTTCAGCACTTATGTCTGTTGATAGCTACAGAGACTTTATAGTCTTGACTTTGAGCTGATGGATGGTTGCTTTCCTCACCTTCAGCCTGTTCAGGACTTATGTCTGTTGATGGCTACAGAGTCTTGGGATCTTGACTTTCAGCTGGGTGGACGGTTGCTTTCCTTTTTTTTTTATACAAATAATTTTTTATTCATATTCAAATTCATATTGATATATACAATGAAATAGACTAAAAATCGTGTTACAATGAACGTCCTCAAAACTGATGTCCAATATTTACAGTAGAATCAACTTAAAATGTGGGTACAATGAATGCAACAGTCTGCATTATAAATTTAACTCATGCTATTAAAGAAAATGAGACACACACATACATATCACAAAAAAGTGCTCATCTGACAGTTATGCCTGTCCCATCTGCTGCAGGAAACCGTAAGAAAGAGACAGTGTTATGTAGATTGCGCACGGGTCACACATCGCTGCCTCCAACTGACTTTACCTCCCCAATGATAAGCCCATGTTATTTGTGGATGATTAAAATGTCACACTCACCGTTGGCGAGGTTTTCAGGGAGGGACTTGACATCCTACGCTCAAATGGCAATGCATTCGCAATCAGACCACTGCTTTCCTCACCTTCAGCCTGTTCAGGACTTGTGTCTGAAGAAGTGCCAAGCCATGACCCAGGGAAATTGCACATGTCCAAATCTTGAGCATAACATCGTATCGCCTTTAGAAGTGAAGAGCCGTGTCCCAGAGAAGTGCATATGTCCAACTCTTTTCAGGACTTATGTCTGTTGAGGGCCACAGAGACTTGGGGTCTTAGCTTTCAGCTGGTGGACAGTTGCTTTGCTCATCTCCATCCTGTTCAGGACTTATGTCCTGTTTCTTACTATTGATATTTACAAAAAGCAGAGACAAAAGCACTACACGGCAGATTCCTTAAAGGAGCTCTTCCGAGACGTCCCTCCTGATGCAATTTTCCAGTTTTTACAAGAGATCAATAGATTTCACTTGATGTAATTTTACGTGTTTTTCTTTAATGGCATTTTAGATTTGCAAGGTTGACGGTGAGCATGGTTTTTATCTGTTTATCTTAAGGTAGCAGGTACAGTGGCGGAGAAGCTATTTTTTGTTTATTTTAGTAACAGTGGATATACATAAGCTAGAAACCTGATTTTTGGCAGAAATCTGCAGGATACATGTCTCTAATAGAAAAAAATATTATTTTGGTAAAATGTTTCATATAATTTGTGTTGTAATTAATTATGTAAATTAATGTGAAATTTTCGATACCAAAAATAGTGATAGTTTTTGACAGACTAATTCCCAGGGTATAATTCTTTTTGAAGATTTGTTTTTTTTAATATAACCTATATTACAAAATGAAGCTTTTGTCATACCAACTTTTTGATATCCAGTTTTGTCTTCATTCTATGGGCGTATAAAATTCGCGTTAAATGTCATTAAATTTTTTACACTTTTACAAGCTTTATTACTAAACTATACAAGTTATCCAAAATCTGGTATGACACAAGCTAGCTGTTAGTATGATAAAGCTTTGTGCCAAAATTCATGCAGATTGGTTAATATTTGTACGCACTAGGAACGCAAAACGACAAAAAAAAGGTCAATTTTGACAAACGTTGACAAACGCCAAAACACGCAGAACACAGTACATGCTCCTACCTGTTTCCCATTAATGACCCCCTGCCAGGTATGGAAATCCTTCTGCTTCTTCCTGTGCATCTTCCAGTTGTAGTCTACTTCGCCTCCTTGCCCTGCGTTCTTCATGTGTTGCAAGTTTTGACTGTCTTTGTGCATTTTGAATGCGCATAGCATCCTTGAGCATGAGAAAGTCTTTGGTGAACTGACCTACACACAAGTCTAACTTATGCATAATGACTCCCAAAGCAGATGCACCATCATTGAAAACTCCAACAGCAATACCCACTGCAATGTTGGCAGTAACCAGTCCATGATTTCCTGTTTTGGGGCAATACCTCCAGATTACTCCATTCAGAGCCTCATTAGCGTTTTGGGTGTAGCCGTCAACACACTTCCTCAACAGCTGTGTGTTAGCCAAATCTTTGAACACAGGTTTGATTTGCTCTAATACTGCCTTTGGCAAACTGGAGCTATGGGTGTAATTGTCAGCTGTGCCTGAAGCTATTGCCTTTCTGTAGGGGCACCATGATTCCTTGTAGAAATGATGTGTAGGTTCTGCGTCAGTAGAGTTATAGTGAAAAAAAATGGCCCAGACAGCTTTTCTCATCTCGTCTAGATTGTTTTTGTTTCCCCTGATAGCATTTCCATAATGAGTCTGTATGACGTCTATTTTGTCTTTTGTTAATCTATGTTGCCCACCAATTGTTTTGCCATCTGCTAATTTCCTATCCCCCAGGTTTCTTTTCAACTGCCGCAGCCTTGTGCCCATTCTTTTCTGAATATGTCCTACACATTCTATTTTCTCTATGTCGAGTTGTTGGCCATAAGGTTTTGCATCATGTATACATTTAAAAGAATTTGTATCCCCATCCCCAATGTACCTTGTATATCTGAGATTATGATTTTCCACTGAAGAACAAAATATTTCTTTGATTATTTCTTTCTCCATTGATCCTGATGAGCCTGTGTGGTTTTTGGTGCATTCTTCGGCGTGACTAGCTTGCCATTTCTGATACCTGACCGTGTTTTTATCAACCTTAGCATACAGCTCACATGATTTGCACACTTTTGACTTTGTACCTATGCCTAACACCTTTCCAGTTGCACACCCAATTACACTTGCAGCACCTATCTTGGATGAGTGACCCCTCGTCATCCATGTTCCATCACAGCTTACATCTATGTTTCTGTTTGGGTCATTTTCTAGTTCCTCTGCAAGATCAAATTCTTGTTTTCCTGCATTTTTCATGCTCTCTTCCATTGTTTCTCTTGAAACTTTTTCTAGAGTTTTCATTATACACTGATGGGTACTCTTGGCAGCAGGGGGTGGTAGGTCCATAATGCCGCAGAATGTTCTGAGATCACTGTAACCACATCCAATGCATCGCATCGCAAACTAGCTCTTCTGTTGATTGAATTTGTTGTGAGATTTGTGGCAGTTCGAATTTTAGCACAAGAAGGAAAAGATTCACCCCCACTACACTTATTGTTGGTACATTGAAAGGCTAATTCACTGGCTAATCCTTCCCTTTTGATTTCAGTCAGAGAAACAGTACTGTGACACAAACTGCACACCAACTGGGATGAAATGTTCTGACCTAACAGTTTGATATCAATTATTCTGTGCCCATGTGGATGTGAAGAGAGATTTGATTCATCTTCAGAAATGTAATCAGAGGCTTTAGTTTCACTGTCACTCTCAGATTCATAAAATAGCCTGTAAACTCCAGACAGTTTTCTTTCAGAACGTGAAGTGGGCGTGGCAGCACTTTGGGACTGATCTTTTGTTGCATCAACAGGTAAATTGTGAGACGATGTTGATGCTGTTGGACCATTATCAACAGAAAAAGAACTAGAACTAGCATTTTCACGCATCTTTTTTGCCTGAACATGCCTGTTTTCAGGAGGTTTCCTCTTCTTACGCCTCTCACCTCTTCTTTTTGGATCTGAAGACATGATGAAGCACCACAGCACACTGATCAAGCTTAGAACACTTGTCAGTGACAAAAAAACACACCACACATGGAGACAGCCATTTGCAAAGGCGAAGCAACTGCTAGAGAGTAATTGTGATTAAGTGTGATTACCTCCCTTAAAGCTAGCAGACGCATTATTTCAAGTAAAAGTGTTATTGAACAAAAATGAATTTTTCGTCCGACATTTTGATTTTCAGGAGATTTTTGGGTCACCCCAGCCTTACTAAAAAAATTCCTGAAGCAAATCTGTTTGTTTTTCAGCAAAATGCTTTGAGGATATAGTGTAGAAATGATTTTTCTGTGTTAAAAAAAATATAGGAAGTAGTAATTCCAAAAAGTCAAATTTCTCATCTCCCCCACTGTACCTGCTACCTTAAAGGATTGTTCTTTTCTTTTTGACGTGGTGTTAGCCCTGATATGGCTCTAGTGGTCGGCTGGGCTATAAGCAATATGAATTGAATCCCCACCTTCAGCCTGTTCCAGGCTTATATCTGTTGATGGCCACATAGACTTGGGGTCTTGACTTTCAGCTGATGGACGGCTGCTTTCCTCACCTTCAGCCTGTTCAGCACTTATGTCTGTTGATAGCTACAGAGACTTTATAGTCTTGACTTTGAGCTGATGGATGGTTGCTTTCCTCACCTTCAGCCTGTTCAGGACTTATGTCTGTTGATGGCTACAGAGTCTTGGGATCTTGACTTTCAGCTGGGTGGACGGTTGCTTTCCTTTTTTTTTATACAAATAATTTTTTATTCATATTCAAATTTATATTGATATATACAATGAAATAGACTAAAAATCGTGTTACAATGAACGTCCACAAAACTGATGTCCAATATTTACAGTAGAATCAACTTAAAATGTGGGTACAATGAATGCAACAGTCTGCATTATAAATTTAACTCATGCTATTAAAGAAAATGAGACACACACATACATATCACAAAAAAGTGCTCATCTGACAGTTATGCCTGTCCATCTGCTGCAGGAAACCGTAAGAAAGAGACAGTGTTATGTAGATTGCGCACGGGTCACACATCGCTGCCTCCAACTGACTTTACCTCCCCAATGATAAGCCCATGTTATTTGTGGATGATTAAAATGTCACACTCACCGTCGGCGAGGTTTTCAGGGAGGGACTTGACATCCTACGCTCAAATGGCAATGCATTCGCAATCAGACCACTGCTTTCCTCACCTTCAGCCTGTTCAGGACTTGTGTCTGAAGAAGTGCCAAGCCATGACCCAGGGAAATTGCACATGTCCAAATCTTGAGCATAACATCGTATCGCCTTTAGAAGTGAAGAGCCGTGTCCCAGAGAAGTGCATATGTCCAACTCTTTTCAGGACTTATGTCTGTTGAGGGCCACAGAGACTTGGGGTCTTAGCTTTCAGCTGGTGGACAGTTGCTTTGCTCATCTCCATCCTGTTCAGGACTTATGTCCTGTTTCTTACTATTGATATTTACAAAAAGCAGAGACAAAAGCACTACACGGCAGATTCCTTAAAGGAGCTCTTCCGAGACGTCCCTCCTGATGCAATTTTCCAGTTTTTACAAGAGATCAATAGATTTCACTTGATGTAATTTTACGTGTTTTTCTTTAATGGCATTTTAGATTTGCAAGGTTGACGGTGAGCATGGTTTTTATCTGTTTATCTTAAAGGATTGTTCTTTTCTTTTTGACGTGGTGTTAGCCCTGATATGGCTCTAGTGGTCGGCTGGGCTATAAGCAATATGAATTGAATCCCCACCTTCAGCCTGTTCCAGGCTTATATCTGTTGATGGCCACATAGACTTGGGGTCTTGACTTTCAGCTGATGGACGGCTGCTTTCCTCACCTTCAGCCTGTTCAGCACTTATGTCTGTTGATAGCTACAGAGACTTTATAGTCTTGACTTTGAGCTGATGGATGGTTGCTTTCCTCACCTTCAGCCTGTTCAGGACTTATGTCTGTTGATGGCTACAGAGTCTTGGGATCTTGACTTTCAGCTGGGTGGACGGTTGCTTTCCTTTTTTTTTATACAAATAATTTTTTATTCATATTCAAATTCATATTGATATATACAATGAAATAGACTAAAAATCGTGTTACAATGAACGTCCACAAAACTGATGTCCAATATTTACAGTAGAATCAACTTAAAATGTGGGTACAATGAATGCAACAGTCTGCATTATAAATTTAACTCATGCTATTAAAGAAAATGAGACACACACATACATATCACAAAAAAGTGCTCATCTGACAGTTATGCCTGTCCCATCTGCTGCAGGAAACCGTAAGAAAGAGACAGTGTTATGTAGATTGCGCACGGGTCACACATCGCTGCCTCCAACTGACTTTACCTCCCCAATGATAAGCCCATGTTATTTGTGGATGACTAAAATGTCACGCTCACCGTCGGCGAGGTTTTCAGGGAGGGACTTGACATCCTACGCACAAATGGCAATGCATTCGCAATCAGACCACTGCTTTCCTCACCTTCAGCCTGTTCAGGACTTGTGTCTGAAGAAGTGCCAAGCCATGACCCACGGAAATTGCACATGTCCAAATCTTGAGCATAACATCTTATCGCCTTTAGAAGTGAAGAGCCGTGTCCCAGAGAAGTGCATATGTCCAACTCTTTTCAGGACTTATGTCTGTTGAGGGCCACAGAGACTTGGGGTCTTAGCTTTCAGCTGGTGGACAGTTGCTTTGCTCATCTCCATCCTGTTCAGGACTTATGTCCTGTTTCTTACTATTGATATTTACAAAAAGCAGAGACAAAAGCACTACACGGCAGATTCCTTAACCCTCTCCCATTTGCATAGCTCGCAGTGAAACTTCCCCTAGTATTCGTGGTTTTTCAGCTTTTTTCTAGGAAAATATGGTTCATGTACGCTATACAGCACTATTCAGCTGTCATTTGCCGTAGAGCAACAATTTTTGGCAGAAGTGTTTATGAGTGAACATACTTTGGTTTGCATGTCAATATGTGTGTCTCACTTGTGGATGTCGTGTCGTTGTCCCCTCTATTGTCACATGTCACAGGTGTTTTCGAGGTGACATCATGATGTTAGTAAAGATACACGGTGTAACATGACATACAGACGTTTGTGAGTTACAAACAATACAGAGAGGCCTACCTGAACTTGTCCCATCACTCCCGTCACTATGGTAATCCATCTGAATTGTCAGTGTCACTAAATCCATGTCACCAACTATACGTGTTTATAGTCAAAGAACAGGAAAAGCACTACAAACTAACACTGTTACACAGTCTACTTTGTACACTTTATGGAGAAAAACAAATAGCTATATGTATATATATGTATGTATCTGAGAGTACAATCGTGTCGGTCACTGCCAGTGTGCTGGTTGGTTGTCATTTTATCTGTCATTTCAGTGTCACAAAATTGTCAACTTTCAGGTGCAGATCCTAACTTGTTTGCTTGTAGTTATTGGTTGTTGTTTTGGTGCACAAGATTGCTGTCATGGTAGTCCCTAAAACAGTCACGGCCGACACGACACAGTGGAACTTGACAAAATCCGCACTGAAATGACGTTTCTACCTGTCGATTTGTGGGTGTCAGTCGCCCTACGATGACACACTGGCGACAGACTCTTTTGCGTCCTTCTAGCTTGATCAGCTTGTGGTGGTTGATTGTTTGGACAGCAATCGGAGCCTCGGGGATTTGTTTCCGCTTTCCTGTTGTCAACTTACGGCAAGTAAATCCACCCCTCAGTTGGTCGGCGACATCAGCTCGGAAGGCGAGATGATCGTACCTTTTCTTGACAGGTGGATCGTGTGTCGATTTCTCCCAGGTGAGGAAAGCCTGAACAATGCACAAGTTGACAAAGGAATTGAAGATGTATTTCCACCATTTCTTGTTTTTGTGTCCCACGGGATAGTAGGCCATGTACTGGTCACACTTGTCAACGCCACCCATGTACTTATTGTAGGCAGCGATGACAGTGGGGATCTCTTGTCACCTACGGTTGATTTGCCCGGTGGCTGACTGGTGCTGAGCATGTAAATCTGGCGTTTGTCTTTGTACACGGTGGCCATCAGAGAACTTTGTTGCACCTGTAGCAGATCACCTCTGTTGGGTAGTTTGGCCGCTTTCACCTCATCAGGAAGTCCTTTGCGGTTTGACATGATTGTCGCACAGGCATAGGTCCCTTTGCTGGACAGGTGTTTCAAAAGGGGCACTGACGAGAAAAAGCGGTCAAAATAAAGGTGCCTGTGTTGGTTGTAGTAAGCTGAGGCCAATTTGTCGACCACCTCCTCCCCCAGGCTGATGTTGGTATTTTGGCGGCTATGACGACCCGTGTAGATGTCAAACGCCACACAGTATCCACTTTCTGCATCACACAGTTGCCACACCTTGATTCCCCACTTGGTAGGTTTTCCGGGCATATACTGTTTGAAAAACACCCTCCCTTTGTACCCAATCATTGATTCATCAATGCTCAAGTCACGGCCAGGGTTGTATCGTGACTTGAACAGTGGCTGGATAATATCAATGAAAGGCCTGATCTTATACAGAGGGTCGTAGTTCGCACTGTCACGCCCAGGTGTGTTCGATGTGTCACGCAGGTGAAAATACTGATTGATTTTCAGAAACCTTGTCTTAGGCATAATACTGCTAATCCAAGGGTCTCTGAATCGTGGATCAGTCGACCAGTACATATCAATCCGCGGTTTACGGTTGATTCCCATCATAATAAGGATCGACAGGTAGGCACGTATTTCAGTTGAAGATATATCTCTCCACAATGGATCACTGGCCAAGCCTCTAGCTACGATCTTCTGCTGTGCATACTTGTTAGTCTCCTCTGCCGCCGTTTGAAAAAAAGATTCCGGTAGAAATAAAAAAAAATAATCTAAAGGTTTTGCATTCGCGGGCAATGCGTGTGAAGGGCCAGTTTCGAGATGGAATTCGTTCACCCGGCTTGCTACAGCAGCGCGTCGCCACGTCGTCTGCAAATCCGCTAACGGCACATTGTCTTCAGGGTCGCTTTCTTCCTCGCTTTCCTCCTCCTCATCATCTCCTTCAGCAACATCAATTTCTACGTCTGATTCTGCATCTTTTTCTTTTTCCATCTGCTCCATTTCTCTCAAAATAATTTCTAATTCCTCCTCTGTATACTCCTTCCATTCTACTTCTTCGTGCTGCGCCGCCATCTTTCTCATTCACACGTACACAAGAATGGAATGCGGTCATTTCCTTCTTCTGTCTTGTGAATGATGCCAGTGGTGGCGTCTTAATTTAGTGTTAACAGTTCATTGGTCCTCCGTGGACCTACCCGCCAAATTTCATTCATTCAGAGTGAGCTAGCACAAGGTTACAGCGTGATGGAAAAGTACTGGCCATGAGTGCAAACATGCGGCCGGCCGCAGCCGGAGTGAACAGATGCGGGAGAGCTGTGTTTGGCCGGATGCAGCCGGAGTGAATGGGATAGGGTTAAAGGAGCTCTTCCGAGACGTCCCTCCTGATGCAATTTTCCAGTTTTTACAAGAGATCAATAGATTTCACTTGATGTAATTTTACCTGTTTTTCTTTAATGGCATTTTAGATTTGCAAGGTTGACGGTGAGCATGGTTTTTATCTGTTTATCTTAAAGGATTGTTCTTTTCTTTTTGACGTGGTGTTAGCCCTGATATGGCTCTAGTGGTCGGCTGGGCTATAAGCAATATGAATTGAATCCCCACCTTCAGCCTGTTCCAGGCTTATATCTGTTGATGGCCACATAGACTTGGGGTCTTGACTTTCAGCTGATGGACGGCTGCTTTCCTCACCTTCAGCCTGTTCAGCACTTATGTCTGTTGATAGCTACAGAGACTTTATAGTCTTGACTTTGAGCTGATGGATGGTTGCTTTCCTCACCTTCAGCCTGTTCAGGACTTATGTCTGTTGATGGCTACAGAGTCTTGGGATCTTGACTTTCAGCTGGGTGGACGGTTGCTTTCCTTTTTTTTTTATACAAATAATTTTTTATTCATATTCAAATTCATATTGATATATACAATGAAATAGACTAAAAATCGTGTTACAATGAACGTCCACAAAACTGATGTCCAATATTTACAGTAGAATCAACTTAAAATGTGGGTACAATGAATGCAACAGTCTGCATTATAAATTTAACTCATGCTATTAAAGAAAATGAGACACACACATACATATCACAAAAAAGTGCTCATCTGACAGTTATGCCTGTCCCATCTGCTGCAGGAAACCGTAAGAAAGAGACAGTGTTATGTAGATTCCGCACGGGTCACACATCGCTGCCTCCAACTGACTTTACCTCCCCAATGATAAGCCCATGTTATTTGTGGATGACTAAAATGTCACGCTCACCGTCGGCGAGGTTTTCAGGGAGGGACTTGACATCCTACGCACAAATGGCAATGCATTCGCAATCAGACCACTGCTTTCCTCACCTTCAGCCTGTTCAGGACTTGTGTCTGAAGAAGTGCCAAGCCATGACCCAGGGAAATTGCACATGTCCAAATCTTGAGCATAACATCTTATCGCCTTTAGAAGTGAAGAGCCGTGTCCCAGAGAAGAGCATATGTCCAACTCTTTTCAGGACTTATGTCTGTTGAGGGCCACAGAGACTTGGGGTCTTAGCTTTCAGCTGGTGGACAGTTGCTTTGCTCATCTCCATCCTGTTCAGGACTTATGTCCTGTTTCTTACTATTGATATTTACAATGCAGAATGACTAGTACGATACTTTGAGGATAACACCGTATGTCGTTTAGAAAAGCCAAGCCATGTCCGAGAGAACTTCATGTGTCCAAATCTTGAGGATAACACCGTATTTCGTTTAGAAGAGCCAAGCCATGTCCCAGACAAATTGCATATGTCCAAATCTTGAGTATAACAACGTATAGCCTTTAGAAGTGAAGAGCCGTGTCTTAGACAAATGCTTAGGTCCAACCCTTTTCAGGACTTGTCTGTTGATGGCCACAAAGACTTGGGGTCTTGGTTTTCAGCTGGTGGACGGTTGCTTTCCTCACCTTCAGCCTGTTCAGGACTTATGTCTGTTGATGGCCACATAGACTTGGTATCTTGACTTTAACGCCTTGTTAATCAATTGAAGCACTTTCTGCTCCTTATCGCTGTCGTACAGCGTGGAGAAGTAGTCGCTGCCTCCAACTGACTTCACCTCCCCAATGATAAGCCCATGTTGTTTGTGGATTATTAAAATGTCACACTCACCGTCAGCGATTTTTCAGGGAGGGACTTGACGTCCGGCAGAGACAAAAGCACTACACGGCAGTTTCCTTAAAGGAGCTCTTCCGAGACATCTCTCCTGATGCAATTTTCCAGTTTTTACAAGAGATCAATAGATTTCACTTGATGTAATTTTACGTGTTTTTCTTTAATGGCATTTTAAATTTGCAAGGTTGACGGTGAGCATGGTTTTTATCTGTTTATCTTAAAGGGTTGTTCTTTTCTTTTTGACGTGGTGTTAGCCCTGATATGGCTCTAGTGGTCGGCTGGGCTATAAGCAATATGAATTGAATCCCCACCTTCAGCCTGTTCCAGGCTTATGTCTGTTGATGGCCACAAAGACTTGGGATCTTGACTTTCAGCTGATGGACGGCTGCTTTCCTCACCTTCAGTCTGTTCAGCACTTATGTCTGTTGATAGCTACAGAGACTTTATAGTCTTGACTTTGAGCTGATGGATGGTTGCTTTCCTCATCTTCAGCCTGTTCAGGACTTATGTCTGTTGATGGCTACAGAGTCTTGGGATCTTGACTTTCAGCTGGGTGGACGGTTGCTTTCCTTTTTTTTTATACAAATAATTTTTTATTCATATTCAAATTCATATTGATATATACAATGAAATAGACTAAAAATCGTGTTACAATGAACGTCCACAAAACTGATGTCCAATATTTACAGTAAATCAACTTAAAATGTGGGTACAATGAATGCAACAGTCTGCATTATAAATTTAACTCATGCTATTAAAGAAAATGAGACACACACATACATATCACAAAAAAGTGCTCATCTGACAGTTATGCCTGTCCCATCTGCTGCAGGAAACCGTAAGAAAGAGACAGTGTTATGTAGATTGCGCACGGGTCACACATCGCTGCCTCCAACTGACTTTACCTCCCCAATGATAAGCCCATGTTATTTGTGGATGACTAAAATGTCACGCTCACCGTCGGCGAGGTTTTCAGGGAGGGACTTGACATCCTACGCACAAATGGCAATGCATTCGCAATCAGACCACTGCTTTCCTCACCTTCAGCCTGTTCAGGACTTGTGTCTGAAGAAGTGCCAAGCCATGACCCAGGGAAATTGCACATGTCCAAATCTTGAGCATAACATCTTATCGCCTTTAGAAGTGAAGAGCCGTGTCCCAGAGAAGAGCATATGTCCAACTCTTTTCAGGACTTATGTCTGTTGAGGGCCACAGAGACTTGGGGTCTTAGCTTTCAGCTGGTGGACAGTTTTCTTTGCTCATCTCCATCCTGTTCAGGACTTATGTCCTGTTTCTTACTATTGATATTTACAATGCAGAATGACTAGTACGATACTTTGAGGATAACACCGTATGTCGTTTAGAAAAGCCAAGCCATGTCCGAGAGAACTTCATGTGTCCAAATCTTGAGGATAACACCGTATTTCGTTTAGAAGAGCCAAGCCATGTCCCAGACAAATTGCATATGTCCAAATCTTGAGTATAACAACGTATAGCCTTTAGAAGTGAAGAGCCGTGTCTTAGACAAATGCTTAGGTCCAACCCTTTTCAGGACTTGTCTGTTGATGGCCACAGAGACTTGGGGTCTTGGTTTTCAGCTGGTGGACGGTTGCTTTCCTCACCTTCAGCCTGTTCAGGACTTATGTCTGTTGATGGCCACAGAGACTTGGGGTCTTGGCTTTCAGCTGGTGGACGGTTGCTTTCCTCACCTTCAGCCTGTTCAGGACTTATGTCTGTTGATAGCTACAGAGACTTTATAGTCTTTACTTTGAGCTGATGGATGGTTGCTTTCCTCATCTTCAGCCTGTTCAGGACTTATGTCTGTTGATGGCTACAGAGTCTTGGGATCTTGACTTTCAGCTGGGTGGACGGTTGCTTTCCTTTTTTTTTATACAAATAATTTTTTATTCATATTGATATATACAATGAAATAGACTAAAAATCGTGTTACAATGAACGTCCACAAAACTGATGTCCAATATTTACAGTAAAATCAACTTAAAATGTGGGTACAATGAATGCAACAGTCTGCATTATAAATTTAACTCATGCTATTAAAGAAAATGAGACACACACATACATATCACAAAAAAGTGCTCATCTGACAGTTATGCCTGTCCCATCTGCTGCAGGAAACCGTAAGAAAGAGACAGTGTTATGTAGATTGCGCACGGGTCACACATCGCTGCCTCCAACTGACTTTACCTCCCCAATGATAAGCCCATGTTATTTGTGGATGATTAAAATGTCACACTCACCGTTGGCGAGGTTTTCAGGGAGGGACTTGACATCCTACGCTCAAATGGCAATGCATTCGCAATCAGACCACTGCTTTCTCACCTTCAGCCTGTTCAGGACTTGTGTCTGAAGAAGTGCCAAGCCATGACCCAGGGAAATTGCACATGTCCAAATCTTGAGCATAACATCGTATCGCCTTTAGAAGTGAAGAGCCGTGTCCCAGAGAAGTGCATATGTCCAACTCTTTTCAGGACTTATGTCTGTTGAGGGCCACAGAGACTTGGGGTCTTAGCTTTCAGCTGGTGGACAGTTGCTTTGCTCATCTCCATCCTGTTCAGGACTTATTTCCTGTTTCTTACTATTGATATTTACAAAAAGCAGAGACAAAAGCACTACACGGCAGATTCCTTAAAGGAGCTCTTCCGAGACGTCCCTCCTGATGCAATTTTCCAGTTTTTACAAGAGATCAATAGATTTCACTTGATGTAATTTTACGTGTTTTTCTTTAATGGCATTTTAGATTTGCAAGGTTGATGGTGAGCATGGTTTTTATCTGTTTATCTTAAAGGGTTGTTCTTTTCTTTTTGACGTGGTGTTAGACCTGATATGGCTCTAGTGGTCGGCTGGGCTATAAGCAATATGAATTGAATCCCCACCTTCAGCCTGTTCCAGGCTTATGTCTGTTGATGGCCACAAAGACTTGGGATCTTGACTTTCTGCTGATGGACGGCTGCTTTCCTCACCTTCAGCCTGTTCAGCACTTATGTCTGTTGATAGCTACAGAGACTTTATAGTCTTGACTTTGAGCTGATGGATGGTTGCTTTCCTCACCTTCAGCCTGTTCAGGACTTATGTCTGTTGATGGCTACAGAGTCTTGGGATCTTGACTTTCAGCTGGGTGGACGGTTGCTTTCCTTTTTTTTTTATACAAATAATTTTTTATTCATATTCAAATTCATATTGATATATACAATGAAATAGACTGAAAATCATGTTACAATGAACGTCCACAAAACTGATGTCCAATATTTACAGTAAAATCAACTTAAAATGTGGGTACAATGAATGCAACAGTCTGCATTATAAATTTAACTCATGCTATTAAAGAAAATGAGACACACATACATATCACAAAAAAGTGCTCATCTGACAGTTGTGTCTGTCTCATCTGCTGCAGGAAACCGTAAGAAAGAGACAGTGTTATGTAGATTGCGCACGGGTCACACATCGCTGCCTCCAACTGACTTCACCTCCCCAATGATAAGCCCATGTTATTTCTGGATGACTAAAATGTCACACTCACCGTCGGCGAGGTTGTCAGGGAGGGACTTGATATCCTACGCACAAATGGCAATGCATTCGCAATCAGACCACTGCTTTCTACACCTTCAGCCTGTTCAGGACTTGTGTCTGAAGAAGTGCCAAGCCATGACCCAGGGAAATTGCACATGTCCAAATCTTGAGCATAACATCGTATCGCCTTTAGAAGTGAAGAGCCGTGTCCCAGAGAAGTGCATATGTCCAACTCTTTTCAGGACTTATGTCTGTTGAGGGCCACAGAGACTTGGGGTCTTAGCTTTCAGCTGATGGACAGTTGCTTTGCTCATCTCCATCCTGTTCAGGACTTATGTCCTGTTTCTTACTATTGATATTTACAACACAGAATGACTAGTACGATACTTTGAGGATAACACTGTATGTCGTTTAGAAAAGCCAAGCCATATCCCAGACAAATTGCATATGTCCAAATCTTGAGCATAACATCGTATCGCCTTTAGAAGTGAAGAGCCATGTCTTGCAAGATGCTTAGGTTCAAATCTTGATCATAACATCGTATCGCCTTTAGAAGTGAAGAGCCGTGTCTTAGACAAATGCTTATGTCCAACCCTTTTCAGGACTTATGTCTGTTGAAGGCCACAGAGACTTGGGGTTTTGGTCTTAAGCTGGTGGACGGTTGCTTTCCTCAACTTCAGCCTTTCAGGACTTATGTCTGAAGATGGCCACAGAGACTTGGGGTCTTGGCTTTCAGCTGGTGGACGGTTGCTTTCCTCACCTTCAGCCTGTTCAGGACTTATGTCTGTTGATGGCCACAGAGACTTGGGGTCTTGGCTTTCAGCTGGTGGACGGTTGCTTTCCTCACCTTCAGCCTGTTCAGGACTTATGTCTGTTGATGGCCACAGAGACTTGGGGTCTTGGCTTTCAGCTGGTGGACGGTTGCTTTCCTCACCTTCAGCCTGTTCAGGGCTTATGTCTGTTGATGGCCACAGAGACTTGGGGTCTTGTCTTTCAGCTGGTGGACGGTTGCTTTCCTCACCTTCAGCCTGTTCAGGACTTATGTCTGAAGATGGCCACATAGACTTGGGGACTTGGCTTTCAGCTAGTGGACAGTTGCTTTCCTCACCTTCAGTCTATTCAGGACTTATGTCTGTTGATGGCCACAGAGACTTGGAGTCTTGATTTTCAGGTGATGGATGGCCTCTTTCCCCACCTTCAAACCCCTAAAAAGAAAGTTTGGAAAATTATTAAACAAATTAAAGGGAAAAAACACATGTCCCTCTGTTCAACATCTGAAAGTGTCAGATTGTTTGATTACTGACAAAAAAGCCATCTCTAACATGTTGGCGTCTACCATCGAAAAGAACTCTTCCGCAGCAAATAAGTCAGCGGTCTTCCGGAAACAAATCGGTGAAAGAAAAGAGAGCTTGCAACTTCGTCTTTGATAACACAGAAGAGTACAATCTTCCACTGACATTAGGAGAATTAAAAGACGTTCTTGTGACTTGCTCTGACTCTTCTCCTGGCTTGGATGAAGTTCATTATCAACTGGTGAAGCATCTCCCGGAAAAGGGTTTGGACATTCTGTTGAAAGTGTACAATTACATATGGACGGCAGGATTCTTTCCTTCCTCATGGCGGAAAGCCCTGATCGTCCCTATACCTAAACCTGGAAAGGATGTATCTAATCCATCCAATTACCGGTCAATAGCCCTAACCAGTTGTCTGTGCAAAGTGATGGAGAAAATGGTCAATAAGAGACTGATGTGGAAACTGGAGAATGACGGCATCTTGGCTAAAGAACAATGCGGTTTTTGCAAACACAATTCCACAGTAGATCATTTAATTCGTCTTGAAACAACCATCCTTAATGCATTTCTGCAGAAACAGCATGTAGTGGCTATCTTCTTTGATTTAGAGAAAGCCTATGATACCACTTGGAAATCAGGAATTCTTATGGATCTACACGAATTGGGTTTTAGGGGTCACTTACCTACGTTTATCCAAAAGTTTTTGGCCGATAGGCAGTTTCAAGTGCGGGTTGGTACTACTATGTCGGACATCCATGGGCAAGAGCTGGGTGTGCCACAAGGGAGCATTCTCTCTCCTGTGCTGTTCAGTCTGAAGATCAACGACATAGTCAAATCAGTACAGCAGGGCTTGGACTGCTCCCTGTTTGTGGATGATTTTGCAGTTTACGCAAGTGGAAGCTTGTATGCAGACATTCAGCGACGGCTGCAATTGTGTGTAGATAAGATCCAGCAGTGGGCAGAGACAAATGGTTTTACCTTTTCCGCAACCAAAACACAATGTATTCACTTCCATAACCTGCGAGAATTTTTTGCTGCTCCAGAAAATCGTCTGGGAAAGTGCATCATTCCAGCTGTAAAAGAAGCTTGATTTTTGATGAAAAGTTGAACTTTCTCAGTCATATCCAACATCTAAAAACATCGTGCCAGACAGCTCTGAATATTCTTCGAGTTGTAGCTCATACAGACTGGGGTGCCGACAAGAAAACGTTACTACACGTGTACAGAGCTTTAATTCGCTCTAAACTGGACTATGGCTGTGTAGTATATGGGTCTGCGAGAGCGTCGTACCTAAAGGCACTAGATCCCATTCACCATCAAGGGCTGCGCCTATGTCTTGGTGCATTCAGAACTACTCCTGTGTATAGTTTGTATGCAGAGGCAGGGGAGCCTCCCTGAGCAACCGTAGACTGAAACTAAGTTTAAATTTCTGTTTGAAACTGTTCTCTGAACTGGAAAACCCAGCCTACGACTGTGTCTTCAACCCCAGATTTGAAAGTGACTTTGAAAAACATCCAAAAGTGACTCCTCCTTTGGGACTGCGTATCCGTCTCCATTTGGAAAAGGCAGATATAAATTTAGCAGTTGTTAACGACTTCTCCAAGTTTCCAGATAGTCCACCATGGACGTTGAAAACACCGAAGGTTTGTTTTGATCTTGCTTCCTTCCGTAAAGACAATACCAGTGCACTGGCGTACAAATCGTTTTATGCGGAATTGTGTGAAAAATCTCCATCATCCCGCAGAATCTTCACGGATGGGTCCAAATGTGATGAAGGTGTGGCTGCCGCTGCCTTCTGCTCCGAGATTCCCAATGGAGCATTTTCAAAACGTATTCCATCTGACAGTTCGGTTTACACTACTGAACTGACTGCTCTGGTTTTGGCACTAAAAATGGTGTCCCAATCCAAACACAAAGAGTTTCTCATTTTTTCTGACTCCCTTTCTGCTTTGCAGGCAATTGCTTGCCGAAACATTAGTCACCCTGAACTTGTGAGGTTCTTTGAACTGTATTCTACTCTTGCAAATGAAGGTTACGAGATTGTTTTTGCCTGGATTCCTGGCCATATTGGTATTGGAGGCAATGAAAAGGCTGATTACCTGGCCAAGAAGGCTACAATGGCAAAGATGTCTTAAGTCTGTAATCCCTTACACAGATGTCAAATCGAAAGTACACAGTTACGTAAGAAATCTGTGGCAGGAGAATTGGAATAAACAGACAGATAACAAACTCTTCCAAATCCGCCCTAACCTGACAGAAATTCTCCCATCTGCTGCAGGAAACCGTAAGAAAGAGACAGTGTTATGTAGATTGCGCACGGGTCACACATCCTACACTCACTCGTACCTTTTGAAAAATGAAGAAGCACCATGGTGTATATCGTGTGATGAGCCTTTGAGCATCCGACACCTCCTCCTAGATTGCTGGGACTTGTACGATGTGAGACAAAAGCACTACATGGCAGATTCCTTAAAGGAGCTCTTCCGAGACGTCCCTCCTGATGCAATTTTCCAGTTTCTACAAGAGATCAATAGATTTCACTTGATGTAATTTTACGTGTTTTTCTTTAATGGCATTTTAGATTTGCAAGGTTGACGGTGAGCATGGTTTTTATCTGTTTATCTTAACCCTTTCACCGCCAGGCGTTTTTTTTGTGCATACACTCCCAGCGCCAGCTGTTTTTTGCTGTTTTGCCATATTTACACTAGCGTATTTCAAATTCGAATATCTCTGGAACTAGATAATCAATTTCTTAGCTGTTTTTTGTAAAATGAAGGAACTAGATTGTAGATTAGTGGTATGATAATGTGATGTGGAGGTTTAGTCAACATATTTTTGTAAATGTTATGTAATGTGAAGGTAAAGCAAGAAAAAAAAAAAAAGAAAGCCATCCTTTCATCACAACATGAAAAACATGACAGCATACCAACAAACACTCAACAATGAAGATATATCAATTTACTCACCAATGAAGTCCAGAAATGATGTATAATCCAACAGAAAATTAAGAAATCAGTAGAAAAATCCATATACTCCAATGGCGAAAATGAGGTGATGGCAGTGCATAGTCCATGGAAAACTGTCATTGGTTTGTCAGTCTGACTGATGATGATTTTGTTCATGAAATGTCTTTGCAAGATATATATGAAAAGATACACTATGTATGATATGGAAAAAATAAAATGATACTGTGTGGAGGAAGAGAAATAATGGTATATATATGTACATATGAAAGAAATGAATATGTTCACTGACAAAAGCAATCATGCCTTAGTCCAGTCCGTGGACAAGCTGTGCTGCTGCCTTACGGTAGTCAGCATGTGTGTGATACAGTTCAAAACACACTGTAGGGCACATGGGCATATCACATGTTTTACATTTGAAGGTGGTTTGCACCCTCTTCCATCCTGGCTGGGTCCAGGAGCTGCAGACTTTGCAGTCTGGGTTACTGCCAGCCGGGGTCCTCGTAAGGAAGTGCCGTTCTGTCAGTCGTGCCGGTCTGGGTGTGGCTGTCTGGCCTTGGGTCTGGACTAAGGGCCTGTAGTTGGCCAGCAGCCCATCAATGACCTTCTCCCTGAAGATTCGTGCAGGGAGGTGAGGTTTGGCAGAGGTCTTTTTGTAAATGATGTAGCCATTTGTCAGGGCGACTTCACGCAGACGATGGTACACTGCGTGGTACCATTTGCTGACCTTGTGTGGGTAAGCATAGGTCCCCAGCAGTTGATCAGTCAGGTCAACACCACCCATGTGCTGGTTGTAGTCCTCTGCGATGACAGGCTTCTCCAAGTTGCGGAAACCACCTACGTGTTTTCCAGATTTCATCCTCTTTTCGATGGTGTTGTCTGAGTGGACTGACGACAAGAAGAGGACATACTTGACATCATGCCATGCACAGGCCACAATGTTGGTGCTCACCGACTTCATAAACACTGGGTCATCCCCCTTTTGCAATGGTGTGTCTCTGCTGTTGAAATTTGGAGGCATGTTCTTCCGCCCTGGTCGAACAGTTCCACAATGACCTATACCCTGGTCCTGCAGCTGTTTGACGACATTGGGGGATGTATAAAAGGAGTCCGTGTACACAATGTGGCCAGAATTTTCGTAACCTTCCAGCAGCTTCAAAACTACTTGCTCCGTCATTGTAAAGTCTCCAGCAGCAACAGTTTCCTGGCCAAAGGTCTCCTTCCCTGTATATATCAAAAACTTCAGGGCATATCCACTTGAAGCTTCTGACAAACAGAACTCTTTTATGCCAAAGCGAATTGGCTTGGCGGGGAGAAATTGCCGGAAAAAAAGACGTCCTTTGAATTTAATCATTGACTCATCAATGCTGAGGTTCTGTCCTGGGCAGTACGCTTCCTGAAACAGGGGGTCAATGATGTTGAGCAGAGACCGAATCTTGAACAAGGGATCATATCCCTCCTCACCTCTCTCCTTCTGCTTGGTGTTGTCACAGAAGTGAAGGAACCGTGTGATAAGTTCATATCTGTTCCTCGACATCACTGAGCCGAACTTGACTTGTGTCAGCCAGTAGGTCCGCCAGTAGTCTTCAATCTCGGGTTTGTTGATCAGCCCCATAGCAATTTGCAGGGCTACGTAGGCTTTCATCTCATCCATGGTGGTCTCTTTGGCAGCCTGTAGACGGGAGTGTGTGTCCAGGTCTGTGATACCACTCAGCAGCTGCTCGGCATACAAGTTGGACTGGTCCACTATAAGCTGGAATGCCTCATCCGGAAAGAACAGCTGAAAGTAGTCCACCGGCTGGAAATGTTCAGTATCCACCAGCACACCTGAAAAACAATCATGGAAAAAATTACAAAAAGGACCTAAAAGAAAAATGAAGAACACATGTGTACACACACACACACACACACACACACACACACACTGTAAACAAAATCAGTCACTTACCTTTCCACACACACACACACACACACACACACACACACACACACACACACTGTAAACAAAATCAGTCACTTACCTTTCCACCCACACACACACACACACACACACACACACACACACACACACACACACACACACACACACACACACTGTAAACAAAATCAGTCACTTACCTTTCCACACACACAAAACACACACACACACACACACACACACACACACACACACACACACACACACACACACACACACAGAGTTATGTAAACAAAATCATTCTCTTACCTGTTGGTCTATTGAAATCTGGCAGCCAATCTCCTGGAGAATATGTGTCATTGGGATGATACAGCTCCCACTCAAACGCGTCAGTTGCTGACACAGGCAGAGGTCGAGCGCTTCTCACATGTGTCAGTCGGCCCCGCCCCCTTTGACCCCGTTTCGAAACAACTGTGCTCGCGGGTCTCCGACTAGCTGGACGCTTTCCTCTCCCCTCCACTGCTCTTCTTTGGTCACTTGGCCTTCTCACTGGCACAGCACTCGACTCCCCACCACCCTCACTGTCAGTATCACTATCGCCAGCAACGCTGGCCACCTGCAGATGACTCGCGCCTCTCTCCCTTACAACCCTCCCACTTCCACTTGGCACTGGTCCAACTGGCTGAGCAAAGCTCTGCTCACTTGCAGAATCCGATGATTGTTGGTCAAGTTCGGAATCATTTGAGACAGGATATTCTTCATCTGATTTTGCATCAGCTGACCTCGAATGTAGCATTCGAAGTACTTCTTCGGTCGTAAATGTCCGACGAGGTTGACTGCCTGAAGTGCTTGGTTCGGCCATCACTGAGAATGAAAATATGCGAGAGGAAAGACTGCAGCTGACAACACTTTGGAGTGGCTAATGGCGATTTATGGTAATTAGGGGGTCCCCGTGACCCTGACGTCAATTGGTGTTAGTCTATCTCTTGAAACAAGAGAGCACTGGCACTGAGAGTGGGGTACCCTAGTTTGTCGAGTTTTGTCGCCGTCGGCGCTCAGCCATGATGTCGACAAAACTCGCGTCGGCGGCGAAAGGGTTAAAGGGTTGTTCTTTTCTTTTTGACGTGGTGTTAGCCCTGATATGGCTCTAGAGGTTGGCTGGGCTATAAGCAATATGAATTGAATCCCCACCTTCAGCCTGTTCCAGGCTTATGTCTGTTGATGGCCACATAGACTTGGGGTCTTGACTTTCAGCTGATGGACGGCTGCTTTCCTCACCTTCAGCCTGTTCAGCACTTATGTCTGTTGATAGCTACAGAGACTTTATAGTCTTGACTTTGAGCTGATGGATGGTTGCTTTCCTCACCTTCAGCCTGTTCAGGACTTATGTCTGTTGATGGCTACAGAGTCTTGGGATCTTGACTTTCAGCTGGGTGGACGGTTGCTTTCCTTTTTTTTTTATACAAATAATTTTTTATTCATATTCAAATTCATATTGATATATACAATGAAATAGACTAAAAATCGTGTTACAATGAACGTCCACAAAACTGATGTCCAATATTTACAGTAGAATCAACTTAAAATGTGGGTACAATGAATGCAACAGTCTGCATTATAAATTTAAATTTTGGAAACACTGAATGCTTTTTCTGAGTTATTATGATTATTCCTAATTGTTAGATTAGTAATCTGTGTATAAAAATGTGTTAGTTGAACAAGAACAATGTTAGAATAACAAAAAAAACAATAAACTGCTTACATTACTCTTGCTTCATTTGAAAATACTGCCATTCTTGGAAGAACCATAAATTCCACGTTTTCACAAAAAGTAGTACTCCACAGCACAGACAGTCTCTGAAGGTTGTTTACAGGAGAAGAAAATCAGCACAGTTCACAATCTGCCCAGTCCTATGCAGGAACACACTGAACACAATCAGTTTCTTCATCCAAGAGTGAAATTTGTTTTGAAATGACGGCGACAGTAAGTATTTCACAACGGAAACAGTCTCTGAAAGTTTTTGTTCTTCAAAAAAATAACAAAAAATACACACTCAGTTCTGTACAGGAACATACAGGAACATGACTAGGTAGGAAATGCCATAAAAATAATCAAAAATAGAAAATAAAAACTACTGATATGATGCTAAAAAGGAATCACGGTGCAGGCTGGTAGCGAACTCAGAAGCGCCGCTTGGTGTGCCAGATCTCAAAGCAGGGGACAACGCACAATCCAGGTTGGCTCGGGCACTTCTCACAGAAGAAGGTGCTGTCTTTTCTTCTCCCTTGCTTTGAGCAGACTTGGCATCGCTTCTGAGACAGGCGGTTTGTACCTGCAGTGAGTGGACAGTGGGATGGAAAATGTCGCTCAAAAAGGCGCACGGAGTCGTCGGTCCGCAGCTGCTCAGGGGGTGGCAGACACTGGTTTTCACAGAGCAGATCTGTCACAACATCCAGCTGGAATTGAAGAAAATGCATCTTCTTGCTGCCAGGCTGTTTCTGGTGCACCAAGAAGGCATTCAGCATGCTGATCTGGATCAGGTGCACCAGCACCTTCTTGTACCAACGGAAGGTTTTCCGGGTGGCACTGTAGGGCTGCAGCATCATGTCGGCCTTGTCCACCGCTCCCATTTTTGAGTTGTAATCCACCACACACTTTGGCTTCACCACGTCTCGACGGCGTCGCTGGACTGTGGCTGTGCCTGGGTCATGGATGGTGGACATCAGGTAGACCACTTTGCTGGACATCCACTTGATGAACAGCAGGTTATCAGACCGCCGTGCCTCCATATCACCCTTGTTGGTCACCACCAGCGTGCGGACATCAGGGGGCACACGGTTCTCACGAACCGTGCCACAGCAGACAGTACCATGGTTGTAAAGGTACCTGAAATACAAGCACATTCATTACATATTTATGCTGAATTTTTCAATTGTTTTTCACACACACACACACACACACACACACACACACACACACACACACACACACACAGTTACACCTATCCACCCACTCATCCACCCACCCTCACACAAACACACTCTCACACCCCTCCCCCTCCCCCTTTCACACTCATACACACACACACACACACACACACACACACACACACACATGCACACACACACACACTTGCTCATGCACTCATGAGATTATATAACAAATAAGGAAATAAAATAAGGTGAAAATGAAAGTAAAAAAAAAAAAAGAAGTGAGTACTTACTTGTACAAGTTGACGCCTGAATACCAGTTGTCCATAAAGAGCCGGTATCCTTTGTCCATTAGGTCAGCCATCATGAACACCACAATCTTCTCTGAGGCTGACAGATGTTGTGCATCAGCGGGGAGCTGCAGGTCAATATTGAAAAAGGGGTCTTGTTTCCCTGTGTATATATGCAACTTGTACGTGTAGCCAGAGTCTTCACAAAGGTGGAACAGCTTGATCCCAAAGCGTGCTCTCTTCAGGGGTATGAATTGTTTGAATATCAGCTGGCCCTTGTACAAAAGGAGGGACTCATCCACTGCAATGAACCTGTCTGGTTTGTAGACAGACTGGAACTTTTCCTGCAGGTGATCTATGACAGGCCTCACCTTGTACAGTCTGTCACGGCGGGGGTCATTGGCTGCAGGTTCCTGCTGGTTGTCATTGCAGTGGAGGAACCGAAGGAGAAGCTGATATCTGTTCCTTTTCATGACTAATGGAAAGATGTTGGTGTTCAGCAGGGCATTCTTTGACCAGTATGATTCTATGGATGGTTTTTTGACAATGCCCATCAGAATGGTTAGGCCCAGAAATTGCTTCAATTCAAGCATGTTTGTGTCTTTCCAGGATGCAAATCTTGAATATTTTTTTATCTGTTGTCTTGCCTGCATCTGCTGTATTGTTTGTTCTGCATACCTATTTGTTTCTGTCACTAATTTTTGTACTAAATCATCAGTAATAAATAAAGAAAAGAAATCTATGCATTTTTGCCCCTGTGGTTGTATCTTTAGTCCGCTATTTCCTTCGAAGTCAGGTACAGTTGGCTGAAAACCATCAGCTGGCTGGATAACAACATTGGCGAACACCCACCACGCCCTGCCCTCCCTTCTCACTGGCGAACACGCCACCACGCCCCCTGCCCCTCCCCCTTCTCACTCCACCTCGTGCTCTGCTCGCCTCGCCTCGCCGTGACCTAGCACCCCCTCTACCCCTTGCCCTCCCTCTTCCTCTGACCGGTCTGTCAGTCTCGCTGGCCGTGTCTGAGTCGTCCGAATCGGTACTCACGTCAGCAACAGCGTCGAACTCAGCATCGAAGTTTGCTCTGTTATCTGGGTCGAGCACTTGTTGTTGACTATCCTCATCTTCTTCACCTTCATTTTCCAACGAATCATCAGACAACATTCCGTCATCACTCTCCTCATCAAATAATCGTTCTAACTCACGCTGAGCAGCTTCTAAATTCATCAAGCGAGGACGTTTTGCACCGCTCCCACTCGTGCTTGGACCTGGCGTCGCCATTGTTTTCGTCTCGTACAGACAAGAGCTGTTCGCACATCGGGTCACCCAATAACATCGCTTGAAAAATAAACTTCTGAGTGACGTAGGGGTTTTTTCTAGCTTTTATTAGATTCTACGGACATTCACGAGTCCAAAGCAGCATTAGTTATAGGTCCACGACACTGTCCGAATTTACACGAGGCCGAATGATTGACTGACGTTCCCGAACGGCGGTCAAGGCAGCGACGGGTGCATGAATTATCTGCCGTTCGGGAACGGCGCTCTAGGCAGTCCTAAGGCTAGAAATATAGTGGTCCGTACGACAGTCCGCGAACGGACAAGCCGCGAGGTCGGAAGGGGTGATTATATTGGTCCGCACGTCTTTGCATAAAAATGGCGCTGATCAGGCGGCAGAGACTTTTGTTGTTGTGGTGGTGGTGGAGAAGAAGACAGAAAAGACAGCGTTTTCGGAGATTTGGAGTGCATCCCATAAACCGATCTAGAAAAGTACATGGAGCATACTACCACTTGAAACCGGACTTGCTCAAAGATGAAGAAAAATTCTTGAATTATGTGAGAATGACGCCTGAGAAGTACGGAGCGTTGCTAGATTTGTGTGCTGCAGGCTTGGAGAAGAATTGCACTAATTTCATCACACAACCAATTTCGGCTGATGAGCGCTTGCTGTTGGTACTGAAGTAAGTTCTGACTTTATCTCTGTGTGTGTGTTTCTTTTCTTTGTTTTGTTTTTGTTTGTTTTTTGTTTTTGTTTGTTTGTGGTTTTTTGTTAGCTTGAGAGCAATGTCTCATGTCTTTTCCTTCTCCTCCACTCTCTGTTTATCGCACAGTCAAACATACACAATACAATTACACAAATGCAGGCAACCACCTACCCACCCCCATTCACAAAGAGACTCACTCACACACACACACACACACACACACACACACACACACACACACACACACAAACTAACACACATGCGTGCGCACACACACACGCACACATGCACAAACACAAACACGCAAACGCACGCACACAAACACACAAAATCTACACACACGCACGCACACACATCAATACTGATTTATAAACAAGATGCAAAAGGTAAACAAGGAAGTTGTAATGGAACAAAAATCCGTACAAAATCAAAAGAAATGACTATAGATATCTAAGTGAATATGGAACGAAAAACTCATTGAGATATACAGGACAAAAGTGTGTGTGTGTGTGTGTGTGCGTGTGTGTGTGTGTGTGTGTGCGTGTGTGTGGGGTGTGTGTGTGAGCGCGCACGCATGTGTGTTTGTACGTGTGTGTGTGTGTGTGTACGCACGCATGTGTGTGTTTGTACGTGTGTGTGTTTGTCAATGTTTAATATTCAGATCCCTGTGTGAAATATGTGTCATCTTGAAAAAAAGATTGGGAAAATGATGGGTCAATTCCATGCTCGACATTGGAAGCGCTCCTCTGTGGAGTTCCATAACGCTGGTATGTACTGGTTGAGGCTTGTCCCATCTGCACGCTGGAACGGCCAGATGAACTTGCATGTGGAAGGTTCACTGGAGATGGCGTGGTCGTTGTTGTCCTGCTAGGAGCTGTTTCCACGTAACTTAGCAGCAGCCGCTGGACATCCATGCGGAAACGCAATGTTTGCAGTCTATCCAGAGTCTTCAGAGTAGGGAGCAGGCTTCTGAAGAAGTGTTCGTTCTCATCAATTTCCTGTGGCTCCTGTACTGGTGTCTTGAAAGCTTTCAAGATTTCCAGGTCAAGATCAGAGGGTTGAGGGGTCGTAGCTTTTCTCTTACGACGGTGCTGTGTGCAGCTGACAGCTGAGGACATACTCTCCTGAGACTGCAAAGAAGCAGGACTGGCAGGATTTGCTGATGAAGGCTGTTCGGTATCATCATCAGAGTGACGATCGGTGCTCTCTGTATCAACTTGCAAGTTGCTGCTGTTGCTCCTGTGGAACAAGAAGGAAGCAGAAATAGCATGAAGTCATAGAGATGGCACTCTATGACATCATGCTATTTCTTTTTGTTAGTGGCACCTTGTCCAGATGTAGTTTGCTTCATCTCCTTGTGTTTCTTCATGAAGTAGTCACGGAGACTGGTCCATCTGGTTTTGCAGGCGACTGCTGTTACTGAAAAACAAGAACAAAGGATAGGTTAAATAAAAGCGTGGATGGATATCCGTAAGATTTTTTTTAGCAGAATATTTAGTTCTAAATTATGTCACACTTAACTTACGTGTCAATCATGCATTATCTTTCCACCCTTTTTTATGATTTCAGGTTCCTTGCGACTGGAGATTCATTCCGATCCTTGGCCTTTCAATTCCGCCTTGGCTTTACTACAGTCCGCAAGATTATCAGGGAAGGAGTGCAACTTCTGTGGAGCAACCTACAGCCCTTATACATGCCAGTTCCAGATGAGACCATTTGGAGGAAATCAGCAGAGACTTTCTTTCAAAAATGGAATTTTCCTCTGTGCGTTGGAGCAATTGATGGTAAACACGTGCAGGTCAAAGCTCCGCCGCACTCAGGCTCCCTGTACTACAATTACAAACACCACTTCTCCATTGTTCTTTTGGCAGTGGTGGACGCAGATGGAACATTTCTGGTGGTAGACGTTGGTAGTCATGGAAGTTGTAGTGACAGTGGCATTTTTACAGACACCTCTTTTTACAAATTGTTACAAAAAGAGACGCTCGGTCTTCCACAACCAGACAAGATTCCGAACACGGACATTGAACTTCCGCATGTATTTGTCGGTGATGAAGCTTTTGCACTGACGCGAAATGTGATGCGACCATTTCCAAGACGGCAACTAAACAATGAAAGACGCATCTTCAATTACAGACTCTCAAGGGCACGGAGACAAGTCGAATGTTCATTTGGTATTGCTTCCAGCATGTGGCGTGTCTTGAGAAAGCCAATGGAAGTGGACCCAGAATTTGCAACAGACATTGTGAAAGCTGTCTGCGTTCTTCACAATTACGTTCAAGAAGGGGGTTCGCAGTGCCAAAGCCTACCGTTGACAGACAATGAGGGGGAATGGGAAGATTTCCCAACAGCCAATGCCAGACCAGCCAAAGATGCTATCTCAGTGCGCGATGCGTTCATGTCGTACTTTGTGTCTCCAGCAGGAAGTCTCTCCTGGCAGAATGACTTGCTCAGCTGATAATGAAGAAGACATGAGAGAATATGTTGATGCTGAATGAAAACGAAATTGTTCTGTGTCAGTGCAAAATCAAAACAATGACAATAATCAACATCTATGTCAGTCAGTATCAGTGCATTAGACATGCGCTCACAAATTGACACCTAATCACTCAAACACACAACACATATACCAAAACATTTGCACACGTATAGGTTTACACACACAGTCACACACACACACACACACACTGACAGACACACAGACAGATACACGCACACATAGCCAACACACACACACACACACACACAAACACACACACATACACACAGACAGATACGCACATATAGCCTACACACACACACACACATACATACACATACACACACACATACACGAGCACACACACACATACACACTCTGCTATGCACATGCTTGCTCATTCATGCCTACGAACAAGCGACATACGCGCAGAAGAGTTCAAATTTCCTATTTTTGCAAAATAAATAGTAATCGGTCACACACTCTATCTTTTTTTTCTATGTGGGTGTGGGTATGCGGGTTCTGTAGTGTGTATACATGTGAGAGAGAGAGAGACAGAGAGAGAGTAATCATGAAACTTACCTTCTTGTCCAACCTCGGAAGCAATGTTTTCCCATGCCTGTTGAAGTTTTTCGCGATTACTGTGATCTTTGTTGGCTTTGTTGAAAATTAAATCTCTGGAGCGGACAGCAACGACCAGTCTTTCGTCGTCCATCTTGGCAGGAAATGACCTCACCAGGTGATAACGCAGACTGGCTTGCTGTGCGCTGTCTCCTCCCTCCCCCTCCACCCTCTCCTCCCGGCGGGCATGAACGGAACGCTTCGATAGCAAGGCGGGCCCATCCTTCCTGCCTGAAGAAGTGTGGTATGTCCGTACTTCCATTTCCGTCCGAGCGTCTAGTCGTGGCACTATGCGTTGCGATAGGAAATAAAGAGGAGGGCACGTCTTTATCCGTCTTTTATCGCGGCGCACTTCTAGAAGTGCGTGCCACTATATTTCTAGCCTAAGGGTTAAAGGAGCTCTTCCGAGACGTCCCTCCTGATGCAATTTTCCAGTTTTTACAAGAGATCAATAGATTTCACGATGTAATTTTACGTGTTTTTCTTTAATGGCATTTTAGATTTGCAAGGTTGACGGTGAGCATGGTTTTTATTGTTTATCTTAAAGGGTTGTTCTTTTCTTTTTGACGTGGTGTTAGCCCTGATATGGCTCTAGTGGTCGGCTGGGCTATAAGCAATATGAATTGAATCCCCACCTTCAGCCTGTTCCAGGCTTATGTCTGTTGATGGCCACATAGACTTGGGGTCTTGACTTTCAGCTGATGGACGGCTGCTTTCCTCACCTTCAGCCTGTTCAGCACTTATGTCTGTTGATAGCTACAGAGACTTTATTAGTCTTGACTTTCAGCTGATGGATGGTTGCTTTCCTCACCTTCAGCCTGTTCAGGACTTATGTCTGTTGATGGCTACAGAGTCTTGGGATCTTGACTTTCAGCTGGGTGGACGGTTGCTTTCCTTTTTTTTTTTAATACAAATAATTTTTTATTCATATTCAAATTCATATTGATATATACAATGAAATAGACTAAAAATCGTGTTACAATGAACATCCACAAAACTGATGTCCAATATTTACAGTAAAATCAACTTAAAATGTGGGTACAATGAATGCAACAGTCTGCATTATAAATTTAACTCATGCTATTAAAGAAAATGAGACACACACATACGTATATCACAAAAAAGTGCTCATCTGACAGTTATGCCTGTCCATCTGCTTACAGGAAACCGTAAGAAAGAGACAGTGTTATGTAGATTGCGCACGGGTCACACATCGCTGCCTCCAACTGACTTCACCTCCCCAATGATAAGCCCATGTTATTTGTGGATGATTAAAATGTCACACTCACCGTCGCCGAGGTTTTCAGGGAGAGACTTGACATCCTACGCACAAATGGCAATGCATTCGCAATCAGACCACTGCTTTCCTCACCTTCAGCCTGTTCAGGACTTGTGTCTGAAGAAGTGCCAAGCCATGACCCAGGGAAATTGCACATGTCCAAATCTTGAGCATAACATCGTATCGCCTTTAGAAGTGAAGAGCCGTGTCCCAGAGAAGTGATATGTCCAACTCTTTTCAGGACTTATGTCTGTTGAGGGCCACAGAGACTTGGGGTCTTAGCTTTCAGCTGGTGGACAGTTGCTTTGCTCATCTCCATCCTGCTCAGGACTTATGTCCTGTTTCTTACTATTGATATTTACAATGCAGAATGCAGACTATACGGTCAGTTTTAGTAACCGATGCTTAAGCCAGCATCTGAATCTATTGAAACCGATTAACAAATTCTTAGATACATTTAATTATAATGTTAAACCCTATGAAGACTTTTGCAATGTAGCAAGCTTTGGCTTTCTTTCACGTGCAGGATTTGGTTTGGCTTGGTTGAGAATCATCTCTGCCATCAGCTTATGGACTTACCTTTGATGCCAACATGACTGGTTTATCCTGACTTACTGTTAATACCTGAAACTTTCATCTTCCTCGAAAGCTGTATTGATTTCAAAGGGCCACTATCCCATACCTTTTTGTGATTATGAGTCCTACCTGGATTGTCAGGGGATTCGTCCGGCTCAAGACTCATGCAATACTAAAGGTCTTCACTTCCCCATGGCAATTTTCCTCTTCAGGTAATAGTTTAGTTGTATTTACTTCTTTAGTTTATTTAAGTATGGATGTTTATTTTACTTAGCTGTTTAGCTTATGTTTGATGTAGCTCTTGGGATCTTGATTCAGCGTGGCGTTAGCATCTTTTTTTTTTCACTACACTTTTTTTCATATTCAATTATTGGATGAATGAATAGTAAAACGTTTCTATAACTCCAAAACTATTCCTTATTTCAGAATGACTTAATTGGGTTCATGATCACTTTTCTTATTAAATTTAATTCATTATAAAATGACATACTTATCAAAATTGCTTCTTTTCTTCAAATTTTTAACTATAAATTCATTTATTTAATGAGGACTAAAAATCGTTCTTAAACTTCCTCCCAATGATAAATATTATTTATGTTAAAGTCAATACGTCAAATTTTAAAGAATTTAAATCTGCATATGCAATCATTCCAAACCATTTTCACATTAAATGCTGTCAATTGCATATACCATTGATCAGGAAATTGCACAAGTCAATATACATTCGCTTCAATGTAGCCTATGTCCCCAAAGATTGCCATGTTTTGGGATTATTCTTCACCAACTGTCCTTCTTTGTGGACTTCTTTACTAATCATCCTCTGACTATCCTGTTTCCTACTTGATTCAACTTGGATATGTATAGTCAAGCTACCCACGAATTGCTGTCAAATCAATACATGCTGTAATCAGTGTCAAATCTTAGACACGGATTTCTTAAACCACCTGTCAGAATTGTCATGTCCAATACTTGGTATTCGTTAGCTTGAGAGTAGGCCTGTTTTTATCAAATGTTGTCCTTTAGATTATTTCAATGTGATGCACGAATTGTCTTGGTACAACTGTGACGTTGTAACTCACTTAAGGTTAACTTTCGATGCTAGAACTGTATTGTTTAAGCCTATAATCCGAAAATTTGCCTACGTGTCTAGATCGGATAGTTTGACTCACTGCTGAACCTCAAGTAGCCCATTTGTTTGTGGTTATTAAGCACCTCAGCTCGGCTTTTTCAGGGGTGGTAGCGGAGACATAGCCCTGCGATTCCTTAAGGTTAGACTCTCTGCAATTTCAGTTTTCAAAGTCAAAACTTGATTTGACTTTTGGTTTCTAAGATTGATTGCAAGTTAGGTGACCATGGTTTTTATGTTTATTTAAAAGTTCTTCTTTGAGGTTTGCCCGATTGCTAGTGGGCTGCTTAAGCATTGAAGGGATCCCTTGCTTTCAGCTTATGGTTGCATGATTTGGCTTCTTAGCTTTGGCTTTCTTACACTTATGTTATCTTATGCTGTTGTAGAATTTTAGTGACTTCAGCTGAGGAGTCTTTCCTCACCTTAGTTTAGACTTTTCTGTTGATGTACAGAGTTGGACTTGACTTTATGTGGTTGTTTCTTTTTTATCAATATTTATTTTAAATCTATTATTCATTGAATGCTAAAGTTTCATGTTCAAAACTGTTCATATTACGTAATAATTAATTGTACATAATGAAATCTTGATTAAATAATCACTAAAATACAATAATACAAAAAGTGCATCTGTATCTCCATGTCAAACTAGAAAAATGTTATGCACGCACAGTGTCCACGACTTCACTCCCAAGAAAGCTTATTGAGATAAAGGCCATCCGTCCCAGTTCAGAAGCTGAATCTAGAAAATGGCAATCATCCTAGCCAGTTCTCTTGCGTCAGATATTTGAAGATAGTCAGCTGACGATGCACTGTCATTTGGCAACACGATGCTTCATAGCCTGTCAGATGCTATGTCCATCTTCAGACTTTGCTTTAGCCAGCGTTTACTTTAGGTGACAGTTGTTTCTCTCCATCTGCTAGCTTATGTCTGTTTTTATATTATATTTATGCGAACAGTCGATATTTGAATACACGATGTGTTTAGAACAAGCATTCTGAAGAATTAAAGTGTCAATTAGTAAACGTATACTTAAGACCAGATAAGCTAAATGCATGCAAATCTTATTAATCTTATAAGAACGTTAGAATGCTTGTCCACCTTCAGGATTGTCTGTTGATGGCCACTGGACTTGCTTGTTCACCTGACTGCTTCACTAGCTGTTAGGACTATGCTTGATCCATAGACTGATATTGATTAACGCTTTTCACTCTCGAGAAGATTGTCCTTACGTTCAACGTTGAGATATCCCAGTCTACTCCCATGAACAGTTTTGATTTTAAGCAATCACGTGCGATTGTTCAGTTGGTCGAGGCAATCTTGAGTTTAGCTTTCATGTCCTCTGAGATTTTCCTTTTAAACTTGTTTTCACTGTGTATTTAGTTTCTTGGATTTGATCGCTGTTGCCTTGCTGTTTTATGTTATTAAGTTTTTCTTTTACGGTGTGCTATGCTTATTCGATGCTAAGATATTGTCCTCTTAGCTGTCTGCTTACTGCGTGGACTACTTGGGTTATTTATCTTACTTTCACTTAAGCTGCACTTATTTTATAAATTTATATCTAATTATATGATGTCTACACTACGTTAATTAACTGTCTAATTTGGATATAATTGCATGAGCTCTTTTTTTAAATTAACTACATAAAACATGAAAACATAAAACTAAAAAATGTCTCAATGATCCCACAGTCATATTAATAAATAATTAATGTAACTACAACAGTCAGTAACTCAATCATCTTTACCAATGAGCCACTATTCTTACAAATGCTCTACGTCGCCTCGGGAAACTAGTAAGAGAATGATATCCAGTCCACTTCCATAGTACTCCAATAAGCCAACTTTGGATTAATGTCCATCTGCCTATTTAGGAGGAGCTCTCCCAAGGCATCAGCTATCTGCTTTCTCTTAGCTCAGGCTTGGGTTAGATCCTGTAGACAGATTTCATCATCATTGAGATAACACGTATCTTTAAAAAGCCTGCAAAATGCATATCCAACTTAGACTATGTTTTAGGCAAAGACTGTTTATATGTTGGCAATTGAGTACCCATTGTAGACTATCTTCTCATGTTTTAGCTTTTTTTCCCTTTTGGTTCCCCCCCCCTTTTTAAAAAATTTTTCCCCGGGCAAAATTTTGGGTTTTTTTTTTTTGGGTTTTTCCCTTTTTTTTTTTTTTTTTTTTTAAAAACCCAAAAAAAGGAAAAAAAAAAAAGGTTTTAACCCCCCCAAAAAACCCCCTTTTTTTAAATTTTTTAAAATTTTTGGAAAAAAGGGGCCCCGTTTTTTTAAAATTTCCGGTTAAAAGTTTTTTAAAACCCCTTTTTTAAAAAAAAGGGGGGTTTTTTTTTTTTTGGGGGGGGGGGGGGGTTTTTTTTTTTGGGGGGGGGGAAAAAAAATTTTTAAAAAGGAATTTTGGTTTTTTTGGGTTTAAAAAATTACCCCCTTTTTTTGGGGTTTTTTTTTTAACCCCCCCCCCCTTTTCCCCCCTTTACCTTAAAAATTTTTAAAAAAGGGGGGGAAAAAATTTTCCCCCCCAAAAAAAATTTAAAAACCCCCCCTTTTTTTGGGGAAGGGGAAAAAAGGGGTTTTTTTAAACCCTTTCGTTGGGGGGAAAATTTGGGGGGTTTTTTTCGGGGGGGTTTTTTTTTCCCCCCAATTTTTGGGGGCCCCTTTTTTATTTTTTTTTTTTTAAAAAAAAATTTTTTTTTTTTTAAAACAAAAAAAATTTTTAAAAAAAAAATTTAAAATTTTTTAAAAATTTTTTTTAAAAAAATTTTTTTGGGAAGCCCAAAAAAAAAAAAATTTTTCCTTTTTTTAAAAAAGAAAAAAAGGGGGAAAAAAAAACCCCCTTTTTAACCCAAAAAACCCCTTTTGGTTTTTTTCCCCCCAAAAAGGGGGTTTTTTCCCCGGGGGGGGGGCCCTTTTCCCCCCTTTTTTAAAAAACCCCCCTTTGGGGAAAACCAAATTTCCCCAAAAAAACCCCCCAAGAATTTTTTTTTTAAAATTTTTGGGGGGGGTTTTTCCCCCCCCCTTTTTTCCCCCCCCTTTTTTTAAAAAATTTTTGGGTTTAAAAAAAAAAAAGGGGGGAAAAATTTTTGGGGGGGAATTTGGGAAAAGAAAAAAAAACCCTTTAAAAAACCCCCCGGAACCCCCCAAAAATTTTTTTAAAAAAAAAATTTTTTTTAAAATTTTTGTTTTTTTTTGGGGGGGGGGGGGGGGGTTTTTTTTAATCTGTTTATCTTAAAGGGTTGTTTTTTTTTTTGACGTGGTGTTAGCCCTGAAATGGCTTAGTGGTCGGCGGGCTATAAGCAATATGAATTGAATCCCCCCCCTTTAGCCTTTCCAGGCTTTTGTCTGTTGATGGCCACATAGACTTGGGGGGCTTTACTTTCACTGATGGCGGCTGCTTTTCCCCACCTTCAGCCTGTTTCAAACACTTATGTCTGTTGATAGCTACAGAGACTTTTAATCTTTACTTTGGGCTGATGGATGGTTGCTTTCCTCACCTTCAGCCTGTTCAAAGGGCTTATGTCTGTTTGGGGGGCTACAGAGTCTTGGGGTCTTGACTTTTAGCTGGGTGGAAAGGTTGCTTTCCTTTTTTTTTTTACTTTTAAATTTTTTTTTCATATTCAAATTCATTTGATATATACAATTTAAATAACTAAAAATCGTGTTACAATGAAAAGTCCTCAAAACTGGGGGCCCCAAAATTTACAGTAAATCAACTTAAAAAGTGGGTACAATGAATGCAACAGTCTGCATTATAAATTTAACTCAGCTATTAAAGAAAAAGAACACACACATACATATCCAAAAAAGTCTCATCTGACATTTTTGCCTTCCCCCTCGCTACAGGGAAAACCCTAAGAAAGAAAACAGTGTTATGTAAAATTGCGCACCGGGGGGGCACATCGCTGCCTCCAACTGAACTTCACCTCCCCCAAAAATAAGCCCATGTTAATTTTTGGATGAAATTTAAAAAGTCACACTCCCCCGGCGCCGAGGTTTTCAGGGGGAGACTTGACATCCTACGCCCAAATGGCAATGCATTCGCAATCAGACCACTGCTTTCCTCACCTTCAGCCTGTTCAGGACTTGTGTCTGAAGAAGTGCCAAGCCATGACCCAGGGAAATTGCACATGTCCAAATCTTGAGCATAACATCGTATCGCCTTTAGAAGTGAAGAGCCGTGTCCCAGAGAAGTGCATATGTCCAACTCTTTTCAGGACTTATGTCTGTTGAGGGCCACAGAGACTTGGGGTCTTAGCTTTCAGCTGGTGGACAGTTGCTTTGCTCATCTCCATCCTGCTCAGGACTTATGTCCTGTTTCTTACTATTGATATTTACAATGCAGAATGACTAGTACGATACTTTGAGGATAACACCGTATGTCGTTTAGAAAAGCCAAGCCATGTCCGAGAGAACTTCATGTGTCCAAATCTTGAGGATAACACCGTATTTCGTTTAGAAGAGCCAAGCCATGTCCCAGACAAATTGCATATGTCCAAATCTTGAGTATAACATCGTATAGCCTTTAGAAGTGAAGAGCCGTGTCTTAGACAAATGCTTAGGTCCAACCCTTTTCAGGACTTGTCTGTTGATGGCCACAGAGACTTGGGGTCTTGGTTTTCAGCTGGTGGACGGTTGCTTTCCTCACCTTCAGCCTGTTCAGGACTTATGTCTGTTGATGGCCACATAGACTTGGTATCTTGACTTTAACGCCTTGTTAATCACCTGAAGCACTTTCTGCTCCTTATCGCTGTCGTACAGCGTGGAGAAGTAGTCACTGCCTCCAACTGACTTCACCTCCCCAATGATAAGCCCATGTTGTTTGTGGATTATTAAAAGTCACACTCACCGTCGGCGATTTGTTCAGGGAGGGACTTGACGTCCGGCAGAGACAAAAGCACTACACGGCAGATTCCTTAAAGGAGCTCTTCCGAGACGTCCCTCCTGATGCAATTTTCCAGTTTTTACAAGAGATCAATAGATTTCACTTGATGTAATTTTACGTGTTTTTCTTTAATGGCATTTTAGATTTGCAAGGTTGACGGTGAGCATGGTTTTTATCTGTTTATCTTAAAGGGTTGTTCTTTTCTTTTTGACGTGGTGTTAGCCCTGATATGGCTCTAGTGGTCGGCTGGGCTATAAGCAATATGAATTGAATCCCCACCTTCAGCCTGTTCCAGGCTTATGTCTGTTGATGGCCACATAGACTTGGGGTCTTGACTTTCAGCTGATGGACGGCTGCTTTCCTCACCTTCAGCCTGTTCAGCACTTATGTCTGTTGATAGCTACAGAGACTTTATAGTCTTGACTTTGAGCTGATGGATGGTTGCTTTCCTCACCTTCAGCCTGTTCAGGACTTATGTCTGTTGATGGCTACAGAGTCTGGGATCTTGACTTTCAGCTGGGTGGACGGTTTGCTTTCCTTTTTTTTTATACAAATAAATTTTTTATTCATATTCAAATTCATATTGATATATACAATGAAATAGACTAAAAATCGTGTTACAATGAACGTCCTCAAAACTGATGTCCAATATTTACAGTAGAATCAACTTAAAATGTGGGTACAATGAATGCAACAGTCTGCATTATAAATTTAACTCATGCTATTAAAGAAAATGAGACACACACATACATATCACAAAAAAGTGCTCATCTGACAGTTATGCCTGTCCCATCTGCTACAGGAAACCGTAAGAAAGAGACAGTGTTATGTAGATTGCGCACGGGTCACACATCGCTGCCTCCAACTGACTTCACCTCCCCAATGATAAGCCCATGTTATTTGTGGATGATTAAAATGTCACACTCACCGTCGCCGAGGTTTTCAGGGAGAGACTTGACATCCTACGCACAAATGGCAATGCATTCGCAATCAGACCACTGCTTTCCTCACCTTCAGCCTGTTCAGGACTTGTGTCTGAAGAAGTGCCAAGCCATGACCCAGGGAAATTGCACATGTCCAAATCTTGAGCATAACATCGTATCGCCTTTAGAAGTGAAGAGCCGTGTCCCAGAGAAGTGCATATGTCCAACTCTTTTCAGGACTTATGTCTGTTGAGGGCCACAGAGACTTGGGGTCTTAGCTTTCAGCTGGTGGACAGTTGCTTTGCTCATCTCCATCCTGCTCAGGACTTATGTCCTGTTTCTTACTATTGATATTTACAATGCAGAATGACTAGTACGATACTTTGAGGATAACACCGTATGTCGTTTAGAAAAGCCAAGCCATGTCCGAGAGAACTTCATGTGTCCAAATCTTGAGGATAACACCGTATTTCGTTTAGAAGAGCCAAGCCATGTCCCAGACAAATTGCATATGTCCAAATCTTGAGTATAACATCGTATAGCCTTTAGAAGTGAAGAGCCGTGTCTTAGACAAATGCTAGGTCCAACCCTTTTCAGGACTTGTCTGTTGATGGCCACAGAGACTTGGGGTCTTGGTTTTCAGCTGGTGGACGGTTGCTTTCCTCACCTTCAGCCTGTTCAGGACTTATGTCTGTTGATGGCCACATAGACTTGGTATCTTGACTTTAACGCCTTGTTAATCACCTGAAGCACTTTCTGCTCCTTATCGCTGTCGTACAGCGTGGAGAAGTAGTCACTGCCTCCAACTGACTTCACCTCCCCAATGATAAGCCCATGTTGTTTGTGGATTATTAAAAAGTCACACTCACCGTCGGCGATTTGTTCAGGGAGGGACTTGACGTCCGGCAGAGACAAAAGCACTACACGGCAGATTCCTTAAAGGAGCTCTTCCGAGACGTCCCTCCTGATGCAATTTTCCAGTTTTTACAAGAGATCAATAGATTTCACTTGATGTAATTTTACGTGTTTTTCTTTAATGGCATTTTAGATTTGCAAGGTTGACGGTGAGCATGGTTTTTATCTGTTTATCTTAAAGGGTTGTTCTTTTCTTTTTGACGTGGTGTTAGCCCTGATATGGCTCTAGTGGTCGGCTGGGCTATAAGCAATATGAATTGAATCCCCACCTTCAGCCTGTTCCAGGCTTATGTCTGTTGATGGCCACATAGACTTGGGGTCTTGACTTTCAGCTGATGGACGGCTGCTTTCCTCACCTTCAGCCTGTTCAGCACTTATGTCTGTTGATAGCTACAGAGACTTTATAGTCTTGACTTTGAGCTGATGGATGGTTGCTTTCCTCACCTTCAGCCTGTTCAGGACTTATGTCTGTTGATGGCTACAGAGTCTTGGGATCTTGACTTTCAGCTGGGTGGACGGTTGCTTTCCTTTTTTTTTATACAAATAATTTTTTATTCATATTCAAATTCATATTGATATATACAATGAAATAGACTAAAAATCGTGTTACAATGAACGTCCTCAAAACTGATGTCCAATATTTACAGTAGAAATCAACTTAAAATGTGGGTACAATGAATGCAACAGTCTGCATTATAAATTTAACTCATGCTATTAAAGAAAATGAGACACACACATACATATCACAAAAAAGTGCTCATCTGACAGTTATGCCTGTCCCATCTGCTACAGGAAACCGTAAGAAAGAGACAGTGTTATGTAGATTGCGCACGGGTCACACATCGCTGCCTCCAACTGACTTCACCTCCCCAATGATAAGCCCATGTTATTTGTGGATGATTAAAATGTCACACTCACCGTCGCCGAGGTTTTCAGGGAGAGACTTGACATCCTACGCACAAATGGCAATGCATTCGCAATCAGACCACTGCTTTCCTCACCTTCAGCCTGTTCAGGACTTGTGTCTGAAGAAGTGCCAAGCCATGACCCAGGGAAATTGCACATGTCCAAATCTTGAGCATAACATCGTATCGCCTTTAGAAGTGAAGAGCCGTGTCCCAGAGAAGTGCATATGTCCAACTCTTTTCAGGACTTATGTCTGTTGAGGGCCACAGAGACTTGGGGTCTTAGCTTTCAGCTGGTGGACAGTTGCTTTGCTCATCTCCATCCTGCTCAGGACTTATGTCCTGTTTCTTACTATTGATATTTACAATGCAGAATGACTAGTACGATACTTTGAGGATAACACCGTATGTCGTTTAGAAAAGCCAAGCCATGTCCGAGAGAACTTCATGTGTCCAAATCTTGAGGATAACACCGTATTTCGTTTAGAAGAGCCAAGCCATGTCCCAGACAAATTGCATATGTCCAAATCTTGAGTATAACATCGTATAGCCTTTAGAAGTGAAGAGCCGTGTCTTAGACAAATGCTTAGGTCCAACCCTTTTCAGGACTTGTCTGTTGATGGCCACAGAGACTTGGGGTCTTGGTTTTCAGCTGGTGGACGGTTTTCTTTCCTCACCTTCAGCCTGTTCAGGACTTATGTCTGTTGATGGCCACATAGACTTGGTATCTTGACTTTAACGCCTTGTTAATCACCTGAAGCACTTTCTGCTCCTTATCGCTGTCGTACAGCGTGGAGAAGTAGTCACTGCCTCCAACTGACTTCACCTCCCAATGATAAGCCCATGTTGTTTGTGGATTATTAAAAAGTCACACTCACCGTCGGCGATTTGTTCAGGGAGGGACTTGACGTCCGGCAGAGACAAAAGCACTACACGGCAGATTCCTTAAAGGAGCTCTTCCGAGACGTCCCTCCTGATGCAATTTTCCAGTTTTTACAAGAGATCAATAGATTTCACTTGATGTAATTTTACGTGTTTTTCTTTAATGGCATTTTAGATTTGCAAGGTTGACGGTGAGCATGGTTTTTATCTGTTTATCTTAAAGGGTTGTTCTTTTCTTTTTGACGTGGTGTTAGCCCTGATATGGCTCTAGTGGTCGGCTGGGCTATAAGCAATATGAATTGAATCCCCACCTTCAGCCTGTTCCAGGCTTATGTCTGTTGATGGCCACATAGACTTGGGGTCTTGACTTTCAGCTGATGGACGGCTGCTTCCTCACCTTCAGCCTGTTCAGCACTTATGTCTGTTGATAGCTACAGAGACTTTATAGTCTTGACTTTGAGCTGATGGATGGTTGCTTTCCTCACCTTCAGCCTGTTCAGGACTTATGTCTGTTGATGGCTACAGAGTCTTGGGATCTTGACTTTCAGCTGGGTGGACGGTTGCTTTCCTTTTTTTTTATACAAATAATTTTTTATTCATATTCAAATTCATATTGATATATACAATGAAATAGACTAAAAATCGTGTTACAATGAACGTCCTCAAAACTGATGTCCAATATTTACAGTAGAATCAACTTAAAATGTGGGTACAATGAATGCAACAGTCTGCATTATAAATTTAACTCATGCTATTAAAGAAAATGAGACACACACATACATATCACAAAAAAGTGCTCATCTGACAGTTATGCCTGTCCCATCTGCTACAGGAAACCGTAAGAAAGAGACAGTGTTATGTAGATTGCGCACGGGTCACACATCGCTGCCTCCAACTGACTTCACCTCCCCAATGATAAGCCCATGTTATTTGTGGATGATTAAAATGTCACACTCACCGTCGCCGAGGTTTTCAGGGAGAGACTTGACATCCTACGCACAAATGGCAATGCATTCGCAATCAGACCACTGCTTTCCTCACCTTCAGCCTGTTCAGGACTTGTGTCTGAAGAAGTGCCAAGCCATGACCCAGGGAAATTGCACATGTCCAAATCTTGAGCATAACATCGTATCGCCTTTAGAAGTGAAGAGCCGTGTCCCAGAGAAGTGCATATGTCCAACTCTTTTCAGGACTTATGTCTGTTGAGGGCCACAGAGACTTGGGGTCTTAGCTTTCAGCTGGTGGACAGTTGCTTTGCTCATCTCCATCCTGCTCAGGACTTATGTCCTGTTTCTTACTATTGATATTTACAATGCAGAATGACTAGTACGATACTTTGAGGATAACACCGTATGTCGTTTAGAAAAGCCAAGCCATGTCCGAGAGAACTTCATGTGTCCAAATCTTGAGGATAACACCGTATTTCGTTTAGAAGAGCCAAGCCATGTCCCAGACAAATTGCATATGTCCAAATCTTGAGTATAACATCGTATAGCCTTTAGAAGTGAAGAGCCGTGTCTTAGACAAATGCTTAGGTCCAACCCTTTTCAGGACTTGTCTGTTGATGGCCACAGAGACTTGGGGTCTTGGTTTTCAGCTGGTGGACGGTTGCTTTCCTCACCTTCAGCCTGTTCAGGACTTATGTCTGTTGATGGCCACATAGACTTGGTATCTTGACTTTAACGCCTTGTTAATCACCTGAAGCACTTTCTGCTCCTTATCGCTGTCGTACAGCGTGGAGAAGTAGTCATGCCCACACTACTCCATGATAACCATGTTGTTGTGATTATAAATCACATCACTCGGATTTGTTAGGGACTTGAGTCGCAGAGACAAACATACACGGTTCTAAGGCTCTTCCGACTCCTCTGAGCATTTTCGTTTTACAAAGTCATAGATTTCTGATTAATTTTGGTTTTTATGCATTAGATTGCAGTACGTGAGTTTTCGTTTTCTTAAAGTGTTTTTTTTTGCGTGTGTAGCTGTGGCTTAGTGTGTGGAAGATGAATATCCACCTTCAGCTTCGCTATTTGTTGGCATGACTGGTTGCTTTCATGATGCCTGTTTCTCCTCGCTGTTCCATATGTCTTTGATGACAGGATTTATGTCTTACTAGATGGTGCTTCCTCACCTAGCTTCGGACTTATTCGTTGGTAGAGTGTTGATTTCAGGTGGACGTGCTTTCCTTTTTTTTATAAAATATTTTATTATCAAATTCATATGTATACATAAATAGACTAAGTGTTCATACGTCCCAATGTGTCATATTTAATCACTTAATGTACAATGAGCACATCGCATTAATTTAACTAGTTAATACACCATGCCATTCACTAGTCCTGTCCCATTGTAAACTAAAAACATTATCATCATTCATATAATGAACAATTGAGGTGAGTTAGGGATGAATCTACCAACAAAACAATTCACTTCACTGTCAGGATGTCAAGCCATATAGAATTGCATTCATGAATAATGAAAGCATAATAAGACCTGCAAGGAGTTTAACTTCTTTACACATGTTTCAGGGGAGTTGCTACCAGCGGTTGTCCGTCACTGTACATTGCGTCGAATAGTCCGCGTTAAAAACAGTCGAACTGCGCCTGGTACCATCGGAGAGCACAGCGCAACACAATCTGGTAAGCTAGAAGAGGCGTTGAACGCAGTCACCTTGGGTTAGGCCAGGACGGGTCTAGTTCGGTGAGGTGCTTCCCTTCAGCCTTCAGATTGGTGGCCATGATTTTATCTGTAAGTGAATGAACATTTTCCTATGTTCTAGAGAAGATCATGTCATATTCACCCATGATAGCTTTTGTGTATATACTCCTCGCTTGTTGAGATTGCTCAAGAACCACGCACACCCCCCCCCCCCCCCCCCCCCCCCCCCCCCCCCCCCCCCCCCCCCCCCCCCCCCCCCCCCCCCCCCCCCCCCCCCCCCCCCCCCCCCCCCCCCCCCCCCCCCCCCCCCCCCCCCCCCCCCCCCCCCCCCCCCCCCCCCCCCCCCCCCCCCCCCCCCCCCCCCCCCCCCCCCCCCCCCCCCCCCCCCCCCCCCCCCCCCCCCCCCCCCCCCCCCCCCCCCCCCCCCCCCCCCCCCCCCCCCCCCCCCCCCCCCCCCCCCCCCCCCCCCCCCCCCCCCCCCCCCCCCCCCCCCCCCCCCCCCCCCCCCCCCCCCCCCCCCCCCCCCCCGGCAGTTGCTTTGCTCATCTCCATCATGCTCAGGACTTATGTCCTGTTTCTTACTATTGATATTTACAATGCAGAATGACTAGTACGATACTTTGAGGATAACACCGTATGTCGTTTAGAAAAGCCAAGCCATGTCCGAGAGAACTTCATGTGTCCAAATCTTGAGGATAACACCGTATTTCGTTTAGAAGAGCCAAGCCATGTCCCAGACAAATTGCATATGTCCAAATCTTGAGTATAACATCGTATAGCCTTTAGAAGTGAAGAGCCGTGTCTTAGACAAATGCTTAGGTCAACCCTTTTCAGGACTTGTCTGTTGATGGCCACAGAGACTTGGGGTCTTGGTTTTCAGCTGGTGGACGGTTGCTTTCCTCACCTTCAGCCTGTTCAGGACTTATGTCTGTTGATGGCCACATAGACTTGGTATCTTGACTTTAACGCCTTGTTAATCACCTGAAGCACTTTCTGCTCCTTATCGCTGTCGTACAGCGTGGAGAAGTAGTCACTGCCTCCAACTGACTTCACCTCCCCAATGATAAGCCCATGTTGTTTGTGGATTATTAAAAAGTCACACTCACCGTCGGCGATTTGTTCAGGGAGTGGTACACCTGGAAGCAGGTAATTTGTCTACCCCAGGCAGGTTTGTCCACACACAAAGCCTTCCCACACTTGTTGCACCAGTTGGGAGTCTGGCGGCGCCTCGCCACAGTAGGTTGACGCGCAGCCCGGGCTGTGCACACAAAACAGTTCCGGAACACTGGTCGCCCCGTGTGGTACACCCCAATCCGACTGGAGTAATGGTCTCCAGCCAGGCGCGTCTCCGGAACAAACAAGGGAGGTGCAGGGGGGCGCTGCGGTGCAACAGCAGGCCCTCCAGAAGGACCCGGGGCAGGTTCTCCAGAAGGACCCGGGACAGGCTCTCTAGAAGGACCAGGGGCAGGCTCTCTAGAAGGACCTGGGGCAGGCTCTCCGAAGGACCCGGGGCAGGCTCCACAGCAGGCTCCATAGCAGACTCTGCAGCAGGCTGATCAGGTAGACTGTGGTACCTTTCAGACAGTCCATTCCCCAACGCCACCACAAACTTCTTCAGAGAAGATTTCCGATGTCCGGGGGCGTCATGAAATTTTTCATACAAAATGTATGCCTGGATGATGGAGAGAGTGAAAAGATGGAAAAACATTTTTTTCCACCATTTGATGGTTTTCCTCTTCAGAGGCATGTAAGCCATCAGCTGGTCACTTTTATCTACACCAGCCATGTTGCGGATGTAGTCCTGGACTGCTGACGGCTTGTTCTTGTCTCCGCTTCGGGATATCACTCTCTCCATTACCCTTGGATCCATTTTGGTGGTGAGCAGATGGACAGGTTTTTTTGTCCATCCACTTCAGGACACCCACTCCACCTGCAACAGATAACAGCACACAAATAAGTTGTACATACACACACAGTTGATTATGTATGTATATAAAATATTCATATCTAAATGTATCCTTATAACTCATGTATCCTATGTATACAGGATATGTTTTAGTTATAAAGGTATGGATCAATACAAGAAAATAAAATGTACACTCTGGTCTGTATCACATGCATTGGGAGCAAATAAAGCTATGAAATGAATTATGAACTGTTATTATATATATTCATATCTAAATGTATCCTTATAACTCATGCATCCTATGTATACAGGATATATTTTAGTTATAAAGGTATGGATCAATACAAGAAAATAAAATGTACACTCTGGTCTCCTGTATCACATGATTGGGAACAAATAAAGCTATGAAATGAATTATGAACTGTTATTGTATTCATACCTAAATGTATCCTTATAACTCATGCATCCTATGTATACAGGATATATTTTAGTTATAAAGGTATGGATCAATACAAGAAAATAAAATGTACACTCTGGTCTCCAGTATCAGATGCATTAGTAAAAAATAAAGCTATGAAATGAATTATGAACTGTTATTGTATTATCTCCACACACATTTGCACATATAATAATAAAATAACATACCTTGTCGGAATGCAAGAACGGTGCCACGCTCCACGGGGGCTGCAAGTTCTCTCTTTGGCAGGCCCAGACGATTGGGACGAACCGTCCCGACACAATGTGTGTCCCTGTCGACTAGCTTTTCAGCAAGCTCTGGGTAGCAGTAGTAGTTGTCTACGTAGACACAACGTCCATGGTCCAGGAGGGGTTCAGCCAGCCTCATCACGACATCCACAGGTCTGTTGCTGATCCGGGGGTCGGCAGCGAAGATCTCAAAATCATACACGTAGGCAGAGGTTGATTCGCATAGTTCATAGAGTTTCATCCCCCATCTCACTGGTTTGTCCCTCATATAAACTCTGAATCCAACTTTTCCTCTCCATGGACACATCGCCTCGTCAATGCAGATGTTCTCCTCAGGCACATACAGTTCCTTGAACTTGGTGCGGAGATGAGTGTAGACTGGCTGAATCTTGTGTAGTGGGTTGTGCTCTGGTCTACCTCTGGGGATAAATTCAGCATTGTTGCTGACATGTAGCATGGCAAGGATGAGTTGGAACTTGTCCCTACTCATGATGGCTGGTGCAAAGGAGGACTGCATGGTGGGGTCAGTTGACCAGTAGTCTGATACTTCAGGCTTGTGCACCAGACCCATGTGCACCAGAATAGCAAAGAAACCAACCAGTTTTTTTTCTGAAATGGCACTCCACTGCCGAAATAAACTGTGGGGAGGTAGTGCTCCTTTGGCTCCAATGTTTTCCTGGGCATAACGGTTGGTCTCGCGCACAATGACCTGCATCAGTGTCTTGTCAAAAATTGTGTCGAAGAATGCGAGGGGGGCGTGGTTTTCCATAACACCAAGATGCAGTCCTGCTGTGTCTGGGGCGCTGTAGTGTGGCACACACGGAAAAAGTGTGAAATCTTGGTGCCAATCCTTCGCTAACAGCTCCACAATTCTCTCTGCTGTTATTTCCCCGTCCCCACCTTCGACAGATTCCTCACTCGACGAAGCGTCACTGTCACCACCCCCCAAACTTTCGTCTGACACACGCCCACCGTCGTCTTCACTGCTGCTTTCCGACTCGATTGACTCCGGTTCAGACATATCTTCGCTTTCAGAGTCATCGTCTTCCTCTTCTACATCAGATCCAGGTGTCTGTAGTAGTTCTAATACTTCACGGACATTGTAAAGCAGTCGTCTCTGCCGTCTACCACGACCAGTTTCTTCGCTCGACGCCATCTTTGTTTACGTTTATTCTACGCAGAGCTAGTGGGTACGAAATCAGACCTGGTTGAGCCAAATTGTACACTGGAAACGGAAAGCACCTATTTTTGGGAGTAGTCGAATGGTTAGTCTTCAGAGCTAGCACTTCGATTTTCGTACGAAAGTTGACCTCATGGAGGAAAAAAATTCCAAAGGTCAATCCTGCGATCGCAGTGCTCAGTAGGCAAGCGTTGTAAAAGAGAGCACTGCGATCGCAGTGCTCAGCAGGGAGTGAGTTAAAGAAATTGAGACACACACATACATATCACAAAAAAGTGCTCATCTGACTGTTATGCCTGTCCCATCTGCTGCAGGAAACCGTAAGAAAGAGACAGTGTTATGTAGATTGCGCACGGGTCACACATCGCTGCCTCCAACTGACTTCACCTCCCCAATGATAAGCCCATGTTATTTGTGGATGATTAAAATGTCACACTCACCGTCGGCGAGGTTGTCAGGGAGAGACTTGACATCCTACGCACAAATGGCAATGCATTCGCAATCAGACCACTGCTTTCCTCACCTTCAGCCTGTTCAGGACTTGTGTCTGAAGAAGTGCCAAGCCATGACCCAGGGAAATTGCACATGTCCAAATCTTGAGCATAACATCGTATCGCCTTTAGAAGTGAAAGAGCCATGTCCCAGAGAAGTGCATATGTCCAACTCTTTTCAGGAATTGTGTGTTGAGGGCCACAGAGACTTGGGGTCTTAGCTTTCAGCTGGTGGACAGTTGCTTTGCTCATCTCCATCCTGTTCAGGACTTATGTCCTGTTTCTTACTATTGATATTTACAAAAAGCAGAGACAAAAGCACTACACGGCAGATTCCTTAAAGGAGCTCTTCCGAGACGTCCCTCCTGATGCAATTTTCCAGTTTTTACAAGAGATCAATAGATTTCACTTGATGTAATTTTACGTGTTTTTCTTTAATGGCATTTTAGATTTGCAAGGTTGACGGTGAGCATGGTTTTTATCTGTTTATCTTAAAGGGTTGTTCTTTTCTTTTTGACGTGGTGTTAGCCCTGATTTGGCTCTAGTGGTCGGCTGGGCTATAAGCAATATGAATTGAATCCCCACCTTCAGCCTGTTCCAGGCTTATGTCTGTTGATGGCCACATAGACTTTATAGTCTTGACTTTGAGCTGATGGATGGTTGCTTTCCTCACTTTCAGCCTGTTCAGGACTTATGTCTGTTGATGGCTACAGAGTCTTGGGATCTTGACTTTCAGCTGGGTGGACGGTTGCTTTTCCTTTTTTTTTATGCAAATAATTTTTTATTCATATAAACTAGTCACAACAAGTTAAGCACAGTTTACATGTACCCGCATATTTTCAACAAATATCAAAGCCATGACTTTCCAATTGGGAACAGATTTATTTCATAATCTTGTTCAAACGTACATTGAATTTCATTGTGATCGCACAAACGGTTTGGGATATACAGACAATTAAACAGAGGAGGGGTCGAAATCAAAGTTTGCCAAATCTGTCCAGTTCACCAAATCATTTCAATAATGGGTGTGACCACCCCGATTGGCGAGACATTCCATGCAGCGTCTCCTCATCGAGTAGACCAGTGTTCTGATGACCCTCTGTGGGATTCCCTGCCATTCCAGTTGCAGCATTCGGAAGAGATCCTGACGGTCCCTGGGAGGTGGATGGTTCTCCTTTACACGTCTCCCCAACTCATCCCAAAGATGCTCGATGGGATTGAGGTCGGGACTATACGCCGGGAAGATCATCCTGTTGATACCGGCCTGCACAAGGAATTCTAAGGCCACCCGGGCTCTTTGTGGCCGAGCATTGTCGTCTTGGAAGACTGCCATGGGTCCGATTCGTTGCATGGTCGGAACAACGAAAGGCGCCAGTATTTCATCCCGATAGCGGAGGCCTGTGAGGTTTCCGTCAATGTGGTAGAGTGGTGTCTTGTGGTGGAGGCTGATGGCACCCCATACCATAACAGATCCTCCCCTGAAGGCCCGGGTCTCACGAACAGCTGCATCAATGTAACGTTCACCAACATGCCTCCAAACTCTAGTTCGGCCATCATTGTGTTCAAGACAAAACCGCGACTCATCCGAAAAGAGGACCTGAGACCACTGTTGTTGGTTCCATCTCGCATGACGTTGGCAGAAAGCTCGGCAAGCCAGCTTATGGGCTGCTAGCAGTCGTGGTCGCACAGCTGGACGACGTGATCTGAGGCCAAAGTGGTGAAGACGGTTTCGTATGGCTTGACGGCTGAGGATGGTGTTAGTTGCCCTATGAAGCTGCCGTTTGATGCTGGTTGAGGTGGCATCCCGCTGCAGTAGGACCTGCCTCTCGATGAACCGATCTTCTCTTGGAGTCGTCTGCCTAGGCCGACCTGACCGTGGCCTCTCTTCAACGCTGTTGGTCGCCCTAAAACGCTGGTTCAGTCTAACAATAACTGAATGATGCACATCAAGTCGTCGCGCCACTTCAGCCTTGGCAATGCCATCTTGCATCCACGCAATCGCCCTGGTTTTGTCAAAGGTGCTAAGTTTTCTTCTTGGTGGCATGGTGAGAAACGGGCTGACAGTAACCAAGCCCGCGCTTATAAAGCATAAGGAAGGGGCATAAAACTCACTCGAAAGACTGCTCTTGCACGGGTATAACGAATTTTTCATTTTACACATCTTGTGTCGCCAGCAAGCTCACTGCAAAACAGGCACATTTACCGCAACTTTGCACTTTTTATCCCGCGCGGCAACGAGGTCACCAAGACCCCCATGCGCACTACAAGTTGCCACAGGCTCGCCCAAACACTGCTGTTTGAGATTCCATCACTGGTTGCCGCATAACAAAAAGAAAATAATGTTTTCTGAAGGAATGGATCAGCCCTCTGTGTCCAAGGACCTGTGCTTAACTTGTTGTGACTAGTATACAATGAAATAGACTAAAAATCGTGTTACAATGAACGTCCACAAAACTGATGTCCAATATTTACAGTAAAATCGACTTAAAATGTGGGTACAATGAATGCAACAGTCTGCATTATAAACTTAACTCATGCTATTAAAGAAATTGAGACCACACACATACATATCACAAAAAAGTGCTCATCTGACAGTTATGCCTGTCCCATCTGCTGCAGGAAACCGTAAGAAAGAGACAGTGTTATGTAGATTGCGCACGGGTCACACATCGCTGCCTCCAACTGACTTCACCTCCCCAATGATAAGCCCATGTTATTTGTGGATGACTAAAATGTCACACTCACCGTCGGCGAAGTTTTCAGGGAGGGACTTGACATCCGGCAACCGGACCATGGCGACTGCGGCGGGGTTGGTCACGTTGTCCAAATATTTTCTGAAATTCAGTTTGTGATACAACTACCATGACTTGTGGCAGCTCATCACACAGCCGGTACAGAAAGTCTAGGCATTTATTTGACATCCTATGCACACATGGCAATGCATTCGCAATCAGACCACTGCTTTCCTCACCTTCAGCCTGTTCAGGACTTGTGTCTGAAGAAGTGCCAAGCCATGACCCAGGGAAATTGCACATGTCCAAATCTTGAGCATAACATCGTATCGCCTTTAGAAGTGAAGAGCCGTGTCCCAGAGAAGTGCATATGTCCAACTCTTTTCAGGACTTATGTCTGTTGAGGGCCACAGAGACTTGGGGTCTTAGCTTTCAGCTGGTGGACAGTTGCTTTGCTCATCTCCATCCTGCTCAGGACTTATGTCCTGTTTCTTACTATTGATATTTACAATGCAGAATGACTAGTACGATACTTTGAGGATAACACCGTATGTCGTTTAGAAAAGCCAAGCCATGTCCGAGAGAACTTCATGTGTCCACATCTTGAGGATAACACCGTATTTCGTTTAGAAGAGCCAAGCCATGTCCCAGACAAATTGCATATGTCCAAATCTTGAGTATAACATCGTATAGCCTTTATAAGTGAAGAGCCGTGTCTTAGACAAATGCTTAGGTCCAACCCTTTTCAGGACTTGTCTGTTGATGGCCACAGAGACTTGGGGTCTTGGTTTTCAGCTGGTGGACGGTTGCTTTCCTCACCTTCAGCCTGTTCAGGACTTATGTCTGTTGATGGCCACATAGACTTGGTATCTTGACTTTAACGCCTTGTTAATCACCTGAAGCACTTTCTGCTCCTTATCGCTGTCGTACAGCGTGGAGAAGTAGTCGCTGCCTCCAACTGACTTCACCTCGCCAATGATAAGCCCATGTTGTATGTGGATTATTAAAAAGTCACACTCACCGTCGGCGATTTGTTCAGGGAGGGACTTGACGTCCGGCAACCGGGCTATGGTGACTGCGGCGGGGTTGGTCACGTTGTCAAATACTTTCTGAAATTCAGTTGAGATACAACTACCATGACTTGTGGCAGCTCATCACACAGCCGGTGCAGAAAGTCTAGGCATTTATTTGTCACTTCGTCGTCCGGACGATCTGTGTCCTGAATACGCACGGGGTCCAGCGTGGCAGGGTTTTCGGTGAACACTTTCCCTTTCACCTACTGCCATACACGACGAACGGGGTTCCGACGTTCGGGGCCACGCGCAGATAGGTTATCAAGGACGCGGACCGTCTGGTAGCTACGTCGTGACTCTGGCGATTGAAATGTATGGGAGGTACGAAACAGGTTTCTGTTTGAAGATGGGGATACCACTCTCTGATAGAAGCTATCCAGTTGTCTTCTGGAGTGGCCGGATTAACCTGCAAGGAACGATTATGTGTTGTTTTATGTTCTCTCTCTTCAGCGTCAGTTGCCGTCTGATAATACATCCCTATAAATTTATAATCATTTCTATAAGTCCGTCAGCAACCTGCTTTTGTCTTCTTCAAGTCCGCTCTCAAAACTCACCTTTTCTCCTCTGCATAAAATCCTGACCTCACTCAACTCCCTCTGCAACCTGTCTCCGCCCGGAGTGGAATCACATTGTAATATATAATTGTATATAATATGCTCTCTATAATTTTCCATTGCTTTTATTCTTTCTCCCCATTTATAGCCATGTGTGTGTGTGTGTGCGTGCATGCGTGTGTGTCTGTTCAGCGCTTAGATTTTGATTTTTATCAAGATTTTGCGCTATATAAAATATTGCAATTATTAATTAATTATGTCTGTTGATGGCCACAGAGACTTGGGGTCTTAACTTTCAGCTGGTGGACGGTTGCTTTCCTCATCTTCAGTCTGTTCATGACTTATGTCTGTTGATGGCCACAAACACTTGGAGTCTTGATTTTCAGCTGATGGACGGCCTCTTTCCCCACCTTCAGCCTGTTCCGGGCTTATGTCTGTTGATGGCCACAGAGACTTGGGGTCTTGACTTTCAATTGGTGGCTGGTTGCTTTCCTCACCTTCAGCCTGTTCAGCACTTATGTCTGTTGATAGCTACAGAGATTTGGAGTCTTGACTTTCAGCTGGTGGACAGTTGCTTTCCTCACCTTCATCCTGTTCAGGACTTATGTCCTGTTTCTTACTATTGATGTTTACAATTCAGAATGACTAGTAAGATACTTTGAGGATAACACTGTATGTCGTTTAGAAAAGCCAAGCCATGTTCGAGAGAATTGCATGTGTCCAAATCTTGAGGATGACACCGTATTTCGTTTAGAAGATCCAAGCCATGTCCCAGACAAATTGCATATGTCCAAATCTTGAGCATAACAACGTATCGCCTTTATAAGTGAAGAGCTGTGTCCCAGAGAAGTGCATAGGTCCAACCCTTTTAACCCATTTATGCCGGGAACTTTTTTTTTTTTTACTTTTTGGGGTTTTAGCCTTGCGTTTATCATTGTTAACACACATGTAAGGTTAAAAAGCGAAAAAATATGTTTGATGTGTTGGGGGGGCTAAAATGTAGGTGGGTCCATATGGGCCCACTAGGACCGAGAGGGTACAGGTTTTTTCAAACAACCAAAAGACAGAAACTCATTCAGAATATCAATTTTATTGCAGAAAGAAGAAACCCAAACATCTTTTTAAATGTTATAAATGAGTCAAATGACAATAAGAACTTTGTTGCAACAAAATAAAACTGTGGAAACACATCATGGTCACGAAAATAATAAATAAAACTTCAAATAGTGTGCTGAAAATGTCATAACACCTGTCAACAAAAATATCAATTGAGGGCATCTTAGCATTCATCATTTGAGTAAATAAAACATACAAGGAGTAAATAGTATTGTGAGAATGAATAAGAACTTTGTAATAGACTAATACTATCCTCACAATGACGGCAAGATATACATCTTTGTCTTTAGTGTTCCTGCCTAGACTGAACAGTTGAGTGGATTACGGTCTTTGTAATCACTCATAATTTTCTACTGAGTGTGAAAGAGAATGAAGCACTTATCATGAAGTCCAATCCTGCATTTTGAGCATGCCTGCCTTGCCCTTTTCCCACATTCTCCGCAGCGACGGCGGTTTGGGATTTTCTCAATGAGATGGTTCTCGCCGTCAAACCGTACCGCAGCGGGAATTCGCTTGTCAGGGTGACGGAAGCGATCTAGAAACCGTTTGGGAGTTGGCTTCTGAGACTTCATGATGTACGCTTGTGCAATGGCACGACGGACCCCAAGCAGATCCAAAGGAGAATCCTCTGCAGCCCTAGTTGCCCGATATAAGTGCCAGATTTGTTGAACACACATGTCCAAGCAATAACAAAATATTGCCCACCACCATTTCTTTGAACGGATGGACACCCTGTATTTATCCACATTTTGGTCCATCCTGTCTACCCCACCCATTGTTTTGTTGTAGTGGGAAATGACAGCTGGCTGAGCAATTTTGATTCTCCTTTGCTCTAGCTCTGCTCTTGACCACCTGCTGGCAGTTTGGAGAGGATGTACGCCAACTTTATTAGACACAACGTTGACAACATTGTCATTCCAACGGACAACAATGGTGCCACTGTTTTTTTTACATCTGAAATCGTATGTGCCCCTACTTTCTTTTTGCATTGCTGCAACTGGGAGAACTGGACAATTCTCAATCCTGTTTGATCTAATGGTACCCGTGCAGGCTATCCCCTTCTTTGACAAGCAGTCAACAAGTTTTAGGGATGTGAAGAGATTGTCAAATGTTAAATGGTATGCATCTTTTGGTCCGGTTTCACCGTGCTGGTGATCTGTCAGCAAGTCGTCTGATATTTCAGATACCAGATCAACCACAACGGAACCACCCATCCCAAGGCCAGGGTACTCAGATGTAGCCTGCCGCCCTTTTGCACCCTGGTAGGGTTCAAATTGAACCACATACCCAAGGGGCGTGGTCAAAACCCACATTTTGAATCCAAAGCAGATAGGCTTGCCTCTAATGAACTGTTTTGCCCTGTGGCGACCAAAGTAAGGTATCATACTTTCATCAATACTAAGGTTTTGTTCCTTCAGAAAGTATGTCAGGCACCTTTCATTGATCATAGCAAGGAGTGGCCTCAGTTTGGTCATTTTGTCATCTACATCCAAGTTTTGGTTGTCCCTGACATGACAATATCTCATTATCTCATCAAACCGATCCCTGGACATTGACCCTGCAATAGCTTCATTTCTAACATCAGATTCATTTGACCAGTACATGCGTCTCCTTGGGACAGTGGTGTATCCTGATATCAAGAGAATGGCCAAAAAGGTACGGATTTCTTCTTTGGACACTGCAAAGGAATGATTCCCTTTGAATTTAGCATATGTCTCACTTTGGCTCCGAATAAGTTCAACAACATCATCGTCATAGAACAGTTCAAACAATTCAACGGGATCTTGTGGTAGCCGAGATGTATTCACAGGTGGAGAATTCCAAGGGAACCTGTTTTGTTGTCTGTTACTCAAGTCAACCTTCCTCCAGTCTCTGTCAGGTGGCGGTGTCTTGGTGGGCTGTTTACGTTTTGCGGTTGTCCCATTGTTGTTTGGAGTTGCTAGCCTCTTTTTTTTTGGGTGGACGGTTGCTTTTCTTTTTTTTAAACAAACATTTTTTTATTCATATTCAAATTCATATTGATATATACAATGAAATAGACTAAAAATCGTCTTACACAAAACTGACGTCCAATATTTACAGCAAAATCAACTTAAAATGTGGGTACAATGAATGCAACAGCCTGCATTATAAATTTAAATCATGCTATTAAAGAAAAAGAGACACACACATACATAATATCACAACAAAGTGCTCATCTGACAGTTATGCCTGTGCAAGCTCACCATCAAGCACAAATGGCAATGCATTCGCAATCAGACCACTGCTTTCCTCACCTTCAGCCTGTTCAGGACTTGTGTCTGTAGAAGAGCCAAGCCATGATCCAGGGAAATTGCACATGTCCAAATCTTGAGCATAACATCGTATCGCTTTTAGAAGTGAAGAGCCATGTCCCACAGAAGTGCATATGTCCAACCCTTTTCAGGACTTATGTGTGTTGAGGGCCACAGAGACTTGGGGTCTTAGATTTCAGCTGGTGGACAGTTGCTTTCCTCACCTTCATCCTGTTCAGGACTTATGTCCTGTTTCTTACTATTGATGTTTACAATACAGAATGACTAGTAAGATACCTTCAGGATAACACCGAGGCCGAGTCCGAGTCCTCTGGCCCGCCTATGGAGGGGGCGAGAGTCTGCGGAGAGTCTGACCGGGGTGCCACGGTTGTGGGACCCGGGTCAGAGCCCCCAGGAGGCAGCCCCGGTGTTGTGTCCAACACGGGTGGTGCCGGGGGGGCTGGGCAGGGTGAGTCCTGCGCTGGTGGGGCGCCGGGCATAAAGCCGGGCCACCACGTGCATCCCGTGGCCGAGGCCGGGGGAAATCCCAAGGATGGGTGCCACGGTACCATGTGCGGTGCCATGGGATGCGGCATGGGCTGAGCCCAAGGGGCATCAGGACCCTGACCCCATGAAGGGTAGGGCCTGGCCCGGTCCCCAGTGCCCAAAGGGCCAGCCTGCTGGGGGCGGCTAGGCATGTGCCAAGGCGCCCAAGTGCTCTGTCCGGAATGGGACAGAGATGTGGCAGCCCGCCATGGGTCGCTTGGTAGTTGCCAAGGCGCCCAAGTGCTCTGTCCGGAATGGGACAGAGAGGTTGTGGCGGGTGCAGCAGCAGGCTGTGGGGGAGGAAGGGAGACAACCGGGGCGGATCGACGATCTGACGCCCGTAAGGGTGGGGTTGTCTCCCTTGGCCCACCTGGCGAACCAGGGGGTGTCCCGCCTGGCGAACCAGGGGGTGAGCCGGTTCCGTTCACATTACGGTCCATCTTGCCTCCCGAAGGAGACCCATGCCCAATGCGCCCATCAGCCATGGAGGCTGAAACAGTACCAGCAGAACCGGAGTTAAGCTGTACGAAGGGGGCGAGCACAGAATCGACAGAACCGGAGTTGAGTCGATCACCGTGCCGGGCAGTGTGAGGGCCGTAAAATGACGAAAATTCAACTGAGCCGGAGCTGAGTTGAGGGCTCGTGGTCACCGCAACCGAACCGTAGCTGGGTTGCGATGACTTGTCGATAGTGTGAAAGAGAGAAGACGTAAAAGGGAGAGACGAAGTTGAAGAGAGAGCGGTTTGTGCACCGGTGGAACCACCCCTTTGTGGGTTTGAGAATTCGGCGGACGAAATCTTCTTAACCCTCGCTTTGCCACCCAATCGCTTCACATAAGTTTCTCCCTTAAACGAAAACATAGGCAAGACACAAAAACAACAACGACAATCGATCGATCGCGTAGCGAAATCGAAAAATACTTAGCTGCTCAGAGCGTACGAGGCGAGCTGGAAGATGGCTGCCGAGAAAAGAGGAAGAGCACTTGCGCATGCGCAAGACGTAGACACTCTCAGAGTTACTGTCCCTTCGGACTTTATTGTTACGAGGCAGAATTGGCAAACCGCTGCCGCTTATTGCATTTGTGAGCCACGGTAAGTATGTTAGATTAAACGTAATTTTAGAAGGAAAATTTCCTTTCATTAATTCATTCATGCACTTATAGTCAGCCACTCATGAATAAATCGATGTGTTCACCTACCTCGAAGGTTCAATGAACTCATCCAGAAAGGTCAGGATATTGAAGAACAGCCATGGCTTCTTTCTAGTAGCAGCTTGGCCGCTCTTCATGGCGTTGTCCTTCTTCTTTTTCATGTAGGTGTCCCTTATGTTCCGCCACTTCTTCTTCCATCCATCTCCTGTCAGATGTAGAACAACACAACATTTAAATATGTCTCCGGCACATTGATTTGCATATATAAATATTAATTGCGTCCTAACTTGGGACATTCATTTTCATGCATCATACTTCCTGGTGTATTATTTACGCTATATAATGTTTTGTTGAATAAAATTGTAAACGAAATCTTTTCAGTGTGTGTGTGTGTGTGGGGGGGGGGGGGTGATTTGTGATGGGGACACATGGCCTGAGATAAAATCATTGTCAATTGTCTCTAGTCTATGTATGTGTGTGCGTGTGTTTGTGTTATGTATGTTTTATCAGTGTGAATGATTTGAAGATGTGTATATGTGTGCATGCATAGGACAGCACGCACAAACATACAACGTGCGCATGCACGCTCGCATGCACATACACATCCAAACACATACACACAAACGTACGCACGTACACGTACACTGACATAACTCGTTATCACTAGGCATCCCCTCCACGACTCTATAAAGATACATGTAGGCATCGCATTGCACTGGCCTTTCCACGGTACATGCACATACAGCAGTCTGTTACGAAAGAACCTATGCTAGGCCTAAATCTATAATAGATCTACATCTGGCATAATTCGGTCAGAAGAAAAAAGGCACTTACCATCTATACATCTGTTCCCCATCGCCTCCGCGATGCTGCTCCACACATTGCGTATGAGCAGAGCATCTCTGTGCTCAGGCAGCGAAACATTATAAAGTACGGGATTGTCCCGTACAAGTTCCACAAGTTTTTCAATGGTCGCCTTATCTTGACACGCCGGCATTGTCTTGGAGAAGAAAGCGCCCAAAATGCAACGTGGCATTTTCGCGGGAATATTTAGGCGCCACGCCCACATTTTTCTCTGCGGTAGCGGCAGAATCGCTCCTGTGTCCGATTAAAAAAGTGCCGCTGCGGTACCGCAGAACTGCCGGTGCCGTCCCGCTGCCGTTCCGTACTAATGGATTCAGACAATGACATTTCTGTTTGAGCGATCTGTACCGTCCCGCTGTCGTCCCGCTGCCGTTCAGTTTCCGTGCCTATGGATTTCCAGCCTTAGACGGCGGTCTAGCCGCCTGTAGAAACCAGATTAATTTTCTCCCTTCCTTTCACACGCTGCTGGCCCACACGTTGTTATGTTATCGCCAGGCAGGCTGAAAGCTGACGTGATGCAATTTTCAACTGGCCAAGCTGCCACTTGACAGTCCACATCTGGTTATCGTTATATCCCTCCCCTCCCCTCTGCTGCTCCTGCTCTCGATCTAACTAAAATCTTGCTCGGGAACAGCCGTGTTACGAGAATGGGTTATTCATGGTAGGCTACCGGCAATTTTAGCCCTAGAACCGATACAAATTTTGGCTGCCGGCAACCGGTACTGGTAGATTCTGGATGCTAGCGGAAACTCTGACACACACACACACACACATTCACACACACACACACACACACGCACACCCACACACTCCTACGTTAACATAAAATACCTAAAATATAAATCGTACATCAGCAGCCAACCCATTCTCGCATTCACACGAGGGAGCAGTTGAGTGACCCTAGGGCCGCATCATAGGACTACAACACGTCTGCATTAAGGATGGTGATAGCAGACGGGACAAAAGAAAAGCGGTAAAGATTTCTTTTCCAAGCTGGTACACGGAGTCTACGCCCCGAACGCAGAAACTGAAAGCAGTTCCGCAGTGGGTGCTTGTCATCAATCAAGATACTTTGGGCCTTCTTCTTGACTGTCTGATGGTGGATATCTGGCAAGGATTTCTGTTTTTTACCTATCACTTTACTAGCTGAATTTACAATGCCATTTAATCTGGTCTTCTCTTTCACACGCAGATTCCCATACCAGGTCACGATATTAAAGGCTAAAATGCTTTCCACTAAAGATCTGTAAACAAGTTGTAAAACAGCAGAATCAACATCAAAATCTCTTCAGTTTTCGAATGAGGTACATCCTCTGGTTAGCCTTTTTACAAATAAAATCAACGTGTTCACTGAACTTCAAATCCCTGTCTAAAACTGTGCCCAAATATTTAAACGAGTCAACTTTTTCAACGTTTTCAGAATCAATTTGGACGGGGCGTAGCAGGGCGGGATCGCTCGCACGGTCTGTCCCAAAACAAATTTCTTTAGTCTTTTTGATATTCAGTTTTAGAAAACTTTCATCGAACCAGAGGGCAAGATTACTGATAAAATCAAAATACTGAGAAAGAGAATGTTCATCTTTCATTCTAGCAATAAGGGCCATATCATCTGCAAACTTCACAAGTGCAAGAATGTTAGTGTTGCACGTCATTTCGTTGGTATAAATTGAAAATAAAACCGGGGAGAGAACGCAGCCCTGCGGCGCACCTGTATTTAAAACGAGTTCCTTAGACATAATGCCATCAATGCTGACTCTCTGTGGCCGATTGCATAGAAAAGAACGGATCCAGAGCACAAGGCCTGGGCTGACCTCGATGTCAAGAAGACGCTTGATCAGCAAGTGGGGTTGAAGCGTATTAAACGCGGAACTAAAATCCATCATCAAGACCCGTACAAAGGTACCAGCTTTGTCAAGATGAGAGAACGCTAGATCAAGTAAGGTCAAGGTCGCATCTTCGACACCCCGCTTTGCCTTATAGGCAAACTGCAGGGGGTCCATGTGATCAGCCACAGAGGCTGTCAGCTGGTCACACACTATCCTTTCCATGCATTTACAGATCACAGATGTCAAGGCCACCGGCCTGTAATCATTCATGTCTTTTGCATTTGGCTTTTTGGCAACAGGAATGATGGTAGATGTACGCCAGATTCTAGGAACAAAATGAAAGTTCATAAACAACTGAAACAAACGACTAAAAACAACACAAAGCTGACTAGAACATTCTTTTAAGACTTTTCCCCCCACCCCATCTGGTCCACTAGCTTTCCTTGGATTCAAACGAGAGAAAACTTTCTTTACCATGGCTTCTGAAACAGTGACATTATTGGGGGTAGTAAATAGAGGCTGACACACACGTTCAATTTCACGAGAAAAGTCCTTGTTGTCAAAGCGTGCATAGAACGCATTTAGGTCATTGGAGAAAGAAACCGGGTCATCACACTTCACGCCTTGCTTTTTTACCTTCTTCCCCATCATCGTATTCAACCCATCCCATGCCGCCCTCCCATTCCCCTGTGTCAACTTTTCCTCCACTTTGTCCTTGTATTCCCTTTTAGCAACTTTACTTTTCCTTCTAAACTCCCTGTTTAACTCTTTTTGTCTTTTTTTATCCCCCTGTAAATAAGCCTTCTTTTTCTCTAATAAAATCTGCTTCATTTCCTTATTAACCCAAGGCTTAGTGTTTGAATACACCTTTACTTCTTTTTTTGTGACAACATTCTCTTCACAAAAACGAACATACGATGTGACAGAGTCAGAAACAATGTCAAGATCATCCTCATCTTCGAAAAACACATTCCAGTCTGTGGTTTCAAAGCAACCCCTCAAAGTCTCTGCTGTCTCATAATCCCATTGACTAACAGAACGTGTCTTTAACCCCTCCCTCTTTATTAACTTTATATTTGGGAAGCAGGTGAATGACATTGTGGTCCGATTTACCAAGGGGTGGCGAGTAGCGGTCTGTGTAGGCATCGTGAATGTTTACGAAACACTTGTCAAGGATGTTACCCATGCGTGTCGGATTTGTTACACACTGCTGGAGTTGAGGTAAGTGTTTGGACACATCGCACGTGTTAAAGTCACCTAACAACACCACGGGCTGGTCGGCTGACCTGCTGAGCGCACGATTATAGCACTCGGCGATGCTCTCTGCCGCTGCGTCGTCGTTCGGGCCTGGCACGTACGCTAAAATAACTGAAACCTGTGTGAATTCACGGGGCAGGTAGTGCGGGCGAAACGACACAGACAAGATCTCGCAGTCATGTGTACTGACAGTTTCCCTCACAGTTATGTTGGTAGCCCAGTCTTTGTTTACAAACATGATCAGTCCTCCCCCTATCTTTTTCTCTGTTTTCACTGTATCTCTGTCCAGTCAGACTGCTGTAAAACCATCAAGATCAGCGTTCTTCTCCCCTGACAGCCAAGTCTCGGTAACACAGATGATGTTACTGCGGCGATAGTCGCCGTCGTGTTGCACGAGCGCTGCCAACTCGTCCATCTTGTTTACGGACCGGGCGTTGGTGAATGTCACAGTAGGCATAGGAAGCCTAGCCCCTCTACGACGTAGCCGATTCCTGACCCCTCCCCTGGACCCTCTCTTCTTCTGTCTGCCTTTCATTTCCCCATAGTCAATGTCTATGCTGGGAGCGATCTTGGAAAGGGGGTGGTGCCTGAGGCTTAACATAAACTCACGAGTGTTAGCAGTGTTGGCAGTATCGCTATAAAAATGTCCGCCATTTTGGTTGTGACCGGTCTGCTGTGTACTCACAAGGACTCCTCGCATCGACGAAACAAGCAAACATAACGCCACCACAGTCACAAAACACTTTCTCAGTTCCATCGTGCACATGCTTGCAGACTTTCAGGCACTGTCCTCACGCAGAACATAACAAAAAAAATGTCATCCACCGGAGCTCTTTCTGTGCTGCTAGGGTCGCTTACAGAGTCGCGCCCCCTATTACTTACTTTGAAAGTAGATAAAAATCACGCCGAGATCTGTTTGTTGTCTTCATAGATGCATGTTTCACTTCTTCAACTGTGGTATGGTAGGTTTCTTTTGAGAGAGCATTAGCTTTCATTTCTTCTTTTAGTTTTTCCAGGAACCTTACTTCCGTTGCATCTATTTCGCATTCCGTATGCAGCCTCTTCTGAACGGAAAGACGGTAAAACCTAATGGCTCAAAGAGTGAACAGAGTTCAGAACTTGCACAAGTGTTTTTTTTCCTCTCAGTGGGTGAAACCGCGTTCCCACTGTCGGAGTGAAAGTTGCGCGTGAAAGTTCTGAGTGCATTTGGGTGATCGGTGTGCATGATCTATTTGGGGAGCTGATCCAAGCATTTCCTGTGGGCCACGCTCGCCTCGCCTCGCCTCAGACTGTGGCTGGCAAGAGAAGAGAAGAGAAGAGAAGAGAAGAACAACACAATAAGTTTAAAAAGACAAAATGTTTAAAATCGTCATAATTCAGATGGTATCAGGCAATGTGTGTATTTTGGAGGCTAAAATCTCAGGCAATACGTGTTTTGACTAAACTTTTTAGGCAATACGGGAATTGCCTAACTCGTTTAGCAAATACGCGTATTGCCTAAACATTGCCTGAAATACACACATTGCCTGAATTCGTACATTGACGGTAACATATACAATGAAATAGACTAAAAATCGTCTTACACAAAACTGATGTCCAATATTTACAGCAAAATCAACTTAAAATGTGGGTACAATGAATGCAACAGCCTGCATTATAAATTTAAATCATGCTATTAAAGAAAAAGAGACACACACATACATAATATCACAACAAAGTGCTCATCTGACAGTTATGCCTGTGCAAGCTCACCATCAAGCACAAATGGCAATGCATTCGCAATCAGACCACTGCTTTCCTCACCTTCAGCCTGTTCAGGACTTGTGTCTGTAGAAGAGCCAAGCCATGATCCAGGGAAATTGCACATGTCCAAATCTTGAGCATAACATCGTATCGCTTTTAGAAGTGAAGAGCCATGTCCCACAGAAGTGCATATGTCCAACCCTTTTCAGGACTTATGTGTGTTGAGGGCCACAGAGACTTGAGGTCTTAGATTTCAGCTGGTGGACAGTTGCTTTCCTCACCTTCATCCTGTTCAGGACTTATGTCCTGTTTCTTACTATTGATGTTTACAATACAGAATGACTAGTAAGATACCTTCAGGATAACACCATATGTCGTTTAGAAAAGCCAAGCCATGTCCGAGAGAATTGCATGTGTCCAAATCTTGAGGATAACACCGTATTTCGTTTAGAAGATCCAAGCCATGTCCCAGACAAATTGCATATGTCCAAATCTTGAGCATAACAACGTATCGCCTTTAGAAGTGAAGAGCCGTGTCCAGAGAAGTGCATAGGTCCAACCCTTTTCAGGACTTATGTCTGTTGATGGCCACAGAGACTTGGGGTCTTGACTTTCAGCTGATGGACGGCTGCTTTCCTCACCTGCAGCCTGTTCAGGACTTATGTCTGTTGATGGCCACAGAGTCTTGGGATCTTGACTTTCAACTGGGTGGACGGTTGCTTTCCTTTTTTTTAAACAAATATTTTTTTTATTCATATTCAAATTCATATTGATATATACAATGAAATAGACTAAAAATCGTCTTACAATGAACGTCCTCAACACTGACGTCCAATATTACAGTAAAATCAACTTAAAATGTGGGTACAATGAATGCAACAGCCTGCATTATAAATTTAAATCATGCTATTAAAGAAAAAGAGACACACACATACATAATATCACAACAAAGTGCTCATCTGACAGTTATGCCTGTGCAAGCTCACCGTCAAGCATAAATGGCAATGCATTCGCAATCAGACCACTGCTTTCCTCACCTTCAGCCTGTTCAGGACTTGTGTCTGTAGAAGAGCCAAGCTATGACCCAGGGAAATTGCACATGTCCAAATCTTGAGCATAACATCGTATCGCCTTTAGAAGTGAGGAGCCATGTCCCAGAGAAGTGCATAGGTCCAACCCTTTTCAGGACTTATGTGTGTTGAGGGCCACAGAGACTTGGGGTCTTAGATTTCAGCTGGTGGACAGTTGCTTTCCTCACCTTCATCCTGTTCAGGACTTATGTCCTGTTTCTTACTATTGATGTTTACAATTCAAAATGTCTAGTAAGATACCTTGAGAATAACACTGTATGTCGTTTAGAAAAGCCAAGCCATGTCCGAGAGAATTGCATGTGTCCAAATCTTGAGGATAACACCGTATTTCGTTTAGAGATCCAAGCCATGTCCCAGACAAATTGCATATGTCCAAATCTTGAGCATAACAACGTATCGCCTTTAGAAGTGAAGAGCCGTGTCTCAGAGAAGTGCATAGGTCCAACCCTTTTCAGGACTTATGTCTATTGATGGCCACAGAGACTTGGGGTCTTGACTTTCATTTGGTGGCTGGTTGCTTTCCTCACCTTCAGCCTGTTCAGCACTTATGTCTGTTGATGGCCACATAGACTTGGTATCTTGACTTTCAGCTGATGGATGGCTGCTTTCCTCACCTTCAGCCTGTTCAGGACTTATGTCTGTTGATGGCCACAGAGTCTTGGGATTTTGACTTTCAGCTGGGTGGACGGTTGCTTTCCTTCTTTTTAAACAAATATTATTTTTATTCATATTCAAATTCATATTGATATATACAATGAAATAGACTAAAAATCGTCTTACAATGAACGTCCACAAAACTGATGTCCAATATTTACAGTAAAATCAACTTAAAATGTGGGTACAATGAATGCAACAGTCTGCATTATAAATTTAACTCATGCTATTAAAGAAAAAGAGACACACACATACATAATATCACAACAAAGTGCTCATCTGACAGTTATGCCTGTGCAAGCTCACCGTCAAGCACAAATGGCAATGCATTCGCAATCAGACCACTACTTTCCTCACCTTCAGCCTGTTCAGGACTTGTGTCTGTAGAAGAGCCAAGCCATCACCCAGGGAAATTGCACATGTCCAAATCTTGAGCATAACATCGTATCGCCTTTAGAAGTGAAGAGCCATGTCCCAGAGAAGTGCATATGTCCAACCCTTTTCAGGACTTACGTGTGTTGAGGGCCACAGAGACTTGGGGTCTTAGATTTCAGCTGGTGGACAGTTGCTTTCCTCACCTTCATCCTGTTCAGGACTTATGTCCTGTTTCTTACTATTGATGTTTACAATTCAGAATGACTAGTAAGATACCTTGAGGATAACACCGTATGTCGTTTAGAAAAGCCAAGCCATGTCTAAGAGAATTGCATGTGTCCAAATCTTGAGGATAACACCGTATTTCGTTTAGAAGATCCAAGCCATGTCCCAGACAAATTGCATATATGTCCAAATCTTGAGGATAACAACGTATCGCCTTTAGAAGTGAAGAGCCGTGTCTTAGACAAATGCTTAGGTCCAACCCTTTTCAGGACTTATGTCTGTTGATGGCCACAGAGACTTGGGGTCTTGGTTTTCAGCTGGTGGACGGTTGCTTTCCTCACCTTCAGCCTGTTCAGGACTTATGTGTGTTGATGGCCACAGAGACTTGGGGTCTTGACCTTCAGCTGGTGGACGATTGCTTTCCTCACCTTCAGCCTGTTCAGGACTTATGTCCTGTTTCTTACTATTGATATTTACAATACAGAATGACTAGTACGATACTTTGAGGATAACACCGTATGTCGTTTCGAAAATCCAAACCATGTCTGAGAGAATTTCATGATTTGAAGCACTAGTAAGCAGAACAGGTATGAGAAATGTGGAAGCTAAACAGAGTCAAAATGCGAAGTGAAAATTATAAATGACTATTGGATTAACGTATTAGGTGAAATAAAAGAGAGGGGAGAGAGAAATAAACAAATGCACGAACCTCTCTAATATAATCTGATAAACGAGGGGTTTGTTTTTTTTTTTGTTTTATGTGATCAGTTATGTCTGTAAAACTCATTTGTTGTTGGTCTTTCTGGAGATGTTGTTTAATCGAATCAGTGGTGGGATGGAGTATGGAAGCTTACTTAAGTGCCACTGATTAGAATTGGCATCTCAGATGTTAGTGTCATGAGAAGAATTCTGAGTGCTGTTCTAGAATTTGGGGGATGACTATGTGGAATTACCTTCCTATATAGACATCACACACAAAAACAAGGAAGGAGAGAGATGAACAGAACTGAGTGCACTAAGCACTCTAGCAATAACTTTCAGAAGCAGTCCACACATAACATTATAAGTAAGTCAATCTAATTTCTTTAATTAAGCATGTTGAACTCAAAGCATGATCATTCAACATCGTTCTTATTTGCCTAGTCCTAAAACAATCCTACTTCTTTGCCTGTCAGCCCTAAAACTCTACACTGGAATATAAATATCAACATACTGTGACAAGGTCAATGGATGGAACCTTTGATCTTTAGTGAAATTAAGTAAATGCATAATCTAAAATGATTAAGGTCTTCACCAAGTGTGAGTCCTTTAAGGATTTTATCCAACTACTTATTCAAGTAAAGCTCCATCTAAAGGTACTGCCAATCTTCTTAACTTTAGCAATGCTACAAGTTTGGCATCATTTGCTCTGCTTCTTTGCCAACACTACTCAGCAATCCATAGACATAGTAGCCTACACCCAGAGTTCAGACAAGAAGAAAGAAACCTCGCAGACTTCATGACTAGGAAATAGTCTCACAGGAGTCCACAACATAAGATCATAAATTTTACTTAACCCTTTGCTCGGTATAAAAATAGCCCGCAGCTTCCCATTGGTTGCTATTAAAAATGAGAGAAAAAGTGGAAAAAACGGGTGATGCTTTCAATGCTTTATATCTTTTTATATGTGTTAGTATTTGAACAATACATTCTGTATGAAAAATGTTCAGAAATGAGTGGAGAACACAATAGACAGGAAAAAAATGACAAAACACCACACAAATATTTGCTCACCTGTATTAAAGTTGAAATTACAGGTAATCCATGACACGTTCAACACTCTCGCACATTATGTTCACATTTTTCAGGTCCAATGAATCTCAAAAGTCACTGACAATAAAATGTCACACAAGGGCATGTCATGAGAACACAAATCATGTATCAATTTGATGTAGTATGTGATTTATGGCAGAACAGGTAAGGTATGTATACAACACAGGTAAGAGAAAAATCCAGTTCCGGTCTGTGTCAGAAACTCAGAAAGCAAGTCTCCTTTTGGAAGGCACACACATCTACTTGAACTGAACTGAAGGTAAGTTTTCAAATCACTAAGAACAAAAAAAATGGAAAAAAGAAAAAATGCCTAGAAGAAACTGTACAAGATATGCATGTGGCACAGAGGGGTCTAGTTGTCACCGGCTGCATCAGGTGGTGTGACAGGTCGCAGAGCTTGCTTATAGTTCAGGCAAGAGTGGTAAGCCTCAAAGCACTCAGGGACACATCACACACTGGACAGCAGAAAGATGACTGCTTTCGCTTATATCCCACTCTGTCTTTCTTCGGTGGATTGCAGGCGACACAGTCACGCATTGGCTGTTTGCGCTTGGCGCCTTCTTTGGCCACATGATGGGCTGGCCTGTGTTGACCGGTCAACCTGTTGGGAGGATTCTGGCACTTCTTTCCTTTTCCAATGGGCTTTGGAGCATCTGGAGACTGCAGAATCAGTTGTCGAGCTATCTCCTTCCTGAACTGGTAGTGTGTCATGGAAGGGTCTACAAACTTTTTGTAGAGGCAGTACGCATTGCACAGCGAAGTCGTGAAGAGGTAAAAGAAAAACTTTCTCCACCATTTCACTGTTGTTCGCAGCACAGAGTAGTTGCTCATGATCTGATCTGCAGTATCAACTCCCCCCATGTTGGAAATGTAGTCAACAATGCAGGTTGGTTTCCAGATTGCCTGCCCATCATTGTTGACTTTGTCCAGTTTTACCTCCCGAGGCAGGTGGCATGTGGAAAGCATGTGAACATCTCTCTTGTCGTGGTGTTTCACAGCTAAGAGGTGATCATTTTGCCTGAAGATGGTCTGCCCCTGTGTCAACCTGATGTTGTCAGCAGCTCTCGCCTGTTTTTTAAAAGCAGCTGGCATACCATGTCTTGTAACGCGCACTGTGCCACAAGCATATGTGTTCAGGGCATACAGTTCATTGAACAACTCAGGGCTTGTGTAGTAGTTGTCCATGAAAATCCTGTGACCTTTGTCCAGCAAACCACAGTAGGTGAGCAGATTGAGGACAACCTTGGTGGTAGTGTTTAGTTCATGGTTTATTTCCAGGGCTTCCATGTAGTCTGTTGTTGGTACTCCACCCTGGTAAACTTCCATGCCAAGAACATAACCAGATTTGGCCTCACAAACTGCATAAATTTTTATACCAAATTTAGTGGGCTTTGCAGGATTGTATACTCTAAACCTAAGTCTACCTTTCCATGGGCAAAGTCCTTCATCAAAACTAAGGTCTCTCTCTGGCTTATAGATTTCTGTAAACTTTCTATTTAGATGGGATAAAAATGGCCTAACTTTGTATAATGGATCTTGTTGGTTTGCTGTGGTGTTATCTACAAGGTGAAAGTTACTAAGAATTGCTTCAAATCTATTTAGTGTCATGTTTTTGGCAAAGAAAGGTGTTGCAGTCACATCATCCTGACTCCAGTATTCTTTGATGGTGGGTTTGATCACCAGACCAGAAGTGATGATCAGGGCCAGGAACATCTTCATCTCTGCAGCTGTCACCTGGGTCCAACGATGCAACCTGAAAATATCACAAATATTTTATTTGCTGCAAAGAGACAAATTTGAATTCTATTTCTCTCTGTCTCACACACACACACACACACACACACACACACTCCATTCACACAGTACATGTGCACCTGCTGTGGCCACGCCCCCCCCCCCCCCTGATCTGTGTGTGTGTGTATACACCAATGTAATGATAACTTTTGCCATCTCCGCCTTATTTCTTTCTATTTATAAAACGCTGACACAACCTGATTAAAAATATAAAAAAATAAAAAAGAACTATGAGAGCAAGGCTGCACAGAGAGAGAGAGAGAGAGAGAGAGAGAGGAATGGGATGATGAAAACACGACGCAAACTCACCTTGACTGAGGTTTGAGGTCGCCAGCTTCGATCTTTCTTTGAGCGTAAATATTCGTCTGCTCCACAAGACAATTGATCAAATCATCGTCGATGAAAAAGTTGAAGAAATCCAAAGGTGGTGGATTCTCTGGAAAAGTGTCACCCACAAGCATCACAGGTTGCTCATCAGTGAATGGCATGTTGATCACTCCATCTTCAGAAACACCGACCCAGCCATCGTCAATATCGGCATCAAAGTCGCGATTATTGGCGGCTTGATCGATGTCTCTGACATCCCCTGCAACCATAAGTTGATGCAAAACAGCAAGTTCATCTCCTTCAAGATCTTCTTCAACTTCATCGGCGAAAAATTCATCAATAAATCCGCAGAGCTGGTTGTGTGTATTGTTCGCTGCCATCGTTCCGAAGTTCGCATGTCTCGGTGCCGATTAGCGTCGCAAAACCGCCGATATCAAGGAAACCATTGGTCAGATTTTGAAAATACTCGGTCCGGGGCCTCTTCTATTTCATCAGATTGACCTGGAAGTAACCTCATTCATTTGCATATTATAGGGAGTACACTACCGATCAATAAAAATAGACACCCATCAGCGCGTCTGTAGTCGCGACTAGCAACTACGGACCGTGTGCTCAAGCGCAACTATAGTCGCGTCTATCGCGGAAAGGGTTAAGTTTATTCTACTGCAGTAACCTCTCACACACACACATTATCCTAACGTCTAACCCTATAATGCCTACCTAACAAAGGTATAAAATGAAACGTGAGTCACATACCTCTTAGATAGGTTGGACATTTACTAGGCTTCAGTTTGAGACCTGCTTTCCTGATCCTATCAAAGATACATGAGAGATGAGACAGGTGTTCCTGAAAGTTCTTTGACAAACAAAAGATGTCATCAGTGAACACCAGACAGATTTCGAAAGTGAGTCCTGCAAGGACCGTGTTCATTAATGACTGAAAAGATCCTGGAGCACCTTGTAATCCAAAGGTTATTCTGTTCCAAGCGAACGACCCAAATTGAGTGGTAAAGGTTGACTTCTCTTGTGACTGTTTATCAAGAGGAATCTGCCAAAATCCCGAGAATAAGTCTAAAGTGGAAAATATAGCAGACTGGCCCATGATGTCAAGAGCGTCCTCCAGTCTGGGCAGTGGAAAATGTATTGGCTTTGTGACTTTGTTCAGTTTACGGTAGTCTACCGCAAAGTGATATGTACAGTCTTTCTTTTTCACCAATACAACTGGGGAGGACCATGGTGAAGTGGATGACCTGATAACACCATGGTGAAGCATTTAATTTACCTGTCTCTCTATCTCAGTATTGAGGGCAGGGGCTGTCTTATATGCCCTTTGTTTAATGGGCGCAGCATCCCCTGTATCTATGGAATGGGACATGAGATGTGTTTTCCCAAATTCGGACATGTCTGCAGCGAATACTGTTTTGTGCCAGAAAAAGGGTCAAGTTGTCCTTGTGCTCAGCAGTAAGATCAGCATCTTCGAAATTAACCCCTAAAGTCCTGAAGCATGGCCTGTGCCTGGGGAGCTGATGGGAATTTGAGGTGGCAGTTGCAGACATTAGCAGAATGATCCGAATGTTCACGAGGTCTTGTGAAATTTCTTCAAAATGGCCTAGAACATGCTTATATCTAAGTGTGACCGAGAAGGAAAAAAACATTACGAACTACACACATGGTCTGACTATTCTGCAGCGTAACTAATGTCCTAGCAGTGCTGACTTTCTTGTTTGTCAGTATCGCCTGTAATGGCTCAATAACACCAGTGACAGGTAACAATACCTCAGTGTGGAGCGATAACTGTGTTTCCAGCACATGTACTGGCAAGCTTTCTGGTTTGTCATTCAACAATGGAATGGACGTGAGCCCATTGTACAAATGAATTTTACGTGTGGCAAAGTTGAACGAAGCCTCATGGGAAGTGAGAAAATCAACGCCTAAAATAAAGGGACAGGTAAGCTGTTCAATCACAATGAAAGGTTGTGACACATGTAAACCTGACACTTTGAGGGAAAGGTCAATTTTGCCAAGCACTGGAACGGGGACACCACCAACACCCTTGATCAAAGGAAGAGAACATGGTGTTATGGAGACTAATTTTTGATGGACAAGTACATCAGCAAGGTCTTTACTAACGCATGAGACATCTGCACCTGTATCAATAAGAGCGACGTAAGGCTGATTGTGAATAAACAATTTGATCTTACTGCTGTTTGCAAAGGATCGGATATGGGGAAAGGAAGGGGAATCTTGAACCGTGTGTCTCTCATTTCTATCCGTCCTGGCCTTGGAAGAAATGAGAGGAAACCCCTATTGCCTATTTTTCTTCACGAACAACAGGCCGCAGTATGACCAACAATCCGGCAGTAGAAACACCAGACAAAACGGAATATGCAGGTTTCCTGCACGGAGTTACCACCGCATGACCGGCAAGCAATGTGCTGACGACGGAATGGGCTGGCTTGCAGACCTTGTGCTGCAAACTGGTGTGGCGATGCAGCTGACTGATCCTGACGTCTAGGCCTACTGTTGACCGGTATCCAGCTTATCGATTGCAATTGAAACTGCGGGTGTCGTGCAGCAAACGGACGCCGGCTTTGCGCACGTTGTGTGCCCGTGGTGACTGAATAGTCACGGGACTGGGTGTGGGACTGTCCCTGTCCCTGTCTGAGCTGGGTGAGGTCAGTTTGTAAGGTACCTATTTTGTCCATGATGGAGGCAAGCATGACCTCCACCAAACTGGCACTGTCATTGTCCTGAAAGACTGAGGCCATGAGTGCCAAGTCAAAGGCCTGTTGTAGCAAAGTTGGACTTCTAAGCATGACAAATTTGGAAATAGGTGGTAACAATCCGTTCACTATTGACTCCATGGTATCCCTTTCTGCCTTCCCTAACTGTTGCCCTAAGCGACACATGCTTTCAAAATATTTTTCTACTGTTTCATAGGGCTGCTGTCGCCTCTCTTGAAAATTCTTCAGACGAATCCAGCGGGTAGATTCATGGGGGCGGTATCTATTCCGCAGAGCCTGAATGATTTCTTTGTATGTCGCAATGTTGGCTATGTGTAGCCCATCAAACAAAAATTGGGCTTGATCTTTGAACAAAAGCGGAATAATGTCCCTTTTCTTGCCATCCGACCAACCTTGCAGCAAAGCATACTGGACCAGAAAAAGGTTCTGGCATCAACTGGGATGGGACATTGAAATTTGCGATCGGCTACCGATACGCATGAGTGGCTAGGCCCTGGTTCCATTCCTCTTCATATTCCTCTTCCCTTTGGGACATAGTGAATGAGAGAGAGGATACAGGAGGGTGCTGAGAACTGATGCGTGGTGTGGAGGGAGAATGTATGGAAGAAATATACGTGTTAGCAGAGACAGAAGAAGTAACAGCAGTGTCTATAGAGATAGTAGAGTTGATAACAATAGATGGGGATACAGGGTAGGTAGAGGTGGGTTCCAGAACACTACTTTCAGTGCTACTAGGAGAACGAGAGAAATGGGAAGGATTTTGGCTTGGGGTAAAGGCAAAGTTTCGTCCTCGTTATCTGAGTGGGAGTGGTCAGAATCAGGTGAATACAAGTGAGGCACAGGTTTGCTACCAGTAACAGCTGTACTGGCTAATTGGGGATGGAGCAATACACTGTCACAGGTTTGAGCACTATCACTGTTAGTACTTTTTACCTCACTGTTTTCTTGGGTCTGTGCAAAAAGATAAGTGACTGAACGCATTTGTGACTCTTCGAACCCTACAAGCGTCACCTACATTTGTTGCGCAGCGTCAGGACAAAATTGGACTTTTGATAGTCCTTGAAGTAAATCCCCCAAAACACCCAAGGGATGAAATCAGACATACACTACGCACAAAAAGTTAAGGATCACTTGCACAAAAATTCATAACTTTCAAAATAAGAAAGCCAATGCGTTGAAGTTTGGCAAACATTTAATTCCATGCTTTAGTGATAACGATACACAATTGCCTTCAATTTCGAGCAATCGTTTGGTGTGTACATTTGATCAAAGTGGGTACGTATCGAAATTTGATTTCCCAAAGTCATTGAAATCACAAGACAGGGCATTCTGATGCTCCCAAAAGTTCAGTAATGCGTGTAACCGCCATGGCTGTTCTGACACTCAACGCAGCGAGTCCTCATCGAGTTGACCAGGTTGGTGAAGATCCTCTGTGGAAGCGCCTGCCACTCAGCCTGCAGCATCTGGTAGAGGTGTTGGGCATCCCTGGGAGGGGGGTGGTTGCTCCTCACTTTGCGATCCAGCTCATCCCAGAGGTTCTCAATCGGGTTGAGATCAGGACTGCATGCTGGCCACTCCATTCTGTTGACTCCAGACTGCTGCAGGAAGTCGTTGACCACCCTTGCCCTGTGGGGGTGAGCGTTGTCATCCTGGTAGACAGCCGTCGGTCCCATCTGCTGCAGTGTAGGCACAGCCAGCGGTCGAAGGATCTCATCCCAGTATCGAGGCCAGTCAGGTTACCCTGTACATGATACAAGGGTGTTCTGTGGTGAAGGCTGAAGGCCCCCCAGACCATTACAGAACCTCCACCAAAGGCCACCTTTTCTTGGACAGTGGTGTCAATAAAGTGTTGCCCTGGGCGCCTCCAGACCCTCAGTCGGCCGTCGTTGTGGTTCATGGTGAAGCGTGATTCATCACTGAATAGGACCTGGGACCATTGCTGACGTGTCCACCTCACGTGACGTCTGCAGAAGGCGCAGCGTGCTGCCCTATGGGCTGGAGTTAAGCGTGGCCGTACAGCTGGGCGACGAGAACAGAGGTTAAACCCATGAAGGCGGTTCCGTATGGTCTGCTGGCTGATGTTGATGTTAGTAGCCACCCTCAGCTGCCTTCGAATGATGCTGGAAGAGGCTGTTCTTGTCTGCAGGGCTTGTCGTTCAATGAGACGATCTTCACGTGGGTTTGTCTTCTTCGGTCGACCAGATCTGCGTCTTTCATGGACCCTCCCAGTGGCTGTGAAGCGTTGAATCAGTCTGACAATGACCGAGATGGACACCTGAAGTCACCTGGCCACTTCTCGCTTGGAAACACCATCTTGGAACCATGCAACAGCTCGTCCCCTCTCAAACTCGCTCAATTTTCGTCGTGGAGGCATTGTCAGATCAGGCCTACTACTGGTGGAATGTCTTCTTATAAAGCCAAGCAAGAGACAGCATCTCACACATAAACAGCAGTGCTTGCACGTGCATAATGGTTTTTTCCATTGTGCAATGTGTTCAGGCAGAACGGTCCAAAACAAGGTCCTTTTTCGCAAGTTTTCGCTTTTCCGTTTGCGGCAAAGCTCAGTAGTAGAGAATCCCGTGCAATTTTCGCACTAACACAACATCGCCCACTTACAGCTGAACAAGAATTCATAACAATTTGGCTGGACTGAGAAATAAATAACAGTAGCGAACTGAGTTTATTACGCACCTGTTTTCTCATAGTGATCCTTAACTTTTTATGCGTAGCTTATATACATTTTCTTAAACTGTATTGGACAAAGAGTCAAGCTGTACATATTTCATAAAAATTGCTGACCCCTACAGTGATCTTGGCCTTGACCTTGACCTTGATAGTAAAAAAAAAATCACTTTCTTCCATCTTCTGCCAACCTATACTTGCTATGTTTGAGTTATATCAGCATATGTTCTTTATGCCCACATTCAGCATTCATTTTCCTTTCACAAAATATAGATCTATATTTTTGTTGCCCTTTTCAAGAAAAATGTAATTTTGGCGATTTTTTTTTCAACGTGACTAAGAATATGAATAGAAATTTTGTCTTGTGCACAGCTGTAATAAAACAGAAATAAAAATGTTTGTTTTGGTATAATTTGTTTTCACTGTTTGTAACTGTGTCACCTCTGTGGTATTTGACAGAACAACAATACCACAGCACAGAACAGTACAACCACAGTACGAAACTAACCTTATATTCTCCTTTGCTTTCGTGTAAGTCCCTGACCTGTCTTGTGTGAGTCAGCTGCTTTCCACAGTGTTCATGACACCCAACCTTGCATGCTGGGCACCAGTGTCTTGTTCTTTTTCTACCTCTGCTACTGTTTTTGTCTTTACTCCTATCACTACATACAAAACAGTCTTTTTCTTTCTTCCCCTCCAACAGAACTAGGCGGTGTGTCTCCATGACAGCATCAGCATCCGGTAAGAGTGGAGCTGGCACAGGAGGTAGTTGAGGTACAGGCTGGCAGCTGCAGAGATCATCAACAATTGATAATATGTATTTGTCCCTGTTCAGTTTTTTTCCCTCAGGCACAGTTAGCGCTTGTGTCCACAGACCCCGCACAAACCATACTTTTTGCGGGCCAGAAAAGGTATGGACAGAAAAGTGCGGTTACCCGTCTCCACAGGGTCCGCATAGTTCTGCCCGCTTTGCAAGATGGCGGTGACAAGGAAGCGCAAGATTTTTCTGCTCTGGTGGTGGTACAAAAGAAGATCTCTAGCATCCAAACGACGTTTTTGGGTGCACCCAATTTGTAAAGATCGGGGAGTTTTAGAATAATTCAAACTACTGCCCCAAATATTAACAGACGAGGAGAAATGTTTGGAATACTTTCGAATGAGACAAACAACATTTCAATCGTTGCTGCGGTTATGTGCCAATGGGCTACAGAAACAAAACACAAACTGGAGGAAATCAATTTCACCAAGAGAAAGATTGGTAGTCACACTCAGGTAAGATCAGTTCATTTACATTCTTGAAACTAGCCATCTTCAAAAATGTATTTATTGAAAATCAAATCCAAATGTTAAAGCATCAACTGAAAATCATATCAATTTTCTATTCTTTTATTTAAAGAATACCTTTATGAAAACTACTCTCACAAATGAAACTCATACTTGTAGTTTTACAGTTGAGTGTAGTATTGGTCTTCCAAATACGATGGGTGACAACTTTGGCCACCTTGTCTACTCTCCTCATATTGGGCATAGCTTTCAACACTGCTGGGGGTAGGACTTGGTTGTACACGAGTTCCCTGTCTGGGTGGGTGAAATGTGTGAAACGTGGGAACATGGGAACTTTTTGCTTTGGCCCTTTCTAAATAGCTAATGAGTAGGCCGTGGACCTCGTGCTTGAATTTTAATGCTTCTAGTGGGTCCAGCTGGGTCATCATTGGCTGAAGTCCTTTCCAGAAACTTAAATGTCCATCTGGATCGTTGTCCTTTTCAGATTCCGTCAAAGCATTCAGAATTTTCATGTCAAAGTCATTACTGTCTCTCTTCTTGCGCTTTTTTGTTGGTGGCGGTGGCCGAACGGTTGTTTTCTCTGCTTCAGTTGCAGCAGCAGTTGTCGGTTGTAGGTCAGGTTCAAATTGCTCTTGACTGTCCTTTGGACAAGGACTGGGTGTCGAAGCAGTTTCATCATCACTTTTTGATGCTTCATTTGGTGCTGGCAGAGCAACATTTGTGAATGTCTGTGAGCACTCAATAAATGTGTCAAGAAAGGACATAGCATCAAAAAGTGGCCACTTTTTCTTCCTTTCAGCTGCCATCCCGGACTTCGTTGTTCCATGAATCTTCTTTTGCTTTCTGTAATAGTTCCTGAGATAAGCCCATCTCTTCTTGACTAGTTCAGCTGAAACAAACAAATGGTTGAAACATTGTTAGCTTCAGTGTAAACGATGTTTAGACAAATTATTATGCAATCTAATTTGGTCTCTTTGTGTTTCTCTCTATTTTTACAGATACTTGGCTACTGGGAACTCTTTCCGGAGTCTTGCATTTAGTCTTGCATTTTCCTTCAGACTAGGAGTGAGCACTGTGCAACGCATTGTCAGATCTACCTGCAGGGTCTTGTGGGACATACTGCAACCAATCTTTTTGACAGAACCTAACAGAGAGCTGTGGAAGACCTCTTCATATGGCTTCTACTCAAAGTGGAATTTTCCGAATTGCATAGGAGCCATCGATGGGAAACACATCAGGGTTAAAAAAACCGGCTCTGTCAGGGGCAACATACTGGAACTATAAAGGCTATTGCTCAGTGGTGCTTCTGGCGGTAGTAGACGCGGATGGCAGATTTCTTGTTATAGACATTGGAAGCTATGGTAGTTGCAGTGACGGTGGTATATTCCGAGAAAGTCACTTTGGAAAACTGGTACTTGAGGGAAAGTTACATTTGCCAGCACCCCAAGGATTACCACAAACAGAGCAACTCACCCCGCCTGTGTTTGTGGCGGATGAAGCGTTCCCGCTGTTGCGCAATTTGATGAAACCCTTTCCACGAAGAAACCTGACATTTGAACGGAGGGTTTTCAATTATCGTCTTTCGCGAGCTCGCAGACAGGTAGAATGTGCATTTGGCATTTTATCTAACACATGGAGGATTTTACTCAAAGCGATTGAAACAAACACTGATACAGCCATTGAAGTCGTTAAAGCAATCTGTGTTCTTCACAATTTCCTACTGGCGATGGAACCTGAGCGCATTAACAAAGCACCAGAATGTGAAAACAGCTCTTGGACAAGAGATGACATTGTGATTGCATCGACAAGAACAGCAAGCCAAGAAGCAAATGCCATTCGAAACACTTTCTGTGACTATTTTGTATCCCCATCTGGAAGTGTGCCATGGCAAAATGAAGCTTGTTGGAACAATATGTAGTTGGATCGTGTGCATTAGTTACCCTCAGACAGACAGGCAACAGAGAGAGAGAAAGAGAGAGAGAGAGAGTGAGATTGAGAGAGAGAGAGTGAGAGTTGGGGAGAGTGAGAGAGAGAGAGATGGGACAGGGGCAGAGAGAGAGAGAGAGCGGGGCTCATCACACACGTTTGCAGCCTTGGTTGAGACGGCGGCAAAAAACGTCTGGAAACTTTTATCCTGGCGCATATTTTCAAGCGTTCTCAGACAGAGGTTTGCAGCGTTTGTTGCATCCACACAGGACGTTTGTTTCCTTTGAACAGCAGTCGCCAGCTCTTCAGTTACAGCAAAGACATCCCGTGAAAGTGAGAGCCCAAGAAAGGTGGAGAACTGCTGCATAAGTGCAAGAATGCCGGATGCCCTCCTGGCGTACTCATCATGTCCTTGTGAGACTAGTTCAAGTGTTTCTTGCAAAGCCTCATAGTTCTCAATGAGAGCGTCAAAAGCTCTTGTTCGAACAGTCCACCTTGTTGGACACAGTGGTTTAATGGACGGGCTGCACGAAGTTGATGTTTCATGTTGGATTGTTTCAAAAAGGACCTGTCGTTTTGGTGATAATTTGATCAACTGAATGACCTCTGTGGCAAAGTCAAGGGCATCTCTTATTACTTTGACCTTTCTGGAAGCCTCTTGTAACACAAGATTGACTGAGTGTGCCAAACAGTGTACGGACACTGCTGATGGAACCTCATCTTTGAACCGTTTTGCAACTCCTGAAACGTGACCCTGAAAATTACTGGCCCCGTCGTAGGCCTGACCCCTACACTTCTGCACTGGCAAGTCCAGCCTGATCAAGCAATCCTTTAGCGCATTAAAAATGGTCTCAGCACAGGTATTGTCAACATGAACCAGTCCCACAGGCTCCTCTATGACTTCAAACTGCTCAGTTACCCATCTTATGCAAATTACAACCTGCTCCCGGTTTGCAACATCACGGGTTTCATCAGCTAGTATCGAAAACCAATTCGCTTCTCTGATTTCAAGTACAACAGATCGCAAGACTTTATGTGCCATAATCCCGAGGATCTCGTTGACAATATCATGTGACAGATATTTTGAACTTGTGTTTGTTTTTTCCTTGCAGCCCTCTCCAAAGCAGATCTTGAGCAGCTGTTGAAGGTTGCCTTCTTGTTCGTCATGTCCACGGAGAGGCAGACCCTGACGCAGGAGAAACTGAAGGCCCTTAAGTTCGTTCATCAGGCTTTGCAGGTGTTTCTTTTGTTCTGTTTCATGCTGACACGTCACTCGAGAATACACTGACGTTGTAGACTGCCTACATTTTACGTCATACACGGCTGCTCCATGTGAAGATGATTTTTCGTGGCTTGAGAACTTTTCCAGTGCTTTCTTCCAGTTGTCAAAACCGCTCCATACAAACGCTGCATCAGGTTTGCAGCCTTGATGATTAGCCCTCATGCAGAAGAAACAATATACCTTGTTGTCTGTTGTGCATAGGTGAAGCCAAGGGTATTGCAGGAACCAAGATCTTTGGAAATAGCGGGGCCTTCCTGAACTTATCCTGGTCAGTTTGGAGAGGACTGTGTCGCTCTGTGGCTGAAAGGGGTTGACTGCGTCCTTGCAGCACACAGTAGACTGACATTTTGGTTTTCTTACAATAGCATGTCGGTCAATGTCATCACGAGGAGACTGCGCAGGTCGGTTGGCGTCGTCACGAGGAGACTGCATGATTGATTCACCTTCTGTAGGAGATGAGGAAACACTTTCTTCCTCCTTTTCTTCATCATTTTCACTGTCCCTGGTTTGATGAAGTGTTAGACTCACAAAATGTTCCTCACCTATTTGCCCTATAAGGACAGATGGAAGGGATGATTCAATGTCTCCCGCCAAGATCTTATTCATCAGGTAGCCTATCCTGGAGCTCTCTTGCTGACTTGTTACGATGTGTATGTCCCTACCAATCATTCTCGCCATAGCTTGCACTACAATAGCATCAGCATATATGCCATTCTTGGCAATGTTGGTCAGGTACTGGTCAGTAATGTGTGGCCAAAGTGGGTCAGCTGCAGAGAGGTTCCCGAGAAATGTGTTGACATCTTTCCTGAGCTGGACATGATCCTGTTCCTGGAGACCTAAGCGGTTTTGTTGGTCGCGTACGCAGTGAAAGAAGCAGTTACCGTCCGGCGGTACGTCAGTTCTCACTTCCATGCCTAGAGTCTGCAAGTTTTCCAGAAGTCTGGCCCTGAAGGCAGCAGTTCTCCTCTCCTGGAAAGACGTTTCTTCAGCCGTAATACGTTGAGCCCGTGCCACGTCATCTGCAGCATACAAATAGTCATACAAAAACATCTGCATTTTCACTGTAACACAAATAATTTGTCATAGGCAGCTTAATTCTTGACTGCAATATCCGAAGGGAAACAAGAGCTGACCTTCAGGGGCCAGTGCACTCCCCCCCCCACCTCCCCTCCACCCCCCCCCCAAAAAAAATACTCGTTTTCATGGGAGGTAATATTGGACAAGACAAACATTGATTTATGTCGCTTACCACCACTTTTTTTTTTGCGCGTCACTTTTCCAAAAAGTTATTGTTTTAATTCGGAAAAAGATATCTCGATTATGAATAAAACATGTGCAACCCATTATCCACTGATCTACCAAATTTCACAAAAATCGGCTTGTTAACACCTAAGATGTCAACGGAAACACTGTGTGCTAGGTTACGTTTATATTCATTTATATGCGCGTTTGTCAGTGTGTTCAACCTCACATAAATGCCGAGCAGGATGTACCATTTAGACTACATTTCCCACCTCCACACAAAATTTCAGCTCAATCGATCAACAAACACCAGATATCGGCGTGGACAAGGCACAGACAGACTGACAGACAGACTACAGGCCATATATGGGGAGTGCAAAAACGGTCTCGAAAGATTGAGAGAGGATGAAAGAGAGACTCAGAGAGAGAGAGAGAGGCCAGCGACATGCGTGGGTGTCTATAAGTGTGGGGGGGGGGGGAGGGAGGGGGGGGCGGGCGAGGTTATGTAGGGAGGATAGTATCATGCTTTCGTACCTTCACTGGATGAGGAAACTGCAGCAGGACGAGTGAAAAACGACTTGATAGTCTTCTGCTTGTCTGCTTCGGCTGACAGTTTTCTCTTTCGATGTGGTTGTGACATGATTTGCCTGAAAAGAAAAATCAGCATGTCGCTATTCTGACAATCCCATCTTTTTTTTCCAAATTATGAAGGCACAAAAAATCTGTTTAAGATAACCCGACTGACCTTAAATCTCACTGCTGCCCCTACCCCCCCCCCCCCCCCTTTCTACCTTTCAAAAAACCCATGACACGTGCTTTTGTCTGAATTAAACAAATACTTTTAATTTTCTCCATTTCAGTCCCATTTGAAAACTAAAATACAGTTTTAAAAAACTGCATAGTCCTAGAATTGTCCTCCCCTCCCCTCCACATCTCATGACTCTTGTCCGAAGAAAGCAACTCATTCTAATTTTCTCCATTTCAAGCCAATTTGAAAATAGCAATTAAAAAATATCATGATGCCTACCGTTAGACCAGTTGTACAATCGTAGATCTGCTCCTTTGTGATGCCCAGTAGGTGAGGGAAATAATCCGTATGCCTGAGCCTTGTAGGCACAGCAGAAAAACTCAGCAGTGCAAGTAGTCACTGGCCTAGTTTCTGTTGGGAGCCATCACGTGCCGGGGGAAGTGGGAATGCTCCTGCCGGGAAGGGAGTGTGGACACTCCAGTTATAAACATAGGCGGGCTCGCTTTCCCGACTAATATAAACGGTGATGAACCTGTCCGCAGTAAACTGATTCGTTTCCTGCACGTGCATGCGTGAACTTGTCGTGAACTCTGTCAGTCCCTTTGACCTAAACTAACTGTGAGCGAGTCTGACGACAAGGTGATGCACCGTCAAACCTCTCTATCTCTCTCTCATTTTTTTGGAGGTGCTCAATATTGGGGGGGAGGGGGGCAGTATATAAGGCTGCACCCCCCCCAATATTTTTCTAGAGGGGGGCATGGCCCCCCCACCCCCCCTGCTTCCGCCGCCTTTTAAAGTATTACAGAAAGGACTACCTTGAAGTTATCTCCAATACTCCACTTTGGTATGGTAATCCACCCAGCAGGTTGACCCTCTCTTGATGCACAGGTAAGCTTTACACAGTCCACAGCGAATACAGCTCTTTGCCCTGGGCACTGGTATGTCTTTGTAGGCTACTCCTGGGTTTGCCTTCCTGAATCTCTCATGTTTCTGATAACAGACAACACAGTTGTGGCTGTAGAGGTTTCAGCAGGAAACTCAGGGTGGTGCAGGCCAACATTGAGCAATCGTTGATCCACATTTGTGTGTCTCGTTTTTCGAACATGTGACGAGCAATATCCACCAATGAGAGCTGAACACAGGTCATCAGAATACTGCTTGAATGATGGTTTCTTATTGCTGATGTGGATGTACAGCACATATGAATTGTAGAAGGCCCACATCACAAATTTTATGAATAGGCGGCGTGGCCATCTGTAATGTCGGCACGACCTGCACAGGCGGGTCATCTGATCATTCAAATCGCAGCCTCCCATGAACTTGTAGGTTTTCACAAGGGTAGGTGTGGGGATTTCAGTTTGAGTACCATCCTTGTTCCTCCTCATGGATGTCTCTACCTGATTTGGATCATGGAAATTTGATAGGAAATGAATGGGCTTTCTATCATTCCATACCATGGCAGTGATGTGGCCGCGGCACATGAAGTCAGTTTCTCCACGCGTTTTCATCTTCTTCTTTTTCATTTCATTGGGGAAATGTTTTCTGTTTGTCATAACAGTACCTACAGCATTAGTTTTCTGCACTGAATGCAAGTGATCAAAAAGTGTCACTGAATTATAGTACCTGTCCATGACAAGTACATGTCCCTTATTGTGAGCATCAGCACCCGTGAGCAGACGATCAACAACATTACCAACTGAACCGAGTTCTGGGTAGGGCATCTCAGCCTGTCCAACATAGATTTCTGCATTGTAAATTTAGCCCACTTCTCCATCACAGAGCATAAATGACTTCACCCCCCACTTAACGGGTTTATCTTTCAAATACTGTTTGATAGATAACCTGTTCTTTGATGGGATCATTCCCTCGTCGAGGCTCAGATGCTTGTTTGGTGTGAAGAAGTGACGCGATTTTTGTAACAAATCATTCAGAAATGGCCGCACTTTGTAGATTTTGTCCCCTTTGTCAATATTCTGATCTCTCTCATTGATGATGTGGAGAAATGCCCAGATTCCTAGGAACCTGTCCCTTTCCATTACAGTTGGGAAACCCGGTGTTTCAAGTACTAAATGTTTGCCACCACTTCGCCAATATGAAGCATATGTTTTTGTTGATGCTATTTTCTATGTAAGCCTACATGCGAAGACCCATGAAGGCTTTGAACTCCTCTGCACTGGTATCATGAAAACGTTTAGCATAGTAGCCATTTGGCTTTTCCTCCCTCACTTGAGCTGCACGAAGGTTTGTCAGTTCACTTATATTCTGCCAAAATTCTGCATCAAGAAAGAGATCCAGAAAGTCAATGGGATCCGAATCTGCAGTAATGTTGTCTGGCAAATTTTGTGGACCCACATCTGTGTTGTCATACTCAATACCTAAATCGCCTTGAACAAATGTTTTATTCCACCCTTCACTCAAATTTTGTGCATTACCACCATCCCCTGTAAGTCTGTTTACGTAACTGTTGCCACGCCTACCTTCTCTGCCAGTCCGATCCTCATTGTCACAGTTTGAATCGCCTACACCTCCATCATCACTGTTTTCACTTTCGAGATCACTCTCTGCGTAACTTTGAGCAAAATCCTGCTCATCTGAATCAGAATCGTACAAAGCTTCGAGCACTTGCTCAGTGGTGAAAAAACGCTGGCACTTGTTTGCCTCACGAGAGGTCGAAGGTTGAGGAGTTGATCTTTTCATTGTGAAAACTGACAAAGCTTACACCAAACTATCACAATGGAGGCTGCCATGTGCAAATTGAAGTGTTCTGCAGCGACTGGGAAGGAATTATTCTGATTGGATAATATAAAAATAGAGCGAGACCTGGCTGTTTGACCCACTGTGCTGTTGCGACATACAGCGTGCACTCGGAATACGGTCACACAAAGCTTGCGACCTGTAGGTCGCATTCGGACCCAGAGGGTTAACATTTACGCGGAACCTATCTTTCCTACACTATAAACACTTTGTCTTTTCTAAGTTCAAACAGTAAAGCATAGGTGAGAGGGTTTACCCCGCGTCTCCACCAACTGTGACAAGGTCAATGGATGGAACCTTTGACCTTTAGTGAAATTAAAGTAAATGCATAATCTAAAATGATTAAGGTCTTCACCAAGTGTGAGTCCTTTAAGGATTTTATCCAGCTACTTACTCAAGTACAGCTCCATCTAAAGGTACTGCCGATCTTCTTAACTTTAGCAATGCTACAAGTTTGGCATCATTTGCTCTGCTTCTTTGCCAACACTACTCAGCAGTCCATAGACATAATACACCCAGAGTTCAGATGAGAAGAGAGAAACCTCTCAGACTTCATGACTAGGAAATAGTCTCACAGGAGTCCACAACATAAGATCATAAATTTTACTTTAGTTTATTCTGCTGCAGTAACCTGTAACCTCACACATACACACACACACATTATCCTAACGTCTAGCCCTATAAGTACCCAACAAAGGTATAAAATGAAACGTGGGTCACATACCTCTAAGATAGGTTGGAAGCTGAGACGTCTCTCGCTCACTGACTCAATGGCTGACTCAATGTTGATTGGCTCCCCTTAGTGATTAAGTGACTGGCTTTTATGCACTGCATTTCCATTTACCCAGCTTTGTTTTTGTCACAAACATTCCCACCTGTCCTTCTGCTATCTTTCATCCATCAAAACGGACATCAATAATTGATTAACTTCCTGATCTTGGTCTAGCAGCCATGGTTGTTATTCAGCTTTCTGGAAACTTCCTTTAAACATACATTTGTAAGTAACTGCTGATGCATGTTGATATTCTAGGTAATCTATATGTACGAAAGATGGATAGGGCCAGGAAGCTTAGCTCCCATTGAGTGGAAAATATTGAGTACCCAGGCGAACCATGGATGGCGTGATCTCCATTACACAAACCTTATTTACCAGTCTACCAAGTCGGTGTGAATAATTCTTTCCCCTAGAGGGAAATGCCTGTCAATTAACATCAGGAAGAGAGTTCTTGAATGTTATATAGAACCAATACTGTTGTACGGATGCGAGGCGTGGACAGTCAACAAACAAAGCCAGAACAAGATTGAGGCAGCTGAGATGTGGTTTCTAAGAAGAATGTTGAGAGTTCCATGGACAGCAAAGAAAACAAATGAGACAGTCTTGATAGAGGCAGACACAAGTAGATCACTCATAAGGAAGATTAGGAAAAGACAGGCAACATTTATAGGCCATTTTATGAGGAAGGGGAATTTGGAGCACCTGGTCACAATGGGAAAGCTGAAGGGTAAGAGAGCACCGGTAGACCCAGGGAGAAAATGCTGGACGGACTTGCAGAGTGACTGGGGATGAGGAAGGTGGTGGAGATGCTTGGGGCAACGAGAGATAGGCGGCAGATGGAAATCCATGATCGCCAACGCCATGTGGCAGGGCACCTGATGATGATGATGAGAGGGGCCCCTGTGATAGTACCTTCACTACTTGTTTCTGGCAAAGGCTTGGCACCTATGCCAAGTCGAGTGGCCTGTCTCGTAGTAGGCCTACGACCATATCCTCTCTGACAATTCTCTCTCTCCCGTCTATCTGTCCCCTGTCTGTGTTACATTCCCTTTCTATTTACAAAAGGTGGATCAGAACACGCTGGGGATATGAGTCAGCTTGTCTTAAGCTGACTTCGGATATGTTATTATACCTGTGAATGCTTTGAAAGAAAAGTTAATGTGAATAAACAGAGGCTAGAACCAGCTGAGACTGGAGGAATCTTCGAAAACAACCCAGCAGAGTTGTATGTACGTCTGGCTTCACTGTTCAAATGTCTCCTTTACAGTCTAAGGGGGAGCACAAAGAGAACGCTTGCTCGCGATAAAAGCGAGCACGTTGGGACAAGCGCTTGAAATGTTGTTCAAAATTTGCTTGTGCCGCACAAAAAGCACGCTCGCTTTATCGCGCCTGCGATTTCAAGAGACACTTGGAAAGCGTAAAGAATCAAAAGTTAATTCTTTCTGGCGAGCAAGCGTGTTCTTGGTGCCCCCCCGTGTGTTGTCTATCACGATCTGGCAAGTGCGATGTGTATTTTCTCTCAGTCTCAGTGACAGTCTGACCAAAATGGATGTCGAGTCTTTGATATCAGCCGTGTTTCAAAAACCTGCAATTTGGGACAAAAGAAGGAAAGACCACGCAAACCGCAACGTTATGAATCGTGCTTGGAAAGATATTAGCGAAGAGCTGAAACATGATGGTAAGAATAACTTTATTTTATGTATTTATTCATGGCTTCTTTCATTTATTCGTGCTCCATTGCCTTCTATTCTGTAGTACAAGTCCCTATCTCTCTCTATCTCTCTCTCTCTTCCTTTCTGTTCCCCTCCCCCGCCACACCCCCCCCCCCTCTCTCTCTCTCCTCTCCCTTTTTTCTTTTTCTCTCTCAATTTCTTTCATGCCCACTATCTTTCTCATTTTTCCTTGGGCCTTCTCGCTCTAGCCAACTCTACTATAAGCTTATTGTAATTTACTAACAAAAGAAAATCAAAAAGGCAGATTTTCTTTGATATTTACAAGAGCAGCGTCTGGTCAGTTCACAAAAGCTTTTAATGGACTTTGGCACAGATTGTTCTTTGAAGGTTACACTTTCTTCTTGATATGCTATTGAATATATTGCAGAGGATATCTACTAAAGTATGCTTTAAAAACATCCCTAACAGTTTTTGATTCATTACATGGCCTGCCAACTCGGTCCCAAACTATGCCTTGATTTTCAACCGAAACTTCGGTGAGGTTTTGCACCATGCCTTCTTTGTCTATGATAGTGTTATGCAGGACACAAACACATTTAACAATGCGATCGGCAAGCAGCACGTCTGTCTCAATATCTTTGTTTAGCAAACGCCATTTTGCTACCAAAACTCCAAACGCACATTCAACGGTTTTTCTACATCTTGACAATCTCTTGTTGAAGCAGTCTTCATCAAGAGGTAGATTTGTTCCACTGTAGGGTTTCAAAACATGAGTCATTAGTGGGTATGCCTCGTCAGCAATGAACACAAATGGGGCCACGACATTTGAGTTTGGCAGGGCTGTAGGCTCTGGGATATGCAGTTTTTCTTCTACAAGAGCACGATAAAGGCCCGAGGCTTGAAAAGTACCTCCATCACTTTGTTTCCCATGTCCGCCAACGTTGATTGTCAAAAATTTGTAGTGGGCATCAACAACAGCCTGCAAGACTATTGAGAAATATTTTTTGTAGTTATAAAACATCGATCCTGATTTGCTGGGACAACGGATTCGAACATGCTTTCCGTCTAATGCTCCTAAGCAGTTTGGGAAATTCCAAAGATTGTAAAAGTCATCAGAAGCCGATTGGAATGTTTCCCTGGTTGGAGAGGGCATATGCACTGGTTTCAGCTCATCCCATATAGCAGTAACAGTTTCAGACACAATGTGTGCTACAGTGGAGGCACCCACCCGGAAGTTGAAGGCAAGGGTCTTAAAAGATGAACCGGTTGCAAGAAATCTGAAAAAAAGACGTTTATCATATTAGTTGTGTCTCTGAAAGCGGCTTTTGAATTGTGATATATTTGACTTGCTGGAATGGGACAATCATTATGACTCAGTTTATGTGAACTTTCATCATTGACAATAACATTGTATGCAAGCACTGTATCATAAATAATACTGTGCTGTTACTTTTTTCTTTACAGAAACTGCACTAAAGAACAAATGGAAGTCCCTGCGAGACTACTTTGCGGCGGAATACAATAAAAGGCCTGTGGCAAGATCAGGAGACGCTGCAAGTAATCATCCACAATCAAAGTGGCAGTTCTTCAATCAGCTTCTCTTTTTGAAAGATATTGTTGCACCAAGAACTTCATTCGACTCCCCAGATCTGGATAACTTTGAAGGTGATCAACCAAGCCCGGTGATTGCCTATGAGTCTGCAACAGAAGTAGCCACCCAGGGCAGCAATGTGGAAAGTCAAGGACCGGACACATTCACTAATCCTACAGCCTTTGAAGCACCAGAGCCTGGGCCGTCCCAGGAGTTGTCTCCGGGGGCCTTCGTCGAGTAAACGTACAAAGACAAGAGCAGCACCCCACAAAAAAACGCAGTGGAGACAGCTCGGACAGTTACAGGGAACTGATAGATATAGAAGAAAGAAAACTTCAATACTTCAGTCAAAAAAGAGAAAATGCTGAGCAAACAAATGATGCTGACTTCCTATTCCTCAAATCACTACACCCATACATGAAAATGGTCCCTGAGCACCTGACACTCTGCGTTCGCAATCGACTACAGTCAGTTCTGCAAGAATTTGTATACCCACCAACAGTACAACAACGTTCACAACCGTACACAGACCAACCTCAAGATCTGGATCTACAATTGCGAGATAGCACAACGCCCGCATTGTCTTACCAAAGCTATAGCACAGGTTCGACACCTCATAGCATCGATTCCTACACCACTCAGCCAGACTCTCATCATTACCAGTACTAATTGTTTTTATTATGATCGTTAAGACATCTGTCAACGCATGAACAAAACATAAGCAGCGTTTTTGTTAATATGTTGTTCTCTTTATGTTGGTTTATTTTTTCAGCTGTTACCATTTCTACACCAGGTACATGCATTTAAAGTGCTGAAGACAAAGAGTCATCAAATGATCCTTAATTTTGTTGTACTCAAATTGTATTTTGCACAAGATACTTACTATACCAGTTAGGCCTAAATGAATTTTTTTTCTCTCGCAAGTGGAAAATCATTCTTATTCTTTACGATCAGTCAACTTTTTTTAAACATCCATGTTGTTGTTTTTATATAATCATTCTATAACTAAGATAGTTTCTGAGTTTGTTGGCTGTTTTCTCTGTTTGTTTATTGTCTTTTGTGAGTAACAACCTTTTTAATCCTACTATTACTCTTCTCTCATAAAATGTCCTCACCATAAGTTTAAAACAAACAAGAGAGTTACCTGTTGCAGTTCATAATGGAGATCAATAAACTTTATGATACACGTTTACACAGGCTTAGTTCATTGTGTATGCATGAATATATATTTACAGTTATTACTACATACTTATATATATATATATACATATACGTTTCAAGTAAGGATGACTCACCTGAGTGTGATAACTAGACGCTCCTCTGGCATAATTGGTTGTTGGTGCCAGTTGCACCAGTTCTTTGTTATCTTTGGTTCAATTTTTTCTAAGATATACTTGAATGTCTCTTGGCTCATTCTCAAGTAGGACTGAAAACGAGAAGGGCTCCTTTTAAGCAAAGGAAACAAGTGATGATATTCACTTTCCATTCGCCTCCTTTTATTTATCTCATGAACGCCCATTCTTTTGCGTTTTCCTAGGATAATTTTCGGCAAAACACTGTCTAGCAACAATAGTTCGTCTTCACTTGAATCCGCCATGGCGCCAAATGACCAATTTCTACCAGTCGCAAGCGCGATTTGCAATCTTTCTATATGTGCACCTCAACGACAAGCAAGCGCTTTCTTTACAAGCGCTCGCTTTATCGCAATCACTTTATCGCAAGCAAGCGTTCTCTTTGTGCTCCCGCTAACATATGCGTGATTGGCTGTACCACTTGGTGCTTGTTAATCCTAAGCCTTCAGTTGACATGCTAGTTTGTCTGGCTTGCCAGACATTGTCAACACCCTAAGTTTTCAGACAACAGGCTAGTTGTCTGTCTTGCCAGACATTGTCAACATCCTAAGTTTTCAGACAACAGGCTAGTTGTCTATCTTGCCAGACATTGTCAACACCCTAAGTCTTCAGACAACAGGCTAGTTGTCTATCTTGCCAGACATTGTCAACACCCTAAGTCTTCAGACAACAGGCTTGTTGTCTATCTTGCCAGACATTGTCAACCTTTTTTTTTTTCTAGAATAAAGTGCCTGTTTCTAGCCAAGGTGTTTCTGTGAGACTAGTATGATTGAAGAACTGTCACAGAAGGGCAAGATTAACACCAGGACTAAGCGCAACCATATTAGCAGACATCTGACATGCTCCAAGAGGAGAATGAGAAGCTGCCTGCTGGAACGGAGCAAAAACAAGGTAACTGCAGCACACAAAAGGACCACCCCAGTTTTTTAGTGACCTCGTTATGACATGTACAAAATATTTCACAAAATGCATTAAGACGAGGGTGCCTTCATCTAGCTCAATAACAGAGGGAACAGTAACCAATTCTAGTAACTCAAAATGACAGCTGTAACAATGTTGTTTTTCTCTGAATCATGGCCATACCACAGGATGGATGTGAAGAAGATCTACTGGGAAACTTTTCAGGACAAACTATGGCATGGCACCCATGACATGAGGCTAGTAGGAAGCAGACATTTCAAGCAAAAAACGCTTTTCCAAGGTGATGGCAACAAAATCTGCCTTGCTTCATGTTACTTTTTTCTTAGGAGATGTTTCTGTTTCTACCATGCCATGTTTTACAGGTGTTTGTGTTTCTACCATGCCATGTTTTACAGGTGTTTGTGTTTCTACCGTGCCATGTTTTACAGGTGTTTGTGTTTCTACCGTGCCATGTTTTACAGGTGTTTGTGTTTCTACCGTGCCATGTTTTACAGGTGTTTGTGTTTCTACCGTGCCATGTTTTACAGGTGTTTGTGTTTCTACCGTGCCATGTTTTACAGGTGTTTGTGTTTCTACCGTGCCATGTTTTACAGGTGTTTGTGTTTCTACCGTGCCATGTTTTACAGGTGTTTGTGTTTCTACCGTGCCATGTTTTACAGGTGTTTGTGTTTCTACCATGCCATGTTTTACAGGTGTTTGTGTTTCTACCGTGCCATGTTTTACAGGTGTTTGTGTTTCTACCATACCATGTTTTACAGGTGTTTGTGTTTCTACCATACCATGTTTTACAGGTGTTTGTGTTTCTACCGTACCATATTTTACAGGTGTTTGTGTTTCTACCATGCCATGTTTTACAGGTGTTTGTGTTTCTACCGTGCCATGTTTTACAGGTGTTTGTGTTTCTACCACGCCATGTTTTACAGGTGTTGTGTTTCTACCGTGCCATGTTTTACAGGTGTTTGTGTTTCTACCATGCCATGTTTTACAGGTGTTTGTGTTTCTACCGTGCCATGGTTTTACAGGTGTTTGTGTTTCTACCGTGCCATGTTTTACAGGTGTTTGTGTTTCTACCGTGCCATGTTTTACAGGTGTTTGTGTTTCTACCGTGCCATGTTTTACAGGTGTTTGTGTTTCTACCGTGCCATGTTTTACAGGTGTTTGTGTTTCTACCGTGCCATGTTTTACAGGTGTTTGTGTTTCTACCGTGCCATGTTTTACAGGTGTTTGTGTTTCTACCGTGCCATGTTTTACAGGTGTTTGTGTTTCTACCATGCCATGTTTTACAGTGTTCATGCTTCGTCAGGAGATGTTTGTGTTTCTACCGTGCGATGTTCAACAGGTGTTAATGCTTCATCAGGAAGAAGAGCTGAAATATCAGTATCTCCAGACATTTTATTGCTTCATTTCATACTTCAGGCTCAATGGTCAGCAGTGTGCATTTTTTTTGTTGTTGTTGTTGCTGGTCTTCCATCTGAGGTTCAATCCTGAAACATCAAAAACTGCATCGCCTTCAGCAGATAGTGAAGAGTCATAGCCTGACCACAGATGTGCTATGTTGTCAATTTCAGATTAGCCCTTTCAAGTGTGATGGCAAACAAAGCATTGGCTGAACAAATAAAACATACCTCCTACTTCTATCCCTACCCTACCAAAAATATAAAATGAAACGTGGGTCACAAACCTCTCAGACAGGTTGGATGCCAGAAGCTGAGATTTCTCTGTCCATCTCTTGCTCTCACTCACTGACCAATCTTAGAGACTGGCTGACTGGTCTTTATACAAGTGACATTCCATTTCAGAGCTTTGTCTTTGCCACAAACATGACAGCCTGTCCTCTGGCTATCCTTATCAATAATGCCGGACTTTGAAAATTTGGCAACTTAAACGATCTTGGCATGGTGGCCATGGTCATAGTTCAACCTTTCCGGAAATGTGTTTGGACCTTGGTAGTTACTGAGACATAGTGGCTATAATAGGTAATCTACCATTTGTGACTCTGGAATCTTGTCGAAACACTTTGCATACTAGCGTTAGATCTTGTAGTGTGGAAAAGGTGGAGTAACAAGTTGAGTCATGGACGTGGTTGTCTCTACTACACAAACCCGATCTACTCATTTATTAAATCAGTTTGAACACTGAACAAAGAAATCCGAAATAAAACATACAAAGGGACAAAACACAGAGCAACCGGTCAGCTGTAACATTTCCACAGTCAACAACATGATATGTCCACGTTGTCAGAGTGAGGCATACAATATCAATAGAAACACTACATCATCATTGCCACCAACAAATTCGGCATAACTTGCAAAGAAAAGTCACAACTGATTAATTTCGAATAGAGGAATCAATAACTGGAGAATAAAATAGCCAATTCACTTTGAAAGTTGATCTATTTACCGCTGATTTTTGCATTATACACTTCAGTTTGTGTCTGCATTTTGGCTCTTGTTGATAGCAGAAATGTGTCGTAGAATAATAACTCACGTTTATAAGCATACATTGTATCGAAATGATATGTGACATCAAGAACTGTGTCTGTGCTGAATCCAACGGCTGCTCCATATAGAATCATATTTCCATGAGTTTTATGTTACACAATAGATGACATCTTTCATTCAACAATTTTTCGAAACTTTGTCCATGTTGTATTGTATGGTTCTTGCAAGTATGAAGTCGATTTGAGACGAGATGCTGAGGTCGTTCCATTTGTACCAGGTGTAAATTTGGGAGGCTCGATGTTGGAAAAAGGTGTTGGTGATGATCAGATCATGCTCTGCACATAGTTCCAGCACGTGGTTCCCGTTGTAATTGCAAGGTGTTCTGTGGTCACTGTGGGGTCCAAGATGTTTTGTCCACGGGTTTCTTCTCTCACCAACTCTGCCGTTGAAATCCCCCATGACATACAGGTCCTCTTTGTCAGGGGTGCTGTTGATGAGGTCGGAGAGCTCTTGATAGAATGAGTCTTTCTCCTCTTCTGAGTACGAATCGTTACACGGTGCATATGCTTGGATATAGTAGACGATTTTGTTGGACTTTGTTACACCGATTTTAATCAATCTTTCTGATATGTATTCTGTACTCATGAGATTCTTTGCTATGTCTGGGTGTAGGATGAATCCCACACCATGCGTTGCTCTCTGGTCTTTCCTGACACCACTCCAGATGAGAACAAAGTTTGAATGGATTTCTTTCGTTCCTTCTCCTTTCTACGCCATCAAAGACTCAAAAGCCATCCCCAATGCCAACCTTGACACTGACCACAGGCCTGTCATTCTGGCCTCCAGTACTCAGAAGGAGAAAATAACAACTGCTAGGAAGAACCAGCCTGAAAAGATCAACCTCCTCAAACTGGAAGAGAAAGAAGTGCAAGAACAGATTGAAAGTGCTATCAAGGTGAAACTTGACCCCATTGATACAACCCCCCTCATCATGGAACAAGCCTGGGACACCTTCAAGCCAGCTCTCTTGAACACCTTAAGGGAAGTTTGCGGGACAAAGAAATGTAGAGGTAAAAACAGGAAAGCTACAGCCTGGTGGAACCAAGAGGTGAAGGAAGCCATCAAGAAAAAGAAGCAGCTATATAAAGCTTGGGTCAAGACCAAGATAGAAGAGGACTACGTCAAGTACAGAATCGCAAGAAGACATAGTAAACGTGTTGTGAAAGCCTCCAAAGAAAAATCTTGGGCGACCTATGGAGAGAAGTTAAGTGAAATTTGCAAGAACTCCCCAAGAGAATTTTTCAAAAGTGTGAAGACGATGAGAGTAAGAGATGAGCCATTCAACCCAACAACAGTAGTGAATGATGCAAATGGAGAGGCACTACACAAAGAAGAGGAAATTCTGAAAAGATGGGAAGACTATTTTAAAGACCTTTTAAACCCATCTGGAGTCCAGGCTTCCAGCTCCCAGTTCACACCACGCTATAAAGACCAGTTAGAGCCCCAAATCCTTGAAGCAGAAACACGAAAAGCAATTAAGACCAGCCCAAAGGGCAAAGCAGCAGGCAATGATGGCATAACAACTGAAGCCATCCTTGCATGCGGAGAAACGGGAGTTAAGTGGCTCACCATCATCTTCCAGAAAGCATGGGAAGAGAGGAAAGTACCAATGGACTGGCAAAATGCAATAGTGGTGCCAATTTGGAAGAAGAAGGGCAGCAAGAAAGACTGCAGCACATACAGAGGCATTTCACTTCTCAGCCATGTAGGGAAAATGTATGCAAAGATTCTGGAACAGCGCACAAGAGCCAAAGCAGAACACCTACTGAGCAATGCCCAGTTTGGCTTTCAGAAAGGAAGAGGGTGCACAGATGCCATTTTCGCACTCCGACAGCTGTGTGAAAGAGCCATCGAATACAACCAAGACCTGCATACAGTATTCGTTGATCAAGAAAAAGCTTTTGACCGAGTCAACAGAGACAAGCTCTGGAAGATCCTGGAGCAGTACGACGTGAAGGGGCAGTTGCTTGATAACATCAGAGCAATCTATGCCAACAGTAGGAGCGCAGTCCGAACAGCCAGTGGAACATCGGACTGGTTCCCGGTTACATCAGGGGTCAGGCAAGGCTGCGTACTCTCTCCCCTTCTCTTCGTGATCTACATGGACCAGATTACAAAGGAAGCCAATCCAGATCTGGAGGCCCTGAACGAACTATTATTTGCTGACGACCAGTCCTTGATGAATCAGAACAAAGCAGCTCTTCAAGAACACACAGACCAACTCAACACAAGCTGCGAGAAGTATGATATGAAGATCAGTATCAACAAAACAGAAGTTATGTCTGTCAGCAGAAATCCAGGAAAGCTGGACATCAACATCAACGGCACCCAGCTGAAACAGACCAAAGAATTTAAATACCTTGGCAGCCTCTTCACTGAAGATGGAAAATTGGACAGAGAGATAGAAACAAGATGCCAGAAAGCGAACGCAGTCAGTTACCAACTCGCCCCCCTTCTGAAACATCCCAGCATCCCAATGAGCACCAAGGCAAAACTCATCAACGCCATCTTCGTTCCAACACTCACATACCAGTGTCAGACATGGGCCCTAACAAAAGCCTTAGAGAGAAAAATTGGTCACATGTGAAATGCGCTGCCTGAGAAAAGCTGTCAACAAGACCAGACGCGACAAGATCAAGAATGAGGTGATCAGAAACATGGTCGGACTAACACCAATTCTCCACCATGTCGAACAACAAAGGATCAGGTGGTTTGGTCACCTCACCAGAATGCCGCCCGACCAACCGGCCCTACGGGCATACACCACCAGATACACTGGCTGGAAAGCCAGAGGTAGACCACGGAGACGATGGAGCGACTCCGTGGCTGACACCCTGCGAGCCCATGACCTGTCACTCTATCAAGCCTCCCGCCTTGCTGCAGACAGACGTCTGTGTCTCCCCGCGACGCCGAAGGGCACCAGCGGCAGATGAAAGAAAGAAGAAGAAGAAGTATTGTATGGTTACACCACTATAAAAGATGTTCGATGCCATCTTTATGATCCGTTCAGAAACTACACAAATTATCGTTGACAATTTTCATTTCTTTCAAATGGACATAATTCCCATAGTCTAATACTATGTTTGTCATCACCACTGAATAGTAACTGTCAAATAGCTGCCCACTCAGACGTCATTGTTACTACTTACTCAACTCATTTCAGCTGAACAGCTTAATATGACTGTGCATTATTTTGTTAGTACGTTACTGAAAGTCTACTCCATGCTAACGCTATCGAACCAACAGTATGGTATTTTCACCCTCACCTGATCAAAGGGTTACTCAAAGTTCTGTTATCAGTTATTTGTTCCATGATTACAAATGCAAGTGATTTTGAGTATAAATGTAGACGCCACATATTGTTTTGTTAAAATGTAGTAATTCATTTTTGTACATTGACATTGTTAGTTCACAAAATGTGCACTTTGTTATTGTATTTATTAAATTTGATTTGTGTCTTACAGGCACTGTCTTCTTTGACTTCTTCATGTCTTCTTCAATGTCTTCTTAGTCTTTGTCTTTTTATTATGAAGATGTACTTTGGTGAGAACTCGTACACATGTAAATAAAGTTTGTGAACCACGTCCTGACTTTATGTGTGTTCGAATGGAGGAGTCCTCAATCTGCCTCTGACATTGCACAACTATATCCCCTAAACCCTAACCAACTCCGGTCCGCGGTTACCTCCCTTCTTCTTCCCCCCTCATCATATAAGTGAAACCAAGGACCATCCCTGTTTGAACCATCTCCATCATTACTAACAATGATGATACTCCCCAACGGATAAACGTAACACAGGGTATTACATCAGTTATTGAAAACCCTAAGAAAAAGATTGAACCAGAAAATAAAGACACATTGAGTAACAACACAACAACTACCAACAAAGACAATCTTAATCCTCAACTGATGAACTGTTTATTAGCACACGATAAATAAAAGAGGAGTATGAAAACAAAAACAAACAATTCCACTTGAAAAACCAAAAAAGAACAACAGACAATTCAGGATGTCAACAGTACCGTGAATCAAACTTGCACAAGCTCCATCATCTTATCCGTTAAGTAATTGCACTCACTATGATTGGGATATAAGGAACAGGGCAAACAAGATCAACAGATAGGCCTACTTACTGATAATGTTCATCTTTCTAGCAAGGGTCTGTCCCTCTAATGCATGCATTCGAGACATCAAGACCTTATACTCTGACAGCACCAAACACACAAGCTACTGGGGAGGAAGAGTCCGCGACCGTGAAGCATTGCTATGATGACGGTACATACGTAACTGACTGCAGCAGAAGGAAGCAGTCTTGTTGACACACCTTAAAAATAGAAAAATCCAAAATCAGACAAAAAGCAAAAACAAGAAGAAAAGACATCACCGTTGGAACGTGGAATATCGGAACAATGGGAGAATCAGGCAAGTTGGAGTTACTGCTGAAGGAACTAAACGAAGATAAGATCACCATAACAGGCCTGAGTGAGACTAGATGGAACAATAAAAGCATCTTCAGTAAAGGAGATCATACAATAGTTTTCAGTGGAAATGAAAAAAGAGGCTCAAATAGAATAGCTATCATTTTAGACAAACATCACAGCATCGTGCTTAAAAAGCCACAATGCCATCAGTGACCGAATAGTCACAGCAAACCTAATACCAAGATAGCTCCGTTAACTATCACTCAAGTCTATACCCCCATATACAAAAGCACAGAAGAAGAAATTAAAAAGTTCTTAAAGAGCAAGACACCCAGCAAGGAAATCTCCATGATAATGGGGGATCTAAATGCTAAAGTAGTTGAAAGTGAAGACAGGGAACGTGATGTAGGACCTCAAGGACTGGGGAGCAGAAACGAACAGGACAGTATGCTAGCAACTTTCTGTCAAGCAAACAAACTGGCAATCACAAACACCTTCTTCTATACATGGACATCACCAGTTGACGGAAGCTGACATCAAACAGGAACCCAAAAAGGGAGGCAAATATAATGTCAGAGGGGAAGTAAGATACATTCTGCAATTTGAAAGGTGGTCGTGCCATATTAGTATTGTTTTATCGTGAAGAGGGTCCAGGGCTATAGGATCCTGAAGAGAGCCCAGGAGAAAACAATACTAATATGACATGACCACTTCTCAAATTGTACAATTCATTTCACTTCCCCTCTGACATCATATTTGCCTTCCCTTTCTCCATTTCTTGCCATTACTCACAAAGATATCATGAATTCATTTTAGTCCTTTTCTCTCACTAGAGGAAGCAGCAGAGAAGTTTCAGTCTTTTTGTCCTAATATTGTTGTTTGTTCGTTTGTGATCTTACATTTACACTTGACAAAGGCCAGTTGGCCGAAAAATTGCGCCTGTCTGGTTACATTAAATATGCGTTTTAATTCTATTTTCGTGTTTTTCAGGTTCCTGTTTGCTTGAATGCGGGCAGTCGCACTTACTTAAATTAATCCCAAATCAACAATTCAAAGAAGTCAAAAGTGTATATGATGCATTATCAGAAGGCCTCTCACTACGTGACAAAATGTTGAATAAACTAGAACTTATTAGGCCTTGCCAGACATTGTCAACATCTTGTCTCAGGTATGGGCCTGTTTCTACATGAGGGGTCTCTGTGATAATAACGTGAAATATCACGTCGCATTGTCTCCCAGAATGACCTATGTCACGAACTTTCAACAGAAGTGTAATACCTGTGGACTTTTTGTGCTCCTGCCATTGGGCTTATTGACATTTCTACTAGCATGTACGAGGAGAAACAAGGAGATACACAGGAAGATAAATATAGAAATCAGGAATAGGTGCAATGAAGCTAAGGAAGCTTGGCTGAAAACAAAATGCAGAGTCTCCCACTACAACCATCAACTCTCTGGCCGTTCTCTCTTTCTGTGTCTGTATTCTCCCCCCGTGTTTTTTTTCCCTTTTCATTCATAGAGCGTGGATCAGAACACACTGGGGCTCTGACCCCCACCTATCTTAAGATGATCTTCGAGAATGTTCTTCTACTTGTGAATGCATAGAGGAGTTGACGTGGACAAGCACAGGCCAGAACCTGTCCAGTGAGACAATGGACCTCTCCCTTTCACTGGAGCGGTCCTCAAAAACATCCCAATAGAACCATATGTACATCTTGCTTTATTGTTTAATTGTCTCGTTTATAGTCTAGCATAAGTGTGCCTGGCGGTGCTGCTAGATGTTGGTTAATCAGTCGAGAGGCTAGTTTGTCTGGCTCGCCAGACACTGTCCACTTCATGTTTCAGACTGAAGTGCAGGTATGGGCCTGTTTCTACTTGAGGGGTTCTACGTTGGTTAATCCTAAGCTTTCACTAGAGGATAGTTTGTCTGCCTTGCCAGACATTGTCAAAATCTTGTCTCAGACTGAAGTACAGGTATGGGCCTCTTTTCTACCTGTGTGGTTCCTGTGCCCCCCCCCCCCCCCTCCTCCTTAAAAATGTCCTCATTTTTTCTACATTTTCGGGGAAGGTGAACATAAATAGATTTACATATAGGTATTTGTTAGTTCAGGATTTGTTCTTGTACAGAAATGACAGGCAATAGGAAGGTTTGGAAATGGGGAAATTTACCATCTTCAATTAATGCCAAGGTGCATGAATCTAGACACACTTGTGCGTGCTTCCTGAGGCACTGTACAAGTCGAGATGGACAGTTCAGTTCCAGAGAAGATAACTGTCTTTGGAAGGCAGAAGTTTGCCTGCATATTCATGGCAACAGTCATTCTCACACATGTAACATATGTTCTGCTGCACTATAGGAACAGTCTCACCGATAACTACGCTCTGCTAGACTGCGACAAGAGAGTCGCACACGTGTGAATAGGCTATCTGGCGAAAACATCATGAGAAACCTAGAGGAAGACCCTGGATTGAAGGTTGGAGGATAAATGATAAACAACATTCGATACACAGATGATTAATTGCAGAAAATGAAAGGGACCTACGAAACCTTGTGAATAAACTAGAAATAGAAAGCAAAGGTAAGGGGTTGAAACTAAACAGCAGGAAGACTGAAGTCATGGTGATCCGTAAAAAACATGAAATCCCCTCATGCAAAATAACAGCAAACGGCACAACCTTGTACTGATAAAGGGATATTGACAAGAACTGAACTGTATACTCTATTATTGATTATCACACAACGAATGGTACTGCAATACAAAGATTGATGGTGTTGGCGAGTATGGCCTTCCATCTGTTTCTATCCTTTGTTGCCTCAAACACCTCTTCCACCCTCTTTGTCTTCAACCACTTTGCAAGTCCGTCCAGTATCTTCTCCCTGGTCTCTTTCCATCCAGCTTTCCTGTTGTGATCAGGTGCTCCAATTCCCCTTTCCTCATAAAATGACCTATACATGTTGCCTGTCTTTTCTTAATCTTCCTTATGAATAATCTTATTGTGTCTGCCTCCATCAAGACTGTCTCGTTTGTTTTCTTTGCTGTCCATGGATCTCTCAACATTCTTCTTAGAAACCACATCTCGGCTGCCTCAATCTTGTTCTGGCTTTGCTTGTTGACTGTCCACACCTCACAACCGTATAACATTATCGGTTCTGTACAACATTCAAAAACTCTCTTCCTGATGTTAAATGATAGGCATTTGTTGGTAAGAATGCTTTTCATCTTCTTGAATGCTGTTTTGACTTGGCCAATTCTGCTGACTATTTCTGATGTGCATCTGCCGTCTGGTGAAATGATCGTTCCCAGGTATTTAAATTATCAACCTGTCTCAAGGTTGTGCTGTTTGCTGTTATTTTGCGTGAGGGGATTTCATGTTTGTTTGTTTGTGTGTTTTTTTTTTTGTTTTTTTTTTTTTTACTGATTTCCATGACTTCAGTCTTCTTGCTGTTTAGTTCCAACCCCTTACCTTTGCTTTCTATTTCTAGTATATTCACAAGGTTTTGTAGGACCTTTTCATTTTCTGCAATTAGCACGGTGTCATCTGCGTATCGAATTTTGTTTATCATTTATCCTCCAACCTTTAATCCATGGTCATCTAGGTTTCTCATGATGTTTTCGCTGTAAAGTGAAAACAGATCTGGTGACAAAACACAACCCTGTCTGACTCCTCTTTTGATGTTTTGGAAAGAGCTTATATCGTGTTCTATTCTCGTTGCAGCTGTTTGTTCCCAATACATATTTCTGATTATTCGTAGATCTTTTCCATCAATATTGAGTCTTTCTAGTTGGTTGATCAATTCTTCGTGTCTTACCCGATCGATAGCCTTGGTATAATCAACAAAGCATAAATATAAAAGTGGTGGCTGTCCTTAGAAAGGTGTCAGCACCACCTTACAACCCCCCCCCCCCCAAAAAAAAAATTGTTTCCACGTTCACAGAAACAGAGACAGAGCCTGACTTGGGGCTCTTCCCTCACCCTTCCCATAATATTCATACAGCGAATAACTTGACAGCACGTGCTGCTCAAATAAACATTACAATGTATGTTAACCCTTTGACTCCCTCAACCTATCCACCAGTTTCCTGCAGGAAGGTGGTGGATAAGTTAAGGGAGTCAAAGGGTTGCTAAGAATTTTTGCTTTGCTAGCATGGTTAACAATGTAGGATGCTGGTGGACAGGGTAGCTGGAGTCAAAAGGTTAACAAGAAACACCACAAGAGTGCGGATGGGTCCCAGAGCATCAATGCCCCGCCATTCTCCGGACAGTCACTTCCCAAGCTCCCGACGCCACTCGGTAGTCATTTCATCAAGCAATGGGAGGCCGTCCATGCGTTGCATGACCCATTCGGACCCAGTCATCAGTTACCTTGTTTACCAATCGAACGGTAAGGGGGGTGGGGTGGGGGGCTGGGGAGATCACAAACCCCGGGGACACAGCCACACAACGTGTACCAACCAGCCCCAGCCTAGCTTCAATGTGTGTTACAAACACCTGAGTGAAGGGCGGAGAAGACAGAGAGAAAGTGAAACTGAGAGGTGGGGGCTGGGCTGAGGATTAAAAGGCTTGTCAAACTGTATAAAAATAGCAGGCGATCAGTTTAAACCGTGACAGGTTGGAAGTTTCCATCCTAGCCTAAGAAGGCGTTGCATCACACGGTGCTATCTGTGAATGTTTCCATATCCTGATCTTCAAATCACGCTGCAAGGTGTGCACGCAAGCGCGCATGCACACTTACACACAACACACACACACACACACACACACACACACACACACACACACACACACACACACACACACACTGATAGAGAGAGAAAGGAAGAGGGTGGGAGAGAGATAGAGAGAAAGAGAGAGAGGGAAAGAGAGACAGAAAGACAAAAAGAAAGACAGAGAGTGAAAGACAGACAGAGAGGGACAGACAGACAGAGAGAGAAAGAGAGAGAGACAGAGAGAGAAAGAGAGGGAAAGACAGAGAGGCGGAGAGAGAGAAAGGATAGAAAATCTACAAATATTGCGGAAAAAATAGCAGAATTCCTCACAGTATTATTTGAAATCGATTATTACTGTTTACTTTCGTGTTCGATTAAACCTTTTGATAATAAAATATTTGTAAAATTATTGAATGTATCGATCGATTCACATTGTATCATTGCTTGTTTTACTGCAACAAGCTGCGTTTCTTTTTACCACACACACACACACACACGCGCGCATTCACTCACACACGCACTCATGCACACATGCGCGCGCACACACTCACATACATAGAGACAGAAACAGACAGACAGACAGACAGACAGAGACAGAGAGGGAGGGAGAGATGGTGAGTGAGACAGAAAGACGGAAAGTAGCAGGAGAGAGAGAGAGAGGACAGAGACAGAGACAGACAGAGACAAAGACAGAGACGATAATGAATGAGGCAGACGGACAGACAGACAGAGAGACAGAGTTAGTGACAGACGGAGAGATGCGGAAGTTGAAAGACAAATGTGGGAGTTTTCAAGACTTACCGCCCCTGTCAGCGTGTGCAGAAATAGCGGCGTAATCGGTTATCGCACAGCAGATATGACACAACCACCTTCAAAAGGCGCAACGTCGAAGTGTGCATTAATTCGGCGGTCAAAGGCGTTTCCC